>JAWWMP010000116.1:9987351-10077327 GCA_035047865.1 Dendrocincla tyrannina
CCAGCTGCCCCGGTTCCCCCCAGCTGCCCCGGTCCCCCCCAGCTGCCCCCGTCCCCCTCAGCTGCCCCACCGACGGCTCAGCCCCCCTGGCCCGGCCGGCCCCGTGCCCGCTGTGCACTCGCAGCCCCAGCTCCACGTGTCTCTGCTCCCTGCCCACGGCCGTGCATGCGGGCATGATTCCATCCCTCCATCCAGCCATCCGTCCATCCCCGCAGCGCCCTGTCCGCGCCTGAGGGCAGCCCTGGCCTCTCGTCCTCCCAGCCCCAGTGCCCAACGCAGGGCTGTGGGCACTCGGTGCGCCCAGCCTGGTGCCCAGAGGTCAGAGCTGCAATTGCACTGCAGCGCCGTACCGGTGCTGCCTCCTTTGCGTTGCCCTCTGTGGTTCTCTCTCCACAAATACCCCTTCCCTGTGTTTTCTTGTCTTTGCTCCTGCCCTTTTCATGCTCTTGTAGCTGCACCAGCTCCCTAATCCCATCCTGTGCATTCCTCTTCAGGGGCAAATAGTGAACACATATTCTGAGGAACATAACCCTTGGGTGTTTCATTGAGACACCTAAAATTAATGGATGTTTTTGACCTTAATCCTTGGCTCATATCTCACCATCTCATAGCAAGACTGTGACAATAAATGAAGGTTTACAAAATGTTCATGTTCTGTAGGGATACATAAAACAGTCTACAGGTAAATAAGTAATGCCACTGTCAGGGCAGGATCTGTGTGTCATGCAGTAAGTAGCACCTCGGGTAATAGACTGAATGAGGAATGTGAAAATAAACACCGAGTAGAGTACCTGGTCAGGGTCCGTGCTGAGCACTGAGCAAGACAGCAGAATATGAGACCACACTGTGACTCATGTACAAACCAGGGATAAACTAAGGGCACAACTGCAAGTTTATCGTTCGTGTTGTACTAGTGTGTGACATACACCTCTAGTAAAAGAGTGGTGGGTTAGCCACTGAGTTGACTTGTTAATACCCTCTGGTTGCTTCATACATTTCTGATACCAGGAAGAAAGAAGGGACTTGCTGCCCTTTGTTCCTGTTGCTCTGTGCCACAGCTGTTGCTTGGGTTGCAAAGTAACATTAAATTGCTGTTGTTTTTACAATTGTGGTGGCTGCTGCAAGCTTCTACTTGAGGAGATCGTCTGCTTCCCAAACAAGTGGGAAGCTTTCTCTCCATAGGTCTGGTTTAACTTATTTTTCCACACCTGGAAGCAGCCATTACCATGCAGGGTATCAGTGTCACTGCTCCCAGGCTGCTGGCAGATAGGCAGTTTTGCTGAGTGTCCTAGAGGTGAAGGAGTCAAAAGATCAAGTTGGTCAGTGAAAAAAACATTTTGGAGGTTTTGGGCAACAGATCCAGTGCCTTTTCTTTACCATTCTTCCACACACCCAGACACAGAGTTCACAACCCTGAACTCTATGTAGAGAACTCATGACTTCAGAAGTGCCTGACCTGTACATACGGGGGTGGGTTCACAAACCAGTTCTCTAAAATTGGAAGTGATGTCCCAAAAAGCTGAATATAGTGCTAAACTGTATATGTTTGCAGGATATTAACATTCCTTAGGATACTGCTGCTGCAGAAGTGAATCGAAAATGCTCAATTCTTTTTTTCCCTCTCCAGCTATCAGTTTAACTTATTTTTAAATTACTATTCAGAAGTGCCAAGGCTCAAAGCTCATTTTTTACAAATGAAATCTGAGATTTTCTTTTTATCATTCTTCATTGTCAAGCTGGACAATAATGGCTTCATGTTTTAGAGATCCAGTTGTTTGGATAATGTAACAGAAATAAATAATGTGGATATTTTACAGTCCTGGTGTTGGGATTATTGCAGATTTATTTATTGCAGATTAATACACTTTTAACTTTTATAAATTGATGTGCCAGGCCAAAAGTGATTTGAGCTTGCACACACTTTTCTAATGCTGATGCAGAAGACAAGCAGGGCTAACTTCCAAAAATAGAGGAAGGTGAGAAAATTAACTTTTTCACAGCTCTTTGTCACTTGTGATACTCAAATTATACAGGTGTCTTTTGCGAATTGTTCATTTTCAAACTAAATACGTCCACCATCTATAAGATTGCAGAATAGCTGTGATTTTTGAAGGAAAAAAAATTACATTCTTGATGTAATTGTTCAGTTACATTGTATCTCCCCACTTATTTATTATTAACTAACGGTATTGTAATAATAAGTGGATGAACATTGTCTTCAGTGGTTACTAATTTGTAACCTGAATGTGGTTGATGGAAGCTGGTGGGAAGGAACTGGTTTTATTAATTTCTGGAGGGAGTTTTGATTATTGGCTGACATATGTGTCTGTGCATTTTCTTAACGAGATAAAATTACTTCTTAAACAAAGTCTATTTTGATCTTGACAGGAGAAATAATTGCCATTGAAATATGCCGTTATTGGCATGCTAGATGAGGAATAAAATCCTGTGAGAACATGTCAAATAATAATCACAAACATCTTTTAAAGTGACTTCAGAGTCAGCTTTAAAATAAATTATTTGCAGGTGCATTTTAGCATCATTCACATAGGTCAAATAAATTATTAATTTTTGCCATTGGGCTAAATACTTTATTCATATCTCCAGTATCCAGTGGCTAATCTTGATACCTGTGAAACTTTCTCTTTCCTGAGTCCAAGCTGCACATGAATTGGTAAATTAGGCAGGTAGATAATGCTTTAAGCTTCAACTAAAGATTTAGATGTGAGCCAGGGTTGGATCTCAACAATAATTTCATGTTTTTACTGATTTATAACATTTCTGTCCTTGTGTATCATATTTTCTGACAAGTTTATAGCTATTGCTTTGAAATCTATTAGATGTCTGAATATGTGAAAGCACATTGCCTGCCCAAGGAATTTAAGCCAAAACACCAAAATGGACTGGGTGGAAGGAAATTTTGTCTGGCCCCGAAGTGGGACAGCAGTGTTGGGCGTATGGGGCTGCAAGGATGGCAGCAGCACTGGCTGTGCTCAGCTGAAGTTGCTGGGGAACTGTATCTCAGCTCTGTTTTGTGCACAACTGATTAAGCATTTCATGGGCTCCTCGTTTTCTTCTAGAGTTCATGTCATCTATCCCATGTCTGATCTCAACACTTCTCCACTCACATTGCTCTGTTGCCTCACCTCTCCCCAGAGGTGCATATCTGGAGTAGTGCAGCTGGATACCAGCTAGTCCCTCCCCTCCTGTATCCCACTCCAATCCATCTCACCAGTATTGGTTTAATATATTTAACGTTCCCCTGGTGAGATACAAAAGTTAAACATTTCAACTAATTATCAAAGTATCAGTGTGAATAAAAATATCCAGGTAGCAGAGAGAAGCATATGGACGAAACAAAGAGCAGCTGGGATTTTCTTAAGGCTTTTTACACCCTTTGCAGGGCTTATATGCCAGTTTGACAGCTGCTTGTGTGTGTTGCACATGTTATGTATTTTTATGTATTTGTATACCTGTTATATATATGATTTATCATGAACATTTTAGCTAAAGGAGATATTTTTTGATGAAATGCCTTGATTTTTCAAGAGCTTGGCATAAGCAGGCTGTGGATATTTTTTAAGATTAAGACATGAACAGGAAGAAGCAGGTGAAGACACATGGCAGTTTTTCCTCCAAATAATTTCCAATTTGTCACGAACTTCTCTCCAAGCAGAGAAATTTTGAGGAGACTATTCCAATTTGTCACGAACTTCTCTCCAAGCAGAGAAATTTTGAGGAGACTATTCCAATTTGGTAAAGATTTAGGGCAGAGGTAACAGGATGTTATAGATCATGTGCATCCTGCATGGCATGGGAATTAGAGGTGCATAGCATGTATTTTCTCAGTAACTATACTGCTTAGTAAAACTACTCATTTGAAGTGAGTGCCAGTAAACCACTTTTTGGTGTACTGCTGTTGGCTTTTTGATATTGGATATCGGCTCCTGAAGATTCAAACCACGTTAAGTGCCTGTGGCAAAGGCAGCATGGTGAACAGCCCTGCAGGAGGGATTGGAGCCTGGGTGGGGGTTAATCACATTCAGTGTCACTGAGCTGTTATGAACTCTGAACCTTGTGTTTTCAGAGGCTTCGAAGTGGAGTTCTCAGAGATCTTGAACGTCAAAATCAGAAAAAGGAGAATATTCGCCTGTTAGAAGAGCAGATTGCTTTGACAAAGCAACTTATGGAAGAAAGAGACCGGACACTAATGGAAAAAGGTTCCCAGCAGTCCTAGGCACAGGCCTGGGTCCTTAGAGGCTTGATCTGGAGATCATCTGTATCTAGCTACTTACCAAGTGCTTTTGCAAACAGAGGTAATCTGTGAAAAACTGTTTATTTTGTACAGGTTATAATCCAGTCCCTAAGGGGACCCTTAGGGTGGACAAAAAACATTTCCTTCATTGGTACTTTGACTGAGGAGACTTGGCTGGCGCACCCAGTGTGGATGGACTTGCCAGCGTGGGGAGGAATATCTCGTTGTTATTGCAAACACCACCTAGGATGGCCAATAATGTTCACATGAGTGGGCTGCTCAGCCGCCATGATGATGAAGCCACCAGGACCTCTACCTCAGAGGGCCTGGAGGAGGGTGAGGTGGAAGGGGAGACTCTCCTGATTGTCGAGTCTGAGGATCAGGCTTCAGTGGATTTATCGCATGACCAAAGCGGGGACTCTCTGAACAGTGACGAAGGTGAAGCATCCTGGATGGAGGAGATGTCCTATTACTGCGAGAAGTGCCAGAAGTGGATCCCAGCAAGTAAGCCTGCCAGTTGTGTTGTGCCTCACTTGCGTTGCTGTGGTTGTTTGCAATGTGTTTGTGCTGTCCTGCATACTTGTTCTACGGGGCAGCCCTTGTTTAGCTGCATCCCGTCCTGTGCTGATAGAGAAAGCCTGTCTTGGCATTGCATGGAGCCCCGCAGCCCAACGGCAGTGATGTGTGTTAGATACTTTGATCCATGAGCTTTTTGTATGTCCAAAGCTGGCATTCTCTGGAAGGAAGTCAGACGGTCTTCTTTAATTAGAAGAGAAACAAAGATGTGACTTCACAAACATACACACCACTACCACCACCCCGCCCCGAGTCTTGCAGCTGTTTAGGGAACTTTGGCCAAGTGACTTGGCCTCTTTGCTCTATCAGATAAAAATAACGACCTGTGCTGTAAAGCTTTGTGAAGGAAAAGGACTTTGTGATGGTGTTGCTTTTTTATTTTTTCCTGTTGATTTTGTCAGATCTGTAAGAGACTATTCTGTCTCTAACTGGCTAGTATATCATTACATTGACCAAGGAAGAAATTAATTTCTATTGCAAAAGGTATGACCAGCGTTACTGAGGCAATCTAAACACCCGAGGCAGAGTTACTTTGAAGCCAGACAACAAGCAATCAGCAAAGGCAGTTTTCCCCAGCAGCTGCAGCCTTCCAGGAGCGCCCCCCCACACACATCGTGCCCAGTGACCACACAAACTGGCGGGCACAGCCCTGGCTCGCTCCCTGCAGGGCAGGGCTGCCTTCACCCATCTGGGAGACATTTCTGGGCTGCTGGCAAGCATGTTGAGGAGCCCCCAGGGTGTGACTGACAGCAGAGGCCCGGGGAAATGGTGACATTTCTCCCTGCCTGGCTACCAGTGGCCAGGCCAATCTGCACCCTGGGGGAGCCAGCCTGAAGCCCAGCTACCCAGTGGTCGCCCAGCAGAGGGTATATAAAGCCATGCCCAGCCCTTTCTAGCTCAGCTTCACCCAGGGTGTAAGCCTGACTGCTGGTTCCACTCCTTGTCCTGCCTGCCTGCCTCTCCTCACTCTCGCCTCCTCGCCCTGCCCGTACCTGGTTCCCTCCCCTCAAAGTCCTTCCCACTGGTGGTGGTAATTCTTTCTGTAGTTCTAGCCTGCCCCTTTTCCTGTTACCTCAAGAAAGTATCTGTTTGAGATCCAACATAAGGAGATGCGTGCCTGAATCTCGCCTTCAGAGCAATCAATTTAAAAGAACCTGGTTGAAATTTCCAACCGTATTGTAACATCTTTGGAGCAGATGCCTAAATCTCAACCTTAATGGTTTCCCATTGATGTGTAGTTAAGTTGGCTTTCACAGAAACATGTCCAGCCTGCAGCAGCCAGCTTGGGAGGCATTTGAAGCAAGCTGCATAACTTTATCCCTCTGCTCTGCTCTGGTGCTTGACATAAGATACACGCTCTTAGCAGTGTAACAGATGACTTTACTTACTAAATTCTGGATTATCTGCTCTATTATTAGATCCAAAAGTCAGATATTGCTAAACACCGGTTGTTTTGTTGGGTTTGATTTGGGTTTTCTGTGAGGTTTTTTGTTGCCCGCCAGATATATCATAGCTGCCCTTTTTGCCTTCTTACAATTTGCCAAAAGTTACAGTGTGGAAATCTCTCAAGGCATATTAGTGAGTGTTTAGATGTTAATGTAATGAAACCAGCATTAAGTTACTGTTCAGTAAAGGGAATTATTAACTTGAAATGTATTAAAAAAAAAAAGAGCAGAGTTAAAGGTAGCATGAGTTATGTTGGAGCACCACTTGGTTTAATACTCTATGTGTTTTATTTTACAAAGGTGTTCCTCTCTCCAGTTGCTGTGGAACAAATTCAAAGAGCAGAAAAAGCCAATTGCAAAGGAACAGTAACTAGGTACAAATGTGCAGTGTAAACAAACTGTAAAAGGGAAATATTCTGCTCTTTCCTAATCGCTCAGTTATATGGAGTTCAGTTGTCACTTGTGAAAATTGCCAACATGTGCACACAAATAATCACTTTTTCCCCCCATCTGACATAGGTGCAACTTTAATAGTTAAATTCTTCAATTCACTGTGGAAGCAGAGCATCCATGTATTAAAAATGCTTGATCTGGTGTTATACAGTAAAAGAGATGATGTACTTGCAGAGAAATACCTTTAGTGTGTGAATTTTCAGAAACACTGTAGTCTTAACTGTTTTCCTGTCCCGTGATGTAGTTTTTAATTTTTCATACTTGTATAATTTAACTCAGGGTGAGTTTAGAAGCCCTGATTCATATGATGAATTTCTTTTTCTCTTCTGCAGAAACACAGAATTAGAGCCTGTAACTTTGGATGTATGGGGTTTTACAGGTTGTTCTGTTGCTTTTGTTCTGATAAACTTTTCTGCAGGTTTAGCTTTACAGAGCAAAGCTGTGCTAAAGTGCTTTGCTGATTTGGGATCTGACGCGTCAACTGCAAAAAAGAAAAAGTGTTTCTTGATAATGCTGGGCTATTCTTTTGGCTCTCAGTCTCAGGGTAAAAAGATGTTTCCCTGATAGGAGAAGTAAACACCTTAAACTTTCATGTCACGTCTACTTTAGTGCATCCTAGAGGCTGCTGGACACAGGGACTAGGAATCTGAGTTCAGTATGAGTTTGTGGACAGGGAAAGAGAGGGCTGTAAAGGCACGTAGCAGTGAGTGGAAAGACAACATGGAAGAGAGTGAATGTGTATACTGATAGCCTTTGCAGTGGCGGACCTTTTTTAACATCAGCGTGCTTTTTTTGTGTTTGTTTGGTTTTTTTTGTTTGTTTTGTGGGTTTTTGTTTGGTTGGGTTTTGGTTTTTCTTTTCAGTAGGATGGGAAAACAGTTACTTGTTGAAGTCTATAGGTTATCCCAGGGAAGCAAGGAGGAATGAGAAACAAGAAAATCCTTGGCTTTGTCCCTACATTCAGACATTATGTAGAATGCCCTTTTTTGATGCCTGTGCTTTTCAGTTGGTTACCACTGGCTGCTGCAACAGTGAAATGAGTCTGTTCCTTCCATGACAGCAAGGTCTGATCCTTCCTAGGAACTGGCCTGGGTCTTTGGATTCTGGGGAGAAGGCAAAAAAGTACTTTTTCTGCCTGATGTTGGAGGAAATCAAAATCTGCTTTGTAGCAGTTTTTCTTATAAAAGGACCAAGAAAATGATTTTTGCCTTTTCAATCTAGGTCAACTGAGAGAACAGCTCAGCTACCTCAAAGGAGATAACTTTTTCAGATTTACTTGCTCTGATTGCTCAGAAGATGGGAAGGAACAATTTGAACGTCTGAGATTAACATGGCAACAGGTAAGTAAAATGTTTGTGCCAGCAGAACAACTGTGGGACTTTATAAAATTGTTGTTTGTTTGTGTGTACTAGCTAGAAAAGGAAGATCAGGTATAGGTAAGAAAGAAGCATGTGCCTGAACTTCAGAAATTAATTAGGTAAGGATTGCCTGCATATGAGGACTTGAGCATTTGGCAGGTAAGTTGAAAAATAATCATACAAACTGCTCTCCTTATTTTTCTTCTTTTTTTTTTTTTTCTCCTTATGTTGTTCATGAATTTATGGCTTCAGGCAGATTTTGGCTGCCGGGCATGAGCAGTTTTTTGTATATAAGAAAATGTAAACCGACTGAGGTGGCAACATAGAAACAAGAAAGCTTGTCAGCTCCTTGAACACAAAGCTCCAAGCTGGCTTCTTATGCACTAACAAGAGTCCTTGCTGCAGTTCACTATTTCAATGACTTGCATACCTGAGCAATCAAAATAATCTGCATTATACAGCAATGACCAGGTACTGACCAATGTGACTTATCCACATCCACAGTGCCAGCTGCCTGTGCTGAAAATGCATTTGATCAGGCAGAAGCTGTTGCTCAGCAGTGTTTCCTCATGCTGAGCATTGGGCAGTATGTGCGAGACATCTGTTTGCATCCTTTAGGACAGTAGTGGTGTGTTATCTCATAAAAGATAATTTAAAACATCGGTTATTACTTCTACAGTGCTTTCTCGTGGTGGCCAGTGCAGGGGAAAAAAAATGGTGTAGCAGTTTGTGGCTGGCAGACCAGCAGAGTTTCACCAAGGTACTGATTTGGACAGCAAAGGCTGCTAGCATTATGCCCAGGTCTCTTCAGAGTGGCATGGGGAAGGGTTAGACAAAATCAAAATGGGTGAGAAGGGAAGTTATCTGGTGACTACCTCCCTAGGCTTCCTGCAGCCAGAGCTGCTGCTGCTTCTGGACAAGTTGAATTGAGGGAAGTGGTCAAATTGACTTACCTGAAACAGGAAAAAACAGGGACAGTGATTTCTGAATTCTTTTTCAGAGTATCTGGCCTCAACAGATCCTTATCTTTAGCCAGTTGAAAAGAGAATTGTTTCTGAAGTCCCACATGATTAAAAAAACCCACAAAATCCTAAATAGCTACCAAACTAAGAGGGGTTGTGATGCAGAAATAGAATACAGGGGACATTAAAGCTGTCCATATTTCCTCATTTTGACATGTTCAGCAATGTATCCCAGAAAGCTAAGGTCCACTGTGAAGAGACCCATTTCCCTAAGAAAAACACATTTCAGACTCCTCTGTGGGTGAAGTATAAGTGCTTATTGAAAGTAGTACCAAGCCTAGGCTGTGTGATTGTGGAAAGATGATTCCAGCCCAGCTGATTTTAGTTGTATCCAAATGAATTAAGTAACGTTGGTCACCTGGGATTTACTTAAGAGGTGCAATAGTTTTCACACCTGCCCTTTAGTTTAGGTATGTAACAGGTAAGAATGAATTTGGTTGTGAAGTGCATGAATGAAGTATAAACAGCTTCTTTTTAATGGTGGTCACCTGGAGACAAATTTGACTCTTCCATACCTGGAACAATTAGGAGATCTGTACTTTCATGGAGAGTTTACAGTCTGTTCAGTTTGGAACGTAAAAGTAAGTGTATTTCTGATGGATTAGATAATGGGATTACTTGTGAACATTTTTTTTGAAAGACTGTCTCCCTACACTACATTCAGACTCCAGTTGTACTGTGATTCGTTTATACAACAGCTGCAAAATTTTTGTATCTCACCATAAACGTTCACAACCAGGCAGCTTGTTATTCCCCTGGGATGGAGAATTCTCTGGGCAAATGTGCATCTAACAATAGAAAGACAAGAATGGGCAGCATGAAACCAAGAAGATGGATTGCAGAAGTTGCCTATGAGATGCTGAAAAAATAAGATTTTTATGAGGGAGCAAAGATTTGTTTGTGTGTGTCAGCTGGGAGGACAGTTCAGCAGAGAAAACCAAAAAGATTCACTTGTCTCCAACGTTTTCTGTTCCAGGTTGTAATGTTGGCAATGTACAATTTGTCTCTGGAAGGAACGGGCCGTCAGGGGTACTTCAGATGGAAAGAAGATATTTGTGCTTTTATTGAGAAACACTGGACTTTCTTATTAGGGAACAGGTAAAGACATGACATTTCCCCAAAGGTCTGGTTGGTGAACCAAAGGAATTAAAACTTGTTATACAGATGGACAGGAACCTGATTAATCTGGCAACATCTCTGTTGAGCTTCACTAGTGAGAAAATTGGAGTATTTAATATTGAGAATCTGAAAATAGGCATGAGGGGTACTCTTGAGAAAGAATAAGCCTTTCTTACTGGGGAGAAGCAGCCCCAAAAATGTCACACAAAAGCAATATAAATACATGTATTTTGGATTATTTCTTATCTTCCTTTAGGTAGCACATGAACCTGCGAAGCCTTTGAGTTTTTCTGAATAGTGACAATGGATGGGCTAGTCCTGGTATCATGAGGCTTTAAGGACAAAAATGTGGCCCATCAAAGTACCACGTTACTTGGCTATAAGGCTTGCAAGCACAAAGTTCTTCAAGAAGAGCTGAGCGTCACCTTTTAGATTGTTTTGGATCTTAATAAAATGGCTTTTACATAGGAGGTGTGATGAACCACTGAAACATTTTTCAGTGTGTGTAAAGAAGCTGTCAGAGTAGGAACCCCTCTTGCAAAGGGCAGCCTTTGCTGTATGGGTGAATGGCACCTTTTTTATGAGCATGCTGAAGCTGTCAAACCCAAGCATCATTGTTCATGCATGTGCTATGAAGCCAGGAAAGGAACAACCAAGCCTTCGAAGTTGTAGATTTGATTGACCAGCTTCTTTTCTTCAGCAGGGATTTCTCTGTTTTAAAGATCTGGTCTTTTTCGCTAACCAGATTTGCTCTTTGACTTTTCTTTCATTGCTTGTCTGTGCCTCATTGCTCTGTTCTCAGAAATGTTGGCATTTGTCCTCTCTAGAGATCACAGGGACCCTGGCAGGGGGCAGCTGGCGGCCCATTGTCCCTCATTAAGGGAACCGTTGCCTCCCAGGGTTTGCTGCTGCCTTTTGAGACTTGCCCTGGAAACTGGGAACTCCTTGCTCTGATTAAAATTCAGATGAGTGATTGCTGGCCTCAGACATAGACTCCCCACTTGCCTGGACAAGCCACTGGTGAAATAGAGACAGCTGGATCATATATGTAGCAGTTCAAGGCATGCAACGCTTTTCTTCCTTGGCTTATTAAAGTACAGCTTATCCAGATTTAATGTAACACTCCAGACTTTGAGCTGGGGCACCTGAGTTTAATCCCCCACCTTTGAAGTTCAGTACCCCAAGGTGTGTAAGTGCAACACTTGGACAACAGTGAATACCTGCTCAGTCAAGCCTTGCCAGAGTATGCAAGTTTTTGCCAGCAGAGGTGTGCAAAGGCAAGAAGGAGTAGTGAGATCCTGTGCAACTCTGAGTTGAGACTCTGCACCATGAACCAGATTCTCCAGTGTTCAAGTGGGTACCTCAGGTGTTGGCTACAGAGACAATTCTTTAATATTTCTTCTCACTTCTTCCCCAAGTGACATCTTAGCCCAGGGGTCAGTTCTTAAAGGAAAAAAAAGTACTCAGATACCCAGTAGAGTACCGTGCCCAGCAAACTGAGAGGTTTAAATGCAGCTCCCTGCTTCCAAGTGGCCAAAATGGTGCTTCAAAAGTAGTTCAGTGTGTGTGCATCAGTGCCAGTGGCAGAAGCACTCTGCCCTTTCTGTCTTGGAGGAGGCTCCAGGATGAAAGCACACTTGGTCAGTGGGAACCTAACACTTGCTTTCCTCTCTCCCACTATAGGAAAAAGACCTCAACATGGTGGAGCACAGTTGCTGGCTGTCTCTCTGTGGGGAGCCCCTTGTTTTTCCGCTCAGGGGCACAGGAATTTGGAGAACCAGGATGGTGGAAACTGGTTCATAACAAACCCCCAACAATGAAACCTGAAGGAGAGAAGCTGTCTGCATCTGCACTAAAGGCAAAAGGTAACTGTCCCCAGTGGTGTATAGGTTCCTAGCTGGTCCAGACCTGGAAGTAATGAGAAAAGTCTAGTGAAAACCATATGTTTGTCCATGGACAGTTTTAGTTTTGTTCTGCTGCAAGGACTGACTCAAGAGAACTATGGTGTATATACTGAAGTGTGAGAAGCCTGTTAAATTTCATTACCTTTTTGTATTGTGCTGATTTAAAGGGTTTTGAGGTTTGTGCAGAGTGTTTTGGGTTGTTCTTTTTCAGCTTTTCTACTTCTCTTTACCCTGGGGAGTGTCTTTAGTCCTTTGTCACTAGATGCAAGTTCTCCTCTGTAAAGAACAGGATTGGAGCTTTAATGAGAATTTAGTTGTGTGTTGGCTTAATGCTATGTATCTCAGAGTGAATTTCTTGTACATACTGATAATACAGCCTTTAAGATTTGTAGTCAGGGTGTTTTCCCAGATGTATAGTATGTATCCAATGACTGCAGGAGCTCATGTCTGTTAGAATAAGCAAACTACTTCTTTAGCAGCTTCAAAGCCACCCCTGGATCCTATCATTACTGTGGAAGGACTCAGAAAGCGGGTAAGCCGCAATCCAGTTGAATCAGCCATGGAGCTGAAGGAGAAGAGATCTCGCACTCAGGAGGCCAAGGATATTCGGAGAGCCCAGAAGGAGGCAGCCGGCTTCCTGGACCGGAGTACTTCCTCCACTCCTGTTAAATTCACCAGTCGATGCCGCCGTCCCGATATCGTCCTTGAGAAAGGAGAGGTGATTGACTTCTCCTCCTTGAGCTCATCAGATCGCACACCTCTGACAAGCCCCTCTCCTTCCCCATCACTGGACTTTTCTGCTCCTGGCACTCCAGCCTCTCATTCAGCTACTCCCAGCCTTCTCTCAGAAGCAGATCTCATCCCAGATGTCATGCCACCACAGGCTCTGTTTCATGGTAAGAGGCACCATGCTTTTTGTTTAGTAATGAAGCACGTGTAGTTCTCTAGGCAGATGCTCCCAATGAACTGCAGGATATTTTCAAGATAAGAGGGAAAGTAACTGGTAATATTCTGTTTGTCTTAGTGGAGCATGAGAATTGACCAGTTTTCCATAGTTGTATTACCAGTTTTCCATAGTTGTATTCTAAGGCCAGAAGAAACCTCCATTATTGTTTTCTGAGGGATCTTGAATAAACAGTGGGTAAATTTCTCATAGCAACTGCTGCACCACTCAGCATAAGCATTTCACTGCAACATAGATTACACTGTTAGATACCAACTCAAGTTTCATCTCAAATGTTTTTAATGGGAGAAATTTTATTTTCATGCTAATATCCCAGTAGATTTAGAAGTTTGAACATCCTGATTAAAAGATGCTGAATTTGGGTCAGATTATAAAGCTGTGATACAGAGTGAATGCTGTTAGTTCCTTAAGGAGGCAGACCAAAGCACTTCTGGATGGCAGGAAGATTAGTCAGGTTCTGCAGAGGAACAGAACTTCTCCAGGATATGCTAGCTGAAGATACAGCTCACCATTTTGACCATTTGATTCCCAGTCTTCAGGAATTTTCAGCAACTTAACATTTGTCAAAGAGCACGAGCTTGCAGCTCAGGAAGGGACTCTGTTTTCAGATGCTAAACTATAAGACACTTTGGGAACAGGATTGATTCTGTGTCCTGAAATTGGACTCCTTACAGTGTCTCCTTGTCCAAAATCAGGAGATCCAAAAGTATATAGAAAATGAAGTGCGTTGGGTAAACCCCCTTTTTTCCCCTAGCAGAAGAGTCCTGTGACAAGCTTTTTTGAAATAGGGCTTTGATGTTTAAATGTTTTTTCCCCCCGGATTATTTTGATCTGCTCAACAGATGATGAGGAAATGGAAGGAGATGGAGTCATAGATCCAGGAATAGAGTATGTGCCCCCTCCCAGTGGGACAGCTGGTGCTGGCACCATGATAGCAAGTAGAAAAAAAGTGAAGACAGCTGAGCAGATCAAGCAAGAGGTGGAGAGTGAAGAAGAAAAATTAGAACGGATGGAAGGTGACAGTGAAGATCCTGAAGAGTCAAACACATCATTGCAGGGGAGGGGACGAGACAAAAGGAAGCCACAGCTGGAGAAGGATGCTAAACCCAGGGCTCCCAAGCATACCTCTGTTAGCATCTATGAGGAAAAGCTGCTGCTGAAGAGACTGGAAGCCTGTCCCAATGCTGTGAGCATGACCCCAGAGGCCCGAAGGCTGAGGCGCAAGCTGTTAGTCAGGCAGGCCAAGAGGGAAAGAGGACTGCCACTCTTTGACTTAGACCAAGTTGTGAATGCTGCACTGCTCTTGGTTGATGGGATTTATGGAGCCAAAGAAGGAGGTGTTTCCAGATCCCCAGTAGGGCCAGCAACATACAGAACTACTAGCCAGGACTTCAGGATCTTGGACAGATACCAGGTGGGTGTTTCCAAATCTACGTGAGCTTTTGGCACTGGTTATTCTAAAGCTTTTGCTACACTGCCACAGAGAGCAGTGTCACATTGAGGTTATCTGAGTCCCCAGGTGAAAAGGATTATGTGAAGAAGACTCATTTTGACTTGGGGCTGTGTCCTCACCAATGCTGTCCTTCTTCTTGGGACATGCTCATACAGCACAGCTGTCTTACCAGTATCAGCACCACAAATGTTGATGTATTTGTACTCCAGCCCTGCCCAAATGCTGATGGTGGAGGCCTGGAAGTACCCAAACAGGTGGATGCTCTGTGATGTGTGATGTATGTAGAAGGGAGATAACTCGCAGTGCTTTTCTGAGTGATAAAGGCAGTTCATAGGTTTGGGTGCTACATCTGAGAGTGCACAGCAGAGTCCACAGAGGTGTGACCATCATGGTCCAGTCCATCCTGTCACATTGAAAGGCCCTTATTCGCCATCCATTGATACGATTTCCCTGTGTTAAATCATTGACTAATCCTCCTGAAATGTTCTGCATTTTTCTGTACATATAGACAATGCTGCCTGCCATGAAGGGATATCGACAGCAGACAACAAAGTTTCTGTATCGACTGGTAGGCTCAGAAGACCTGCTGACAGACCACAGTATTGTCAGCCCTTACACGTCCCGTGTCCTGAAACCTTACATCAGGTACAGATGATCAGAGGTTGAATTTGCTCTTGGTTCTGCACTGACAGCCCACGAAGAGGACACCTTTCCTGGGCATTGCTCCTCGTTCCTTCTCAAAGTACAACCCAGTAACCCTATGATAACCCTGAAAGGATAGTGTTTTACTTAGCTGAGTAGAACCATGATCTCCTTGCTCCTGCTGTAAGGAGAGGCTGGCTGGGCATGCTGTGCATCTGGGAAGTGTCCTGGTCTCTGACACAAGGGTATTTTTTCTGAGCTGAATGCTGTTTTCCCACACGAATGGAAGACTGTTCTTTTTTTTGAAATTAAGCATGTCAGAAAATATTTCTGGGACAGTACCTATTCAGCTGCAGTGGCAGTTACTGTTGCTCACTTGCTTTTTGTGTTCGCTTTTCATGTTCCTGGCAGACGTGATTATGAGACAAAGCCCCCAAAACTCAGGCTGCTGGCAGAAATCCAGGCATATCCACACAGGAATGATCTCAACTGGAAGGCTGAGCCAGAAGCACCCATTGATTACTGCTATGTTCGCCCTAATCACATCCCCACGATAAACTCCATGTGCCATGAATTCTTCTGGCCTGGTAAGATTCCTACAGTGCTTGGTTTTCTAAGAAGGAAGTGGCTTTGTTCAGAGAAAAACATTCTTGGGACAAATTTTTCTTCTGTTGGTGTCTGGCTCAGTTCATAGGAAACCATTATCTGATGTCACAGGAATGCAGTTGAGATGGATACCTGGGTTTGGTGTCTTTGTGTCCTGTAGATCAGATGGAACTGGGCAATTAGGCCCCAATTAACACAGCAGTTACAGAAATAGGTGCCAATAGAAGTATTCTAGTAGGTTAGTAGTTAACTAAATTTAAGCATCCAAGTTTTCTCAGTGAAACGTTTTTCAGAATCAAGGGCAGAAGTAAACTGTTTTACTGTTCCTTAGCTTTGTGGAAAGGTTTCTTCCTAGCAGCAATGAGCTAGATATGTTGGAGTGAAAGTTGGGAAGCCTTATGAGGAGTGGCTGAGGTCACTTGGTTTGTTCAGCCTGGAGAAGAGAAGACTGAGGAGACAGCTCATCATGGTCTACAGCTTTCTCACAAGAGGAAGCCAGATGGGGGCAGACTTCTCTGTAGTCACCAGTGACAGGACCCAAGGGAACAGCATGAAGCTGCATCCAGGGAGGCTTATGTTGGATCTTAGGAAAAGGTTCTTCACCCCGAGGGTGGCTGGGTGTTGGAACAGGCTCCCCAGAGAAGTGATCATAGCACCAAGCCTGTCTGAGTTCAAGAAGCATTTGGACAATGCTCTCAGGCACATGGTGTGATTCGTGGGGTTGTCCTGTGCAGGGCCAGAAGTTGGGCTTGATGGTCCTTGTGGGTCCCTTCCAACTCAGGATATTCTGTGAATTTCATTTACAACTGTGATGTCCTTTATTTCTTCACCCCTCAGTATGTACTGGGTTTCAATTTTTATGTATTGTTTCTTGAACTGTAGGCTCTGCCCTTTTGGGGGCAGTTATGAGGCTGCAGTCTTTAATTCTTCTGTAATAGGGTTGTTCATCTACTGCATGGATCAGATTCTGATCAGCAAACAATGCAGCAGACTATTTTAGAAAAGCCCAGTACGAACAGCACACACCTTTATTCCAAGTAACTGTTTATGTTTTGATTTGCAGGGTTTGTAGTTCAGCAGTGCTCGTATATTGCAGTCATGATCTGAGCTTTTTGCGCTACTCATTGTTCAAATTGTACAGTTCAGGGGGAAATAGCCTTGCACACCTTTCCTTTTACAAGCTATTTCAGAGCTCATGAGAAACACTTGCATTCCCAACAGAAGCTGAATCTCTCTTCTCCTGATAATGCATTTGAAGTTCTGGACAAGTTGCATTGCACCTTCATTAAGTTCTTCAGGACTCACCCTGTTCTATTTAACATGAGTGCAGGTGTGTTCCACTTGACTGTGAACTGTTCATCACTAAATCAGAAAGCTGACACTCCCATCAGTCTCCACACAGGAATCAGTCTCTTCCATAGTGAAAAATTTCTGAGGTTGGGATATGATTATTGTACCCTCATTCTGTTTTAGCAGGAGAGGTAAGTTAGGAGCTGATGCCTCAGGAGGTAAAGCCCAATGTCTGTGGATTCAAAGGATTTAGCTTTCCAATGGGCTGGTACAACTTGGGGGTGGGGTAGGCATATGAAGCTAGGTGAGCATCATTAAACTAGCACTGTTGTTTAGACACACAGCTGTAATTTTGCCTAAGTTTAGGCATCTGGAGCACGTGGGCTCGGGGGATCATCAGTGAATGACATCTTAGCTGTGCCAAGTTGCCTCCTAATAGTGATGCTCTCATTGACAGAATTCTTAAGATCTAGGCACTTTATCATGTGGGATGAGCCCAGGCCTTAGTTCTGCTCCTCCAAATCCTTCCATTTAGAGCTCTTCTTGCTTCTCACAAGGCAGGAAGGAGGTTGCAGGTCGTAATGACAAGCTAATGTGAAGCAAGATTCCCCCATGTTTTCTCTCACAGTATCGTGTGCCTTTGTGCCCTAATGGGAAACATCTTTTGAGCAGACAAGGGGTAAACCATCCAGAGCTAAGCATCTTCCTACAGGAATAACTGTGTGCTGAGGACATGGCACCATTTCATAGACATCAGTGCTTAGGGCAACATAAGTGTTCCTGTACAGACATGCTGTAAGACACTCCACAGGCAATTGCAGCTTTTAAATACTTAACAGTTCCCTATTGCCACTCAGTTCCTCCCACATGTTGCTCCACCCATCTTACTATCAAGCAAGACAATAATTCACCCAGTTACTTGTGCCTGGTGCCTTATAAAGTCTTGCGTATCATCAAGAGTGATTACTGGAAAACATACTTTGCTATTTTGTTATCTCACATTCCAAATACATTTGCAATTGTCAACCTGAGGCTGAAACACTCCTGGCACATCTCCACTATGTCTTGCATCTCATTTAGGGTCTGTCCACTCAAATTACCAAGCAGTTAGTCTTCAGAGCCTTGAACTGCAGTGCTGGATGCTAACATGCTGTGTGGATGCTCTAGGACTGCAGCAGCAGTGCATTTAGGCAAGGTAACAAACTCCACTCAGAAGTTACAGCCTCAGGTGTTTGTGTCCAGCCTGTGACTCGCAGAAGCACCACTCCCTGAGAGGCTGCTTCATGCCCCAGATTAGAGAACTTGCATGCTACAGGTAATTGTTTTGGTAGCCTTGAAAACTGTGGTCAGGTTCACAGTGCAGCTCCATGAGCAGCTGAGTATGCACAAGAGGAAGAAGCAGGAGCTCAAGGCAAGGTGGAGAAAAGAGATAGGAACCATAGTCAGGTAATGCTACCAGAGCTGAAGCCCAGTTTCATACGTACTGTGTCCAAAGAGGGTTGAGTTTTAAGTTTTAGTTTCATCCTTGAATCATTTGCAAGGAAATTAGCTTTACTTTCTCTATTCACCACCAGTAAACAGGCCTTATTTTGTCTCTGTGTTTTGTTGAATCATCTCCTTTTACCTTACATACTTACCTGGCAGGGGAGACACTATGGTCAGGCAGCTGGTTTGTCCAAGGCAAGGTTCATCCCCTGGGTTCATCCTCTGGGTGTCCTGACCCCTGTGATTTCCCAAAATGCAGGAAATATGACTACATAATTTGTAGTAGTGGAGACTGCTTTAGCAGGAACCTTAGACCGGGTGGTCTCTCGAGGTCCCTTCCAAACCCCAACCGTTCCATGATTCTGTGATCTCTTTATATCAGAGCTTTGAAAAAAAAGGGTAAAAGGAAGGAATCAAGTAAGTGTTTCTAAAAATCCCTAAGCCCCTGAATTTCTGTGCAAGTGTGACACTTTTCTTTTGGTTTGCAATGTTTTCAATGGCTGTTTCTGTTTCTCCATAGGAATTGATTTGTCAGAATGCCTGCAGTATCCAGACTTCAGTGTTGTCGTCCTTTACAAGAAAGTTATTATTGCCTTTGGATTTATGGTGCCAGATGTGAAGTACAATGAAGCTTACATCTCTTTTCTGTTAGTTCACCCTGAGTGGAGAAGAGCTGGGATAGCAACCTTCATGATTTACCATCTTATTCAGGTAATGAAATAGTCCCATGACTCTGCCAAAGAACTACCTCTCCCTTCTTTCTTGTGCACACGTACAAATATTAGAGAGTAAGTAGTGTTGTGTGCTTCCCTTCTGGCTCTTTCATCTCGCCCTTTCTCTGCTTACACTCCCACACAGATTATCAGCAGCCAATGTGAATATTTGTGGGGGGAAATAACTTTCAAAGCAGAAGCTAAAGTGTATTTAGAAGAACAACCATACTGGTCAGCTCCTCAGAATTAGCAAGATGCTGTACACTTCAGTTGTCTTGGGATTAACTTTATGTTCTTCAGTGGTCGATAGTTCATGTAAAATAATATTGTAAATGTGGGGCTTAAAGGAGAAAATGAGACAATAGTGGGGAGCTTCAGTTAGAATCTATTGCAGTTTTCTTGGCTACACTTGGAGATTTATTCTGTGACCAGGACTGTTGTATTAAATCACTTACTGATCTTAATCATTCACTTTTAATACTCTGGTTCAAATACAGCTGAGTTGAAAATAAAGAGTGTTTGCAACCTCCTTCACTTTGTTCAAACTAGCTTGTACTGGGCTTTCTTCCACAGGAACACTGCGGAAAATTAATCTGAGCTAACTAAATGGGTGGTGTTAAAATAGTTAAACCTCATTAAATCTCTGAATCAGCACTGCTATTCAAGTGCTTAATTCCATTTACTTTCTTGAATTAAACTGCAGGAAAGCCAGCTTAATTTTGAGTAAGGATGCGGATATACATCCTTTTCATAACCCAACTGTGCCTCTTCAGTATCCCCAGTTTTACCACTCCCTGAACTCTCTTGGCAGAGCTGCTGATGGGAAACCTTTCTTAACTTGTTTTAGTCAAGATGAGCTGCACTAACAAAAACTCACCATTGAAAATGTTTTTTCTCTTATTTCTTTGGCTCAAGAAAGGTAGGGAGTTCTGGCAGAGCCTTAGTGATCTGTGCTTTGGAAAAGCAGTTTTCACTGAAGGTAGCTCATCTGGGCCATCTGAGGGTAACTCTTCTACCTGCACAGCTCTCTGCAATGTTCACCTCTTTTCTCTATGTGTTGACACTAACCAAGATACTTCAAATTCACTCCCTGCATTTTGCAAGCATCTCTGGGTGAAGTGTTGAAGCAAATTGCCCTCAGCTGTAGTCTCTTGATGTGAGATGTCAACACCCAGTGAGAACAGGTGTGACCAATGCACGAAGGTTTGCAGGGATCCAGCAGGTGGACTCTGGGAGTCTCTCCAGCAGAACTGGGATGCATTGGCAAGTCAGCTGTAGAAAGTCTGCACACCTTTTTTGTAGGGAGCCAATTAACCTAATCCTGCATGCAGGTAGACTAGCATAAAATTACCATGTTGAGGGAAAGCCAGGCAGATTTGAGGCTGACTAGGCTCACTAGCAATGAGAGATCAGCACTGTATGTTTGGCTTACGTTGCATTTATTTTTCCATTGCTGACTTTTTGTCAGTGGTAGAAGGCATTTAGTCATATAGGAGAGTTAGTGGTGGTTGTGACCTTCTATTTCTTAATTGCCAGATTGTAGGTACTGCTTTGCAGCCTGCTTGGGCTTAGGGTCTACTCTCTATAGGTAGAGGCCCTTCCATACGCTGTTTGGATTAAGAGTAATTCCCTGACTTTTGGATCAGTGTGCTGAGGTTGGGGGTGAATTCTTGAGAACAGCATAACTTATCAGGAAATGTTTTGATACAAATGGTGGTAACTGGTTTGCTATCAGAAGTTACCCTCTAATGCATCTGGCCCAGAGGACCAAATGTCATTTTCTTAATGGTCTCATTAAAACTTCCATTCCCCCCAAAACAGCTCCTAATTTTTTTTTTCCTTCCTCCCTTAAATCCCCTGTGAGGGCTTTACCTTTGAATATTCTACTGTGGAGATTTTTTAAAGGATTTTACTGTTCCCAGTTAGAGTTACAACACATTCAGTATACATAGAATGCTATTAAAAACTTGATGAAAGCATAAAAAAATTACTTCAGCATCTTTATCAGTGTTGCTGGTTAGAATAATTTGGAATCTTTACGGTAACTTCAGCCATGCTATTTGCTGTCTGAATTGAATTCCTGCCTTCTTAGAAGGTGGGAGTGCTGTGCCCTGAAGGATGGGAGAGGAGCTGGGTGGGATAGACAGGAATTCCAGTGCTACAGCCCAGAGGTGCCCTGGGGCTTCTCCAGTGGTCACAGAGTGCTCAGCTCTGTTTGCTGACAGGGAGGAGTGCAGGCTCCAGATCCTCTGGCATGTTTTGTCTTTAGGCCATTGTTAAGTATCTGAGATCAGTGCTGTACACCGAGATTATTTTTAATGAACAATTAATTTAGTAATTGACAGTGGAAAGATGACAAATTATAATCCCAAACCTGCTTTCTTTGTCAGAGAGTCCATGTTTCCCAGAAACAAAGGCTTTCAGGAGCGGCAGCGTTCCCTTTGCCTTTGTTGTTGCTATGTGTGGTAATTTCTGTGTAGGGGCCTGCAGTTTTTTTCACATTTCCTCAGTAACTTGAATATCTGAACTGATCAATCTCCTCACCTCCGCATTCCCCCAGAGGCTGTCTTGTTCTCTTGCTATGATATCTTCTTTTTTCTTCTCCTCCTCCCTTGGCAGACCTGCATGGGCAAGGACGTAACTCTTCACGTCTCTGCAAGCAATCCTGCTATGCTGCTCTACCAGAAATTTGGATTTAAGACTGAGGAATACATTTTGGACTTTTATGACAAGTATTACCCCTTGGACAGCAAGGAGTGTAAGCATGCATTCTTTCTCAGGCTGCGGCGCTAATCTGTCAGAGCTATCTGGGGATCTCTGAAAAGCCCAATCTGTCAAAAAAGCCGACCACAACTTTCAGTGGAGGATGTTGGCTGTCACATGAGAGCTGGAACACACCGCTGTGTTTATCCCTAGGACTTTGGATTTCAACAGTGCTATGTTGTGTGCTGAAACTGCAATCCAAGAGTATTGATTCCTATGCTCCAACGGGAGGCCTAGAAATACCAGCTGCAATACACTGAAACCACTGGAAGACTGAAATTCTTTATGTGAAATTTTCCTGGCACTGTTACTTTGAAGAGCCTCATTGAGAAACTAGAAAAAAATATTTGTTGCTTCAGAGGGGTCCCATGGATTTCAAATTTTGAAACCCGTCAGAAAAATGCTGCAGGTGTTTAATTTCTGTTTTTGTTTATGACTACCTAAACTTAAATCATTCAGTGTTTCTGTGATTCGATTGCTTTCCTAGGAACCATGTCTTGAATCTGTGAAGAGAAACAATATATTGGTGCCAGAACAGTAGTACTGGAACCGTGTTTTAGGAATAGTGAAGAAAGAGTGTGTGAATTCATGTGATCCCAAATACAAGGCTCAGAGGAGATACAGCCTTTCTTCTGCTTCTTTGCTGCCTTCCTTTCCCCTTGTTGACCTTGTGCTCAGTGTGAAGTTCTTGTAGTGCACAGCATTTTGTGTTCAGGAACAAGGTGTCAAGTGGGTTTGTATCTAGGCAAGATAGGACACCATACCTTTGAATCAGCCCTTTGAAATCCTACAATCTCTGCCAGTTGTTAGTGCTGCAGATCAGCTCCTAACCCCTCTAACCACAGAGCCAACCTTGTGGGCTTCAGCATCCACCTCCTCCTGCTACAGGCACTCTGGATAGAAGAAATTCAGAACAAAAGTCACTACTGATGTTTGAAGTGCAGGCTCTGATTTGTAGAAGCAATCTGTTTGCAGCTTGGAGGTAGGAGAGGGTAAAGGTGGGCCAAATCCAGTTCTTGGAAGCATGTAGGCTGTCATTTCATGGTTCTAAATGTAAGTAAAAAGGAGAGCAAAGAATAAATAGAAATAACCAAGAACTAAAGAAAATGCAACCCCCAAATGGTTCTGGTAGTGGACTCTTCTCCTTTTACACAGTTTAGTGGCTTCTCTCTCCCTGACTTTCACTGCAGATGAACAGAAAGCTGCACTGACCAAAGGTCAGTCTGTGTGTTTTAACTTGGATCACATCCACTGTGATGTTCCTTTCACATCAAGCCCACAAAGAACTACATACCAAATGTGAATTCTTTGTTCTTAAACCATTCTGTGTACCTGTTGATTACCTGGCTATTGTAGAAGTTGCCTTAATGGAATCTTCATTTGGGAACCGAAGAGAAAGGGACACAAAGTATTTTTATGTAGTCAATGTACATCATTACCAACACAAAAAGAGTGATAGTGGGAGGGAAAAGCAGGCCATCCGAGGGTTGTGTGCCCTAATATCCATGCACATTTCTACCTGCTCTATGACTATGTGAAAATTTTTGATGTTACAAGTTAGCCGTACTTGGAAAGAAAAAAACTACCTGTCTTTATGAATGGAATTAAAGCCCCTCCCTTGGAAAATCCAACCTGAAGTCATACTGTTTGTTAACCTGTCTCTCCATCATATTTCATTGAAAACTAGCAAACTCAAGCATGGCCGATAGAGGGTGTGTGGGCAACTGACCAAGAAAAGAGACTCCTTATTTCCCTGCTGGATGCCCACATAGAAGCCACACACATGCTGGCCTTAGCAGGTTGTTCCTTTCCAGTCAGAATGGGGAGATATAAGATAGTCTGGAGAAGATGGCCAGTTCTGCATCATGTTCTCAAAGGTGATCACAAAGATTTTGAGGACCATCCTGCTCTTTGGTTATGTCTCTGTGGCTTTGTCCCTCAGGGAGAGAATGCCAAGTGAAGAGGGGATTATAATAGCCCTGGGATACCTGCTGTGCTGCAGACAGCTTGTTTTATCCAGGTACTTAATTTACTCCCAGATCCTCAAAGGCAATGAAGTGATTATATGCCTTTCAGCCTTTGCACCTCAGCTGTTTTGTTCGTCAGGAAGACTGGTAAGAATGAGCTCAATAGAGCTTACAGGGAATGGAGATAAATATTGCTGTGTTGCTTGTTCTTGCTGATTTGCTCATATTTCTAGGAAAATTAGCTAGCTAACAGCTATACTTATATTGCACACTCACAGGACTGTATGCTTAAGTTTTGATCTCTTGGTGTTATCTTCTGTGCTTTTGTAAATTATACACCCTGTTCATTAATGCTGCCTGTGAAAATGCGATGTGCCTTTGAATTGCTTACTACACCTCCCCTGATGATCCTAATGGCTATGGTGGGTACAAGCGTGGCTGACTCGAGCATCACTTCAGTGATGGTCTGGGTGAAGGTGAACAGTCCTGACCCAAGAACTTCCTGACTTGCAAAGAGATCCCAGCAAACCACTGTGTGAAGTTATGTATGCAATCTGATAGCGGCTGGTAGCCCACGGAAACAGCCAGGGAGCTCTACTTGTCTTCACTAGGTCAGTGTCATAATTTGGCAGTCTTTGAAGTAGCTATGAAACAGCTGCTGCAGCTCCATCTCTACTTTATGGCTGCGCAGGGGCCGCTTTCAGCATCCTCTTAAGATACGGTTTCCTCTCCATAATGTTGAAAAACAAGAAATTTAAATGTTTCTTATGCTTAGCAGCTTAAGGCCACTGCTTGAATGGCCATGGCTTTTTCTGCAAAGGATGGGTCTCTTCCAAGCCACATGATGAAACAAACTGACAAGCTATGTGCTCTTAGCGCTCTGCTTCCCTCTTTGTGCCTCGGAAACCAGGGTGATTGGTTACTGTAGGTGAGATTAAAGAGCCAGCATCCACCCTGCTTTATGACACCATTACTCTGTGCTTCCCTAACCTGTGCAGTGATTGTAGCAGCGATTAGAGTTGCCAAACACAGCTCAGTTTAACATACCAAAGTTTCCCTGGAGAATAAAGATGGAACTTCACCTGTTCTCAAAAGGCCACAAAGCCCAACCGTTTCCCTGGGCTTGTCTGCACTTTGATACTTCACAACCAGGAAGCAGCCTGCTGTAGCCACCTTATGATGCCTGTTCATCTGCTGTAGCTGAGGTAGGGAAATACTCAGATCATTCTGCATAGTAGCCATTAATTTCATGGAAGCAATACTTTGCAGTTTACTTTGAAAGGGAAGTCACTTTCTTGAGAGATGTAAACGTGTCAAATGCTTCTTTTCACGTTTCAGATTCAGACTGGGGCATGAAACAAAGGTCTCCTTGGCCCATTCATTGCCACCTAGAGACGTGCTGCTTTGCAGACCTGCCTGCTTGTGATGATAAGCCCTTAGTGAGTGATTGAGCTAAGCCATCTTTATTCCTTGTCTCTGCCAACTTTGCTCACATCGGCTTGCCCCGGGAAGCAGCCTGGTCCGCAGGGTTGCTTCCCTCTAGCCCTTGCGGTCTTTCTGGAAGCGACACTGAGCAAACACTGCCTGCTGCCTCAGGCGGCGCAGGAATCCGAGTCCCCGCTGCTGTGAGGGATTAGCAGCCAGGCCTTCCCTGCAGAACCCGCGAGGCGGAGGGCTGGGTGCCGCGTTCCCCGGGGGCGCGGCGCTGCCAGCCAGGCAGGCACAGTGAGCGGAGCCGCCCGCGCCGCCCGTGGGTGCGGAGCGGGGCAGGAACACGCACCCGCTGCCACGGAGGGGCGGGACCGGCCCTGAGCGCCTTCTGCTCGACGGAAGGCGAGAACAAACCTGTTGTGCTTCTCTACCGGCTTTGTCAGCACAGAGACCTACGGGAGCTTCCTCAGAGTGTAATTAAAAAAACAACCAACAAAAAACCCCAAACAACAAAACCCCACCACCTACCAAAAAAAACCCAAACCCTCCCTAACAACACAACCCCCTTTCCCAGCCCCCGGGCGGCGCGGCGGTGTGTGTGTGTCTGTGGGGGTGTGTCTCTGTGTCTGTCTGTCTGTCTGTGCCCGTCCCCGAGCCCGCGGTCCCGCCCCGCTCCCGCCGTGCCCCGCGCCCCGCCGCTGTTCGAACGGGCCCGGCGGGGACGGTGATGGCGATGGCGGCGGGCGGGCCGGCCGCGCTGCCCGAGGAGTGGCGGCTCTACCTCGTCTCGGCGCGGGTCGCCACCTTCCGCAGCTGGCCCTTCACCGAGGGCTGCGCCTGCACGCCCGAGCGGGTGAGCCCGGGGCCGGGCGGGCCGGGCGGGCCGGGCTGGGGGAGCGGGGCCGGCCGGGCGCTGATGGGCCCTTGCCGGCCGTGCTGTGCCCGCAGATGGCGGCGGCGGGTTTCGTGCACTGCCCCAGCGAGAACAGCCCCGACGTGGCGCAGTGCTTCTTCTGCCTCAAGGAGCTGGAGGGCTGGGAGCCCGACGACGATCCCCTGTGAGTTGGGGGTGGCTGCCCCGGTCCCCTCCCCGATCGGCGCCGCGGCCGAGGTGCTCGGCACGGCAGGACAGCCGCGGGTGGCTTGTGAGCTGCGCTTTATCTCTTTTATTTTATCTTTTTTTGTTTTTTTTTTTTTTTTTGGCTCTCTTTTCAGGGAGGAACACAAAAAGCACTCTGCGGGCTGTGGTTTTCTTTCCCTTCAGAAAGAGCCTGCTAACCTGACGCTGCAGGAGTTCCTGAAGCTGGACAAAATGCGAATAGTAAAGGCAATTGTACGTAAACAGGGATGTGCCTCCAACCGGCAGTGATGCTGGAAGAGTTACTTAGTTTCTAGTCTGGGGATTGTTTAGCTGGCCTCGTTCCTTCCCACAGTGCTGCCGAAGTGCTTTGTTGCTTCCAGACTAGGGCTGGATCAGATGATGGGCCCTTTCGTGATTCTCAGCCTCTGCTTTATCCGAGATGTAACCTGATCTCCCCTTGAAGCTCAAAGATACTCAATTTAGTGGTAGGCAGTAACATTATTTTTACTTTTTGCAGAAAAAAGAGATTTCTCAGAAGATGACCGAGGTTGAAGATGCAGCCAAGAGCACACGTTGTAAAATAAAGAATCTGGCCTAGACTGCTGCACCTTCACACTTGCTGGTGACATCTGTCTTGTCCGTGTACTGTGGCCTGTCATTGTGACTGACTGGCTGTGTTTCCCCAGGCTGCTTCCAGACTGGCAGTTCTCTTGAGAAGCAGACTGAATTCTGTTTCACTCACTTGAATCTGTCTGGGAAGTACTTGGGCTTTGATGCATTGTGTACATCTTTTTCTGAAGGGATTCTCCTTCCTATTGGTTTTATTAAGGATTACTGCTTGTGGGTTTACTTGTTCTCTTATTGTTTGTTTTTTTTGAAAACTGGCAATTTAGAGATATTGCTGTATTGTAGAGATACCAGTAGCTTTGGTGCTAAAACCTATATTTATGGCAAGAATTGACAGGTGTTTCCATTTTTGTACTGAATATACCAATGCTTTTGGATATTTTGGGACACAAAAAGATACAGGATTTTTAAAAATCCTTCAGGGATTTAGGATTGTGATGTATAACATTGAACTATACCAAATCTTAGTGTGCCTGATATCATTGTAAACTTCTATTCGTAGTTGGCTGCTGCCTCGTGTTGATGCATTTATAGATAAAAGTTGAACGCAGAACAGCAATGTAGTTTTACTCGATTTTCTGAAGGACAACAATCTGACCTTAATTGCAGTGGGCTGCCCTGAAAGCAGTTTTAACATCAAAAGGGAAAATAAGCTCATCAATTAGAGCCTGCAGTGCTGTTGCTCAAGTGTCAAACTTTCTAAAGCAGCATTCATCAGGCATTAAAGACATTTCAAAGACAGGAAAATTTATTTGTGCCTGGGAAGGTTTGGTTTGTCCCTTTCCTTGCACAGGTTAGGAAAGGAAAATAAATTTGCAAAACAGTACAGTCAGTGAGGAATTTTGTGCTCTGAACTGCTGTAAAGAAATGGGGGAATCTTGGAGAAAATATTTAACTGTTACAGGGCCCAAGCTGATCATACTGGGTTGTGGGTTTTGCAGATAGAACTGAACACACATTATTAGGTGCTCCCAAAGTCAAAGAACCTCCAGCTCTATTTGGGAAAAAGGTTGTAATAACACAGTGATGAGACCACTATTTCTGAGTTTCATAAGTTTGTCCAATGTTCTCTGTCCAACCTTACTTGGAACAATGAAATAACCTCATTATTTCCAGTTGTAACAGCCAGATCGTATGCCGATTGCCCTTCTGCATTTTTCTTTTGTATGCTTGCATTGCAGCTGTAAATAAAGAACAAATTGCTTTAAACTACTTAAATTCATTGCAAGTTACTGAACTTAGTGAAATGGCTTATAGGTAAATGTTGATGCAGAGTAACTTCAGAATTTCTAGGTGCTTCTTGCTGCAGGGACACAGCTGTATGATAAGACCACTGAGCCTCAGACAGGATCTGGTAGCCTGCAGCTGAGCTGGAGGCCCCGCTACAGTACGTACCGTAACAGGACTCGGATGCACTCCTCTCCCTCCAGTCCAAGCAGAACTGCCTCATGGAGAGCTGTGTTGTTGTGCCTGCACAGGAGGAAAGAGCAGTGGACTTATTACCCAAGGAAACTGTCCTGGTACATGTCTTAGCAAATAAAACTAAGGAAAATTAATAGGAGGATACAGAATACACTAGAAATGTGGTAAGCTTTAGTGAGGTTTATCAGATCAAGTGGATGGGGGAAAGAACTGAATAGAACAGCAGCTTTTTAACAGAAGTTACAAGAATTCTTCAAAGCTGGCAACTGAAAGAAGGACTGGATACTGTCTTTGAAAGGAGCTCCTCAACCACAGATTTGTATCAAAGGAGGGGTGGAAGGTTAGTTCTAGAATTGGAGCATGTGTGCTTTTTTTTGGTAAAACTTCAAAACACCCAAGGCAGAGAATCAGTGCTCACTCACAGTCCTGACTGCTGGTCTACGTCAGCACCTTTTTGCACGAGGAGGGAGATTGCTTTTGAGTGCTTGTTAAGGACAGCAACTGTGAGAGCAGGTCGATCCTCGTCACCGATGCAGTTTGGGTCAGCTCCCTAGAATGCACAGCAGAGGGAAGGTGAGCTGTTAAAAACCATAGAGATTCTTCAACTTCCACCTCACTTTAATATTATGCCCATTCAAGATGGCAAATGGGCTTTATGCTCAAGACAGAGAAATGTCCAAATTGTGTTTATTTGCTTCTTCATGTTTATTCTGAAAATGTTTGTCATGCCCTAGCTCAAAGCCAGAGTAAATGTATATAACAGTAGTCAAATTAGATCCCACAGTCAGGGTGCACCACACAGCAAAAACTTAAGAGGTTATGCTTGTTTTGCTATGCAGATGACCCTAAAGTATAATAAATTTTTGGTTCTGTTTAGCCTTGACAAACTCAGAGGAATCTGGGGAGAACATACATAAATGTAAAATAGATTGCATCTCCTCTAAAATGCTCTTTCAGTCTGAAGATTTGTATTGCAAGGTTGTTGTCTCTTAGGCATAAAGCTGAAGTTGCATACCAGACTAATATTCACTCAGTAAATGGTCAAAGAGTTGAAAAAGGAAACTTCAGCAAGGAATAACTTACTTCACTGAGCAATTGTTCTATAAAGGTGGTTCTTCCTTTCCCATTTGGACCCAGTTCATCCAGTAGTTGTCTGGACTCTGGCTGTGGAGACACAGACAACAACCAGTAACATTTCACACAGTGATAATACAAGAAGGTGGGTGATATCCTGCCTTTGAGTAAAGGTGAAAAATGCACACAGTAGCTTGAATGCAATGTATGAGCCTCTTTATTACTAATCCATGACTCTTTTTTGGGAATGTTGCTCTGAATCTGAGCAACTTTGGTAACCCAGGCTAATACCTCACTATTGAGGTCTTGATTCAGCAAATGTGACTGCAAGTTATTAGCTTTATATCAATGCAGCTCTCCAGGGCTGTACAAAGATCTGCTCAGCACAGTAAAACTAAATATGTTTAGGACTAAAATGTGAAACTTCCAGAATTTATGGAAATATTTTATTTTAAAAATGTGTATGTTTTGTCTCACAGAAGTTTACTAAATCTTAACAAACAAACAACAAAACATTAAACCTTTTATTTTTTCCCAGCCTTCCATCTTTTCCAAGCATTTTTATCTCTGGACTCATACCACAGAGCTCTGTATCTTTTCCCATCTGTTGGGTTGGCTAACTGTTCAAAGGTTAGATTAATGTACATATCCCTTTTGAAGTTTTCCATGTCATTACTGACAATCCATTTAGTAGGCTGTTCTTTCAGGAAATTTGGTCTCTGTTGGAAGTGAAGCCTTGCTTCTGGAATTAAACTACACCTCAATTGTGCTGACATCTCAGCTTAATGGGAAAATGGAGCTGACTTAAAAGCCTGTTATGTAGATCATCTTCTCCTGCCTAGTTCATAGACTGTGCCAACAGTAGCACAGCCAAGTGTACATCCTTTATGGAGTCAAACGCAGTAAAGTCAAGGGAAGATGACTGTGCCTTCATCTGACATTGCTTCTGAAAAAAACCTGTAACAGAATCAGTCTTCAACAGTCTTTAGGCCTAATGCAGCGTCACTAAAACACAAGGGGTTCAAAAATGAGAGAAACAATCTAATTAAACTCTTAGTAGGAAAGCAAATTAGTTATTTTCAATTCTGTAATAAGTGTCAGTTACCAATGTTCAGATTTTATATTAAACTGGACTTTTATTCCCTGTCCCCCATCACAGTTAAAACCTTTTTATTTTAACCCTTGAATGCCCCCTTTCATGTTAGTGCTGCTCTATAAGTATTTTTTCCTGTATTTGCAGAAGATACTTACAGAGAGCTTATCTTCTTGTCCTATAAATGTTCCTGACTTTGTTCTCTCTATTTTGCTTACTGCATGGAAAAGATCATGATCATCTTTGCCTACCAGAAAGAAAAACAAGTGTTAATTCAAAGCAAAGTCTGCATCCTAATTAGAACTCTGGGGAGAGATCTGGAAATAATTTATCCACAATTAAAGCAATATGTATCAGTTTTCTACATAAGAAAGTGATGAAATATTTGTTGCAGATCATACTGGTTTTAACAAAAGTTTTACACTTAGGCAGTCTGAAAGCTTTCCTATTTTGAAATGAAGATTCAATGAAATGTGAAGTTTGGGGTGGTGGGGTTTTTTTCTAACTAGCTGCAGCTATTCAACAGGCTTGACTCAGATTCATGAATTGTTTTGTCCATAAACCTTATAATTTTTCAAAGCAGTTTCATTCCCAAATACTTAAGAACAAGATTAGAAGACCATGAGTAGATATATATGGTCAGTATTTTTAAGAGATTTAATCAATCCAAAGTGCAGGAGGGTTGATAAGGAAATTATGCGGCATGTGAGGATCCTTTGTGGGGATCCAAGTGCCTGGAATCAGTCACATTATTGACGCTCCAAAAAACCAGCTTCCAGTGCAATAGCTGCCTCTTGCCACATCTCAGATTGGAAGGACAAAGTGGATGAAACTTATAGGTGAACTGAAGCACGTCAAGTGATGCTATAGGAATTTCTGAATTTTAATGCTGACTTCAGAACGAGCTGATTTAATGAAAATCCAAATCCAATTTGAGATGCTTAAAATGTTGAGCTGTTACTGACACCAATGGGAGATGCAAGTTAAAAAATATCATCTATTAAAACTAGGTCTAGAATGAATGTATTTCATAATTTTTTTATCTTTGCCAAATATGCCAAAGCTGAGGTCCATGGCACAGCTCAGAAGTAGAGATAATATTGATGTTTATGGCTCCTATTGTAAAAGAATATGGGAAACATCCAAAGTTTTACTGTTATTATAAAAAAACCTACTATGAGCTGTGGCTGCAATTAACTGGTCTCAGCTGCTCTGTAGGGATGAAGTATTCCTATGAGTTTTTAAAAGTCTGTACATTGCTTAAATCTCAACTCGGACACATTTTGAGACTTAAAGACCAAGTTAAGTAGGCACAGAATATGCCAATATAGTAGTTTACCCACCTCAGTGTCTAAGCTTCCAAGCATGACTTCTGTATTCCTGACTGCTATATTTATGGCCTATTATAAAGACAGGAAAAAAAGTCTCACCAAAACTGGTCTGACTGCTATCCTGTCCGTCTCTGACTTCGGTTACAGTATTCAGGTAATGACTGCTGAACTTCACTGGTTTATTAGTATGAATATCCTGTAGAATCATCAAATGCAGGCAGTTAATGAGATTATAATGTAATGCTGTTATAATCTTAGTGGCACAAAACAGTGCTGTTTGCATATGAGAAAATACATAGACTTTAAATATCAGTGTCAAATTGCCACAATACATTATCATATGTAATTAAACTGTTTTGAGGCTAAACAATGTAGCAATTTTTATTAAACCTTGTGTTAGGTATTTGTTTTGATTTAGGAAAAAAAAAAAGGTGATACAACCTCACTTAATGAAATGAAGATTCTCATCCAAATGAAAGTGTTTCTACCACTTGAGAGATCTGATTAACTGCTCACTTCTGAAATGATGTGATATACCTTTTCAGGCCCCACATCTCAAGGAAAACTGCTAAGATTCTACAAAAGAGATATAATCTGAATTTTGGATTTTTGAAATAGTAGATTTTTATGTTTGAAAAGCTGGAAATGAGGGTGGGTTTTGGAACCTGGTAATTCTGGAGACAGGGATTCCAGATTCCAAATACAGTTAACAGGACCTCTGACAAAAATTATCTCCAAAATATTGAAAATTACTAAGCTTATTTCTTAAAAGCACAATTTGCAGGCTGAAGAAAAGCAGGATCCAAGATCAAAAGCTAAGGGGTGTTAGAATCATCAAACAACCTCTTCTGGAAGAAGGATGTTAATACCAAACTAACAAAATGCAAAATTATAGCAACATAACCATGAAGTCTGGCTTAATCAGATAAAGATACCTGTTCACCCAGCTCCAACAGAGAAAGAAAAAGATTCTATTCTCTGTGGTGGTAAGTTAACATCCTCTGAACAAAAGAATTTCTTGTTTAGACTTGAATTCAAAATACATCAGCATTACACTTACTGGTCTAGGGATGGCTTTAGACCAGCTGCCTATCAACAGGCCTCATCCCCTGAACTGACCTTGTTAATAGCAAGAACGTAATTCAAAGTAATAGTGACTTCATAGTCATCCTCAGAGATGGTAGCAGAATTAATCTAGAGGGAAAGAGCAGCCATTAGTATCTTACAAAAAAATTACACAGGAATAGTTTCAGAAATAAATCTTACTGCTGATGTTTTTTATGCAACCAATACACAAAATCACATGTAAGGCCTTTGCCTACTTATGATATTGCACCAACACTTCCCATGTAACTGAGAAAGGGACAGGTGTTTTTTGAGCAATTCGAAATTTCAAGGTAACTGAAATGCCAAGTGAATCCATAAGGTGTAGAGAGACTAAATTTCATGATAGCTCAGTCATTCTCCACTGAGATTTTGCAGCTGCCTGAAAGGTTTTGTCGTTTTTGGGACTCCCAGCTCCAGAAGAACTGGGTGCTGCTTTAGACACACCAGTTTGTGCAAGCACAGTGTGTATTAAAACATGAACAACTTTGTATATCAGTTCATTCAGACAATACTGCTGGCAACAAATCTATTGAAGTAATACAAAAATGAGTGCACGGGGGATTACAAAGAAGTGGAAGGAAGCTCACAAGCTTACATTGCAGCTGGTTGCAAATTATGAGATAAGGTTATTTATTATATTTCTAACCCAAATGAAAAGCTGAAAAAGCAGAATTAAACCTAGATAGTTAGCATCTACTTTAAACCATTTCTGTTACTTTTGGGGGCAGTGGTTTTAAGACAATAGAATGACAACAGGCCAAGAAGCAGCACGAATAACCTTCTCTAGGCAACTTTATATTTTTCAGGCCTATCCTTTTGAATCCTATAGCAAACAAGTTGCAATGGACCTATATCCCAACTCTATTAAGCAGATATTCTATCTATACTTGTACTGCAGCTTCTGAACATATTGGTGGACAATAGGTCTCAGTGGATATAGATTCAGATGCAAAGTATCTACTGGAGTGTCATCCCTCCCCAAAGTGTAACCTGACAAATGACAATTAGCTTTCTGGTCTTGAGTATTCATGAGCCTTTCTGTAGTTGTTTCTATGTGCTAAAACTGGGGGGTGTTTGACCAAATGATCTCTCACTCATACCAGCCCTATCTTCCAGGCCTCTTTAGGAAAAATTTCTGGTTTCCACCTTCTTGCTGTCACCCCTTTAATCATTTTAATGCGGTTTGGTGACATCCTAAAGACTACATCTCCAGTAAGAAAAAAAATACCCTGTTCTTGTAAAACTGGTATAGTTCACACTAAAAGTAGACTGTATAGCCAAAGAAAATATCTGCTATCTGCTGGTACAATCCAGCCTGGAGCAGAGACAAGCACATCATCTAAGCCCCATTTCTGGCAGGGCTTATTTAACTGAGCAACTACATAGATGTCACTGATCTCTTCTTTTTCCTTGATTGTCTTCTCTGGGGTCCTATAAAAGCAGCTGAGAAAGGGCTATCTCACTTTCCTTACAGCTGTTAGGTGAGAGAAGATTAGAATTAACCATAGGAAAGAAAGCAGAAAAAAAATTTCAGTAAAAGACTGAGTGAAAAATGGAACAGCAAAACAAGACAAATCACACACACAAACAAGTCAACATCTAAAGAAAAGGGAGACATTTATTTTTCCAGAGTTTATCTAGCAGCCACAATAATCTTTTCATGACCCTTCATAGGAAGATATTACTCACAAGCTCCTTCCTACCTTCCCCATTCGAGGTTCTCCAATCAGTGCTCTGAATTCAAGGTTGTTTTGAGTGTAACTTCTAAGGTGAGCACAGACATGATCCAGCTGTTTTCTCCAGTAACCTGATCAGACAGAGTTAAGCAAGGGAAAAATCCTCAAAGTGTGATTAACATTTCTTCTAGTCAAGTGATGGAAGATTTAAAAGATAGCATAGTGTCACTAAGATTTTTTTTTTTGTTTCCCCCCCTCTTAACTGTTCTGTGTTTTTTTCAGATCTTCACAGAAGAAAAAGAAAGTTAGTTAATGACTGATATGGTCAAGGAATAATAAACCCCCCATATCTTATTTAATCACTTGCATTAAAAAACTTTAATATCAAGTATTTGGTACTATTTTAATTGAATAAATGATGGTCATATTTGGCATATATAAAGAAGACTTTCCTGGGTGATAGTGTACAGATAGTTGATACAGATAGTTTCAAGCCATGTATACAGTTCAGCATCAAGAAAGGAACAGCACGAACTGACTGTAATAGACATTTATTGATTTATGGAATGAAATGTGTTCCTCAGTCCTTGGCAGGGTCTAATACAGGGAGAATACAAATGTTCAGTGTTACTTTACTTTTCTCTTGGCATTACTGGCCAATCTTTTATTATCTCAGATGAAATTAAGCTTCCTGACATGCAGAGTCAAGTGTTGTATTTCCCACAGTGATGTCTAAGAGAACATGTCACAATTCAGAGCAAGGGAGTAGGAAAACAGATTTTCCTAGTGATTATTTTAAAAATAAGAGTACATTTGGATACACAGAGTCAAAACAGGAATTTCTAACATTCATTAGAAACCTTTTCTACCCAAAAGAAAATTAATTCTGACAACAGCCTGAAGGGTTAACCATCTGATTGTGGAAAAGAGCTAGAGATGAGCAAGTGAATCTAAAAAAGTAACTGCTCCTCCAAACAATGCTCTGATGCTGTAACGATTTAAAATTATCTTGCTCTATGGATTGCACAGCTGTGAGTGGACAGACTCATCAATGAATGATGTAGATGTACTGATATCCTTGGGGGGCTGGAAGAAGGGGTCTTACAAGAGCTCTCAGGGTTTCTACCAACCCTATTTTTTGTAATCCTGTTAAGAATACCTTCCTCTAATTAAGTTTTCTTTGCTTCTGAAACTTTTATAATTTATACCAAAACCTCACCACAAACAAAGTCTTTACATAGACAAGCTCCATCATATTTTCAAGAACTATGATCCCCTGTGTCTCAGAGTTTTGTTTATTGATATTCCCTGCAGGTGCTATTGCAGGTCTAACTGAAGTTCACATTGTAGGGGCTGGGGAGGGTGCTGGGAGGTGGAGTGGCTGTTCAGTGGTTTCCAGTTCAAATGCAGGTTACCAGCCCCTGATCTTGTGGGATCTGAGGAAATCAAACTACTACCAAATCAGTAAGGCTGCACAGGGGTCAGTAAACACAGTTTTGATATTGCTGATAACTTCTTTTAGCTATTGATGGAGATCAGTAATTGAATTCTAAGGCACTGCGAGTGGTGGGAAGACAGACTTGTAAAGATGTAAATCAGTGTCCTACTGATGCCACATTCTGTAACGATAATATTTTCATGAAAGAACAACGTCATAAATTGTTTAGAAAATATAAAATCAGAACTTCTAACCTTTTCCAGGACTAATAGCTGTCAGGAGAGGCTTATGATCACTCATCTTTTCCAGCTTTTCTTTTTGTGAAATCAGCTCAAGCTCCTTCTTTTCCAAAAGTCTGCTGGATGGGTAAAAAAGTCCAATGGTTTGGGTTCCTTTATCCTCTCTTTCTGTCAGTTCTGGCCTTAACTTGGTCAGCAAAACTGGATGAGGTTGCCAGCCAACTTGAGCTTGTAATTGTTTAGCCTGGGGGCAGGGGTGGAGGGGAAGGGAAAGTGTAAGTAATATAATTAGATATAATTAAATGGCTTACAAGCATAACTTAAGTAGAAGAGTACACAATTACAAAGGAATGAAAAAGCTAGCAGGAAGAATCATTAACAATTCTTGATTTTAATTACCAATCTGAATGCAACTTATTACAAATATTCAAGAAAAATCAAAATTTTCACAATTGCCAGGAGTCATGTATGCTTTTGTAGGGCTAAAGCTGGCCTTGCTAAGTATTGTGGTCTTTCTCAAAACAGAGTTTTAAAAACACTGTTACATTTGTATGAAGGAATACCTTGTATCAGCACACCACAAATAATTCGCAATTTATAAGAATCAGCTTAAAGAACTAAGACTTGAAAAGCTGATTGTTTCTCACTTGTTATTTAGGAGGAGGCTGGATTAAGGCCTTGGCTGAGGCTGCTCTTCAGCAGAAAGCAGAACAAACATATCCTCAGTTTTGCTGCCATTATGCTCGAAGACCACAACATTGTCTCAAGGAAATAAATGGAGTTGTGCCAATCTATACTTGCAAAGGGCCAGCCTTTCAGTTGTGTTGAAACCTGGCTTTGTAATACTGTGTGTCTTACTTGAGAAGATCCCAGCGAGTCCCCAGGATCCATAAGACTGTTGTTTGGAGAGCCCCGCCTTGACGGGGGCTCTGTGTAAACACCACAGGACATGCAAAAGCGAGCATATGGCTGGTTCTTTGTACCACACTTGAAACAAGTAAAGTACGATGGAGGAGGTCCAGGCTGGAAAGTTCAACGAACATTTGTCACTAGAGAAGCATATGATGCATGGTTCAGGAATGATAAAAGCAGAGACATGAATTAAAAGGAAGAAAAGTACCATTACCTAAAGCTATTAGATTAGGAATATTAACCAGGATACCAGATTGCTACTACACAGGCATTTCCAAGGCAGTAAATCTTCAGCACTATGGAGGCAAACTAGATATAGGATAGTGTTTCAAATTTTATGTGCACTCAGATAACAGAAAATAAATTCTTCTTGAATGTGCTCTTAGATTGAAACACTATACAAGGGGAAATCTTTTGTGCAAGCTCTGAGCAGCAGTTAAGTACTTGTCTTTACTGAAGTTAATGAGGTCTTCAGCAAAACAACTGCACGTGTCATCTCATGTCTGGTAATTGCAGGTATAGGTGATTACAGTGCAGAGTAGTTATGGGAAAACTTGCATTAGGTCAGCCTATACTTTAACCTTTGATGGATAAGTTACTCTGGCTGAGTACAGGGGTATTGCATCTCAGCTGATGTAATGAGCTGATGCTCTTGACCCATGGTAATTTGTTTGCAAGTCACTGACTGATGTGGGGTCGGGATGTCATCTAAGCCTTTAGTTTTTCCATACATAATCCTATGTACTCTAAGAAAGTATCTTGATAAGACTAAGCTGTTTACTAGCTGACAAAAGTTTTGCAAAGAGAAGTTTGAAATTGTTGCAGGTCACAGATAAGTAAAATCAGATTTGTCCACACAAGTACCAAAAGCACATGCCTTGGCTCCACACCAGTCACAGAAACGGGCATTGCACTGGTTAACACGATTGCATTTTGAGCATGAAACTGTCTTCCTTTGCTGGCCGTGGTAAGGTGGGGGGGTGTCTCCTCCAAACATGGGCTAATAAAACAAAACAAGCATTAGGGACAAAATGCTTCTTATGAAGAAAAGTTCACAAGCCTAATAAGGGGAAAGAGGAAAGCAAGCTACTCTGATAACATAAAGTAATATTCAGCCTAAAAGAATTATTGGAACTTAAAATGAGCAACAGAGTGACTTGGATCTAACCTGTAATTTTTTTTTTTAAATTACAAAACCACAGTAAAATGTGGCATTAATTAATTTGAAAATATTTTTGGCAGAACTAGTACCAAAAAATAAAAACCTTATCAGTGATGTCTTTTTACACTAAGTATTTAGTAATAGGGTCCCATGTATAAGTACAGTTGAAATTAAAAGAGAGGGTTCTCTGCTGATAATCTTACATTTTCAAATCCAACAAACAACAGCTATTTTGCTTCGTGTCTTTCTGTTCAGTAGTATGGCAGGAATAATGTGTTCAGGCAAGAAGTTTTTCACAGTTTGAAATTTGCTGCCTAAATATTTTTTTTGCACTATTTTACCTCCTGCAAGTTATATATTACATTGTTTTTCTACTACAATTAACTTATGTGGGTAAACATATAAAACAGGTTTTTCTTCTGAAACTCCTAGAGGTTGAGTATAGATCCCAGTTAGGACAAATATGATTTAAAAATGTTTTGTTAGGTTTTGCCTCAAGGCTTATGCAGTTTAGTTTCTCTACAAGTCAGAAAAATGGATAAGGAACAGAACCCGAGGAAAATTATTTTGATTGCACTTGCAAAAGCAAGTAAGCAAACATGAAATAGCCCTATTTTCATCTGTGACCTGCATTGGAATTGGAACGATGTAATCTGAGGGTTTGATTGGAAGATAAAATTTACAAAGGCACAGGTTTAAATGCCTTTTAAACCTTTATTATGTAATAGCTGTTACTAATAATATCAGGATTATTACTATTAATTATTCAGAAATTACCAATGGTTATCACTAATTAATCAATATTATTAGTAAAAATTCTGATTACTATTAACAATTCTTAGTAAGCAATGAACTTTGTCTTAGCTATTACAGGTCTCACCATTCAAGTTATATGCCTAATTACATATGTATCTACATATTAGTATCTACATTCAGTGAAGCAGTCAAACATATATTTATCTTAGGTAAGTACAGAATCCTACTGAAAATCACATTGAAATGACAATTCAGTTTTGCCTCTAGCTACAGACAGTTTTAGAACTCAGGTTGTTAGCTATTATAATCAGAAGATTTTAACTTGCAAATCATTAATTATTCTTCTCTCATTTCTGTATTTATCACAACCTGGAGAAGTGAAATGTACCATCAGCTTTTCATATAAGACTTTTCAGAACTGAAATTAAAATCCTCCTAAGGAACTAAATGAGCAAGTTAAATGGGGAAGTGAGGCAGACAGCAGTTTTAGGGATAATATTTACTACTGCTTTTCTCACCTCTGCAGGGTCACAGCCAAATACAAGCATGCTAGTTATATGCACATAGAAGAAGCAGCAAATGGAGATAAGAAAAATAATGTAAAAGCATATTTTATTTTCAGAAAATAATTGAAATCAGTGTGAATGATCTACCAAAGATAGAGAATGTTATGCTTGAATGTTATGCTTTCATTTGATTGATGCAAGAAGCCTTACCATCTGCATTTCAGGCAGTTTGCTTTCACAAGTTGCACAGTGTTTATGGTGAGGAGGATTTCCTGTGCCACACACTTGACAAATTACTTTACCCTTTTAAAAAGAGAAAGAATACATTTCACGTAATATTTGAAAACTGTGAACAAGAAAAAGAAGAAGAGGGCTAGATCTTACAAAGTGCTGTGGTTATTCAGCGCTTCAGACAGAAGAGATCCTTAGACTCTGTGCTGTAGATTTCACACTTCAGTTAGGCCATATTGCCTGGTCCTCACAAATCTCTGCATCTTGGTGACTATATTTTTAAACTATGGTACAGTCTCTTCAGGAGATCCAGCATCAATACCTCTAGATCTTTGTATATACTAGTGTCAGTTTCCTTAGTCATTACACTCACACAAAACAAACAGTCCAGTATTTGCAAGGAAAATTATTAATAATATAATGCCATCATATCATGAAGTGCCTTAAAATATCCTTAAAAGGTCTTAGCAAAGTCACTATTAACAAGTTTCTACCAGAGCTAAGAATAATGAGTCTGCTATTTTGGTTGTTGCCACCAAATAGTTCAGGTCTGCCTTTGCACCTTCTTCAGGGTTGCCATAAAATATTACATGTAGCCCAGTGTCCATAACCTACGTGGGGTGGGTTGACCCTGGCTGGAGGCCAGGTGCCCACCAAAGCCATTCTACCACTCCCTTCCTCAGCAGGACAGAGAAGAGAAAATATAATGAAAGGCTCATGATTTGAGATAAGGGCACTGATTACTGTTATGGAAAAATGAACTCAGCTTGGGGAAATTAATAGAATTTATTATCAATCAAATCAGACATTGCCTCTGGCACTCCTTCCTTCTCAGGGGGAGGACTCCTCATGCTCTTCCCCTGCTTCAGCATGCGGTCCTTCCCATGGGAGAGTCTTCCATGAACATCTCCAGCATGAGTCCTTCCACAGACTACAGCTCTCCATTAACTGCTCCAGTATGGGTTGCATTCCATTTGGTGCCTTTAGGCTACCTGGTCCAGTGTGGGGTCCTCCACGGGCTGCAGGGGGATAGCCTGCCTCACCATGGTCTTCACCATGGGCTGCAGGGGAATGTCAGCTCCTGTGCCTGCAGCACCTCCTCCCTGTCCTTCACTGACCTTGGTGTCTGCATTGTTGTTTCCCTCACACATTCTCACTTCTCACATCTCTGGCCGCAATTTGCTCCTGTGAGATAACTTTTCCCCCCTTCCTAAATATGTTAACCCAGAGGCCCTACCACCATCACTTATTGATTCATCCTTGGCCAGCACTGAGTTCCTCTTGGAACCAGCTGACATTGACTTCATTGGACAAAGGGAATGCTTCCAGCAGCTTCTCAGAGAAGCCACCCTTATAGCCCCCCACCTTGCTACCAAAACCTTGCCATGCAAACACAGTACATTTCACCCATCACCTCTGTCAATCACTTATTTGAGAACCATGATTAAAATCCACATCAATATTAAAATAATATCATCACAACACTGAATGGAAGTGGACACTTTACACACAATCCACCCCTCTTCCTTTCACCACAATTACAACAAGAGAAATCCCCCACAATCATTCCATTGTCTAACATTGTTCTGTCCATCTTTTGCCTGTTACCTCTTCCAATTACTATACTTATCTTAAATTCCTCATGCCCCACATCGGGCACCGAAAAGGACTGTGATGGATTGACCTGGGTTGGATGCCAGATGCCCACCAAGCTGCTTTATCATTCCCCTCAGCAGAAGGGGGCAAGAAAATAAGATGGAAAAAATTTCATGAGTCAAGACAAAGGCACTTTACTAAAGCAAAAGTGAAGGTCACGTGTGCACAAGCAAAGTTAAAAACTCAAAGATTTTTTATTCCCATCAGCAAATGATGTCTGGACACTTCCTGGAAAGCAGGGCTTCAGCACATGTACAATTTGATCCATAAGGCAAATGTTGCAAATAATGAATGCCCACCCTACCCTTCCCCCTCCTTTTTTTTTAGCTTTTATATCTGAGCTGATGCCATAAGGCATGGAATACCCCTTTGGTCAGTTTGAGTCAGCTGTCCTGGCTATGTCTGCTCCGAAGATTTTGACCATGCCCAGACTACTGGAGATGCTGGAGAGACAGTGCTGGTGCTGTGCCAGCACTGCTCAGCAGTAGCCAAAACACCCACGTGTTATGGACACCTTTCTAGCTGCCCGTGCAAAGCACAGCACTGTGAGGGCTGCTGTGTGCAAAATGAACTCCATTTCAGCCAGGCCCAATACAGATATCAAGCTGGTAACTGCCTCAGATTATGAAATTCCTTTGTTATCTGATTAGTCTTCAGATACTAATTTCTTTCCATCATCCTTCTCTTGACAAAACGTTTGCTTGCAATTATCCCAGAATCCCACCGAATGGTTGAGGTTGGAAGGGACCTCTGGAAGTCACCTGGTCCAACCCCTCTGCTCAAGCAGGACCACCTAGAGCTCATGTTCATGACCCCCACCAGGGTCATGTTCAGACAGCTTTAAAATACCTCTAAGGATGGAGAATCCACAAACTCTCTGGGCAACCTGTGCAGGTGCTCAGTCACCATCAAAATAAAAAAGCGTTTCCTAATGTTCAGACGGAACCTTTGGTGTTTCAGTTTGTGCCCATTACCTCTGGTCCTGTCACTGGGCACCACTGAAAAGAGCCTGGGTCTATCTTCTTGCACTCTCTCTTCAGGTATTTATATATACCAATGAGATTACCTCTGAACCTTCTTTTCTCTAGGCTAAGCAGCCCCTGCTCTTTCACTCTTCCCTTTAGATGTTCTAGTCCCTTAATCATACCTCACCACAGTTGACTAGTGGGGATCACCTTCCTTGACCTGCTGGCAACACACTTCCTAGGGGCTTTGGCTTTCCTAACAATAACCTGGGAGCATATTCTTCCCAGGTTATCTGTTCCTGCTTCCACCTGCTGTATACTTCTTTTTTATAGATGAGTTTTGACAGGAACTCCTTGTTTATCCATGCAAGGCTTGCTGGCACTTTTGCCTGTCTTCCAGCTCCTAAGGATGAACTGTTCTCGATCTTGGAGGAGGTGATTCTTGAATCACCTTAAATCATCACTACCTTTCTTGGACCCCTCTTTCTGCAGGACTTTATCCCATGGGACTTTTTCACACAGATCCCTGAAGAGGCCAAAGTCTGCTCTCCTGAAGTCCAAGGCTGTGATGTTGCTTTTGACCCTGCTTCTTCCTCTCAGGGTCCTGAACACCTGTTTTGTAGTCACTGCAGCCAGAGCTGTCTTTGACCTTCCCATCCCCAACAAGGCCTTCCTCCTTTCCAAGTATAGGACCCAGCAGAGCACCCTTCTTCACTGGTTTCTCAACCACTTGTGTCAGGGAGTTATCTTTGATATTATCCAGTAAGTGCTGGTTTGCTTATGCCTTGCTTCATTGTTTGTCCAGTAGGTACCAGTTGTCTAAAGTCCCCTATGAGGACCAGGGCCTGTAAATGTGAACCTACTTCTAGCCATCTGCAGGAGGCCTTATCCACTGGTTTTTTTTCTGGTTAGGTGGCCTACAGCAGACACCCACTACAGTGTCACCCATACAGACACAGAATCATAGAAACATTTAGGTGGGAGAAGACCTTTAAGATCATGGAGTCCAACTGCTAACCTAACATGCAAGCCATCAATCCACACTCCACTGCTGCATCACGTGCTCTTCAGCATGCCTTCCTGAGCTTATGTGGTTCACCTTTAATCCTTATTTCCATTCTAGGTGTTTTTAATATTACTAACTCTTAAAGCTGTCATAATCTAATTATACATAGCCAAGTTGGATCAAAATATTTGTAATGAAGTCATCTGCTAGAAAAATGCATGCCAGGAGTCAAATCACTTTTATGTTATATTTATTCTCAATTACCTTTATGTAGATGTTGTTTTGGGGCTGCAGTTGAGGAGCTATTGGTGACTCACATACAATGCAAGTGGGTGTATTCATTGGCACAGAATGGCTGCATTCAAGACAGGGTGCTATCTGAAGAAAAAGCCATGTCACAACATGTTAAGGACCATAATGAGATCATTAAGATTATAATGAGATTTCAGTAGTTTCCTATTTGGAGTCTGGAAGCATAGAAACTGCCAGCAACTGATGCTGATATTGATCCTTAAAGATCAAACACTATTGAGAAAACATGAAGACATCTGGAAAGACAATGCCGGAAAGGTACTAAGTTAATTTTCAATAAAATTAAAATGCTACTATAAAATATGTACAGGTAATTGAAATCCTCCTAATTACGAACCTAATCTAAAGAGGTGATAAATCTTCTCAGTCATTACTTAAAAACTACAGCATCATCCCAGGCATTTTTCTGATGATATAGGAAAGGAAATACACAACTGACTTCTTAGATCAGGTTATTATCTCTTGGGAAGAGCTTAGAGAAGACAGTTACAGGCATCACTGCAAAACCTTGGTGCTCTTACATATCCCACACATGCCACTGTTTATGGTTTCAGGAATATTAGATGGATCTTCTACAGCTATGACATAAGCACTCGTTATTAGCTAACTAACTGCACTACTGAGCACTGGAGTAAGATGCATATTCAGGTCCTGAAGATGCAGTGGTTGTCGCAGGATGAGGAGGAATTAGAATTCAGTACTGTTTCCTCACCCAGGCAAATAAAACACAATTTACTTTTTCATTGTTTTGTCTATTAAAATACATGACACTTGAAGAAATCTATGGTTAATTTTGCCCATCATTTGAGAATTTCATCAGGTCAACTGCTAAAGGTATTGAGCAGAACAAAACAATTGGAACAGAACTTCCAAATGGAAAGCAACTAAGTAACAGGTTTGCCAGCTTTGAGTGTGTAACTTGCAGAGGATGTTGTTTACTCCAAAGATAATGTGTTGATTGTTATGATGTTTTTCTGACCTGCCTTCCTTCAGGGAGTGCAACTGGATGTACTGGCACAGGTGGGATAGGAGATCCACATTTCTGACAGAAGTGAGCCAAGGGATCAGACAGGCGAGGTGCAGAACAGTGTGCACATCTGAAAATACGAGCAAACTGGCTGAGCTTGTTAGTATTGCACTGCTGCATAACAATTAATAATCTGGAACTTGTTGTGAGAGGATTTAGGCCACTGATTTCTCAGTTATGGTTTCCAAACTATGGTCTATAGACCATGCCCCATCAATCATGATATGAAGTTCTGAACTCTAAACAGCTTTGCAGAGTAGAAAGCTCTCTGGCTGCTATGGCATTTCATACTTTCTTCCTTACCATGTGGAGGTAAACATATGAGGTAAACAGGTCTCCTGACATGCAATCTGTATCAGGCCTCATTGCTGCACCATGGGGAACCACTGATGTAGATTACAGAACCCTTTCAATATTGATAAGCATTGATGTTCTGTGAGACTACTCCAGTGAGCAGTTTTCACCTACAGCAGTAAGGTTTTACTATAATTTGAAAAGACAGTTTATTCCCTGACCCTACAGGTGAGAAATCTTTTTTAAGAGATGATAAGATAGTTGATAACAGTGTATGGTGAAATGTAAATAAAACTGCATTTAAGAGAAAGAATTTTCAAAGCCCTACCTAGATTATATTATTTAGTTATGAGCCAGTGTCTGTCTTTGCTTTTCTAATTTTTACAGAGGCCCACAGCATTATCAACTATTTGCAAAAGGCTCAGACACTTTCCAAAGGACAAATACGGTAAAAGGAGGAGTCACTTACTTAAGGAAATCTGTTTCCCTCTGAATCCTTGACACCTGTGTGCTTGCTAAGCTTTTCCGGCTAGTCACTGCAGAAGAACTTGCAAACTGAAATAAAGATTTGCAAACAAATCTTTGCAATTGGTAAACAAAGATTTGCAAAATGCATATACAAGTAGCAAAACCAGCTAAAGATGTTCTTTGAAACAACGGGAAACTGCACTGAAATGCACTGCTTTAAGGAGTATCAACTATACTTCGTTTCCCCATTAGCTGCATTAAGGACCCACATCTTCCTCCAATAAAAATAAAACACTGTCTTGCTACTTACATTCAAGACAGTATTACTGAATATTGAGTTTTAAATATTAGCTTGACAACATAGAGCAGTAAGTATTTGCTATTTGGACATTCAGTAATGTATTAAAAGAGAATTAGTAGGAATGTTAATTTTCTTTGCCTGGTTTTGTCCATACTGATAACTGTGTACTGCTGTGGGTATTCCTATTCTAGTATTAAATTTAAATCAGGACTGTAAAACACAGACAAATGCCAAGAGATCTGACAGATCACAAATCTTCACATCTTCACTTTTTTAGACCTCCATTCTGATGACAGCCTTTTACAGTTTTCCACAGGGCCCCTTTGCTTACCTGTAGTGACTCTATTGGTGGTGTTGAGACAGATTCTTCTCTGTTCTCTGTTGTTCCCAAATGACTGGCAAGGAATTGTGGTCCTTGCAGGGACCTGTGAGAAGTCTTTCTTTCTGTTTCCAAGATTAAAATTACAATCCTGTTATTCCACTGTCTTCCACTTCATGCAGCTAATATATATCTTAACAAGAATATGACATACTCTCGCTAAGCATATTTAAAAATGTATTTGACATCCAGATTTTGGGTTCAAATAAGCTGCACGGAATTACAGGAAATTAAACTAGAAGGAACATCATGCCTCTGTGAAAGAGCTTACTTTTGTGTTTATCTACAGTTTTCTTCCTGCATGCTCAAAAAACCCCCAACTCCTAAAAGTAAACTAAAGAGTAAACATTAATACAATTCCCTGCTCTTAAACAGTCCCATTACCATTGCCATGGAATAGCAGACTTTATCTACAGCGAAAATCTGGGTCGAGCTTTCATTTCTGCTTTGCATATTTATTTTGGAATCTTACTGCAAGTAAAAATAGGAAAGAACTCTGTAAAGGATTTGCAATCCCATCAATTTAACAGCATTTCCTGGCACAAAGAGAAATACAGACTGGGACTTATGTTGCTGAGAAACTAATGACATTTAATAAATTTTTAAGAACTAATGTGAAATGTATGGAAGGTAAGTTTTGTTCTCTATTTGCAGTGTTGAGTAATCAAAACAGGAATTTTCAGAGGATGTTTTGTCTTCTGAGATGGTTTTAAAATTACCCATATGATACAAGAGGAAAAGGTTACACTATTTTCTGCTAAAACAGAAGACTATCTCAGTCTTATGAAGTAATACTATACCTTGAAAGTCTCGGGGTGCTTTGCCCCAGGCAGGCTTGATTTCCACATTCAGTCCATTCTTCTTTGGTTTTGTGGTAAACATTCCACCTTCCTTATTCTAAAACGTAATTCCATTTGAATTCCAGATGAAATTTTTGCTTTTACTCTAATCCTCTCTTGCTACACACTTAAGCTATTTATTTTCAATGCAAGCATTTGAAAAATTTATATTATAAATATATATTTAAAATATTTGATATGAATTGTTCATAAAATGCCACTGGAAGAAAAAGAGTCCCCTTGAAATTTTAATATTACAAAAAGGACCAAAGCAACAAAGATGGGTAAACAGAAAATAAAATATATTAATAGTATAGGAGTCAAATTTTAATCTCTAAGTAACATATATATAACATTTTATATTCTCACAAGGGGTTACAATTGCTAAAACTTACCTGTGTGGCTATATCTTTTGGAAAATTCTTGTCATCCTCTTCAACAGAGCAAAGGATGTTTGATTTCTTGTACTCTACCAGAAACACTTTTGTTACAATTGTACTCTTCCTGCAGTCCCTGAAAATCAATGTTCACAAAGCTATATACTTGCCACAAACCTGTGTGCAGCAACGAGCCACTGATGAACATGGCTCATTTGGTTGAACATCTCATCCAAGCTTGCCAGTTACTACTTCAGTTGGTAAGTATAATCCTGGGCAATATTTAGTTGATAAAAAACTTTAATTTGCTTATACTCATTAAATTACAACAGTAACGTTGAAATTGCTGTAAAATGTGCAAACCACTCACTTAGGATAAAAACATACTGGAAATAAGTGTTAATCTAGGTAGTGTTATCAAGAAAATAAACATAGGTCTAGGTTTTTCATGTCCCTGCACACGGAATATAATGTTATTATATTCCGGCAGAGACACAAACAAAGACTACCTGCAGGTGGTAATCACAGGGAACAGCAAGCACAAATCTCCGAGTGGGGGTTTCTGCTCTGATGGAAATAAAAGATAATGCAACACAGTACAGACAGTGAATTTATGTGTCCTCTCTCTGTCTCTAAGCATGAAGTTAGTTTGGACAAAGTCAGTGGCTGTGCAGAAAATCTAGTTTTGTTTCTATGTATTGTATTTTCTCTTTACCCAACATTGTACTCAAGCTCTGAGGTTTGGCATTCTGTGCTCCTTTGGGATAAACTAAGCAAATTCCTGGAACAACTAGCTTCTATAAATCTGTTGAACCACTGGACGACCCCATAAAACACCATATTCGTTCCTCCAGTGTTTCTGACAATCACACTCCAAAGGATGAGCTCTAAGTACAGTATATTAGCTTCTCACCAACAGCCTCTACAGATTGTTGGCCTACCCCCACAGCTCAGGAGGTAAATATCCAGGAGATAATTCAACTGCACAAACACTAAATGGATAAACAGTATTATGAGAAAGCAACGTCAATGCAATTCATAAAGATCATTTTGATTGCAAACTGACTGGGGAAAGGAGCATCTCTCATTTGCAAGGTCTGGAGTGCCTTAAACAACATGGCTACAACCTATGACTGACATATCTGTCTCTCGCCAAAAGAGGACTAAAACAAGTTACTTACTTCGTAACTGCCAGTGCCTTGACCATTATTTTCCCAACTGGTAATATGATAGGACCCTTATACTTAAAAGTGTTACACTCTCCATAGCCAGGTTTCCTAATGAGTTCTGGTTTACTTCCATCTAAAGTGTAATAAATAGAGACCTCAGGTGTATCTGAAAGAAACAGAGAAAGTAATTATTCAAACTGTATTCAACCTTGGAAAAACAAACTTTGTGCTCCAGAGTACTCACTTCTGTGCTTGATTTGGTTCACATAAACAAAATAAAGCAGTTCCATAAATGACTGAATGTTTGGGACCAAAACTGTTTCTACCTTGAAATATCAGTTACTCAGTAGATGCTATCTCATTATAAGCAATATTTCTTGTAGCAAAGTAGTTGTGCAATGGTTTTGTATGAAAACATTGCAGCAGCTTGTCCATTCCAATGACAGAAAAGATATTTTCTTCTGTGGTAAAATGTGACACTTTAAAACATGTAAGGAAAACACTGGGGGTGAGCCTGGCAAATGATATGTTCAGGCACTGTTTTTACAGTCAAAGCAAAATGCAACAGCTTAAAACTTTTACCCTGGAAGCAATTAAGACTGCTAACACATATAACTTGAAAGTCAGTAATATTACTTAACCGCATAAAATAACGTGCACATATATTTGGTGATCAAAAGCTGTTGGTTAATTTTGTAAGTTCCTTAATGAAATGCACATTCAAAAAATCATAATTAAACACACAGAAAAGCATAGAGGCTAAACATTTCAAATTAACCCATAAGTAAAGGTTTGACATGCAGTCAAAGCTCTCATTCATACCTGATTTTATTTCTATGAGAGTATTTGTGTCTATTTCATGTTTAGCCTTCCCTGGAAGAGGGATTCGAAGTGGTATGACCTGAGGAACTGAGACAGAGCCAGCTGTCATTTTTCTCAGCAGTGATCTTTAAAGAAAAATAAAAAAGGCAGACAATAATTTTTCTGAACAGAAGAATGCACTGAGAAATACAGACTTTTAGCATGATTCCATGTCTTCATTTGTTCCTTTTCAAAGAGATAACACTGGATTCCTTGAACTGTTATTTGTCATCAATATTAGCATGATTTTCACATTGAAAAGGGGCAGCATCCTCATGACTATCATACTTCTGACTCATTCTCCTTTTTCAGAACTGTGAACAAAACTTGAGATGAGTACTGTCATTTCCTTGCTCAAGTCTTGAGTGTGTCTGCTCGCTCTTGGCACACCTGAACCAAAATCACAGTGCCTCACTTCAGCCTTCTGAGAGCCCGTCCTTGGTGGGACACTGATAATCCTGACAGCATCCATCCCCTGACCCAGCATGGGCTCAGTCAAACTGCATTCAGCCTGGGAAAAACGAACCAATGGGATTGGGTTTTGAGCAACCTGGTCTAATGGAAATGTTCCTGCTCATGTTGGGGAGGGTTGGAACTAGAGGAACTCTAAGATCCCTTCCAATTCAAACCATTCTGTGACTCTGTGATTCCATGTGTTTGAGTTTAAACAGCTTTTGCATCATACATCAGTGATGCATGGTAGGAGTAAGTAACAGCAAAGCATCTCCACTTCAATTATGTCAGATATGAAACCAGCCTCATTTAACTGAGGCTATTGCTAGAGCTATTGCTTAAGCTTATCTCAGCTACCTTATGAATTAAAAACATACCCATAAACCAGGTGCCAAACCTGACATATCATAATTTATGTAGTTATTATCATGTCACATAATTCAATAATTTGGATATGATAATATTTTACAATACAAAGAGATGTACTCCAGATCTTGGGAACAGATACTCAGGGCCAGGAAACATGTCTGCACTAGAAGGATTTGGTTTTGTAACCAACCCTCCAATATTCCAGACACGACTTATGCTACTTATCAACACTGGCAGTAATAATTCAGCTTCTAAGGTGTTGGTGAGTCCACGCTCTCACTGGAGCTGTACTGAGGTAAGCCACCATGGCTGGATTGCCCAAAAGAGCAGCTAAGGAGTATGGGCACTTCTTAGCCAGACTCTCTTGGTATGCACACAGGACACACAACTACAAAATCATAGAATCACAGAATCACAGAATGGGTCAGGATGGAAGGGACCACAGTGGGCCATCTGGTCCAACCTCCCTGCTCAAGCAGGGTCATCCTCGAACACACTGCACAGGATTGGGTCCAAACGGGTCTTGAATTCCAGTGCCAGACGATTCTTGAATATCTCCCGTGAAGAAGATTCCACAGCCTCTCTGGGCAACCCCTTCCAGTGCTCGGTCACTAGCACGGGCAGAGAAGTACTTTCTCGTGTTCAGGTGGTGCACCACCGAGAAGGGCCTGGCTCCGTCCTCTTGACATCCACTCACCAGCTACAGGTGGATCAGTTCTTTACTTGACCTGAGGGGGCTGACAGCTTTTCCCTCAAGGCCCCATCTGCTCTTAGCACACCTGCACCAAAGGCGCACGGGTGCCCCGTTTCAGCCTCCTGGGACCGCATCCCTGGCGGGACACACATGGTCCCGCCGGCATTCCCAGGCGGCACAGTGCGGCCAGGCCCCGCTCCCGCCCCTGCCCGGCGCAGGGCCCCTGGGCCCGGTCCATCCCTCCCGCCCGCTGTGCCGCCATGCTCACCCGCCCGGGCCCGCCGCCCGCCCGTTGCCATGGACGCCGCGCGCGCCCGCAGCTGCCGACGCCCATTGGTCGTTGCCCAGCAACCGGCTCCGCCCCGTCCGTCGCGCCGTTCTGACGTCATCTTGCCATTCCGGGCCGTGCCGCGCCATGGCGGAGGTGAAGGTGAAGCCGGAGGTGCCCGACCCCATGGACATCGAGAGCAGGTGCGGGACGGGGGCCCGGGCGGCACGCCGGCGGCAGGCCAGGGGGCTGCCTGGGAGCGGGAGAGGCAGGGCGCGGTGGGGGTGTGTGGAGGCCGGCAAGGGGCCGTGTTTTGGGGCGGGGGGAGGCAGGTGTGGGGCGTGCCTGTGCCTTGAGGGGTGCTGATCGAGGCCTGAGTGGTGTGGTTCGAGACCTGAGTGATGGTCAAGAAATAGGTGCTGAAGGAGAGGGTTGCGGTTGTTTAAGGCACTGAGAGTTTCGTGCAGGGAGGTAGCAGTGGGGGACGGGGCAGGTTGGCTGCCCCGGTGTTTTTCTGGTCTTGGAAAGGTGAATTGTGTTATTTTTGCATGAAGTAATTTTATTTTTTTCCAAAAAGGTATTTCAGCACTCATTGCTTTTCTCTGACTAGCCACCAGTTCCTTCCCGTTGCAACCTTTTGGCTAACAAAATGCACAGAAGCTTTAAATCCATGTTGTTAATAGCGAAAACACCACAAAAGTAAAACGGAGTACCACGTTTGGTGTTGTCAGAAAGAGCAAAGGTAGTTTGTCCAGCAGCTGGGGCAAGTTTGTATTTGTCGTCACAAGGGAGTAGATGCTGAATTGCCTTGAGAGACATGACCAAGAAGCAGTTGCTGAATGCTTTTCCCCTGAGTTTTTCTAGTCACTGCCTTCCATCCTGACTCTAATACTGTTTGAATTTGGTTTTAGATGCAACAGAACATGACTGTCAACTTGCTTTTCTCCTCCCACAGGATTCTTGAGCTGTGCCACCAGTTCCCTCATGGTATCACAGACCAGGTGATCCAGAATGACATGCCTCACATGGAAGCCCAGCAGCGAGCCCTGGCCATCAATAGGCTGCTCTCCATGGTAGTGGGATCTCATATTCCTCTTTCTGCCTCAGGCAACCCAGAGCACATAGATACATAGGTACTCAGTACATACAGTCTGCATGTAGCAACCTGTCAGTCAGGGCTAGCAGATTAATCCCTTTGGTTTTAGCAGCATTTACCATGATATACAGTTACCATAATTTACTTCTGGCTGTCATAAGCGCTAATGATTGCCAAAGTTAATTAAGATGTGCCTCAACTGACTCTTTCTAGTCTGCAATACAAAGCACGAAGATGCATATTGACATGGATCACCAGGCGAGGAAGCTACTACTGAGAAGTACCACATTTGGGTTTTTTGATGTGTTTAGAGTTTTCTGGTCTTTCCCCTGTGTGTTACTTTGTAAAGCAGCATGTAATACAAAGGTCTAAAGTAACAGTTGGGTGCAAGTGTAGTTGCGGGGGTTCATCAGGTGGAAGGATGGCCACAGATGATAACCTCAAGGACGATAAATGATGGGGAATGAATTAGCTATAGAGAAATGGATGGATGTTAGTCTATGCTCTTAATTTGTGAAGGTCTTCTCTGAATCCCTCACAAAATCCCAAGGCTGTGGATTACTGTGATGGCAGTCAGGTGAAACATGTCAAGGAATTTTTTTGTATCATCTGTAAATTTCCCACATCTCACTGAGCATTTCTCTTTATTGTATCAGGAGTCAGCCTAAGATAGGAGCAAGGATCACACTCAGCTACTCTTGCCAAGCGTTCAATAATAGAGAGCAGCTGTTCAGACTTGTTGATTCAGTATAGCGTAAACTTGAGTAGCAGCTAAATGTTCAAGCTCTTTAAAAGATCAAGATTCCTTTTGAGTCCATACCTAGCTGCTTCCAGGGCATGTGGAGTCAGGAAATAAAACAGAGTGAGTGATGCAGTCCAGAGAGCACTTTGGAAAAGATGGCAACTTGTTTTCTCAGAAAGAAGGATAGTGGAAAGTATCCAAACTGAGCAAGGTGTGATGGTTGTTCGTTTGTTGGTTTGTGTGGGTTTGGTTCTTTTTACTAGCTGAAGAAAATTCTTAACTGTGGTCCTGTGGTCCATGCTAGGTGTCACTGGAAGTAGTGACACTTTCTGTTACAAGTCTATTCTGTTATAGATGTTGCAAATATGTTGGATGTGACCTTGTGTGTTCAATAACTTTTGAAAGGGCTGTCCAGATTTCATAATGAGGCTTCAAAGATAGTTAAGTCTCTGGAATTTGTTCAAAATTGACGCTTAGGGGAGCGGGAGTGTGTAGGAAGATCTAGAAAATACGTCAAACATGGGGGAAAATGGCAGTGAGCCTTAATAAGCATCAGGTACTTCACTTGATTTAATCTGCAAGTACCTCTTCTACAGAAAGCGGTTACTGAGGTGGGAGCTTCAATCAGCCAGGTAATGCAAGTCTGTTAGAAGCAGACTGTGCCTATAGGAAAGGATCAGCTCACAATGAAAATGTTAATTAATGCCGTTATACAGGGTTACTCTCTTTGGCTTGTCTAATTGCTTGCTTCTTCATAATAGGAAATAAGGATTTTCCTGGCCTAGGCACAAGTGTCCAGAGCAGAATAATTTTTCTGTGTGAGAGAGATGCTGCTAATTTGCTTCTGTGAGTCACTGCTGATCATAATTGGAACCTTTCTAGTGATGCCCACTTATTAAAAAGTAGAACTTTGCTAATGGAATTTGAAATGGTTCAAAGCTTATGCAGTAGAGCTCTACTGTGATTTTTGGCTTGCCATTCAAATGAGTGTTGTGGAAAGTGAGAGCAAAGTACACAAGAACTTGATGTCCCTCCTACCATATGAAAGTTAAGAGAAATAATAGGAAGTGCATGAATGTTGTGGGAAGGGTCAGGAAGTGTTTGTTATTTTCTGATAGCTGATGATAAGTGAATACATGTCAGGAATAAAAAATGTCCTCAAGGGTATTATTGTACTTGGAGGGAGAAAATGTCCTTAAGGCTATTATTGTTCCCAGTGGTTAGAAATGTTAGTTTTCATTTTTCTTTATTTAGTTGACATTAAATAAGGGTTTTATTTTAGAATTTTAGAGTGTACTTTGCCACCTTCTGAAACAAGCTTTTCGAAAAAAAGTAAATGGATTGTGCCCATCTCTTCTAGGGGCAGCTGGACCTTCTCAGGAGCAATGCAGGTCTCCTGTATAGAATCAAAGATTCTCAAAATGTTAGGTAAGCTTGTGTTTGCTGGGTAAGTATTTGGAACACAATTCTGCAACTCGTGCAGCATTGCGGAGAAGACACTCAGCAGTGTAATGTGGTTCTGTCACCTGGATGTTACAGAACATAACTGCTTGTTAGGAGTGTACTCTTAACTCCCCTGAGCTCACCTTGAAATCTTATTTAGATGTACTGTTCTCAACTGAGCAGAGGATGCCATGGGACTATAGCTCTTACTTTCTCATGGAGTTCCTGGTCCAAATGAAAGGAAAGTGATCTCTGCAAACATATGTATATGCTCAGGTGAAACCTAGCTGAAGCCTGACCAAACCATCTGCAAACTGTGGTTCTGTAAACTTCCTCACTGCTCATGTTACAGGATCAGCACTGATATCTACAGCTGTTCCAGGAGGCCAGTTGAACTTGTGCTCTTTGATTTATTAAAATGTACCCTTTAACCATATCTTGTGATGCCTACATAAATCTGAGTAGAAGATATGTAGGTATACTTCTGGAAAGAAATATCCTTCAAAATTATCCTTAGTGCAGGTGTATCATCCTTTTTTTTTTCCAAATGGTTTAGAAGAGGATTGCTGAGTTCATGCTTTCTTGGACCAGTGAAAAGGCATGTTCTAGAGTTGGGAGCATTCTGCTATCCCAAGATGTTCTGTCTAAAGACAGATTATCCTAAATTATGCTCCATACTGTGTTTGACCTTGTGCAGTTATGTTAGCACGTGACCCCAGATTCCCCATTGTTATGATATGTTGAGTGATTCCTGTTCAGTCTCTTTTCCTTCATACTGTGTTCTTTTCTGTTTACTGTGGCTTCTCAATGGCAAGCTTGGCTTGGTCCAGGGAGGCTTACTGTCATGTATTATATTTGCCAGTGGCTGGCTTACTGTGTAGGGTTTTAGTTTGTGCTTTGTTTTTTGTTTTTTATAGTACTTGTTTGTAGTTCAAAAAAAAAAAAATCCAGCTGCTTTCAAATTTTGGACCTTTCAAAAATCCTGATATCTGTCTTATTTTACAGTAAAATGAAAGGCTCTGACAATCAAGAGAAGCTGGTTTACCAAATTATAGAAGATGCAGGCAACAAAGGTAGTTTAATTTACGATTGTGAATGGTAATAACTGTGTTTGCTTATGGAACCGTTCCTATTCAAACTTGGAAATGCTTCCCAGACAATACAAACATAAAACCTTGAGTGCCCATACCAAGTCTGTAACTAATGTTCCATGTGTTTGCTTTTTAAAAACAAAAGAGAAGGTGACATGTTTCTGTGTTAAAATCACAACCTGTCCTGGTTGACTTTTGGTAGGGGCTCTTTTAGAAGACTTGGAATAAGCATTGTGAGTTATCTGTGGGACTGTCAAGCTGAGGGATCTGCAGAACACTCCCTACTTAAAAGAAAATGCAGAACCAGGATTTAACAGGTGTCTTGCCAGCAGAAACCAGTGCTAATAACAGAACTATCTCAGCATTCATTGCACACCGTGGTTGAGAGTCAGCAGGTAGAACTGATTGTCATACTTTTGTTGAAGCAAACGCTAGTTTCAAAGAAGTACCAGTTAGCAAGAACATTTCTGTGGTGCATTCATGTTGGCAGTGAATGGGGTCCACTTTTAAGAGAGGAGAGGGAAAGGGCAGGAGGACTGTATGGTGTTGTGATAGGTGTCTTGGTTTGTCACTTGTTTGTTTTGCCCAGATCCCTTCTGTCCATTCCCTCCCTTCTGCTGAGAGTGGTAGGATTGAGGATACATCCTGTGGTAGACAAGTGAATTGAGCAGTGTTGTAGCCTTTGGTTTTTGAGTATGTACTGAAACAAATGGTTTCTTCTATTTATGTTCTTTTCACTCCTGCGTTTTTAAACAGGTATTTGGAGCAGGGACATTAGATACAAAAGTAATTTGCCTTTAACGGAGATCAACAAGATATTAAAAAATTTGGAAAGCAAGAAACTAATTAAAGCAGTTAAATCTGTGGCGGTGAGTATTTTGTGACTTTTTTTAAAACAATTTCAGACATTTGCTGTATGCTTTTTTATGCTTTTAACAGGGGACAGGGAGTAGAGTAACATCATTCTACCTCCACCTTTCTCTTTCACTATGCACCAGTGTTGGACTGCCTTTAGTGTGCCGTTTTGAGGTGCAGTAGATACGAAAGGCTATAATGTTTATTAAATAACCAGTTAATAAACAGTTCTGTCACTCTTCCCCCACTATTAATTGCATGCCATTGCAATCAAATTGGAGTTTTAGTTTTCTCAATTCTTTACTGCATGCAACTGTTGTTATGGTTCTGTTACCATTTACAAACCTCTTGCACTGCTTGTTGCTGTTCTGCAGTTCTGTCACTGCACTTCCATACCTGGTCTTTAGGACATAAATCTAGGGCAGAGCCTGGTGGGTTTCCCCCAGCATCCCAGTGGGCTTGGGTTCACAAGTCAGCTTCTCTTCTGTCTGTATGCATCCACACTCCTGCTGTCTGCTTATCCTGCCCTCTGTTGTTCTCTCTTACACCTTATTCTCCTCTTGTATTTGTTCACTCTCTTTTCTACCACTCTTTTCTCCGTTCTCCACCCAAATAAGCAACCTCCCTATAATTACCTTTTCTAAATTGGTCCCAATGTTGCACAATTTGATATTTCTGATACTGAAGCAAACTCAGCCTTTTATATGGCTCTAGTGATGTTACCTAGCTGCAAGTGGCTTTGCAAGGTTCTTCTCCCCTGAATCTCCTGAAACTCCATTCAGTTATCTGGTTCATACTGAATTTGTATTGTTTAATACAAACAATTCCGAGACATTTAATTCTGTTTCAGTCTTGATTCCTCTACTTTGTTACAGTTACTCAAATTCCAGCTACTTACATGCAAACAGTCCACATAGCAGAGTATGGCTTATCCTTTTTCGTGTTTTTTATCACACTGTTACAACGCTTATGCAGCATTCTGCTCTCCCTTACCTCCTTAATTAAAAATTATTGGTGTTAGCATGTTCTCTGGACGTTCTCCTAGTTTCCAGCAGACATTCTGTCTTGTTGTCAGGTCTGGTAAACCAGATGAAGATAGAGAAGTTGGACATAAAACAGCAGTAGCTTTTTCATGTTCTTGAGAGAGATGCTGGCTTCGTCTAATCATTCAGGGGATGTAATGCTGCTAAAACTGCTTCAGTTGTCACATATTTCTTTGGACAACTTTTAGATAATGATTGTCCTTTAACTGACTGCTACTATCAGGACTGAAGCAGCATTCCCATTCCCCTTGTCTAGGTATGACAGTAAAGAGTGGGCTTGCAAGTGCTGACTTTAGCTGCAGGGTTTAATCATGTAAGGGACTTCCTTGTCATATGTGCATAGATTCAATCCTGCAGAAACAATTGAAAGCTTCTCCATTGTTTGTCTTTGCTGCCTTTTAAAGACACTTTCTTGCTCTCCTTTGACAGTGGAGAGGGATTAGCATCAATAGACTAATTAAACTCAGATCTTTTTCCATGAGGTTTGTATTGTGTCCATATTGTTAGTAGGATTCCCTCTTCTGACACAAGGTTATAAAATGATTAGGAATCGAAATGTGTTGATCTTCTCTTTATCTCTGCTACCAGAGGGTCAAACATGTTAAGGATAGCTTGAGTCAGCTGGATTGCTGTGCCTTAGGTATAGGAGTAATGAACTATGTCTTTTGCAGATTTATCTGTTAAATTTTCCTTTTTTGAGGAATACTTTAAATTCTTGAGAGCTATACACTTTTCTTTAACAGGCATCCAAGAAGAAGGTCTATATGCTGTATAACCTGCAACCTGACAGGTCAGTGACTGGTGGCGCTTGGTACAGTGACCAAGACTTTGAGTCTGAATTTGTGGAGGTGTTAAATCAACAGTGTTTTAAATTTCTGCAAAGTAAGGTGAGTGTCAATATTCAAGCCACCTTCCATTTGTGTTGTGCAAGTAATTGTTTTTTTTATAAAACCGGTACCAAACAAGGCTTAGTTTTCCACAGGTGTTGGCCATTATTGCAGCTAGATTGGCAAATCTGCACTGGACTATTATTTTTGTCACAATAAGTGTGATGTTGTTGCATTTTAATGGTGGATATTTTTACACCCTGTACAAGGAGTGAAGCCTTTTATCACCGAGGTCCAATGACAAACTAGGCAGCAAAGTACACAGGACCAAAATATCTAGCCAAAAGTAGCTGTTTGCTGGAGAGCTCCTCATTTCTGAGAGGGTAGGAGGCAGCAGTTAGTCAGCCAGCTCTGTCTAGAAAGCAATTGTCCCTAGTCTAACTGCAGAAGCCTGCTGGTCATTAAATATGTCTGCAGTTTGCAGTGTTTATTCCATTACAATATGTTTTAACTGGCACTAGGTACAGCAGAAGCTTTTTTTCTGTCAACAAAATGTAAAATTCTCATATTCCTTCATATTAATCTAAATTACAGTGTAAATTTTGTGTCATTTAGTATAAAATTCTATTTGGTTGTGCACTGCATTGTCTCACATACATCAGACTTAAGGATATGGCTTTGAATGTCAAACACGTTCCAGAGATGGTTTGGAAATCGACTTTTATGCTTTATTCTGCCTGAAACTGAACCATAAAGAGGACTCTTGGCAGTGAGTACTGACTATAGCTAATCTTTGCTTTTTTCTCAGGCAGAAGCAGCTCGAGAAAGCAAACAGAACCCTATGATACAGAGAAACAGCTCATTCGCCTCATCACATGAGGTGTGGAAATACATCTGTGAACTGGGAATCAGTAAGGTCAGAACAGATTAATCTTATCACGGTTAAAATTGTCAGCATGTGACTAGCTGTAGGACTGTACTGCAGATTTGGTGAAGGTCTGATAAGTGCCTTAGTACCCTACAGTTTAGTAGAGGTGAGCTTTGAAGCTTTATTGCTTTTTGGGGAGGGTCATCAATGCATAGGATTCCAGGACAGCTTGTACATCTGGGTTTTCAAAGATGTGTAAAAGAATTAGCATTCATGTCCATGTTAACAGTCTCATCTGGTTTATATGTTATCATTTTTCTTAAGTTTGCCTATGCATTTCAAGGAGTTATAGGGGAGGGAAAAAAAAGAAAGGGAAAAGACCCTTCACAATTATTGGTCACCATCAGCAAGTGTATCTTCAGCAGTCTTGTCTTTTTCTTCTTTTACAATTGCTTTCCTGCAAAACTGGAACTGTATCATGCTAGGATGATGTGGACACTTCAGATTCTTTTTGGTAATCCAAGACTAGTGCAATTCAAAAGCGCTTGATAGGTAGGAGGTGGTATTACTATTTGCTTTTCCTTTTGCATCTGCACAACCCCATAAAGTTCCCAGTGAGAATGGTGTGCTTTTCTGAGCTAGGTTAGAACTCTAAGGATTTGTTACTCACAGTGTTTGCTGATTTTCTCCTTGCAGGATTTACTGGCATGCATCTTTCCTAATATTTATTTTATAAATTGTTTCTTAGGTAGAGTTGTCAATGGAAGACATTGAAACCATTTTAAATACACTGATATATGATGGAAAAGTGGAGATGACTATTATTGCTGCAAAGGAAGGGACAGTAGGCAGTGTCGATGGACAGATGAAGTTGTACAGAGCCATTAGTCCTCTCATACAACCCACTGGATTAGTCAGGACACCCTGTGGACTCTGCCCTGTGAGTAACTAATTCTGTGCATGGTTAGGTGTGTGCATACAGATCTTTAATAAAGTCATGCAAATGGCCATTGCAAGGTTCTGCCCATGAGTGAGCCTCATGGTTTTCTAAGCCAGCTGTGCTTAAGAGTTGTCCATGATGCCTTAGCTATGGTTCTTTAGTTGGTCTAAAACACCTCGTCTACCAGAGTGTTTCCAACTTACATCCAGTCTCTTTACTAGCCTGTACGTGAAAGAATGCTGTTAAATTTAGCTCATTCCAAATTATATTTCTGATCCCAAGTGTGCCTATGTTTTTAACAAGCTAACTTATTTCTGTCTAGCTTTTGGTCTCTTCTCCCTGGACTGTAAATTGATAGGTAGGTAAAACCTGCCAGCATGTTTGTTTGAGTCATTTACTACAGTGGAATCTGTTTTGCTCTTCTCCCTCAGTGCTGGCGTAAGACTTCCTAGATTTTGGCCTCTGTTAGACTAGTGCTTTTCTGCTGGGGAAGAAACAGAAAACACAGGAGCACAATCTAACTGGAAGTAATTACTTTGCTGACACAGGGCTTTCCTTTGCAGGTTTTTGATGATTGTCATGAAGGTGGTGAGATTTCTCCATCAAACTGTATTTATATGACAGAATGGTTGGAGTTTTAAAGTGAAAGAAAACTGTAAACTTGACTCATGCTTCACAGCCAAGGTGACAAAGCAGCTTATTGTTTTTTAAAAGTAGACTTCCAAATTTGTAAGCAACTTCAGGACTTTTTATGTTTTAATGATACATAAATGTGTAACATATCAGTTGCGTGAACTGCCCTGAGAGTGGACTGGAAATCGAGTCAGCACTGAAGATCAAAGCTGAAGTGGAAATGTAAATCTATTCTTTACCAAAAGTTGGTTGTGTGACTTGAAAAGTGCCACAGAATATCTGGGTGTTGATGTGTTGCTTCCAAGGATTGTGTTGGGTACTCTACGGATGCTTATTCTGAATGAGAGAAAAGAAGCTGATCAGAAAAACTTGCTAACAAGCGGTACCAAGAATGAAATCCCAAACTTTGCTTTCAGACTAATGCTAGTGGTGGATGCTAAAGTTCTAAAGCTGACACTTTTCCCCCCATGATAGCTTCCATCTAATTGAAGAGTAAGAATGTGATGTGGGAAAGATTATGAATATGTCAAAAAGAGCTCACTGATTCTTTATTATCTTTCTTGCCTGTTAATTTATCATTAAAACTCTGATTTTTTTTCTGATATATATCTTGCTTTATTTCCTGTATTGATGCCTGGTCATACATCTGTTGCATTTATTTCTTCATCATCTAATTTCATGCAGGTGTGTTCTGCAGCTGCATGACATACATGGATACCTCTACTGAAAGTTTGATTAGAGGTATTCTGGGAAGATATTTTTTCCACAGGAGAAAGAGTTCCTCTGATCTGGAGATACAGGGAAAGTTTTTGTAGATTATCTTAATACCATCAGGGTTGAAAAAGATGCCAATGTCAGATGTTTGTACATAAATATGGCCTCTAGCCTTGGTTTGTGATCTGAGGAAGGCACAATACAGACATGCCATTGAAAAAGCACCATCTTATCTTCCTGTGATATGGAGAAAACTTGTGTTTCTTTTGAATGTGACCTCTTACTCCTCTGGGTGACTCTGGACAACAACGTTGGCAACAATATACATACTGGAGTGTTGTCATAAGTCTCATGCCTGGGGTATGCTGGGCCATGGACTTATTGAGAAAGGGCTGAGTCCAGTTTCCTCTGGTAGGGATGTCTGTCTTACAGTATTACAGGGGTAATTGCCTTTGGAAAATGTAAGTTCAAATCCCAGTGAGAAAGTAAACAGATTTTTGTACCAAATATGTTATGCTAATTAGTAACTCTACCTCTTCCTTAACCTTTAATCAAACAAACCACTGGGGCAAAAAAAGTCAGTTCCTTTTTCATAGATGAGTATTGTGCATATGTAATACTTCCACCATCCATAGTAACAGGGAGTTGGAATGACTTTACTAGCAGACATCTTCCTGCCTGTGGCTTCATCTGACTGTGTGCAGACTGTATCTCTGCACACTGTGTATCTCTACACAGTTACTCAGGATCTTCATGACAGTCTCCCAGCACTGGGGAACGATCGGGGAGTCAAGCACAACACAGGGCCTGTTGTGTCTAGCTAATTTCAAATTTGCCTGTCTGAAAATAAGTCCTCCTAGACACTGTGTTGGGAGGGCAATGGGCAAGCACCTCTATGGCTAAGTTAGCAGCATGCCAGGTAATCTGACAGTGGGTTAACATAGGTTTTGTAAGACAGTTTACCTAATAAGAGTAGGAGACTTTACATCAGCATTTTCAATATTGTCCAGGAGTTTGCAGTTTCTAAAAGCAGTCTGGATCACATATAAAAATATTTGAATCTTGCTCAATTTTCATTTCCCTATGTACAACATGGATTTGAGGACAGAGGCTAATGGTTGGAGTGAAAAACCCCCACAGTTCCTGTCCCATACAGAAAGCATATAGATGCAAAGCCTAAAGCTCTTCGTTTGGGAGCAGTTAATCCTGCACTGGAGCAAACAGCTAGTACAGATAAGCTGGCCTGTCCATGGAAAGACTTTGATTGTGTTAGGGAACACAAGCACCACAGCCAGCTCTTTTCATTTGTTGCAGTGTTGTCTCCAGGTAAGAGGGATTCATATCTTTATAGAGGCAGAGGAGCTCTTACAAAAGAGGTGGAGGGTTGAAATAATTAGATGTTTGTTCTTCCTCTGCCCCCTTTAACCACTAAGCACAGTGAAGCAAGGGGAAAATGCTGCTTGCTTCGCAGGAGGAAGATAGCTCAGACATCCGCCATGCACTAAATGTAATTTCACTGACATGTGGGGCTGGGGTTGCTTTTGTCTTCCTGTCTTCAAAGGATATCCAGCACAATGGGGTCCTCAGTGCTGCTGCTGTAGAAATAACACATTGTTTGTGCTCTGTTGCAGCTAGAAGATAGCTTCTAGGGAAACATAATGCAGGTGTGTCACTTAATGCACTATAACCAGAAAAATTAACAATAAGAAAAAGGACAGAGAGCTTTAGGAAGTAGACTGATGGTTTATTAAACTCCTTAAATTCTGACATTGAGTTTATTTGGTTTAGATGACCTTTGTGGTATCTGAAACTTCTTAAGTGTTGCAGCTCTAAGAAGACTTCTCAGATTTCGAAAAAACTGCCTATAAGAGAAAAGTAATGCAATTTTAATTTCCTGTCTGTAAAATAGGGATCTGCCTGATCTATTTCTAAAAGTATCAAGAGAAATGATCTTTCTGTCATTCTGGTTCTTCATGAACCTGGCTAATCTATCAGCCTGGAATTCTTTTCTAAAAAGGGAGTAAATGCTAAAAGGTAGCATTAATAGTTTAGTCTTTTGGCATCCTGAGTTTCATCAATCTTCTCTTCTACCTGGCAAAGCTGTCCCTATTACAAATTGGTGTGAAATGTAACATTTTGAGGAAGCTATCATAGTAGCTCCAGTACTGAATATGAAAACACTTATTTGTAGAAAAAACAGCTGAAGTTAAGCCTCCAAATATGGATGGCCACTTGGAAGCATGATCCATTCATATATTTCTGCAGTCCTCTTACAAGACGTCAGAATTCAGCTGCTGCAGAACCATGAGATACCTCCTGAGAGCTCATCCCTGATTTTGTGAGCCCTCATCCTGCTGTGAACCCATGAGGCTCTTCCAAGTGGTTCACTCACTGGTGGTACCCAATTGTTCAAAGGCCAGTTGAGGGTGGTAACACCCAAATGCCATTTCACTTCTTTTTTTTCCTCTGTTCTGGAACTCAAAAAAAAAATTAGTTTTAACAGTTAAAATACAGAATTAACAATTAGATTGCCTATATTTTATTGTATTTCACCCAAAATTATATTGTGTATTGTACATTGTTGTTTCCCCAAAATTATATTGTATTTTTCCCCAAAGCTTCTATTAGAAGTCATAACCAAACAACAATTTAGTGTAATAATGTAGTCATGCACAGGAAATATAACTTGTGTTAATTTGACCTAATGTTTACAAGACTCTAGTGGAAATATAATACATGACTAAAGGGACAGTAGTGATAATTTTGCTTACAGAAAGTTACCACAGCTAATAAAAATGTTTGCTTAAATTACATTGACCGTAGCTCATGAAAACCTCATCAGAAACACAGGTCTTGGCTCTTGTGGATTGAAAGCTGTTTTCAGAAGTGAGTGTAAAACCTCTCCAGTGTGACAGTGGAGAATATATTGCACTCTCTGTACATAAATATTTTTTGCTGGAGAAGTTCCCTAAAATTAGGGGGAAGTACTTTGATAATTTTTAATATTTCAGAAAATCTTAACCAGCGGATTTTTCTTTGGGAAGTTTGTTTTAAAACATCTGTTCCACCTTTTTGTATATAAAAATGTAAGCAATAACATTATGAAATATAATGAGAAAAATATTTTGTGCCCCATCATGGGAGTGGGGAAACCTGTTGAAGAAAATACTGAAGTTGCCAAACTGGATTGGTACTTCAGCTTCTTTTTTTTCTGGCTGTGTGTAGTTGTCATATTTCCATCATGTCAACATATCATCCAGCTCAGTGCCATAGCCAAATGTTTAAGTAATTTTCCTTTTGTACCAGGGGGCAGTTTTTTCCCCTGCCATTTGAATAGGGATAGGGAAAGACACAACCCATTTGCAGTTACAGGTAGAGGGATTACAGCCAGTAGAGGTGAATATTGCCCAAATCCCACTTCAGTACAAATTTAGACGGAGCTGAGGACTGAGAGAAACAGGAATTTTGACTCTGCCATAGTGCTGGGGCAGAGCAGAAATATCTTCCAACACAGTGGTAGGAGGAAAGCTCGTTCCTACTTGCTAAATCATCTGCTTGCTTAATGCCAAAACCAGGGAGGCAGCCAAAGCACTACAACGATAGAAAGTGATATGGAAAAAACTGCTACAAATGTGATAAACTTACCAGAAACTGGATGCAATCAGAGACGTGGAAGCAGTGGACTGTTTGGTCTTTTTTTACAGTTTGGACCTTTTTATGTCTTAGCCAGTGTGGCGTATCAAATTGCAGGTCGAGCAGATTATTTACAAGCTAGTTGTGACAGCACACTCTCAGGTCTGCATGTTTACCAGGATAAACATGCTTTGCTGTTGGAAAACCACATTTTTCCACTGCAACCGTTTTTCTCTGCTTTCCCTCTACATAAAGGATTGTAAGAAGGCAACAGTTCAGGGAGTCCGTGTACTCTTCAGTTCCCTTCTTGCACTGGGCTGAAGAAAGGAAAGCTGCACATACAGCAGTAGTGCCTTTAACAACAGCTTTTAGATGATATGCCCATCCTCAGGACATGTGTGAGATGCAGAGATAACTTGCAATGGGAAATGGAGAATTTTGAGGTACTAATATTTTCCTTGTAAAATAGTTCTGTGGAAGAGGAGGATACTGAGAACATTTCAATCAGTCCACACAACAGCTGTAATAAAAGTCTTTGAAGATGTTCAGGAGAAATATTTAAAAGGGATTCTAAAAGTGAGAAACACGACTGACCGTATATTCATCAGTGGAGACTTGGTCTTGTGGTGGTCAAAACCTAAATGGACCGAGCTTGAGAGACCAAAAACGGAGACATTTATTGGAAGACGCTTTTCGCAATATATGGATCTTGTGGGTAGGACATGTTAATGAAGAGGACGGGTTATGTTAACTAGGGGGTTAAGAAACTCTTTAATATGATTACGAAAGGGGGCTAGTGTCTCTCCCTCCTGACAATCCCTGAGAGGGGAGAGAGACAAAGGGGATTCCACACAGTCTTGCAACATCAGCACAAGGTATTTCCATATCCCTTTAAGGGAGACAGAGCTAACATAGTTAAATGTTAATGGATACAGTCTTTGTGGTATCTTTTATGATGAGCTTCTGGCTCTCAGAGCGAGATTCCTCCCATCCCCTGCTGTCCGACAGCTTTCGACTTAATCCTATCAGCTCCTTTTCTGCTGATAGCTGAGTTACAATCCTAACATGATCTGACCTAAATGGAGAGATACAAATAGTGCTTTTTTCCTTCTACACAACCAAATATTCATATGGCCAGTATATCTGAAGATCCGTGAGACTTGGACTGTGCACACATTAGCTATTCTGCCCTTCCGAGAACAAGATTCCCAGGACTCTTCCTTACAGTGATTGCTTTCCATACTGGAACTGTTATCAGTAGGTTTAGTCAACCTGATTAGAGACCTTCATGCTCATGTATTTCCAAATGCAGAAACCTGTAAGAACTAATGAGGTGACCAAAATGAGAAGGACCTTTAAGAATTAATGAACTGGCCAGAAAGACAACCACCTAAAGCTTAAAACTGAAATGAGCTGAATTCCTTTGGAAAGTATTGTAAAATATGAAAGATCATTAGAAATATAGGTGGAAATTAATGAGAAGAGAAAGGAAAAAAGTCAAAATCAAAGCTACATAACAATTCAATCAATTTGCATTTGGCAGGGCAGTTTTAAAAAGCAGTTCACCTTTCTCTCTGCGCATTTCCCTGTGCCAAGTGCAAGGTGGAAACACTTGGTCTTAAAAGGACAATGCGAGAAAGAGGGATTTCGAATGTAAAAAGTGCTGAGAAGAAAAGTACAAGGCTCTGGGCCCCAGCAACTAAAGCTGTTTTGCAGGTTACTTCTATACTCGCACCTCTTTCAGTGGAAGAAGCATTCTGCAAAAGACTTGGCCAGGCGAATAATTAGAGCAGAGAAGAAAGCTGCAGAGCAGGAGTCCCAAGAAGCTTTTCTCTCAGCACATTGTGCTGTGTGAGCTGAGCTTGAATGTTTTGGCCTTACAAGCACACTGCAAGAGTGAGAGAATGGGAATGTAAAAGAAGCTGAGAAGGAACGTGCAAGGCACTGGACTCCTGACACAAGCATTTTGCCAGTGTCCTTGTGTTCCCCCAAGACATTTCATTGAGAAAACATTCTGCACGTAAGATTCCCCTTACGGGAAGGTGCTGACACAAAAAGCTTGCTTGCAGCATGACACGTCACTTAAGAACTTTCCACAGTCAAGTGTCAGTTCACTTCCCAGCTCGCTCAACTCTTCTTTTCTTGACTTACAGCACCATCTTCAGGCCTTGGGAGATGGAAGGGGTGTGATTGTAGTTAAGAGTTCAGAAGAAAGGTGCACAACAGGTCTTGAAAAAGCTTTTGTCTCTGCACATTTCCCTGTGTGATGAGGAGCTGGAACCTTTTTTCTTTGCAATCAAACTGCGAGAATGACACTATGTAAATGTAAAAAGATCAGGAAAGGAACATGCAAGGTAGTCGACTACTACTGTCACAGAAATAATTTTCCAGGTTCCTTGAATTCTCACATGTATTTCCTTGAGAGAAGCATGCTGCATATGAGGCCCATCTCAGAGGAAGTTTCTGAGACTAAAAGTTTGTTCATAATTTGCTCTGTTTCTTCAGAACCCTGTATTCCATCCACAGTCAACTGATAGATCTCTTCCCATTCCAGCTTCATGTCACTCTTTTTATCAAGATGTACAGAGGCATCTTTAGGCCTTGGGAGATTGAAGTGTTGTGATGGAAGGTAGAGAGGTGAGAAGAAAGGTGCACAGCAGGTCTTGCAACAAGCTTCTCCCTCTGCACTTTTCTCTATACTTTGTTCTGGAGATACGGCAATGTGAGGAAGATATAAAATGAAGGACAAACTAGCAACTTTAGCAGAGTTGACTTGCTTTGCCTTCTAGCAATACTGCTTGGAGAGCAAGTCCTGGGTCTAAGTATTTTAGCAGTAGTTGTAATTTGAATTTTATACACTTTAGTATACATTCCTACGTAGAAAGCTTGTATTTTTTTATTCCCACTGTGTGATCTTTCTGCTTGTGTTCAGATTTTACACAGAGCACACAATTTGCCTCATGTGAGGAATCTGGGAAGGCAAAATTAATGTTCAGCTCTGACAGCATTTCATTTTACTCTGTTTTGGTCCTGGAATGGTGCTCTGCTCTGTTAGAAGCTTCAGTAGAAAGGACACCTTTTCTCCTCTGGGAAGAAGTAATGAATGGCTCTTGGTTAAAACATTTACTAAAGTATTCCCTGGATAACGCCAATTTTGCTGTGGAATTCTGTGTTCTGAGAATGGCTCTCATCTGTGTACTTATTCTCGTTCATATCTGCCAGCCAATTCTTTCTGTCCTTTCCAGGGAAGAGAAGCAGGACTTCTGATGAAGTAATCATATTGTTACATGTGCTTTAAAGCTGAGAATGCCTTTAAAAAAAAAATATAGCCAAGCATTCCACCATAGGCTGTGCAGCAACATTTAAAGCATTTACAATCCTAATTGCTCATTATGTGTCAAATTTGGCCACATTTTCTATGTTTGGTTTTCATATAGCTAAGAAAAGAGTAAGATGTGTCCCACATGGCTCATAGAGTAAGAGCATCACCCTGTGGTTGATCACAAAAGTAATCCTCTGCAGGCAATTCCAGCTCCACAGTTTGCCAAGCTTTCAAGTTTCTTGTGCTAGTTAACTGGAGGTATTTTGACCACTTGCATCTCCATAGCACTCTTAGGTTATTTATCTGTCATATCAGAGGTGCTGGCAGACACCAACATGATAACTGGGTGGGTTTTGACTCATCTGAGAAAAATAGGAGCCTGGGTATCAAACCTGCATGGACGACCACACTACTGACAACATTTCAAACATGTTACTCCTGTTGTTTTAAGTGTTACCAAACAGCTTTAGAACAAACTTTAAGCTCTCTTCTAGTCAATGACTTTTAGGAAAATGAAATATATTCAAAACACAGTTTTCTGTTGTATTTAAAAGTAAGTAAATAGGAAAACCCCCCAAAGCTTGACAGTGCATGGGCAGATCACAGGGCATTAATTTCCTTAAAGCAGAGGTGAAGAGATGCTCACACACAAGCCTGGGGAATAGTTACAGGCTGACCTGACTGGCTGCATGAATTTAAGGCAAACACACATATTATTAGAAGCAGATTGAGCTATTTCATTGCAATGCCTTTGACTCTCGAAGTATTTGTGGAAGCCTGCAGCATTCCGAGATGGATTCTGTGTGCATGTGTTCATACAGGACAAATCCCACTGTCCCGGCATTACACAAAGCTGCAGTGGAGGATTCCCATTGTCAGTCTCACTAGGAACAGGCTTATCTCCTTGGCTTTGGAAGAGACTCTGGGAAACAACAAGAGAAGGAAGCAATGAAAGAGGGAACGTATTTGCCTGGTTTCAAGGCAGAGACAAGTTCCTGGGGCAAGTCAGGCTTGGTCAAACCTCTGCCACATATCCACGGGCTCCACACTGCTTTTCTGAAAATTGTGGCCATCCCTGGACCTCTCCTTACGAGGGCACCTGGGCACTGCAGCGGTCTTCCCAGTGGGCTGGGGTACAGATTTCCTGACAGAGGGATGAAGCAGTGGCCTCAAGCAGCCGTGAGGGTAAAGTTTGTTCTGGGAATTGTGAGGAAGAAAACTGACTTGATTGTCCTTGCCTCATTGTTGGCCTTGGTGACCTGTTGGCTTGGCGCAACCTGCTTCACTAACCAGTGTACCCGGGAACAGCAACTGGTCTGCGACAGAAGCCAGGAGCTGAGCAGAGGTGAGTCTGCCTTGGGCTCGCAGTTTATTCATTTAAAAAGTGTCTGTTATCAGTGGGATGTTACTGATAACCTCTTCCCAGGAGGGTCTACGTTCCCTAGCGGACACGACAGCATCGTCCCACGCTGCGACCACCTTGAAAGGACAGCTCCTTCCTTCCTTCCTTCCTTGCTTCCTTCGTTGCTTCCTTCCCTTCCTTTCCTTCCTTCCTCCGTGCCAGGCCGGGAACGCCACAGCGCCTCCCGCATTTGGACACGCCATCTGTCGCCATTCCAACGCGGCACTTCTTACCCTTAACCAAGATGGCCTCCCTGACGCCGCCACCTCACCATCCTTGGTAGGGGCACGTCGCTCTGCCGCCTTCCTTGCGACGGCGTAGGGGGCCCTTAGTCAAGATGTCGGCGCGGCATCACGAAGGGAGGTGGAGTGGTGCTGCCGCCGCCATCTTGACTATGGGCAGCGCATACCGCTGAGGTGGCCTTGCTGGGCGGGCGGGGCCTGCCGCGAGGGAGAGGCGGGAGCGGCTCGGGCAGGTGGGAGCGGCGGGGCTTTCGGGGGTGCCCGGGGGCACTGGGGGGTTGTGTCCCCTGTGAGGGGAGGCGGAGTGAGCGGGTGGGTCACTGGCATCCCCCGGGGTGGGGGGGCTGGGGAGCGGTCGGGGGCGTCCACCTGTGGGGTGTTGGGAGGCCAGTGGTGTCCCCTGCCGCAGGGCTTGGGCGGGGGGTCGGCAGCTTCCCACAGAGCAGCGTGGGGGCTCAGCGATGTGCCCTGTAGGTTTGCCCGGGCTGGGAATCGGCAGCTGTCGCCCAGGGCAGGGCTGGGGGCAGTCGTATCTCCTGTGGCCGTGCTGAGGATCGGCAGTGCCACCTGTAGCAGTGCAGGGGGTCGGTGCTTTGCCCTGTGGCCGTGCTGGGGATCAGAGGCATAGGGGGCAGAGGTGACCCCTTATTTCTGCCCTATCAATGTGTGGTGTCCCTTACAGCCGTGCCAAGCGCAGCAGCCGAGCGCTCTGTGGTGTTCCTTGTAGCACTGCTAGGAAGCAGAACCATTGTCTACAGCTTTGCTGGAAGGAGTGGGGGTCAGCATTGTGCCCTAAGCAGATCCCACGGGGAGACTGGAATACTGGCACCACCCGTCTGCTGAGGCTTTGGAGGGGTCTGTCATCTCCTGAGCAGGGGATTTGGGACCTTCCCGCTGCTGGAATGGGTCCTGGAGGTTACTGCAGGGACTGCTGGGCAAGCCGGCAGATGGGCAGGTACTTATCCCTCACTGGATGGGGGAACACCTCCCCTCCTGCTGTCCTAACGCCACAGTAGGACCACAGCCCATGCCAAACCCTGGAAATCATTTGGGCCTTTGCCTGGGGCAGGGTAGTGGTGCTGGGCTGCAGTTGGAGGAACGTGGAATAAATTTGCCCTGTGGCTGTGTTGAATGCCTGAGATGTCAGGTGTCTGTCTTGCTATTCTGATGTGCAGGATCTTTTACAGGGAGACTCAGCTCTGGTTTTTACCCGAACAGACCTTTTTGGGGTGGGGATATGTTGAGAACCCTGTTTGTGTGCCCAGAGATGGGAGTGAAAATGTAGGGCAGTTTTCCGTGAGCTTGATTTACATCCTTAATAGCAATGATGAAAAAAGTGTCAGTGAGTTGGGAGTTCTGCAGAACAACTTCTCTGAGTGGAGGTGATGCTTCTCATTTCTCATGCATGTGGCCCTTCTGACTATCCCACCTGCAGTGAGGGAGTTAAGGTAATGCTGGAGCATTTGCAGCTGCAGTTTCCTTGCCTGAAGGGAGTTGTGGAGCTGCTGCTTTAGGCTCTGTGAGTTGCTGCTAGTGCTGTGCAGCATCTGTGGGCTAGATTTGACAAGTGAGTTTTTTGGTAGTCTTGTCCTTCTCTTTCTCAGAGACATCAAAGGTAATGGTGGCCTGGAAGCTCTTATTTGTCTCTTACTCTGAAGAGTTTAGTAAGGCAATACAGAGACTGACTCCTCTGTTATGTTGGGGGCGTCCTTCCTGAAATAGGATGTTTTCTGAAGTCCGCTGGACTCTTATTCCTTCCTTACAGGGAGTGGAACAATGGTACCATGCACAGTGAGTGTCTAAAAATCACAGAAGACCTTTCTTTGAACAGTTTGTCTTATGCTCCTTTCCATTTGTAAGGAGGTCAGAGTGGCAGCCAGGTGACATTTAGGAGGAGTGTTTTGGTTTTAGAATTGGCCTCTCTTTCTCCCCTCAACCTTTCAGCTGAAGACTTCAGGATGTGTTGCAAATCTGACCTGTTTTCCTTTACTGACCCAGTCAGGCAGGATTGCCTTGAGGCCAGCATGAGGCTTATTGGGTATTGAGATGTTAAGTGTGGATCATAAGAAAAAGAAAAACACCATTGCATTTTGGCTTTGAGTTTCAGATTTCCTTGTTTCTTTGTTGGATTTGTATAGGCTGTAATGTTGATAAGAGCACTGGATATAAGAGATTAATGTAGTCACAGGGTTCATTTGATAATGGGATTAATTAATTGTAATGTATTGGCTTTGTCCTGCAGCATCCTGTGCCTACCTGTAGCTGATTTGCTGACCTCCTTTGCAGGCCTGTTGTCAAAACAGGTGACTGCTGCCTGAGCGTGTGTTCTTACGTCCTTTCAGAGCTTCTGTAGTCATAATGGCGACGTACCTGGAGTTCATCCAGCAAAATGAAGAGCGTGATGGAGTGCGTTTCAGCTGGAACGTGTGGCCTTCCAGCAGGCTGGAGGCCACAAGGATGGTTGTCCCGCTGGCTTGCCTCCTGACCCCACTGAAGGAACATCTTGACTTGCCACCTGTGCAGTATGAACCAGTGCTTTGCAGCAGGCCGACTTGCAAGGCAGTGCTCAACCCACTCTGGTATGATTTTCTTGGCTGGGGATGTTAAGGGAGGCTGGATAGTACCTAATTTTTATCTGAACTTCACTACTTCCTTATTCCCCTTTTTCTCTGCCCAGTGCCTGGCAGCCTCTTTCATTTAGATGTGGTGGGCTTGTTAAAATCCATGCATGCCTAAGAAGATAGAGTATTATATCTGTTATTAGAGCTAGCAGGACCAGAGGAGACAAAAGTGTCTTAGGGGAGGCTGTTAAGGCAGAGATGAAAGGACTGATCCTCTTACTATCCCAGAGAATTTTGTGGTGAGTGATAAAACTCAAAATAAAACGATGCCAGTTATACTGTTCTCTGGACTGTGATGTTCACTTTTTTTTCTGCTTCCTACACATCCAGCTGCTTGTAGGTCAGTTCCAGTGTGAGCGTCAGGAAGTAATTTTAGAGGAATAATCTCAGTCCCAGAATCATGTGATGATGATGATGCATACTCAGAGGGTAGCTTTGGGCTGAGAAAAAGCAGGAAAGACCAGTAAGAGGAAGTAAAATCGCACCAAACTGAGGGACTAATAATCTGGCTGGGCATACCACAGCAGCAGGATGTTGTAACAGGCTGAGGAGAGTAAACTCTTTGAGGCAGGGAACAGCCTGTTTGTTCTATGTTTGTGCAGGATCTGTGTGGATGGCTCCTTCTGCTCTGTGACTGTAATACTTGTGTGCTACACCTGTACAAATAATAAGACAACTGAGATAAACCTAAGTGTAGTGAAAGAATGATTAGACCCAAGTCTTTGTCTGCCAAGGGCTATGCTCTACAGAGCTGTCAATGGTTCATCATGCTGACAAGCCTGGCAGTGCTGGATCAGTTAATGAACTTTCTGGCAATAGAACAAGTTTGAAACCCTAGAATATTTGTTGTTCAAGCTGGAGTGTCTGATACTCATTCTTCCGCAGTGCTGTGAACCAGCGTAGATAATTGTTAAGCTGTGCTGTAAAATTGTTGCTGAAGTCACACTAATGCCTCCTCTTTCCCTTGCAGCCAAGTTGACTATCGGGCCAAGCTTTGGGCTTGTAATTTCTGTTTTCAGAGAAATCAGGTAAGTTGGAAAAAGCATCAGCCCTTCCATCTTTTCAGTGACCATTTTATTGATGGCCTTCTCTGGCAAAGGACATTAAGCATAAACTGCACTTCTCTAGATTCCTTGCCTTGGCCTTTTTCTCTGCTGAACCCAGGCCAGAGTACAGTCTGCTTTACCCAACATCCTGTCTATATTCAGTTCAGTTTTGCCAGTAATTTTACTGTCTTGCAGGACATAGGAAGGAGATAAAAATGCTGTTTTGTTCCATGTGTTTCCAGTTTTTGCACTTGATATTTACTGTTCTTGCAAAGTATGAAATTAATTAGATTTGAGTAGACTTTTGGCATCAGAAACTATTGCATGGCTACAAGAATTTCAACTAATATGTAGTTGCTGGGGTAGTCCTATCTTTTATTTACCCTGGATTGAGTAGCAGTCCATCCCGCTGGCCACTTGTCTGTGCTTAGGAAAACAGCAGTGTGAATCTCCTGTCGTGAATAAATTATCTTGGTGCAGTGGTAGTAAATAAAGAGTTCAATAACCACATCATGAGCAGGGCAAGCACTGTATTGAAGAGGAGAGCCCTACACTTCTGTCCTGCAACTTCCTTGTCCTAATTTTTTGTTCTCTTTTTCAGTTCCCCCCAGCATATGCAGGCATATCTGAAGTCAATCAACCAGCAGAGCTTATGCCTCAGTTTTCAACAATTGAATATATAGTGCAGGTAAACGAATAATAGGGAAGTTTGAAGCCCCCAGAATTGTCTTGTTTGTGACAGATTATATATGTGTTAAATTTGCTTTAAATAATGCAAATAAATAACGTTTGCAAGATGCTTATGACAGGACTAATTTTATTCCTTGGTTGGGGGCATTATAAAGTATCACCTGGTGTATGCATGCCCCTCAAATTCATCTCTTTCCACATTAGCGAGGTCCGCAGACGCCACTGATCTTCCTGTATGTTGTTGACATGTGCTTGGAAGAGGAGGATTTGCAGGCACTGAAGGAGTCCCTTCAGATGTCCCTGAGCCTGCTGCCTGCCAACGCTCTGGTGGGGCTAATCACTTTCGGCAGGATGGTCCAGGTTCACGAGCTGAGTTGTGAAGGGATTTCCAAGAGCTACGTGTTTCGGGGCACAAAGGACCTGACAGCTAAGCAAATACAGGTATGCTCTGGCATCTTGTAGGCCACTGGCTTGCTTCTGTTAGCTCTGTTGACACCACTGCTGGTCTTTCAAGTACAGGGCTCTTGGGGAGAAAGGATCACTCAGTGCTCTTAACTGTTAGCCTGTTGCCCTCCCAGTATCTGTCTTGTCTTTTTGCCTTTGTAAGTCCCTTGGAAGCTTGTCCAAGATTGTATTTGTGTATCTCATGTAATGGACCCATTGATCCATTTCTAACGGAAGTGCAAAGATGAATAATTTCATAGATTTAAATATATTTAATACTACAGTTTTGCAGACCTCAGGGTATATTAAATAGTAATATAAGTAATACGTTTAGTGTTTAAATAGTACATCTCCTTTGCCTCCTCTTTACTATTCTCTAGGATATGCTTGGGCTTTCAAGGCCAGCTGTCTCTGCGCAACAAGGAAGACCTCTTCAAACTCCAGAGCAACCTGTAATTTCCAGCAGGTAAGCCTCACCAGCATAGCAGATGAACAGGACAGATGTATGGTGCCCCTTTGGGGCACGCTTCTAAACCTTTTTTTTCCAGGAGGAGTCTTTGTAAGACTTAAATGTCTTGCCACAGTTATTTCCCTACAGTAAGTAATATGTATGGATGGGATTTACTAGAGCTGCAGGCAATGTATTAGACTTCTACAGTATCTTAGTTTTGCCGTTGCAAGAACACAATACATTTCATGCTAGATTTCTACTTGTAAAACATTGAGTAGCTGTCTTTGGAAAGCACATTGCTTGGGGGTCTCTTGTAGTAAGGGCCTGTCTTTTTTGACTGACCTGCAAATGGAGGCCCTGGACTGTGCATAACAATTCTTCATATTATCTCCTACCTCCTGATCCAGCAAATCCAAAACATGATTGACAGGCATCAGTGATGCCTGAACAGTAAAGCTGTATTTGCCTCTGTTGAAAACAGTTTTCTCTTTCACAGCTCCCCTTTTTTAGTGGCAGCTCTCATGTGTTTCAGCAAACTAAACCACCACTGAAGTTCTTTCCTATTCTTTATGTGACTTTGCCTTCTTGTCAGTTCCTGATGTCTTGTTTTGATCAAATTTTTTATTTTGCAAGCCTTATTATCTTGGAAAGTTTGGATGTAAAAAGGCAACATGCCACATGTCTTTTTACTTCTGATTACTGTTTCAGTGCAATTCATGTGTGCCAGGAACAGAGACACTTTTTTCGTTCTCCAAACTTAGAAGTAAGACAACACTTTATTTGATTTTTTGCAGGTTTCTACAGCCAGTACATAAGATTGACATGAATTTAACAGATCTGCTTGGAGAACTGCAAAGGGACCCATGGCCAGTGACCCAGGGAAAGAGACCTTTACGTTCCACTGGAGTAGCTCTTTCAATTGCAGTTGGTTTGTTGGAGGTACTTGTAGTGCTGTTGTTTGGGTAGAGCAAATCAGAGTAAGCACAATGCACTGTTTGCTGAGATGTATGTGTGCAGGTATCAGTCCATCTGGGTTACATTGGACGGCAGAAGTGCAATTTGTCTCTGCTGACGTTTGATGTGTATTAGCACCAGCTGATGTAGAGTGGGATGGAAGTTTTCATCTAAATGGTAAAATTCACAGGTGTTTAAAGGTCTCTGATTTTTGTGTGTATTGCCACACAACAGGTGATACTATGCACTGGGTTTATCTGAGGGTCATCTAAGAAGAGAACAGGAACTGGCTGCTTCCTGTTTTGAAGACATGAAGCTTAACATAGTTTGGGTTAAACTTCATCAGAGTGCTGTGATTATCATTGCTGCTTCTTGAGACAGCCTTTAGCAGGGACAGGTCCCTATGACATTGTAGAAGCACAATGATGTGTTAAAGAAAGCATTGTTGCAGTTTGTCTTGCCTTAAGACAGTATATGCCAGGAAGGTGGGACCTCTGATGGAATGGAGACCCCGTCCTCCTTGACTTATAAATTTGAAAATATGAGACTTTTTGAGTCTTGTAGAAACAAAATAACAGTTTTTACTAATAACGGAGAACAATACAGAGCTAAACAGACAAAACAGCAGAACATGGCAACCACAGCAGTACAGGGAGAAAAGGGTCTGCCTCTACACCTCTTCCCCTGCAGACACAGGAGACTGCCTGTGTGGTTTCCCCCCTCTTCCTATTAAACAAAGGGAATGCAGGAAAGAATGGCAGAGAGCTCTTTCCCCTGCTGATTTCACCCTACTAAAACAGATCAAAAACCTGGGTTGTTATTTCGTTCCTGCTGGTTATATGCATTTGGCTCCGGTGGTGGACTCTGTCCATGTGGGTCTTCTCTCTGGGCGCTGGCAGCTTGCAGTGTGGGGGTTTGTTCAGCTGCAGCAGCTGCAGGAACCGATGTGTGAGCGGTGGCTGGCAGGGAGATGTGTGGGGCTCTGGGGAGGGACAGCACAGATCTGGTGGGCGCAGCAAGCCGGCATTTCGGGATGGTGAGGAGCTGCCCACTGGAGCTGCTCGTGCAGCTGTGGTGTGGCGAGCCAGCGCTGAGCAGGCGTGCATGAAAAAAGATGGCAGAAAGGACCCATCATGCTAGTGGTTGAAAAAACGCTGGTTCATGTCCTGTGGTCCCAGCATTGGGTTCATGGGATAGGGTGCTTCAGCTTAGTGGTAGTGGCATCTGTGGATGGTGGAAAAGCAGCTGCTGACAGGCGTGGGGGCTGGGTGCATACGGGCAGCAAGGCTCACCATGCAGAGCGAAAGCCGGAAAAAAACCGCAACCCATTCTTGTTCCTCAAATTGTTCTTATGCTCTCCAAACCTCCCCCGACACCTCCCGCGAGACCCTCACTCCCCACACTTCCCTGCCTCTGTGGCTGGTCCTGTGCCCTGGTGCTATTGTTGGTGAGCTCTCTCACATGGTGGCATGGGGAAAATTCAAAAAGAGGCTAAACCCATAACATCATTTAATCAGTTTCCTTTTTATTCTTCTCGCCCTCTTTCCCTCCCTCTGATGTAAGTCTTTATTTTTATTTTAGGGCACATTTCCAAACACAGGGGCCAGAATAATGCTGTTTACAGGTGGACCACCAACACAAGGACCAGGCATGGTGGTAGGGGATGAACTGAAAACACCCATCCGTTCTTGGCATGACATAGAAAAGGATAATGCAAGATTCATGAAGAAGGCCACCAAAGTAAGTGCTTGTGCCTGGGTGTGTTTAAAAGCTAAAACTGAATAGTATTGGAACATTAAATGGGGGAGAAAGGACAGTACACAAACCTATATGCATTGCTATGTTGACAGGTGCCCAATGTCTTTCTGCAGGAAATATATATTCTATTCTATCAATGTAGGAACAGTATGTCCAGATATTTGTGTGATTGTCCTTGAAATACCCAGTCTTCTCTGTATGTTAAATTGTGACAATTGTCAAGGGAAGGGTGAAAGACTTCCTTCTAGTTAGTTCTCCAATGTGGTCTTGCATCTTCTCAGACAAAAAAGTATTCAGTGTTATTTCTTAGCTGATGGTGAAGTTTGTTCAGCACCATTGTATGTCATTCTGTCTTCCAAGAATTGGTCATTTCCAGAAAGCTTCCTTTGTCTTCTTGATGTATAAAACAACTGTGAAAATAGTTAAAACGTCAGACATGAAATGTCCCTGTCAGTTTAGAGAAAGCAGTATGACACCTATTCTCTTAACTATCACCTGGAAATCTTTGGGTTTCCGCTACGTCATCACAGGCAAAGATCCCGTGTGATTCACACACTCTGTATTTGAGACATGCAAGTCAATCTCATTTAAGTGCATCCCTCATCCTAAAAGGGAGAAGTGTACTGCAGCAGAGCAGTAAGAGCAAACAGCTGTTTAGTTACCACAGCACTGGTAATTGCCCCATACGTACCTTGTGTTTCGTGTGCTTTCCTCAGCTGGAGAGCAGCAGAAATACTGCCCATTGCAGCATGCTAAGCACTGTGTGTATTCCCCAGCACTACGAGACTCTGGCTAATCGCACTGCAGCCAATGGGCATTGCATCGACATCTATGCCTGTGCCCTGGACCAGACTGGGCTCCTGGAGATGAAGTGCTGTGCAAACCTCACCGGGTATGTTCATAGCAGGACAGCACAAAGTTGACACCTGCAATTTTTTTGGAAGGGAAGGATGTTTCAGAAAGCAGTTAAGATTGCTGCTGGGGCAAAAGGGTGAGATTGTTATAATTTTATTCTGAACTGTGGTTTGAATTTGCTAGGAATTACATGGCCAGACCTCCCCTGATCCCAGTCCACGTTTCTGGAGTCAAAGCAGCATGTGAATTAGCACTGCTGTTATAAAACTCAGTGTCCTGCTTTGAGAAAAGTATTCTAAAGCACGGTGCAATATTTCTTGCAAATACCTTTGGAGCCAGCAAGTATCCTTTCTAGAATTTATGGGATAGAGATGTCATGCTTTGTGATTGTGCATGACTGAAGTGGAATCACACTGTCAGGCATGGTTGGTAGAAGCTTTTCTTGTGTGGGCCAGACTTTGTCTCTTAGGAGCTCATTTGTGCTTTCTCCTGGGATTCTTAGTTTCCCTGGGTCCAGTTTTAAGTGACATCTCTAAGGGGTAAATGCTTGCGTTCCATGTTGCTGAAAGTGGTCTCTAGGGAGACTGTGTGCTATACCAGGCCTTTTGGGGACTTGGCATGTCTTACTGGCTGTTTAAAATACTCTTGTCTGGGGAGTGAAAGGATGGTTAGAGCAAATGCAAGATGTTTGTAAATAATCACTTGGTGCTCAGTAAGCAGCAAAGTTATTGATAGACCTTTTAATTGCATTTCAAGGCTGCATCTGATCAGGCCTGGGTTTGCCACAGCACTTAGGGGTGGCTCAGCACAGACTCACATGCCTGTTCAAGTGCTGCAGCAGTGCAGCCACCCCTTGTGTAGTCTGGGTGGTTCTAGCCCTGCTCAGGGAAAGCAGGCTGAACAAAGGGTCTTTTTGAGCTGAGAGATTTCTAACTGGTGGAACATGAACATTTTGAAGGCAGCTAAAGGGATAGCAAGAAATATAGTTGAGAAAGGAAGCTAGCAAAGGTGGAACACTAACCTGTCTGGCTTTGTAGTTGTTCATGAATCTGCATTCCCTGATGAGAATTCTGCCTGTGCAAAGGCATGCTCTAAAACAGTTACTGAATGTGTTTGCATGCATGAGACTTGGAGGGATGTATCCTTTGTACTTCTGGTTCCCAGTTACTTCAGTTTCTTTGTGTATTGTTTTTTGTTTCCCAGAGGACACATGGTGATGGGAGACTCCTTCAACACTTCTCTCTTCAAACAGACCTTCCAGCGAGTATTTAGCAAAGGGTACAATGGGGAATTTCGCATGGCTTTTGGTGCAAATTTGGATGTGAAGGTGAGAGATTAGTTTGACTGGATGATATAATGGGGATATAATACAAGTGCTGTTCACTCAAAATTCAGTTGAAGTCTCTGGGGTGTAGGAAACAGTACATGGTTGAAGTCAGATGTAGTGCTTCTTTGGGAGAAGCACCGTACTGGAGTGGAAGGAAGTTTTATTTGGAAGCTTAGTAAGTTTGTGGTGGGTTTTATTTGTTGTTGTTGTTTTGTGGGGTTTTTTGGGGGGTTTTGATTTGTTTGTTTAGGCTTGGCTTTTTTTCAGTTTTGTTTTGTTTTATTTGCTTTATTTTGAAGCAGCTGAGACCAGCCTCTCCTCATTCAGCAAGGAACATGTCATACTGTTATTACTATAAATATGTCTTCATTATTAAAATATGACTCTGTAGATTCTCTTATGTTCACTAATTTTAGCAGTAGGTGATTTGGAAAAGAACTCAGAGATGTTTTCCCTGACAGCAGTGTGTACTATCGTCACATCAAAGCTGAGCAACTGGTTTAGACTGTGTATGCTATTTGATTGACCTAATTAAAAAAACTTAATTTTTTTTTTTTCCACCTTGCTCTAGACCTCTAGGGAGCTGAAAATTGCAGGCGCTATTGGACCATGCATATCACTGAATGCTAAAGGGCCATGTGTCTCTGAAAATGTAAGTTTCTGACATGGAAAAATCTCTAATAACAAAGTGAATAAATAGTGCAAAGTTTCGGTCTAGACTTACAGCTCATCTGGAATGTCAGAGTTTTCAAGGAGAAGAACAATTTGGAAACATTGCTGGGAAGCGACCATCTTTCCTAGACTAAATTTTTGCCCCATAAGGCTTTCTTTTAACTGTATGGCCCTCAGTAACTTCTTTCACACTCCAAAGAAAATGAATCTAGAAGGCCTGCCATTACTTGTACCTCAGATCAGAATTTGACATAAGCTTGCCTTTCCTGCTGCTGAAGGCAAAATTGCTGCTTTCTTTTTGATTCTGTGCAGGAACTTGGAATTGGAGGAACATCTCAATGGAAAATCTGTAGCCTGGATCCCAGTACGACTCTGGCCATTTACTTTGAGGTGGTAAATCAGGTCAGTCCTGGGCTCTCTTTTTTTTTTTTTGATCATCTTTTTTACCTATTTGTTACAACTATTTGTTACAGGGCCAGAAAATGCAACAACATCCCCTGTGTTGCAGATAGGTGGTTGCAAAGCAACTGTTTTGTGATAAAGAAATAGTCAAAGAAATTGTTTTCTTATGTATAAACTGCCTAGTATTTTTGTTCTGTAAAAAATCTGCATTCCTTCCATGTTTTCTTCCTATGGTATTTATTTAACTGAGAAGAAATTGTCTTTTTGTCAGTAAGTGGAGTGGAGACTAAAAGTACAAATACTTTCAAATGTTTGGAGAATCAGTCCTTCAAGTTGTATTAACTTGATGGCTCAGAAGTAACTGTCAACTGAGGAAGCTTCTGAGCATGTGGCAGCTCAGAGGGCTACCCCTAAGTAGTTTTATTCCATGTGTGTCTGGTTTTTTTCTGTGTTGTGTGGGTTTGTTACAGTTGGGAAGAGTAATGGAAAAGCCATCATGTTTTGAAGGCTGTTCTTGTTTCATTTGCAGCACAACACACCAATACCTCAGGGAGGCAGAGGGGCAGTGCAGTTTGTCACTCAGTATCAACACTCCAGTATGGAGAAGCGCATTCGTGTCACCACCATAGCCAGAAAGTGAGTATCCTATGCCAGTTCTCTGGCAGAGTGACAGAAACTTAAGCTGCAGACTGCTGGAATTTTTCCTCACTTTTTGTTGCGTCCAGTGGCTGCAGAGTAGTTGACACAAGGAGGATGAATGTAGTTTGGGTTTTGCTGCAGGTGGATACATGGAGCACTAACCTTTTACTAACCCTGTAGTTGGGCAGATGCACAGAGTCAGCTCCAGCATATAGAAGCTGCGTTTGACCAGGAAGCAGCTGCTGTGCTGATGGCACGACTGGGAGTGTACAGAGCTGAATCTGAGGAGGGACCTGATGTTCTGCGGTGGCTGGACAGACAGCTGATCAGGCTGGTAAGACCAACAGGCTGCAGTTGGGTGCATTCTTGATATAGTAAAAATGCTCTCTGGAAGTGACAACAGGAATCTTTTTTCAGATTGACTTGCTTCATTTGTACTCTGATCATGGTCACATAGTTTGTAGTACGTGATAGCTCAGAACCCAGTTGTGGTCAGCAAATTTGTGATGGGGTAGATAAACATCCCATCATGCTGAAAGAGTTAAACCTGAGATTGAATAAGTGATAGTGAAACACGGAATAATACAGGTGGGAAGGTCTCTGCTTCAACTCTCCTGCTTAAAGTAGAGCCAGCTTTGAAGTTAGAGCAGGTTGCTCCAGGTCTTGTTCAGTTGAGTTTTGAAGATCTCCAAAGATGGAGTTTCTCTTCCTTCTCTTAACAGCCTGTTCCAATGTCTGATCACAGCCACTAGGATTTTTATTTTTTTTCCCTCTCCTGTCTATTCCCCAGTCAGAAATTCCATTTCCCCAATTACCATTCAGGTAGCTGTAGACAATGATTTGACTCTTTGATCCCACTCTTCACCAGAGTGGGAACAAACCCAGCTTCCTCAGCCTCACTTTCTACATGAGATGCTCCAACACTTGACTAGCTTGGTGGCATCTGCTAAACCCACTCCAGTATATCCATGTCTGTCTTGCACTGGGGAGCTCAAAACTAGGCACAGCATTCAGATGTGGACCAAGTTCTCAGTAATAATCTGAATTAATTCTTCAACCTCCTGCTGTCTCTTGCTTTGAATTTCACAAACCTAGATTGTCTAAATCAGTGTTGGCCTTGTCCAAACACCCATGCAGAGTTGGTACTAACTCAGTATGGCACATCAGACACTGAAAAACATATTTGAACACAAACACAAACAGGCATGCTGTGTGCTGAAATGACTGTGGAGTCATTTATAGTTAAATTGCTAAAACTCTTAATGCTTCTTATTTTCAGTGAAATGCCAGTTTGCTGCTGTTCTAGAAGGAAGTAGCTGCTGCAGAAGTGTTTCATGATGTACAAAGCAGTTTGGGTGTAATGTAGTATCCCTGATTTAATGGAAAAAATTGGGTAGTGCTATAGAAGCACTATTTCTTTCATTCCTGGATACTTTCAAATCTAGTTTTTTTAATATATATTTATAAATTGATTGGATCATCATTGTCATTCCAGTAAGACAGAGAAACCACTGACTTAAAGAATGTACATTACTGTTGTATTACTTGTTCTCAGGTTCATGCCTTTGTTGTTTAAAAGCAACCAAAAGAACACCCTTCTGGGGAAAAAAAAGGTGTTAATTCTAAAAAAAAAAAAAAAAGGTAAAAATAGAAAAATGAGATAGATAACGAAAGGATCCATTTTGCTTCCAACAGTGTCAGAAATTTGGACAATACAACAAAGATGATCCCAACTCCTTCAGATTGTCAGAATCATTTTCTTTGTATCCTCAGGTAAGAATGTCACTTCCCATAGCCGTGGGAAAAGTGTGCAAGGGTGAGTGTGAAGGATACTAAAACATCTTGTGCTATTTATCAGATTCAGGGGGAGAGGAACAGGTGCTTTTTTAATCTAGTGGACCGGTCCTGTAGTTCAGTGCTGCGAGTGACTGAGAGGGGAAGAACTCTGAGGAGTTAATAAGGGGGATAAAATAAGTATTTGCTGTTCAGAAATACTGAATTTGGGTCCAGAAGTTTTGGCAGCTTTGGCTGACATTTCTCACCTTTCTCCTGCAGTTTATGTTTCATCTACGACGCTCACCGTTCCTGCAGGTCTTCAATAATAGTCCAGATGAATCTTCTTATTACCGGCACCACTTTGCTAGGCAAGATCTGACCCAGTCTCTCATTATGATCCAGCCCATCCTTTATGCTTATTCTTTCCATGGACCTCCTGAGGTGAGTGTGTTTTACAGGAAGAAGTGAACCAACCCTAAGTAATGAGTATTCAGTTGCAGGAACACTCTTTCAGCAAAAATGCCCCTATGTTTTTGGGGTTTTCTTTAATTGTTAAAGTCAAGATACTTCGGTCAAGATTGTATCAAATTACACTTGGAAGGCCATGGATGCTCTCTGGCATCCTGCACTTCATACAGATGGTGATAACCTGCTGCTTCAATCTGTGATGCTGCAGGAGGCTGGCCACGCTCTGTTGGACATTCACACAGACCAAGCAGTTCCTGTATGGACAGGGTTTGACAAGCTGTGTGGCCAACCATGAAGGTGAATATACTTCTGAAGGCTTAGGAGTGCCTGACTTTCTCTTTATTTTCCCCAGCCAGTGCTTTTGGACAGCAGCAGTATTCTTCCTGACAGAATCCTACTGATGGATACTTTCTTCCAGATAGTTATCTACCTTGGTGAGGTACAGTGAAATACATTCTCTTTCTCTGTTTGCACTCTCTCCCTCTTGCCATGCATGTGGACAGCATGGCTGTTAGTATAAAATAAGCTTCTTGCAAAGCCCACATAAGCATAATGACATGGTATACATGCTGCCTGTTTGAATACAATTTCTCCACTGCCAGAGTTAAAGTAATACTGGAATTGCTAAGGATGTGTTCTGCAGTGAGTAGTAACTGTTTTGTTAGCTTGGTAATGAAGATGGTCCCTTAGCATGTCTGGAAAAGGCTAGAGAAACTTGAAACTAAGCAGGGCAGAGAGTTACAGTTTGATTTTCAGGTATGTGACAGACTTGGTTGCAGGGTTTTGACACTTAAATACTGCTGCGCTTAAAGAAATCAGTTAAGCAGTTTCCCAGTTTTTGCTTTTAAACACTGGATGTTTTTGAAAGCTGTTCCTATATTTCTTCCATCATGACTGAGGTAAGTGCTTAGATACTGGCACTTTCTAAACATATAGACTTATACCAATATTCAAAACCTTGGCTTTCCAGTGCCTGTGCACTATGCAGACCTGCAGATCTGTATTTCAGTCCTGTCAGGTTTTGGAAAGAAGCAGTGCACTACTGTAGCTGAAGAACAGAAATGTGTCACATCCTTAAGTAGTTATAGAGTAAGGAATGAAGAGGAAGCTTGCTTTACACTTCTTCCTTTGGAAAATCTCCCTTTTCTTTGATGCCTCCCCCCCGCCCCCATATTGTTCCTATCCATAATTCCTCATATCATTCCTATTAGTGAAAACTGTTTGGGAGGTATTTTAACCCTTCCCTTTGTTTTTGAATTAAGCTACTTTGGTGTTATTTGATGACTGTTATTAGAATGCTTGAAGTTTGGCATGATATTTTTTGGCAGCTCCACTATTAGCTCCTGATTTCACTCCACATAGGATTTGTTCCCTTTGAGAGGTGAGCAGGGATACCCGATTAACACGAACAGTTGAACACTTGAGTCAACAATGACAAAAAGCCTGGAGTGGCCTTAAACAGTTTCTACCTACTGTTGCAGAGCAAGACACTCGGCAACCGTGTAGAATTTAGACAAAGGAAGAGCTAAGCGTGTGACCTGTATATGTGTAGAACAATTGCTATGTACATATGGTACATACAATTAGTACCTTGAAAATACTATAAGGCCAAGGCAGATGCAAAATGTCAATGATTTATAACTGCTTCATGTTTCTGTGTTGGCACAGGCTGAAACATAAAGGTTTGAAGATCCCTTTCAATTAACTGCTTTTGCACTGCACAAATTGCTACCAGCTTTTGTTTTGAGCTCCTGTGTTTAAATTCAGGGACAGAAATTAATGTTGTTGCCAGAGTAGTAAAATTTGCCCTGTAAGCAGAAGTACATGTAACATTCTGCTGCCTTAAGATGTGCAGGTTAAAACGGGGAGGCTTGCAGACATCTCTAGTCTTGTTTTCATTTCATTCCTGTCCCATCCATAGACTATTGCACAGTGGCAGAAAGCTGGATACCAAGACATGCCTGAATACGAAAACTTCAAGCACCTACTGCAAGCCCCACTGGATGACGCCCAGGAAATCTTGCAGACCAGATTCCCAATGCCGCGTTACATCCACACTGAACACGGGGGCAGTCAGGTGAGCAAGTTCATGGAGGAACTCTTTCTGTTGTTGCCTAGAGCAAATGGCTGTATTTCTGCTTTTCTGAAATGATGGTTCTGTAAGGTAAATGTATGGCAGTTTAGCTCTTCAAAGTGCTGAACTTGCATATTTTCTCAGGAGCTTTTACTACAGCTTTGTCTTTTAATAAGCAAATCACTTGCTGGATATACTTTTGAAATCTGATGATGTGAAAAAAAGGAAAAGCTGACTTAAATATGTTTTTTTCCCAAAGAGATGGGAAAGAAATGATTTGGTTTTGTGTCTATAGTTAGCCTGCAGTAATGCTGAATGTTTGCCCATCTGCTCCTTTTATTCTCTGTGGGGGTTTGGGGAAAAGGGAAGGGGAAAAAGAACAAAAATGGGTAAAACCAAAACAGATATACACACTTAAAACCTCAGGGAATAGCTCAATAAAGTAACTAACACAACAAATTCTCACCAACTTCCCTCAAGAAAACAGCAGAAATCTTCACCTCCACACGGCTTTCAGACAGGCCTCAGCTCACTTAGATAAGAGAGAAGCCAACACACTGAGACCTGCTATCCTCCAATCACCCAAAAGGAAGAGAGAGAAGAACCTCCCCTTCTCATCTTATATACACCTGATTACATAAAGGAATGGTGTGGAATACTTCCTTAGTTATGACCTTGTTACCAGGGAAGGCCTAGACCAAACCCAAGAAAACTAAACTACATTCTCAAATGCTGAATGAGCCTATAAAATAGTTCCTATTGTTGCCCTTTCCTGTAACTGCCGTTGTGCTGTGCTTGCCCATGCCTAGCTTATTTGAAGCAGGGAAGAGGTAAGAACTGATGGTCCAAAACAAAGATTTAGTGTTGATTATTGATGTGACTCTGTTACACTGGTCCTCCACTGACCCCTGTTCTGGAGAGCAGATGGGGCATGTGAGGGATGGTGCTGGTAACGTGCCCATGTTGCATGGAACCAGAGCTGCCCTTCCAAGCAAACAGGTCTTGTAGCAGAGCACTCAGTGCCCCTTGGAGACAGGTCATCTGTGGAGCAGTGCTGTTTCTGGAGTTGAAACCTCAGTAAGTTAAATGAGTACCTTGCAAAAGCAGAGGAACATTGCTAGTCATGGATCTAAGGCAGTATGAAGCTTGAGGGAGCTTGTAGGTCTGTCACTTTACAAAACTACTTCTCTTTTGTCGGTATGAAGCTTGAGGGAGCTCATAGGTCTGTCACTTTACAAAACTACTTCTCTTTTGTCTTAATAGGCCCGGTTCCTCTTGTCTAAAGTGAACCCTTCTCAGACCCACAATAACCTCTATGCGTGGGGACAGGTAAGCAACGAAAGAGCTGCTCGTGTTTGGGAATGCTCTAAAACGTTCATGTACATATTTGTCTTGCAGTAGGGATTCTGTTTCACTACGTGGCCACAAACGGTGAGCAGGTTACAGTTGTCCTTGGTTTCTTATTGTGGTTGTTGGTAAGATAAATAGTACTGGTAAGGAGCTCTAGGTGATGAGACTACAGTTTTCAAGCCTGGATGACTGAACCTATTCTTGTACTGAATCTCCACAAATTTTCCACAAAACCCAGTTGACTTTGAGGTTTTTCTCAAGGGTTCTGAGGAATGCTGGTCCAAGCAGAGGTGACGCATCAACAGCTTCAGGACCTGAGTAGCTTGATGGCAGGAAAGGAGTAGTTTCCACAAGGAGTAATTTGACCTTTTGATTTCCCTTCCCATATTCCAGCCGCATGTGGGGTTGGCACAGGCAAACCAGGAGAATTTTCTGTGTTGGCTGCTGTTAAAGGAAGCAGCTGATTTTATGTAGCCTATGTTCTTACAGATTGCAGGTGACCTGATGTAGAAATTTATCTTGACCCTTCCTTGCAAACATTATTTAAATAGGTCACAATGTATTTAGTATTCTGGAAAAAGTAACTAATATATGGATACATATAAATCTAGAAATTCTATCTGAGAATACTGAACTTTTATATACTTTTTTTTTTACCTTGTTTTGAGTAGTGCTTTGGGCAGCAAAATTCCTAATGCTTTAGGGAGAACAGACTTTTTTACAGTAGTTCAGATTGTACTGTAGTGTCAGAGCTGTTGCCAAAAAGAAGCAACATTGAAGCTTTTCATTGAAGAGGCTAAGGATCTGTCTTTTGCAGGAGAAACAGGTAGTTAATTTAGCAGGCAGTTCAGAATGCTAACATATGATTTGCTTTCAGTTATTCCCCTGCATTAACAACAGTATTTTAGGCTCATTATTTCTTTTCTTTTTTTTTCTATTTTTTTTTTTGCAGGAATCGGGAGCTCCAATCTTGACAGATGATGTGAGTCTCCAGGTATTCATGGACCACTTAAAAAAGCTGGCAGTTTCAAGTGCATCATGACTGATCCAACCAAGGAGCAAGAACTGATGAATTACATGGATCATGTTGATGACAGAAATGGGGCAGTTTATTTACTTTTCCTTTTCTCTCCTTTGAACTCGGGTTTTTAAGAATTACATGATTGGGGGGAGTTTTTTACTACTCCTTTCTAATTTATTTGTATTCCTTTTTGTCTATATTGTGTTTACGTTTTTCACACACTGTAATTAGAGCTGAAGGATGTTTTATTCAACAGTCTTTAGCTTAATTTTTAGCGTCTCGTGTTCTTAAAAAGTGTCTTTTAGCAACCAGGGGACTGTATTAATGAAAAATAAAGTCAGGTAAGAGCACCACTGGTTAGCGCTGCCCCCAAATTCAATGTGCGTGCAATAAGCTTGTCCTGCCTCCTCCTCTTCCGCCTTTGCGCGGGGTCCGCCTTTCCGCGGGGCGCGGCCGGCGCTGGGCGGCGATGCGGGCGGTCGTGTGGAACACGCGGGCGGCGCTGCTCTACTCGCTGGGCGGATGGACGGCGCTGGGCGGCATAATCCACTACAGCCGCCAGAGCAGCGGCGGGCCCGGTGCGGACTGGCCGGGGACGGGGGTTGGGGTCACCTTGGCGGGGCGAACGGGAGGTGGTGGGAAGTGACGTGGCCGGGCGCGGCCGGCGGGGCTCGGCGGAGAGGCAGAGCAAGACGGGGTGGGCCCTGCTTCGCATGGTGGGCGGTGGAGGGCGCCGGAACCCCCCAGGCCCGGTGTCACCACAGGCACGGACCTACCTACCCCCCAGGCCCTGTCCCTCCCCCCAGGCCCTGTCCCTCCCCCCAGGCCCTGTCCCTCTCCACAGGCCCTGTCCCTCTCCACAGGCCCTGTCCCTCCCCCCAGGCCCTGTCCCTCCCCCCAGGCCCTGTCCCCCCCCAGGCCGGGTCCCCCCCCAGGCCCCATGTCCCCCCCAGGCCAGGTCCCCCCCCAGGCCCCATTTTCCCCCCAGGCCCGGTCCCACCCCAGGCCCTGTTTCCACCGCAGGCCCCGTCTCCCCCC
>JAWWMP010000116.1:10078170-10106492 GCA_035047865.1 Dendrocincla tyrannina
GGGGGTGTGATCCCATTTCCCTGTCCCGCTGCGTGGGTTTGGCTTCTCCCTCGTGAATTGCGTATGTGGTCTGGGTATTGAGGGGTGTGTACGTCTTTGCCTTGCCGGCACGGGCTGGCAATCCCGCTGCAGTCGCCTCCTCGAGTGCCTTTGTATTGGCACCACAGTCGCAGTCATCTTGCATTGTTTGCTTGTGTTCACAAAAGCACGGAATATTTTGAGTTGCGAGGGACCCATAAGGTTCATCGAGTCCACTTCTCAGGCCAGCACAGGATATCGGCAGGGGTCTCACCATGTGCCTGAGAGTGTTGTCCAAACGCCTCTTGAACTCTCTCAGGCTGATGCTGTGACACCGCCTTTGTGCTTTGTGCTGGTGGGGCTGCCGTGCACTGCTGTGTGTGTTGGCAGTGCCATCCCTGCTGTGAGCCCCCGCACCTGCCTGTGCACGGTGACAGCCACAGCCGCCACCCCTGTGCATCACTTGCTTGTGTGGCAGGGGTGAACCAGTGACTGTTCCACATTGCCCTGGTGTCAGAGTAGCCATCCCAGCTGCCTCCTTGCATCACCACACGTGCTACACTACGATCACAGTTGCCTCCGTAGTGCATGTGCATGTCAGTGGGGAGACTGTGATCACATTTCCCCAAGTGAACGTGTCAGCACTGTAATCGAGGTGCCTCCATGCAGTGTGTGTATGGTGGTAGTACAGTCATGGTCACCTCGGTGCATTGCAAGCATGTTGACAGTGCAGTCTGGCTCACCTTTTTGCACTGCTTCCGTGTGTCAGTGGTGCTATCCCTGCCACCAGGCATTGCTTGCCTGGGTCAGTGGCCCAGGTGCTGATAGAAATGGTGTGTCCTGATGGAACGTCCTTGCTATTGCACTGGTCGGACCTTCTGTGCTCAAGATGCTGAAAATCCCCAAGAAGTTTGCACGTGAGGCAGTGAGTTCTGCTGTGGGGCCCAGGGGCCGGGCAGTGTGCAGCAGGATGGCCTTCATGGTCATAAACAGCTTCTGCTTGTGTGTCAGCACTGACAGAGCATGTCTGTGTAAGGGTACCAGCTTTTGTGCACAGCTAGTACTGTGGGCGCAACAGTGGGCAGAGCCCATCAGCACTGGAGTTCTTGCTGACTTACTGCCACTTCTCTGGGGAGAATTTAAACTCGTTTCTGGCTGTTCAAGAGTTTGAAATGTCACTCTCTGAGAGTGAAAGTACTCTACTTAGCAGAATAGATTTCTGAGCAGGAGGACTCGTACCTAGATCAAATGGGAATAGTCTTTGGGAGGCGTTTTTTCCCCTGGTTTGCTTCTGCCCATTGGGAATAGTCCTGATACAACCACTAGTGCAGAGACACAAGCTTTCAGCTTTTGCTGGAGACCTGACCTCCTTTCATTTTACAGAATGTTTGGAGCTTTTTTTTCCCAGTCCTGAGCCTAGATGCAGTTTTAACAGCTGGGTAACTCGTGCTTATGTCAGTTTTAAGGCTGCATCTAATCTTACTACAGTGATCTCAGGGTCAAGCATGTTAAGATAATTTAAAAAAATTCTTAGGAGAGCACAATAGGTCTGTGATAGTTTGTGTTTTACTGTAAATTAAAGGGGTTGTGTTGCCAATTAGAAGGGCAGAATTTGCAGATTGTTACAAGTCGTGTTTCAAAAAATCCATGAGAACTGTATCAGGTAGAAGTCACCTTTTCACAATGAATACAAAGTATGAAGGGAATGGGGAAGTAGACAAATTGAGTAAACACAGTGACATAACCAGGTGGATAATTTTTACAAGTCTTGGAGAGAGTTCTGCCACTTCTCTGATTAGCACAGCTGATCCAGTTATAGTAAAAAAATCTTTCAACAATATTTTTAAATGCTGGAGGAAGCATCTTGAGCTCACGAGGAAGTTGTGACACTGGGAAACTTTTGAAAGAATGCCTCTATGTGATCTTTAATCTCTACAAACTTAACCCAGAGAAGCAGGCTTTAGAATGCTTTTTACTTTGGTGGATGAACAGTTTTCCAGGTGAAACGAGTGCCATAAAACAAGACAGTGCATTCAGCCTTACTGTTTGCCCTCTTCTTCCCCAGTGGGTGGTGAACAAATCAGTTCTATAGGACGAGGCCTCTGTGTGCTGCTGGGCATTTCCTTGGAAGATACGCAAAGAGAGCTGGAACATATGTAAGTCACTTGTTTCCTTTTGCCTTGTACTCTTTTATTTGTGCATTGCTGATACTGACTCGCTGATACCTGTGCAATAGCCAAACAAGTTGGTTATTCCTATTGGGAAATTCAGGTTTGCTGGTTAGTTCCTCTTGAGATTTTACCTTGAATACAGGTTTCTTAGTCAGAGTTTTCTTTTATGTTCCATTGAGAAAAATCTGTTTTCATTCTCTGTCTCTGTGTTTCTTAACAAGAGCGGACTCAAAAAGGAAGAGCCAACATGTTGGATTTTTCAGATCTCCCTTTTTTAGATGTCTGTCGCTTTTACTGTGTGAATTTACCCGGAAGAAATCCATCCTTCAAGGATGGGATTTATCAGAAACCTCAGACTCTCATTTTAGCTTGCACAGGAGAGGTTTTGTTCTTCGAAAACACTGGATAGTCTTGTCAGTTACTTGTCTGTAAACGTGAATCAATTTTGGCAGCCTGGAGGGCTGGCTCTAGCCATCTGTTCCATGGCCACAGAATAGTGTGATTCAACCATCAAACACATGCAAGAAAGATTTCTGCAGGGATCTCTTCTGTCTCCTTCAATGTCTGATCATTGCTCTAAGACTGACCTCAGTCCTTAAAAAGGCAAAGAAGAAACAGGTAGTGAAGCTGACTGCTGTCAAGAAGAGGACAGGCTCAAGCAGTGAAAAGAGAAGAATGTGAGAGAGAGTGGAAACAACCCTTAGCAGATATGGAAGAAGAAGTAGAGACTGAGGATATGACCTAAATGTCACCAAAAATCTCACGTTAACATGTGAAACTTGTAGAGAATTGCAGCAGAGCTGAAAAGGCTTTTATTCTGGCATGCTCCACTGGTTTACCTTACTATTTGCCTAGCTCAGTGTGTAACATTTGCTCTGTCATCATTTCTCATCCCTACCTTGGTGAATGTGGAGGATGCTTCTGAGTATTACAAGAGGGTGATCTGTAGTGACTGTGCTCTCAGCACCAGGTTGTTGGGATGACTGACATAGGAAGGGCAGGAAGCCAGCATCTGAGAAAAAGGAATGAAAGAAATCAGCTTAATCAGGCTTTTCAGGTCCTATTAAAGGAAACTTTAGTAGTCCTGTAAATGAAACAACAAACTTCTCTAAGATTAAAACAGAGCAGTGATGATGATTTAAGCCTTCTGCTGGGGCCTTCCAGTGGATGCTTTTAACAATTTTTTTTCATTCAGAAGATAATTCTGTTAGCTGTTGACACACAAATTGGCAAGGATGGTTCTTGTGACTGCGGCGTGAGTGATGGCAGAGCCCTGAAGCTAGACCATAACAAGGTCTTGGCTTTATCTTATACTAACTGCCTCACCTCTGGTGCCACCTAAAATGCCTGGCTGATGGCTGCAATTGAAATGCTTTGCACTTGATAGCTCCCTTGCTGCTGCAGATGTGGAGAAGAAACTAAAGACAGGAGAGTGGCTTGCAGGCAGTCCTGACACGGACTGGGTTGCAAGTCTGCCTGCTGCTTTTCAGGATCTGTTTGTGAAGCTCCCCTTGATTTCCTGAGTTCCAAGCTGGTCAGTTCTGCTCCCTACCTCCAAAAATTGGGTCTAAAATTCAAACAATCCCTATCACCACTTTACTGCCACCTGCAGTTCTGCCCTGTTACTTGCCTTCCTCTTCTCATCCTGATGAAAAAGTGTTGTCATCTGGCTTGTGGGGCCTCATGTGGACATAGTGCTAGGAAATGACAAAGCAGGAGGTTTTGTGAAGCATGTTTGGAAACAACCATAGTCTAGAATGGTCTCATTTCAAACTGAGTGTGATTTTCCAGTGTGGTGGGAGTATTAAAATTCCCAAAATTTTTAATGTTCTGATGCCAAAATAGCATGGAAAAAACTGCTCAAAGACATAATTTTATCTTTAAGCAGCAAAAGTATTTATTGTATACAACGTTGGAGAGCCCCTGATTCGCATCGGGCAAAGAAGCTCTGAAGTTCCAGCATAAAGTTAGGGGTTTTATACAGTTTTTTGGGGTGGGTTACAACATTTTACATACATATTCATTAGGTCTAGGCATCTAATTATAATATTCATAGTAGGCGGGGTTTGGGCAGAGCCTGGGGTGAAGTCATCTTTTGGGGAGGTTTTTGGTGGTCGTTCCTGTTTCTTCAGCCTCAGAGGGGTCGGTTTCTCTCTTCTTCCTCTGTTGAACTTTTCACTTTTTCTCTGCATGTCCAGGCTTGCAAAGAAAACCTCCTGACTCATCCTGACTCCTGACCTCCCTATCTCTCTGGATGCCCACTCTCCATACTATCTCTCTTGTAATACAATGGAAGGCACTCCTTTGGTCAGTTAATGTTTGGGAACCTGTTTTCTCAGTTTAAAACATCTTATTTCTTAGGGCAAGGTGCTGAGTCTCTTTCTAAATTAACTTCTAAATCCTTGCCCTGTTTCAGTTCACATGTTGAATAATGTTGTGACACATAAAATCAGATGTTAAAGAGTGAGCTTTCTTAATTTCCTTTGCCATCTCTATGTCACTCTGTAACGTGGTTATTCTGTCCTTATCCCATACTTTGTAAAATGATGGTGTGGATTAATGACCTGACAACATTGTGTAGGTGTATAAGTGCTTTCTTGGTTCTGCCTCTGATAATGTGACAAGATTCCCATGGCTTAGGAATGAAGGTGCAAAAGGATATCTTGTTATGTGGAGGAAGAATGAATATGCATCTGCCTTCCCTGTTACCTTATTCTGTATGATACCTGTTGACTCTGCATGGGACAATTTAAGAATTATCTTTTTCTCCTCCTAGGGTCCGAAAGATCTTGAACTTGCGAGTATTTGAAGATGAAAGCGGGAAGCAGTGGTCCAAAAGTGTGATGGATAAACAGTATGAAGTGTTGTGTGTGAGTCAATTTACCCTCCAGTGCATCCTGAAAGGAAACAAGCCTGACTACCACATGGCAATGCCCACAGATCAGGCAGAGTGTTTTTATAACAACTTCCTAGAGCAGCTAAGAAGAGCCTACAAGCCAGAGCTTGTTAAAGGTAAGGACAGAAGGTTGGTAAGGTCCTTTATAGTATATGTTCTTCCCTGATTGTTGCTTTCTTTATTCTGTGACTTTCTGTCTTTACATGGTAGTAGCTGAGAGGATGTTATAATACCGTCACTAGTGGCCTGGCAGCGTGATCACTCCAGTCTTCCTTTAGCCAAGCCATTTCCTGGTATTTGTCTGGAATAGTAAGACATGTAGATGTTTTTGTATTGTTACTGGCTGCACAACATGAGCAATGACTGACAATGAAACCCAGAGAGGTTGTAGCCATAAGAGCAAGCTCTGAGGTCAGGCTCCCTCAAAAGCTGGATGTTTTGGGCTGTGTAGTTAGAGTAATCCAGGACAAGCATTTTTGCAGAGATGTGTGTTTAGTCAGCTCGAAGGTGTCACCAGTGTAGCTCCATCTGTCACTTTGCTTCTACATCCTGTTAAGTGGTAGTGATGACAGTGGGAGGTGTAATGTGTTATTTGAGAACAGCATTTGATTTAGACTGTCTTTCCTCAACTCTATGTCACGTATGGAACAGTTTTCTCTTTACCAGAGAATGGGTGGCTTCCCTGGGCATTGCTGTTCTTAATCTTTTTTTTTTTTGCTTTTCTGATTGCTTTCTGACCGTTTTCGGATTTAGACTTGAATTTTTTGCTACACTTGACCAGAATACAAATATCTAAAATGACTATTTTTAAATGGTGCCTGTTGATAGTTAATGGTCAGCCTTAATTTCCTTATGAGGAAAAAAGTAAAAAAAGACAGAAAACTGACAGCTGGAGGAAGATTTAGAGGCTAATTTTTATATTTACTCTACATTAGGGTAATTAACCCAATGCTTTCCAAGGAGGCACAGTGATATGCACAGTGAAATGGGGTCTTCCAGTCAACATTTGTTCATGATAAGGAAAGCATTTCTGATACCCCTTCCCTGCATCCCTTTAAGTCAGTAACATAGAAAACTTCTGTTCTAACTAATTCAGAGTATGTACTTTTTGAATCTTTATCTTTGATGAGTTGTGACTCATTGTTGTGATCAGGACCCATTCTTATGTCTCTGAAACTGGTCACAGAACTTCCTAGAGAGTTAGTGAGAATAGGATTTGCTCTGGTAAGATTTGATTGAGTTGACACGTCCTGGGAAGCTAAAAGCAAATATGGACTTTCTTCTTTCACTTAAATGAGGTGTGGAAAAATTGTTACATCTCTGCGTATCTACATCTTTGTCCTTGGGCTTTGGAAAATGCCCTGTTTTTGAATTTTTCTTCAGTCAGTTTGTAATATGACAGCAGCTTTTTGAACTTCTCTCAATGAGTTGCAGTTGTATACCTGACATGAATAGTCACTGTTGATAAGTGCCCATATTTTGGCACTTGCTTGCCAATGCTTTCTCCAAAAAGGGCAATAACTTCTGCATTTATTCTTCAGTGCTGAAAATACAGATTTAGAAATCCAAGAGGGACTGCTTCTGGTATTGTGTCTGATAACACATGTATTTAAAACTGCTGAGAGCACTAGAACTACCTGTTAAATTCAGATTTTGCTCTTTTAATAAGCTGTACCAGTCTATGTTGTTTTGCATCAAAGTCTGTTATGATTGTGTTAGATTGAAGTTTCTGTTGTACCAATTGCTTACCAGTGTTGGGGTTGTTTAGTTTGTTTGCTTGTTTTATTTATTTATTTTTGTGCATGCAAAGTTTCTGAAGTTTGGCAGTTTCATAGGTAGTAGCCCAAGTCCTGTGGTAGCATCAGCAGAGTTTGCAGTTTCCTTGAGCTGAAGTATAATTTTGTGAAATTGTAATGCCTGGTCTGTGATTTATTGTGGCTTGCAAACATACTGAATTCTGCCCTGGAAAAGTTCTGAGGAAATCAAAACCTGACTTGCTGAGGGCCGTCCTGCATGCTACTGGGCTACAAAGGGTGGTGGGAGGGCCCTGGGAAGGAGCACAGATAAATTAGCTGCTGGACTGTTAAATAGCCTTAGTGGATCAGCATGAGGCTCCAGCTGCTGTCTACAAAATCTCTACTCATGTGTTTCCCCTACATACATATAGATGCACACACAGAGTTGTAGTTATTGAGAGATTAGAGTTTGGTTCTTTGGATTACTTTAGGTACCCTTTGATTTTACAAATTACTTAATGCATTTTAGAGGAATAATGTAATCATTGAAAATGGAATTTGTGTAGCTGAGGCAAAGATAGATCAATAAATGTCTTGTATTACCCAAGAGCCTTGTGTTTTCTGGTTCCTGCTTTTTTTCAGTGGATAATTTATTTGGCTGTTGGATGTTGAGCTACTATGTGTGCCACTGTTAGAGATGCTGGTCAGGCAGCTCCCCTGACTGTTATCTGGTCTATCTGGAGCTTGCCAGCTCGGAGCTCAGAATGGGAAGTATTCTCCAAAGAGAAGCACAAACCATTCTTTCACATCTAGAGCAGTGGACTGTTTGACGAACAGAATCTTGGAGGAGGTTTAGAACCATGGTTCCTAGTTTAACACAGTTTCACTTAAGATTGCAGATGGGCACCCATGTCTAGGAAATAAAAGGTTGCATCAGAAGTCCTTGTTTCTTTCCTTCAGTGCTTTCTTGTTGTGAAATTGATTCTTAAACACCTCACTCCACTCTGAGGAGCAGAGCTGGTGAATGCAGGTGTGAGTACTCTTTTGCAAGCTAATATCCAAATATGAGGTGTACCAAGGCTTCTCCTTGTGTATCAGGGCCTTTGCTCTCTGTCTTAAACGTGGATTTAGTCTTTTGAGGCAGTGAGGATTAGAATGGCAAAGAGTATGAAATGTCACACTCCCTTAGTGGTAATATCTCAGCAAATATGAGAGGATTGTTCCTCAAGGAAGAGTTTAATTCAGATTAAGGTTTGGTACAAGTTGAAAGCAGAATTATTATCCCTGATTAATTCCCTTTGTAAGTGGTGTCAATTCAGAATAAGTGCTCTTGTCTGGATCAAGGGTATTCATGTGGAGTTAATTATGAATAACTTTCCAAGTAGACAAGCTTAGAAGTAACTCCTGAATAAAATGAATGTGAAGGTTTAGGTCATATGGCTTGAGATATGTTCAAAAATATTCTGAAAGTAAATTATATCTTTTTCAAGTCTTTGCATCTCAGATGTGGCCTCTCTGACTCACCTCAGATAAAGATCCTCTTTATTTCTGAGAGAGGTATGCATGCTGGATTCTTAGAAACAAGGAAATTGGAGAGATGGATGTCCAGCAGAATAAACTTGACACTTTCATTATACTTCTAGGATCCTGTTTTATTGTAGAAGATGTTGCAAGGTGAATTCATTGGTCAAGAAGTCTTAAAGTGGGGAAAGATTTACTACACTGAAGAGCATTATGGTCTAAAAAGCATGAAAAGAAAAAGTATTTAAGGGTAAGGTGCTACTGTTTCCCATGGACAGTTCATGGTCCTGTGATAAATTTACCCAAAGTTGCTGGGATAGCAAGCAACATCCAAGAAGGATGGATTCTTTCTCCTCCTCTCTCCTTCTGACTGAAAAGTGAAAATCAATCTGAACTCTTGGGACAGAGAGATGGAAGAGATGATGTCTTCAGTTTCTTTTCAGTGCTGTACAGAAGATGGGTTTGTTGGCCTTGGAGTTTTAGAACTTGCATTCATTCAAGGGTTGAACAATTCCTTTGCTGCTTGTCTGCCTGAGTACTTGCAGAAGTGATGTGTTCCACGTGCTGTTAGCTGAATGCAAAATGCAGTGTTTCCACAAATGTCAGTCTGATTTAGGGGAGTCAGGCTGTCTCTCAACTTTCGTCTTCAGGAAACAAATAAGAGATGCGTCCTCTGAAAGGTTATATGAATTGCCACATACTGACATAGCAGTAGACACTGGGACAAGGCAAGGAATGCAGGAGCATGTCTTTGAGGCAGACAGCCAACACTGGGGGAGATTCTGCTGAAGAAGCATCTCTTCCTAAGGAGGCAGCCATGCCTCTGTCAGGTTTCTAGGTTCAACACCCATAACATTTCTCATCCATGTGGAACATTGAAGATAAATTTGATCAAAGGAGCCTGTGACAATGAACTGGGACACTGGATATGTGTTCTTTTCTGCCTTGTCCTCTGTGGAGCAGAAAGCATCTGAGGAGAGCAGGTGGTAAAATTATGCAGTAAATCACATACCTTTTAGTAGAATGAGTGCCTTGAATCATGCTCTTGCCACCTTCCCATAAGCATTCATTTTACTGTGACTCTTCCGTGATCAGTCAAGGAACCTTTGCCTTGGCTGCTGAAATATTGGCAGCAGACTCTTGTGCAGTGCTGTGATTTTTGGCTTTGCCAGTGCTTGTATCTGGTCATAGGGTGGCTTGTGGCATACAAGCTTTGGAAAAGCAATTGGATGGTAGATCAGTTGTGGTATGGCCCATATGTGTTGGGCAGGCCTGAATATGCTTTTTTTTTTCCTTTTAATCAAATACCAGACTTCTGTCTGACTTACAGGATGTGACAGGGGAAGACTGGAAACTCTTTGAGAGCTCTTTGTCTCCAGTAACATGTCTGTGAAAAATCAGGATAGCTTGGTTTGCCCTCTCTTCAATCAGGGACATGGCGTGTTGCCGTGGAAAGCTGCTGTGTAGCTATTCAAAGTCTCATGTAATTATTCCCAGTGGTGGTTGCTCCACTGAAGTTTGAGCCTATGGCTTTTACCATGTTCTTGCTTACTCTCCGAGGTGGTACTGGAAGTGGTTTTGGTTGTGTTGCTGAACTGACTCCAGGTCTGCCTTGCCTGCAAGTGAGACTGCTCCTGTCTTTGGATAACTGCTCTCTGTTTGCTGTAGTACATCTTTTTCTCTTCCATGCAGCATTTTTATTGACATGGGAGCATCTCTTCTTGTTGCTGTCCCTACAGGAAAGTCTATAATGGCTGCTCAGGTGTGCAGGACAATAAAGAGAATATGTGGTAGAGAGCCAAATAGGCTCAGCCAGGGGTGGGTTGAGTTTGAGGAGTAGAGAGCTGGACAAGAAAAAATGGAGCAAGGAAGTTTGCACAAACGAGATGTGAGAATAAGACAGCATACAAAGGTATGGCTTTTCTAGACTATACAAGATAAAAATGTCATGGCTCTGTTGTGATAGAAGCTCCTCAAATGCTTGCCAAGAATCTGGTCTGTGCTTCAGCTGGTATGCTAATAAATGCCACTGATGACAAATGACAGAGACGTTTGTAATTTCAGAAGTGTACTCCTGTGAATTAGACAAGGTTGAAGGAGTAGGCAGTGTCTTTTTCCACTCTTTTTCCCAAACTTTGTCAAAGAACAACGTAGGTTGCAAACAGGAACGTAGAAATGGCTGTAGCAGATTGGGACTGAGCTGCACAACAGTGTTCCCTGCTCTAGAGTATTCAATGTCAGATACTTCAGAAACAGGCTTCAGGTCTTTTTATCTTTTGTTTGTGTATAAAGTTTCTTCAAAACATCAATTGGTTAGTTGGACTTGGTCCCTAGGCTTAGCTGTTACATCCTTGAAAACTTAATCTCCTGCCTGTGAGAGCTATCCTGCCTATCCTGAACTGTGAGCCCCTTGATTATCTGTAGACTTGGTCTGTTTTGTTGGATGTTTCTGTACTTATCTGTGTATTTATCATCTCTGAGTGTCAGACTACATAGCTGGGTGCACATACACTTTTTTTCTTAGTAGCTTTCTGCAGTTTGTTAGTTGGCTGCCCTTTTATGTATTTTTATTTTTTTTTGGTAGCACATTTGGTGAAGACTTTGGTATGTGTTGTCCTTCCAAGAGCTCTCAGCACTTGTCTCTTCCCTTTTCAGATGGCAAGTTTGGTGCCTACATGCAAGTACACATCCAGAACGATGGTCCTGTAACAATAGAACTGGAGTCCCCAGCTGCCACTGCTGACCCTAAACAGGTAAGTGACCCAGAAGGTCATTCTGGAAAGGATGATCTATATCCTCTGCAGATTTGTAGCATTCTTGTTATGAAGCAGTATAGCTTTCCTCATGCACAAGGACCTTGTTCTTCCTGTGCAGCCTCTGAAAAGTCAAATAATTGCATTGTTTTCTTCAGTTCCCTGGTATGTTGATAGCTGCCTGCTGTTCTGGTGAAGGTTGTGTGTGTGTAATACAAAAAAAGCTTTTTACAGTTTATTCCTCCTCATCATTAAAGCTGCTGTTTAATTGCAAATAATTTATGATGTTTTTAATGTGTCTGGACCACCCTGCCCCCCTGCCTGCTTTTAGTGAAGTTTCTTGCCATATAGGAACTTTTGCATGTGGGGGTGACGGGATAGAACTGGAGAGATGCCTCTTTGTCAGAAACAAGGGAACGGGAAATTTAAGTCCTGAATTTGAGTCTGGAGTGGGGAGTCAGCTCTTCTGAGGAACAGCACAAACTATGCTGAAAAGCAAATGCAGTGATGAGGTTTTCTCATCTTCTAAACAGAACAGTGACTGTTTCAGGCTGAAGGAGAAGGGGGAGGGATTGATATTAACAACTGTGCCTCAGCAAGGCCACACCAGTCTTACTTGTGTAATGCTCCATTTAACAATGTTAAAATTGGTATTGCAGTTTGTAACAAGGGCATGAGGGAAGAACTAGGAAACTACAAGTCTTTTAATCAAACATCAGTACCTGGAAAAATTATGGAGAAGATTATGCTGGGTCCTATTGAAAGGCATTTAAAGGGCAGTGCACATCATCAGGCACACTCAGCATGGATTCAGAAGGGAACATCCTGTCTAACAGATTTGATACCCGTCTACAATAAGGTCACCTGCATAGTGGGTGAAGGGAAGGTGGTAGTTTTAGTTTTTCTGGATTTTGTGATACTGTCCTTCACAGCATTCTTCTCAGCAAGTCCTCCAACTGTGAAATGAGCAGATACACAGTGAAGAACTGGCTGAAGGGCAGGGCTCAAAGGGTTTTATTCAATGGGGCTACCTGTGGCTGACAATCAGTCACCAGCAGTGTTCCTCATGGCTTAATTCTAGTCCCCCTTCTGTTCAATACATTTATCAATCTATATGTAGGAGCTGAATGCACCATTAGCAGATTTGCTGATGATACCAAACTGGGAAGTGCTATTGACTCTTGTAGTGAGAGAGGCCTTGCAGAAGGATCTAAACAGTCTGGAGCATTGGGCAATCATCAGTGGCATGGTAAGTAGCTAGGTGAAATGCTGGACTCTGCAGCTGAGACAGAGCAGTGCTGGATGCAAGTATAAACTGGGAGAGGGGTGACTGGAATGCAGCTATCCAGAAAGGATCTGGGGTGCTGGCCAATAGCAGGCTCAGTAGGAGTCAGCAGTGTGTGCCTGGGCAGCAGGGCAAACCCTATCCTGGGGTGCATCAAGCAGCCAGTCTAAAGAGGTGATTAGCTGTAATTGGCATTGGTGCTGCCTCACCTTGAGCACTGTGTACAGTTCTGGGCCCCACAATTCAAGAAGGTTGCTCAGGTACTGGAGTACACCCAGAGGAAGGCAACAAAGTTGGTGAAAGGGCTGCAAGGAATGTCCTCTGTGAAGCAGCAAAGAACTCTACGTTTGTCTTGAGAAAAGGAGGCTGATGGTTGACCTCATTGTTCTCTATAGTTTCCTCAAGAAGGGAAGTGGAGCAAAAGGTTTTGGTCTCTTCTCCCTGGTATCCAGTGATAAGACACATGGGAATGCTTCAAAGCTGCATCAGAAGAAATTCAGACTTGACATAAGGAAACATTTCTTTACTAAAGAGGGTGGTCAAACACTGGAACAGGCTTCCTTAGAGGGCTGGGTGATGCCCTGTGCCTGTCAGTATTTAAGAGGCATTTGGATGTTAACATGCTTTAACTCTCGGTCACTCCTGAAGTGATCAGGCAGTTGGACTTGATCATTTTAGATTTTAGGCCCCTTTCAGTTGTGATACTTCTATTCTATTCTATTCTATTCTATTCTATTCTATTCTATTCTACTCTATTCCACTCTATTCGATTTGATTCTATTCGATTCCACTCTATTCGATTCCATTCGATTCCATTCGATTCCATTTGATTCCATTCCATTCTTTTTAGCTGCACTTTGTACAGTGATCCTACCGAACTAGCAGACAGCAGACCAGCAAGATAAAGTCAGTCAGCAAACTGACTCTGTCCTTGAGTTGCCAGGTGACCATAGCTCTTCTGAATTAAGAATCAGACATTTTGGGTTTTCAGCCAGCCACATATGTCTGTACCTGCTTTTTTAAAGCCTGCTTATAGATTCTCTGATAACTGCAGTTGGTGGCTGTATGTCTCCTAGAAATCTGCATGCCTCAAAATACCATCCTAAAGGTGTTCTGGAGCTTACTGGAAAAAGAGCATGGGAAAGCCTAAAGAAGCATCTCTTTTTGCCTTAAATAGCTTAGGTATCTTGGTTTGAAGTCAGTTCCGTTTTTTCTCCAGATTCTGTTATGTACTTTTGTGATGGTTTAGACCCTGAGGTAATAGTTCTTCTGTTTCTGGTCTTTTCTTTCTATACCCTCACAGTTTTAGCATAAAGAGTTCACAGGTCAAACCATGTATAATTAGCAGCAGCAGCTCTGTTTTTGGAGTGAGAACTGCTTGTAGATTCAAGCACTCACATTCTCACTTGGAGGAATTGAGCTGCTGCCAGATTTGCCTGGGAAATAGTCTGCAAAAGGCTGGGTTGCAGAGAAACAGAATGCTTGAATGTCCCCTTTGAACTGTTCATTAACCATCAGGAGAGTTATGGCCCCCGGTTTTCATGTGCTATGTTTATGGTATAGACTTGTTAAGGTTGAGGTTTAGTTGTGGTACTTATGGTATCAACCTTCTTATTTTGCCACTACAGCTCTTTGTAGAATAGGAAAGGGCACGGTCCCTTCATGCCATCAGGAAATGTTTACTCCACAGTTCTCCATGCTCTTGCAGGGCTCTGTCTCAGGTGCAGTTGCCATATCCTTTGTATAGCAGCTTTTATTGTAGCCTGCAGTTGAGGGCATTAGTAGCAAGATGTCCTCACTGTGTACTGCCTGTGAATATGAGATGGAGCCCTATGGTGTCCTGTTCTCTAAGACAAAACTGGTGACCAGTTTTTGTTGCGCAAGCAATCAGTGGGAATCATTGCAGTAAAGGTGGGTGGATCCCTGAGGGAAGGCACAGTTAGTTTCTGACTGAAATGGAGGGGATTGAGAGAGCTTTTACCCCTGCTGCCCTGTTAAATAACCCAAGAGGAATCACCAAGGTGTGCAGGATTCTGCAAGGTTCCATTTCTTTCTTGGGGAATGTTGGCTTGTTTAAGGATTTTGCTTTCACAGTGTTACAGTTTCAAAATCTACTATGTAATTCCTTCTCCTACCAACACAAGAGTTTGAAGGTAATGCCCAACCCCCCCACTACTAGCTAACATAGTGGTGGCCGATTACTCAAATTCCAGCTTGATGGCTGAGGGGGGTAGGTGACAGGGTGTGGAGGTTTGGGTTGGCCACACAATTAAACACTATGAATATACAGAACAAGCATCCCAAACAACCCCAAAAGGGAAAAGGGGAAAAGGGAAAAAAGGACAAAAATGGGTAAAAATCAAACAAAACAGATACACTCAAAAACTCAGGGAATAGCTCAATAAAGTAACTAACAAAATAAATTCTCACCAACTCCCCTTAAGAGAAGCAGTTCCTCCACCTCTGCACAGCTTTCGGACAGCAGCTCTCAGATATGGCTCAGCTCACATAGATAAGAGAGAGGCCAACACTGAGACCTGCTGTCTTCTAAGCAACCCGAAAGGAAGAGAGGAGGAAACCTTCCCTTCTTCTTTTGTACACACCTGATTACATAAAGGAATGGTGTGGAATACTTCCTTAGTTATAACCCTGTTACCAGGGAAGGCCTAGACCAAAACCACCACAAGAAAACCAAACCACCCCATGGAGAAAGGTAGATAGGTCTTCCTGTGTGCTGGGTTGGTACTTGGTTTCTGGCGGCTGCTGGGAGCGGAATCATCTCGGAGGGAGCCCCTCCTTGGTTTGGCTCCTCTTCCCCCCGCCTCCAACCCCCAGCTCTGGGCACCCCCTGCCAGAGAGAGAGAAGCTGCTGCCCCTGGGAACGTGTCGATACTGCACCACAGAAAAGGTTCCACCCCATCCTTCTGCCCCAGCGATCCCATGTGAATCTACTGGGGACTGCCACAGGTCCATCACAGGGACCCACCGGCACCTCCGCCGGCATTCCTGGGAAAGCCGACCCCGCAGCCAGCCGAAGTGCGACATTGTCACCTGCTCTCCGTAAATATAATTGCACCCAAAGGGAGCGGAGGTTATTGTATATCCTGTATACACATGTAGATCTTTGGATAAAGAATAAAATAAAGTTATTCTTGTGTGCTGAATGGCTGAGCTTGGGACACATCTGTTGTCAGCATCTTTGCCAAAACTGCCACTTGAAGTCCAAACCAGAAGATTAGTGGAATCCAGCTCTCTCTTTTAGTCCTTGTGTTTTATTCTTTTCCATGTTTACGGATTGTGTTGGACAAAGAAGGAACCCTGGAAAACAGGGTAGTTCTTTGAATATGTGCACTTCTCGTTTATGCTCTGGGGTGATTGTGTTAGTGTATGGTGATAATTCACTGTCTTCTCTAAGTTTCTGAAAATCTAAGCCTTCAGCTTTCCTTTTGTTTTGTATTTTGTTGAGATATGTATTAGAGATGTGAATCTGCACTGCAAGTTTTATACAAATGTTCATACGTACGATTTTTTAGAAATAGACATCTGAAATGGTTTTATTCCATGAAGTGTTTTCTTCTTTGTGAACAGCTGACAAAACTTGAAAAACAGCAACAAAGAAAAGAGAAGACCAGAACTAAGGTGCCCTCTGAGTCAAGTAGAGAAAGGAATGCCCCCCGTAACAAGGATGACCCTAGTGCCAGCAGTGGAGCAGAAGGAGATGTGTCTTCGGAAAGAGAGCCTTAGCTCATCCAAAGCAGGCCTCAGGTTTGGCTTTTCCTCCCCTCTGTAAAGCTGTGGTCTCCTGCTTGGCAGTCTCTAACCCTGCATGTTTTACTGAAGCAGCAAGGGCAGAGAGTTGCATTAGAAGTGTTGAAAGATCAAATTCTGATAATCTTGCTGGTGGGTAACCTCTCCTATCTGGAGTCGCACACCAGAATGTAGGAGTAGGTGAAAGCCTCTTCCCAGCTGTGTGTTTGACTGTGTGCTATGAGTCTGGCCCACCCATGATTGTTTCCAAGTTGATTCAAGGAGTTTAAAAGTTTGGTCTTATAATACACCAGTGACATAACTCAGAATCCTGCTCTGTATTCTTCAGAGTGGAGATACACAGTTGCATTCCTCTTTGTCTTCACCTAGCAGGCAGGTCATTCTGGAACACCCCCACCATTTGCAGGGCCCAAATAACCCATAGTCCCTGGCAATGGAAATGGAAAACAGCTCAGAACTGGAGACAGGCCAGAACTGCAACTGCCTATCGTGGTTCCTACCCATCCCTCCTCAGTTTGTTCTTTCCTAGGATGACTTGGTAACAGGCTGTTTCATATATCTTCATCATCTAATAAGGACATGAGGCCAGGAGTTGAGAAGCAGACTTGCTGCATGAGTTTGGCAGCAGGAGATCTCTTTCTTCAGGGACTTGACCTGCAGGATACACTTGGACATGAGTGAATGGAATTAGACTTAATATAGACCTGAATCCTTTGTTATGGATTATCTACCTATGTAGATATGTATTTATCATACTCTTCCAGTCAGGTCTTTAAGTCTTCAGGAGACAGCTTTCATTACCTTCCTTTCCCCTACTTGTGCCCGAAAAACTACATTGCTGATTTTGACTTTTCAAGCTTGTCTAAGATCTCAAGACACACTGTAGCCCTGAGCTGGCTGTGCAGTGTAATCATTAACAGCTTTGCAAAGTTAAGTTTTAACCTTTCTTTCATTTTCCTGTCCCTAGAGTTCAGTCTGGCTGTAATTTAACAATTCAGCATCACATACTGCTCACAAAGTTACTTTTTCTTTTTTTTTTTTAAATCCATGAATTTGCCTGGGGGGCAGAAATAGGGGGATGATTTCTGTTCTATAGGAATGGCACTAATAGAAACCAATTTGCATAAGGCATTGAATAGACTTCTGGAAATTTGTTTTAGATTTACCTGGAAAAAGGATCAAAGAAATTTTCAAGTCGTGGCCTCATGAAGAGCAGCTTCAAGATTGGTGTGAAATGGTGATGTTTTTAATTGAGTCGCAGTCAGAAGTGGATTATCATATGGTACAACAGTCAGGATCACATGGTCCTGCTATCTTTGTCTCTCTGTTTGTTGCATCTTCCTCTTTTGATCCTGGACATGAGCAGGCACATTGAGAAGAAGAATGTGCTCTTAGAAAAGAAATTGAGGATGTACTATTTCTCAGCAACTGTTGGCCTTGCTGCTGTGCTGCAGGGATACCAGTTTTCCCCCCATTATGCCTGGACTGCGTGTTGAAATAAGAACATTTTAGAGAGCATAAGTTTGTAGGCCTTCTAAAGTGCTTTGGTCAGTCCAATCTTTCCAATAACATTTGAATTTCTAAGGAGCTGAACATTTCTAAAGTGTGATACGCAGATAACCTAGCACTAATTTTCATGCTGTGACAATAAAATCTCTATGGGATTTTAAAGAATTCTGCTGTATTTCTATTCTACCTATAGTAATGTTCCTGTTTGTTTGCCTTCCACAGTTTCTTATACAAAAGCTACACTGGATTCTTGAAGAAAGACACAATATTCACCTCAGCAACATTCTTCAATGACTTTGGAAAAGGATGGAAAATGGGAAAACAGAACCAAGACATTAGAAACCTATTATTCTGTATTGAAACAACCAAAGCAATGCTATCAGAGTTAGTTGTTAATGTGTAGTGTCAGTAGTAAAAAGGATTTGTAACATTTTTGTGTATGTGTTTTCACATGACTGCTGAAAAAAGGGTTACTGTAGGCAGGTTATAGCAGAGCATTTACTCTCAGTACATAAGCTCCATTTCAAAAATAAATCAGGGTTTTTCCTTCAACTTGCACTTGAATTCTGAAAATTCTCTAAGCAGGCTGGTATATTGATTCTCATTCTATGGTGTCATGTGCTACCTGTGTTGATGTCAGCGTGTAGATCTATGTATATTTTGGTAAATTGTTAGCTGCTACATAACACCAAGTTAGGTAGTCCAGTCTTTCTGCATGGATTAACTTATTACAGGGAAAGATCGGCTGCCAGTAGTTTATCATGTGGAACACATATGTCTTGTAAACTTTTTTAAAAACAGAAAAGACTTTATTAAACAAATGAGACTTAGTGTGTGTTTGTATTTGTGTACTGCGTTCCATGAGATACAGGTGTGTGTAAAAAAGTGGGGGACAAAGAGCTGAAGTTACAGGCCAAGAAACACGTATTGTTGCAACTTATCCACCTTGGCTGTGGAAGATTGGAAATCAAGTTGCTGACCTGAAATCTTTACTGTTTCTAACACATCTAAGTCATTTAGTTACCTTGTGGTGGCCATCAGAATGGCACACAGTTGTTCCAAATACTGCATCATGTCCTGTGGACACTTCTGTTAGATCATCAGAGGCAGAACAGCAGTTGGAAGCTTCCGGCTTCCAACAAGAAGAGCTGAGAAGCAGCTGCAAAACTGCTTTCCTCTGCATGTTAAAGCCAAGGAAGCTTCAAGGAACATGAAAGACTGCAGGTTGTTGCACCCTTGATGTCTTTCGGATTTGGTGGTAACTTTCATACTGGCTGTTCTCCAGGCCTGTCTTGCCCTTACAGTCTTCCCTAGCCATCTGCCATGACCCCCAAGAGAGCCAGGATGCTCACTGCACAGCTATCTACCTGATTGTAGGAATAACTCACTGATGAGAGGTGGTGTTAGTCGAAATGCACATCACAATTACAATGCTGCACGCTGTGCAACCACTGGAGGGTGCATTAACTTTCTTCTCGTAGGCTGCGTGTAATATAAAGTATCAGAGTTTGAGAACTGCAGCCTAACAGTTTAAAATCATGGTTAAGTAAAGATTTGGCAAGCTACACAGCTGGCATTCAAACCAGAATGGCGAGTAAGCAGGATAGGCTGAAGTGTTACACTTAGTCTTGCCTTTAAGAATGATGTAATTTTCCATTTGACCATAATACGCAATTTAGTGTGCCTATAATCACAACCTTGTCACAAGCAAGGCCCTTTCACCTTTGGGTATACACTTCTTGTGTCTTCTCCGTTCAGAATCTTCCGTGCCTGGGGCTAATTGCCTAATAGGCTGTTGTCAAATCAGTGCTTAATTGGCTGCAAAGTGCAAATTTGGGCAGGAAGCTGGTGGGTGCCTGCCTCTCAGGTGTTGATGGAATTGTGGACCAGCCAATCCTCAGACCTGCCTCATTAGCTTAAGTGTCCTGCTTGCTCTGGTGTCTTTAAAATCTTGACTTCTGTTTTGCAACTTGTCCTTAAGAAGATAAGGAAACCCCATTTTGGCACCCTGAAACCTAAGCTGGTAGAAGCTAAACTACAAAGAGTAATAAAGAGTCATAAATATGTCTCAAGAGGCAAGAAATGATGCTCTAGCTGTGTTTAAGGAGAGATAAATGGCAAAGAAATGGCTGTTGGCCAGAGATGGAGAGCTGATGCTTGGCTCCCTGCTCAGCTGTACTTTCTCTGTGTGACCAACTGCATGGTCTTTCTGATCTCCTCTAAGCAGTAACTTTTTTCTGCCTTAGGTGGGAGATGTGAGGAAAAGCTCACCATATACTGGGATGTGGTCATTGTCCGAAGTGATGGAGAGCCAGGAAATGGAGATACCCAGGAAAGCTGTATGTTTGGGACAGATGCTTCCTGTTGTCCTGTGCCCAGTGTACTTCTATGTACCATGATTAGTTTCAGGACTCAAAAAAACCACCAACCAGGTTTGTTAAAAGTACTGTTTATTTTAACAAAAGTTAGTGTCCTGTTCTACTTACAGCAAAACTTGGAAAAGGTCACTTTAACAAGTGCAGTTACATGACTTTGAAACTTGGTATCTATCCCATGGATTCTTCTGCTTGTAGTGAGCTGGAAGCAGAAACCAGGAGACATGAATTCCTGTCCTTCTGTCTGATATTTTTTACAAAAAATATTTTCCCAACAGAAGACTCCCCAAAGAAGCCTCCCTGGTAAGCAGAAGTTATGCTAGGACTCCTTTGAACATATACTGCTAATTTTTATTGACTGCTGTAACCTGAAAATATCAATTATAACATCAAAAACCTGTTTAGCAGGTGTTTTCAAGCATTTCCAGATACTGAATCTATGGGCTGTGTTAGTTTGAAAAATGTGATTTTAAGAAAGGAAGTCAGAGTAAGTGATGTTTCTACCAAGCTTTTTGGAAAACTGATTGGACAGTTTTAATTTGGGGTGTAAATACAATGAGTCAAAGACAAAGTATCATGACAGAATGAGGGGACTTTCAGGTTCATTGTAAGCCATACTTCAACAGCAGCCAAAAATGAAGTTACTGGGGGTTTGCAGGTAGAGCTGATCTGCAGTCCTTACAGTGATCACAGTGCTGTTGATGGACCCGAGAGAACTGGAGTCTGTGGAACAGGAAGGGGAGAATTACCTCTTCATGGTGAAATACAGTAATACACAGGACTTAGAAAGGGGGAAACCTGCTCTGTCAGCAGCCTGGCTGTTCTATTTGCTGCCCAGCACCTTTGCTCTGAGTAATGGAGTTTCTGCCTTGCCCAGCAAAGGGCAGCCAGACCTCCCCAAGCAGGTTTTCAGTTAGCGTGAGGTGTCTGCCCTTTCCTGGCTGCTAGTCCATCCTGAGCAGTTTCACTTTGTTCTTAGAAATGTCCCTTTTCAGTCAATTTTGCATCTGATTGGTTAGAAATGCCTGTCTGTTAGCTCAGCTGCATGTAACTATGGACTCTGCAGACAACAAAGGTTTGGTAACAATTTAAAAAGAGCCTCCTAAACTTTTTGCATGTATCTGGTTCTCAGTGAAAGTGAGATGGCAGAGCTCTGGCAAGAAGCAGAATAGATGGTGTGAAAATACAAACTAGTTGTCTGAAATCTTGAGATTGGTCACCTTTCCATATTCTGGAGTACACATTGCTTTCCATGTCAACCTCAATTTTATTGCAAGTAATTCTATTTCCAATGCCATAAGAGGGGAACACCCTGTCTTTTTCCCACTCCACGCTTTGCTTGGCTAAATAAACTATGTCCCAGTCCTTCCTAAGAAAACTGGCCTCCACCCTGGCATAAATAGCTCGAAGCTAACTATCTCAAAGGCATGAGAAGCAAGGATGAAGCTTGAGGGCTTGATAGCAATGGTCCCAGAGAATGGATCATGGAAATGCTGAGCTCTGGCTGACCTTGGATTTCCATACTCTCCATGGAAGGGCTAATGGAGGAGGTACAAACCCAATTAAGAAAACCAAACAAACCTGTTTCCCTTGTAACTACATCACATGATGTATCGGCATGGGACATTTTAGGCAGCCACAGATGTAGATGCAACTGAGGTCAGAGTGGCATAGCCTCGGTGGATAAGAGATACCAGGGGCTGGAGACAGCCCACAGCATAATAGGATATGAATACCTCTGCTTGTGCTGGCTGGGACAGACGTTGAGGGCAGGATATCTTCATGTGTGCTGCTGTCCTGCCGTTCAGTCTTGTGTTCACCGCAGCCCCTGAGAGTGGGGTGTGCTGCTGGACACCTGAATTTTGGTGTGAACTCAGTAACGATGTTATTCATTCCTGTGTGCCTCTATTTGTGTGTATTCCTGTGGAGGCTCTGGACTTTTGGTACCCATTGCAAGGACCTTTGTCAGGCCTGCTCATGATGAGGTCCCTTGCTCTTCCTCAGAATCTGCCAGGTTTTATCATGTGCTTCTCAAATGAATGTGTTCCAACAGAGATGAGATGCAATTTCAGCACAGCAGGGACAGCGCTGATAGTTAGAGGAAGCATGTCAATGAAAAGAACATGATTTCAAGAGGAGAAGGCAGTGGATTTCTGGGCAGAACACTAGGGTGCCATGAGCAAGTCAGCGGTGCCTGCTGTGCTCCCTAGCTTGTCTCTGCGCTGGGTTTTGGGGGGAATAAATCAGGAAAGCAAAATGCCTTTGTCAGGGCATCCTCTCAAGCTGGCTTCTCACAATTCTCTGAAGACTTTTGATCTCTAATTTTTGTATGCTCCATGTGGGTTATTATTTACCTACTAATCTTTGTTAATGGTAATGATAATTAATACTTAACACTTACAGAGACCAGGCTAGACCAGGGAACCGTTCTGCCAACAGATTTTAAGAAAGGAAGAAGTGTGTGGCCAAGTTTTCTGGGCTGCATAATGTCTCTGTGCTGGACACTTATCACTATAATTCAGGGGGTGCTCACTGTGCTCGAGGTGCCCTGAGGCCCTGGGATTGTCACTAATGCATGGTCACAGACATTGTCACAGCATTCGCCTTTACACAAGGAATGCGTCTTGGTGGATTTGCTTGTAACAAAGTTCTAAGGATGAATCAGGATGTCACAGGAGGCCCTGTCAAGAAAGGTGGTCATGAAAAAGTAAGTGTGCACGTAGAAAAAGTACATGTGAGATTGGTGTTTGAAACAAACTTTGTGAGTAATGTCAGAGCTGCTCATAAACCCTTACACTGCTGGAGTCTCAGTAAAACTGCTGAATTGCAAGTGTCTCTTTTATGGTCTGGGATGTGATGTTGAGACCCACACAAAAATACACTGTAAATATTCTTATAAAATATCTATTGGACAAAAGCACTGTAGTGTTACTGAGGGCCTTTGTGTAACCTGTAAATATATTTTCAAAATATTTAAATAATTTATTTTTCTATGCTAATTTCTTTCAAAGACCTGCCCTGGTTTACTGAATACTTTAATACTTGCAGTCAGCAATATCTGAATATGTTTTTGTTCTGTGTGCATTTAACATCATACCCACAATATTTCAGAGTTGATCCTTTTATTTCCTCGACAAAAAAATAGGAATTTAATGAATATATTGTAACACTGGTGTCCAGGGAATGTGGTTCAGTCATGACGTAAGGAGATTTACTCCTGGTCTAAGAGAAGTAATGCTGTCTATGCATGGTGTCCATGCAAAAGTGTTTTTAGCTCGTGTTTTGGTTATCTGGGGGATGTTAACCAGTACTAGCTGAGGTATGATGGCAAATTTTTTTTCTATTAAGAACTGGGATGCCTTTTATATGGCTGGTTGAAAAACTTGTGGCTTTATGGAGCAAATATGTCGTCTTGACTCATCTTTTTGCACTAATACAACTGCATGCAAAATATTGGAATACTTGGGGGTGAACAGTTCATATAGTAGATGTTACTATGTCAAGGCTGAACCTATAAAAGACTTTCATGGCTTCTCTTCTAAAATTTTGAGTATATTTGCTTTGTGGTAATGGAAATGGCAAATCTTGAGTCAGAGAGGGTAAGGTATGATGTGGCTGGTGGAGCAGCAGCAGCAATGTTTATTGCTTTAAGACTCCCTTTGTGCCACTGGGTGTCAGCAAAACATAAGAAACCGAAAACCGCTACAGTGGGTTAAGGTGGTTTTCATTGCAGTCTCCTTCCTTAAAGAAAAATCCTTTTGGCGATAATTGACGTCGTTGTTTCTTGAGAGGGTGTGGATTCACTATAAGCATTTGCACTCTGTAGATAGCTTCTCTGTTCAAAAACTGTGCAAAAAACTTGGGTGTATTAACCCAGTGATTACAACCAAATGCATTACATTTATGCAAATCCCTCAACCTTGCAAAGAACCGGGCAGGGGAACAAGCAGCCACTGGACTGGGGGTGCCTGGTCCCCCTTGCTACTGAAGCTTCCACAGCCATGTGCTGGTACCAGCATTGTCTTCGCTACCTTTCTCAGGCTCTGGGTTGCCTTTGGTTTAGAGCATTTGTCAAGTTACACTGCAGTGATTTTGGCAGCACCAATATATGTGTTGCAGATGTAAAGGCAGGAGATGGATTTTCCTGAGTTAAGTTCAATGCTTAGAAATACGGTAAACTACTCCTTATGACTGACAAATATCTGCCTGCAAAAATAGCCGTGTGTCTTTTGAATGAAACCAGAGTATGATCATACTCACATCCATGTGTACAAGTTCTCTTTTAGGGGAGGAGGTTGCCTTTGCTTGTGCAGATACCTTGCAGTTCGAATTAGGCTGTGAATGTCTTTCATTCTGGCTTGAGAGTTCATTCTTTGAGATGCTCTGGCTCCTCAGAAACTAGACACTGTTGTACAAGGGATTTTTATTTGTATTTACAGGGAAATAAAAGGCTTGTGATAACTGCAAATAAGCTTTTTCTAATGCTTTTCTTTGTTTGTTTGGGGTTAGGAGGATACAAGATAGGAATGTAAAGAGCAAACACATTTGTTGTTAATTCTAAAATACATTCACATTTTAAACTCTATTATTTCAGGATAACACTTCAAAAGGACAGTCAGGTGGAGTATTTCTTTCTATGGAGAGTTGACTGTTGTTTCCTTTGGGATGTTTTGTCATGGTCTCACAGTGCTGAGGTTTGCTGTTCCTGACGAAGGCACAAAGAGCAATCAACTGGGTAACATTCTTGGGTGTGTTTTAGGGAGTGGAGCACTATGGACAACAACCCTGATGCCCTGACCAGCCAAGGAACTCCTGGCCAGTGTGGAAAATTTCAAAGAAGTTGATAAATGTTTTTTTAAAAAAACCCTAAACGAACCCCCCTGAAACTGTTAGAATGCTTTATGATACGCTAATGCATAGTGAGGACTTGATGAAAGGGGAGGGAGGCTGGAGCAATGAGGATGTTTATTATTTATCATGGATTAAAAAGAATGATGATGAAAATTTTAAGTTTTAGGAAATTCATTGGAATATAGCCAGTGGACTTTCATAAGTTCAGGTGTCCACTGCAACCATCAAGTTGTTGTCTGCCTGCTGCAAAACTGCCTCTGTGTTTCAGGAGGGAAGAGGGAGATGAGAAACTCTTTTATCTTCAGTTAGTTTAATACATTTTTAACACATCTAACCAAAGTTTTAATGAAAAAATTTCCATTTCCCCACCCCTATTTTGGGAAAATCCATGCTGTTCTGCTGTAAAAACTGATGGGAAATATTCCTGATGGTAGGACAAATTGTATTTTTCCCATTAAGGCTCCACTGGTGAAAGTATATTGAGCTTTCCAGAATGTTCCTACAAATAATTACACTGAAATAGAATGCATTATCGATTAAAAACAATAAAGAAAAATCATCTGAGTATTTAGGTTCAGACTAATGTCTCTACCTAAGAATATCATTGCTAAGTCCATGAAGTCACATACTGATAAGAAAATCATCTTGAAGAGCAGCACAGTGCATTCTTGCAAGAATAAAAGTGCTGACATTAAAACTGGAACTGATTATGTTGAACATGGTTTAGGAAAAAAGTTTTCACATTAGCCCAGAAGTTTTCGTCACAACCTCTTCAACTTTGAAACTTGTTTGCTGTTCACTGTATTGGTGTTAAAACTGAGGTCTACTTTGCTGTGGTTTGTTTCTTCAGTTGTGCCAGCTCTAGTACTTTTGAGAGGGAATAGGATCTCAGGCTAGGAGAAGCATTGCTTCTCCTGCAGGTACCGTTGTTGGTTATCCTCCAATCTGAGGAGGCAGAAAAGGCAGAAAGATTTTGCATAACAATAAAAGGTCAGTCAACAATTTTTTTCTATTATTTCCTATTTAAAATACTTGTGTTTGGAAAGCTAAACACAGAATACACTTAATTCCTATTTTATGACTCATAGGGAAAGTCTCAGATGTATTGCTTTTGAGCACATTTTATCTTGCTTTCCAGAATTACTTCTTTCCCATGATCAAGCTGATCAGCTTCTGTTCCTCCATCTATCATAACTCTCCTCTGAAAAATTAACCCCTGCCCCTGGGGTTCATACAGAAGTGCAATTTCCAGCACAGCTTGCAAAGTGGGCTTTGTGTTGGTTTTTGAAATATTTAGAAGGATGTAAAAATAAAGTAAAAGATGCTGACAAGGACCTAGACCTATATTCTCACCTATAAAAGCATTGTTTGCAGAAATACTGAACAGTCTTTTCTGTAATGAAGTGGACTATATTAGGGTTCTTTAGGTTTTGCTGTACTAGCTCCACAGCAAGGGAAGAGAGAGCCTGTAGGAGCAGTTTTACTTATTCCTTCATTTCAAATTTGTCCCCTTGAGGGATGTAATGCACGTTGAAGTTTGCAGCATCTCGCTTTATGATTGTTGTGATTGTCTCTCATTAAACCCTAAGCATGGCTCAGGCAGGCTGCCTATTTTTGACACTGCTTTGTGAGCCATGCTCTGGCCTCTTGCTTTCCCAATTCCACAAGACAGATTGAAGGGAGAGATTCAAAATGAATGTAGAAGCAACTGTGCTTTTCTGACAAAAACAAGGGTTTTTTTGCATGTTGTGTGGGCCTTTAGAAGGCTGTGGTGGACACTGGCTACTAAATTGTGTTGGACTCAGCACTGTGCCAGGATGATATAAGGCTTTGGGGTCAGTGCTTAGTCAGGTTTGCTGACTGATGCCTCTCCAGGCATCTCAGCAAAGCTCAAATCAGACTTGAAGGTTATGATGTTTTCATGTGACGAACAATAATCTTTATTGGTCTCTCTGGGACAGTCTTCAGTATCTAGGAGAGGTCTTACCAGATGAGAATGATCCCTTTCCTCAGCTGTGAAACAAGGATAAACTCCAGAAATGGTTAACTGGATCAGTAGAAACTGTTCAGCGCTTGCCTTGCTTGAGTTTGTAGGAGAACATGGAGATGTCTTCTGTTCAAACCACTGGACCTGATCTGAGAAAACTCTACACAAACAACCTAGCAGTGTTAATCATGACAATATAGACATTTGAACAGAGCAAAATGGCCTTAAGCCAGTAGTTTCTGTAAGCTTCAGTGACTAGGTCATGAACAATGAAGGCTGAAGAGGTCAAGGTGAGGAAGAGGAGTTAAAGACCCCCGGAGTAAGGCCGAAGACCAGAAACAGCCACCTAATCCTGATGCCAAAAGAAGATTCTGGAAGGCTCCGCCCAAACCCCTTAGAAAGAAGGTCTGCAAAGCAACACTCCAAGTTTCCCTCTGCAATGAGAAGGGGTCTTTGTTCTGGGGAGCATCCCCACCAGAAGGTAAGTGCTTATTCCATGGGATGAGCTTTCTGAGTTCATTCAGGAAAAGTAGTTTGACTGTAGCATGCTTCTCTCTAACTTGAACCAAACAAAAATTAAATTAAATTAGTTTGGTGTTTGTTTGTTTGTTTTTTTTTCTCCTGATGTGAGGCAGAAATGATTGCAGAAAAATATTTCAGATTACTTTGGGATAATCTAAATTGGGAAGCAATTCTAGAAAGGTTTGGAGGTGCTGAGTAGTTGCTGGTGTTATCTAGTTCCCAGAAATACATAATGTCAGGCTTGTGCATGATGAAGCATTTGTATATAGGTATATATATACATGCACACACACACACATAGGAAATCACAGATGCCACTTTCAACAAGAGAATGTGTATTTAAGGCTGTCAGTTTATTCTTGGCTCAGACCATATGCCCTAGTTTTTGTTCAGATGTATGAGTTATTTTTCATGCCTGAAGCAGTATTTTAGGAATCAATCATCTTAATTTTTGATCATTGCTTTTAATCACCATTTTGTGTCTAAATAGTATATGACTTTGGTCTTAGATGAGCATTTGTGAGGGTGATCATTGTATACTGAGATTAGTGAATTTCCTGGGTGCAGTGACCTTCTGCATGTCAACACGGTGGTACTTGTTTGTAATTCACATTGATCTTGGAAAGAGGGGCTAAAGGAAGGGTCACAACAAAGGTGAAAAGGACTCCAAAGACAAGATTATTCTAACAATTTTACTTTTCTGTATGTCAGGGACAAGGACAGGGGCTGTCCCTCCACATGCTCTCAGGAATAGATTGAGTTTGTTCTGAGGCGGAAAGGACTTTAGGGTCATCCTATTCTTCTTTAGGTGGAGGATCATTGCCTTCCTAAGACTGTGCTCTATGGGGAACTTGCCACCGGCTGCCACAAGAGAGGAGCCCCAAAGAGGAGATACAAGGACTCCCTGAAACAATCCCTCAGCCTTGGCCA
>JAWWMP010000116.1:10116495-10162849 GCA_035047865.1 Dendrocincla tyrannina
TGGAATTTCATGTCTTTAGATGGAATTTCATGTCTTTAGATGGAATTTCATGTCTTTAGATGGAATTTCATGTCTTTTGTCTCTTTTCTCTTGTCCTGTCACTGCACACCACTGACAAGAGCCTGGTTCCCTCCTCTTCTCCAGGCTGACCAATCCCAGCTCTCTCAACCTCTTTTGTATGGGAGTTGCTCCAGTTCTTTCCTTGTCTTTTTAGCCCTTTTCTGAAATTACTTTTTAAGGTACGTGTCTTGTCCTGGGGGTCCCACAGCTGGACCCAGCCCTCCAGGTGTAGCCTCATAGCATGAGGTAAAGAGAAAGGATCACCTACCTTGACCTGCTGGCACAACTCCCGTTGCAGCCCAGGACGTTGTTGGCTGTCTTTGCTACAGGGGTGCATTGCTGTCTCATGGGCACTATTACTTTTTGGATAAATTGCTTTTGCCAATGATGCTGCTGCTTCCTTCCACCTTTTTTAATATCTTTCGTGTGTGTGTGTGTGTTTTATGTATGATCTGGATGGAAGAATGGGTTTTGTTTGTTTGTAATTTCCCTATCCCGTCCTTACCCCACCATCCTAATTTTTTTTTGCTGTAAGCTTTCTGCAGCCTTTGGACTCAGTTGCCAAACCTGGCAGAGTTCAATTCTATTCTGCCAGAGTCAAATCTAGATGTAGGAAGTGAGTGAATGTATTATGACACAGAGGTAAATAACCATAATTGGGCAAATGGAAAAGGGCATCTTCTGAGTGATGGTATGTTATGCTAGCTTTTTTACTTTCCTGCTAAGTTAATGGAATTCTACATTACATGGTTAGTTAATGCCTATGAAAGTAGCTGAAAACTGGAAGGAAGACAATTTTGAATATTGAACACTGAGTTTTATCCTCACAGAACCCTCACCTGACAACATGCATATACTTCCTAACTGGAAAAATGTGTATAGAAGTATTCCGCAGTAAACCATAATATATTGCTTCAAATATTCTTTACAGATTATTGGATGAGCAAAAGGTAGTAAAGTCAGCAAGTCTGTATTTATTACCTCTGATGTGCACTTGCATTAGCTGTGCACAAGAAGAGTTCCTGCTGTTAAGTCTACAGACTCAGAGTCTCTGCCCCTACTGGGCTGTGCCATGACACATTCAATAGATCTAACTCTTTAAGGTGAATATATATTTTTTCCATCTCTCTCTTAGCAGACAGATCAAAGTAAAACCAGCTTGACTTAGACTTTCTTTACTAAAAAACAAATTAGTTTCATTTACAGTCTCTGCTAAGATTAGTCTGGAGTTGCCAGATGTATATATTAAAACAGCGCGTTGCATAGTAGTGCACTTAGGATCTAAAAGGGATAGAGAAACTGGAATGTAACTAGTAGATATCTGCCTGATTCATTGCTTATCCACCAAAATAAGAGCTTAAGACTCTGTGCTTGTTTGTCTGAGAATCACAAAATTGTTCATGTGGGCAAAGTTTGTGAGGTTTGTGAGCTTACCCAGGTCTGTATCAGGTTGAGTTTCAAGAGCAACACATATGGAGAATCTAAAAGATCTTTGGGACAACTGTTCATGTATTTGACCACCCTTAGAGTAGAAAAAAAAAATCCTTACAGCTTCTAAGAGAAGAAGAAGAACAAACCAAGAAACATTTTTTCTTTCCATTTCCAGAGTAGGTTTCTTGTGTTGACATTATGGTAAGCAGTTTCTTCAAGTGGGAAATGTTAACATAGATCCACTGGCAGTTATGGAAGTTGAGCTAAAAAGTAGTAAATTCTTTTAGCTAAAAGTGCTTGGGAAACTGTCAGAGTCACTATATATAAATAGGACTCTGAATAGACTTTTAGAGCTAGATTTAGAGGAACCAGGCTGATTGCAGGCCCAGTTAGACAGACATAAACAGACTAAACAGATAAATTGCTCATGTCCTTTAAGATAAATTAATGGCAACCTGTAGGTGTAACCTTCAGAGTGAGACAACAATAGATGCTCAGAGAAGCTTTTCCAATCTAATTTACTCTCTTATGTGGCAATCACTCTTGCTTACTAATAATATTTAAAAAAAAAATACTGAAACCATCTGACTTACTCCCTGTGAGAAAAGCCAGCTCCAACTGAGAAATCATCAAGTCCTTTAAGGAATAAAGTCTCTATCTTTTGTATTGTTTTGGATTTTACAGAACAATGTATGGTTTGTTTTAATACTCCATTTCCATTTATTGCCTATCCGTCCCATGAATTTCCAAAGAAGAGAGAAAAAATGGAGTTCCCTTCCATTTATCCAGGTCATTTTGGCTTGTAGAGTGGTAACGTTCTGATGCATTGTAAATTTATCAGGGCAAGTTTTATAGATTTGCACTGCTCCAGGCCAGCATTGCCCTACTGTTATCAAGGGCATTGCAACAAGGATCTACAGCAGCTGAAATCTGGACTCATCTTTTATTGAATAGATTGCCACATCCCCTGACAATGGTTATCAAGGGTTGTTCTTTGAAGAACAGCACTTTGTTTCATTTGTGTGTCAAAGGCAACATAGGCTGCTTGCATTCCAAAAATCCTCAGAAATGTTTAAGACTGCCACCTTTGACTGCTTGGGAGTGTTTTGAATGTAAAAGTACAAGAGAAAAAAAATATATATTTTTTAAATCCTTTATAGGAACAGGACACAGTGTCAGTCTATTTATTTGATGAGTGCAGGCATGAACATCACTGTTGCATTTGCAGCAGGGTCAGAGGGACAAAGCTGTCCTAAGCATGACTATAATGCAAGAGCAGTAAGATGATATTTGTGAGTATGAAGCTGAATTCACATCAAAGTCCTCTTTGCCAGGTGAGGTAGTTAAAGCGATGAGATTTTTTGATTTCCTTTATTTTCATCCCAGTATTTTGATGTCTGCTGATTTAGTCTGATAAGTTAGAATTTTGATGCCAGTGTGCTTAATTACCTGAACAGATTTTCTATTGACGTGCTTTCTCTCTCATTTTTTTTTCTTATCCTCCTCCCCCTATTCAAACTTGTCTTCAGTTTTTGCTCTTATGAGTTTTAATGTAAGAATGGTTTAAGCAAAGTCTGTTAGCCAGTTGATTCTAGCAATCTGCTTCATTTGTCTGCTGTAGCTCTGCATTGAATATAAGGCTGTGTCATTTCTGCCCTTTGTGCTGACCCTCTTCCCTAAAACTGTAAAACCAAAACAGATATCAAACCAATTTCCCTAGAAGTTCTAGAGGATGTTCCAAGGAAATTGTGGTGAAGTCACCATGTCTAATCAAAAAGCAAAAGGCCTTTGGACCCATACTGTCTGGTCACACCAGTGGGAGTGTCTCACCTCTGCCTAGCAAGTGCTGGGAAGGCTGGGTGCAAGGTAGGACTGGGCACGGAATTCTTTGTTTGAGGTGGCTTGAGTTATGCAAAGGCACTGTATCGTTCCCAGTGGACAGGAAAATTTCCTCAAGCACAATCATTCTGGTTTTTATCTGACATTAAGACTCTTTTGAGGTAGCTGGTGTTATGTTTTCAGAAAGTTTCAGAACTCATAAACTACAGAGAATGAAAAAAAGAAAGGTAAAAAAGGGCAAGCTTCTCAGTTTGCAAATCCCGATGGAATAATACCTGGGTGCATATTATGTGTGTTTGCTTTATTAAGAATACTATTATCTCTTGTATATGACTGAATGGGAGCAATGGACTCTGAAGCCAGTATTACAGGCATTGAACTGCTTTTTATTTAGTCTAGGACAGGCTTTCCTATGCCATATTCTTCATGATTTTCCTCCTGTGGGTTGGACTGTTTCATACATATATTTCACCCAGAGCTGTAGAGAAAAGAGGTAGGTAGAAGGGAGCACTGAAATCCTTCCATTTCTACTAGCAGCTGCTGAGCTAGAAATTCACGTTTCAGAGTTGTCAAGAGGTGGGTCAGCTCTGTTTGGTGTCTGAAAGCCAGTGGGTACCTGATGACGGATCAACTGGATGCAGTTCTTGCTATAAAGTAGCAGAAAGTCAAGTAGCATGCTTAACTTGATTAGTTCAGGCACTTCCCACAGCAGTAACTTTGCTGAAAGCTGACAAAGAATGCAGCTAGCTTATGCATTCTCAGAGAGGTATCTCCTAAAAGGCTAATAAATATGTGACCAGGGTAGTTCAGCCGCTGCTAGTAAATGATGTCAGGGCTATAAAGAAATGTATGTCAGTCTAATGTATGTATTCTGTTCAACATATGAGATTAAAAACCACCACAAAGTCAACTGTGTGTAGCAGTAAATATGGAGGTGAAAGATGAAGGCAGGAAAAAAAGTCAAGTCTCTCTCCATCATTATTTATAGTCTAGCAGTGATGTTTCCTGAGTGTTTCCAAAGGAAAAACTTGGAAGGGAATGGAGCAGCTGAGGTGATTGCTGCACAGTAGGTCTTAGTTTGAATAACAACAACAGTATCCAAATTTGCAGCATAAAATCTGCTTTTGTGCCCCATATCACTATTAGAAAATTGTTTGTGTGGCTCCTCATTGTGAACCTCTAGATCATGGTGAGCAGTATTGATATGTGGCTCAGAGAGTGAAAGACAGAGAAGAAAGATGATGCTGGTAAGAAATGGATGAGACAGGAACAGAAGGTAATGAAGAGGAACACAAAAGATAGGAGGCTTTAGATCATTTAAAGGATAATAGATGAGAAAGTTCACTGTAGATAAATGTGGAATAGTCATGACTTTGATGAATCCTTTTCACTCCAGACTCTGTATTTCACAAAACAGGGCTTTAAAAAGTAAAACCAACAAAATCTGAGAGTCAAAAGGCACACCTATGTGTGCTGTTGATGAGTAGCAAACAGGAGGAAGACAAATCTCTACATGCAGAATGGTACTGCTCGTGGGGATCATGATCCAAGATGCTAAAGAGTGGGTTAAAATAAAAAGAAAGAAAGAAGGGGAGGGAGAGTGAACCCAAAGGCAAAATAAAATGGTCAGCTAACCAAAAAATGAAGAGTTTGGAATAGTGTGCTTGTGGATGTGGACTTCTGATGTCAAGACAACATACAGAAATTATTTGGTCCTAAAAGAGTTTCTTTCAGCTGTTGCTAATAGTTATATATAGGAAGCAGTGATATTACATATGTTTAGAAGGCAAGTTTTGACTGTAATTCTCTAATTTTATTGGGGTGGGGGGAGAAGTCTCAGAAACTAAAGGAGGGACAGGTAACATTAACATGCTGGTTTGTTTGGGGTTTTTTGGAGGAATTGGGATTGGTTTGTTTGGTTTGGTTTGGTTTTGTGTTTGTTTGTTTTTGCCCCCAAAGAGAAGTCCTTTTTTCCCTGCTAGTGTGCAGGGACGTCAATATTGCAGCATTTGTTGTTATGGAGGCAGGACTGCTGGCCATTTTCTTTGCCAGAAGACTGGGAACTTTTGGATGCTGTATTCCAACAGTCATACGTCCAGGTATGCCAAAATCATATCTTTTTGCTGTGTATGTTTGTTGCTGCAAGGAAGGTGCTTCCTGCAATATTATCTGCTTTTACCTGAGGCTTTCTCAGCTCAACAGAGATGGATACAGGATAAACTATGTCCCTTAGCTTGGAAACCAGCATAACTTATAAAGCTCCCAAACCACTTCGTGTTACACTTTCAGCTCAGACTAAGGCTGACAAGATTCCTGGGTTTGTGCTCCATGGCAGAGAGAACCTTGGTTTGACATTAATTTCTTTGGCAGAAGAGAGGTCTTAGCACCAATTATGAAGAGATGAAGTAGATTATGTGGCTGGGTTTTTTTAAAGAAAATTTTTAATTAATTTCGTTTTATTTCGCCTAGAAACAATGAATAGTCACAGAGGAAATATCAACATTTCTAACCATTGTTCCAATGTAGACTGCAAGCAGGCTTATTTTTGTGGCTAAGTTCTGAATCTTTTCAGAGTGTGGCTACAATTTGTTCTTGGCCATGCAAGCATCAGTAAAACCTCTATGACCATATTTTGGAAGTAAGTAGGTTTTTTACCTTTTTACGGCTAAATTTGGTTGTTATTTTTCTATAAAGCTGAACCACTGACTGGAAACAAAGAATGTGGCAGCAAGTATATATTAAAAGTATATATTAAAACTGGTTTGCTAGGAGTCAAACAATTTTTCCAGACTCATAATGCCAGTGTAAAACAAAGCCTTTTAGTATTTGCTTCAGGGGATAAGTGGAGTTACAAAAGTAAAATATCCCGTCTTTTCAGTGCAGAATTTTCAAATCCTGTGAAGATACAGAGCATCTTGTGGTTTGCTAGTTAGTCTCCATTTGAATTGAGCTCTAGGACTGGCTATGCTACTTACTCTGTGAGCATGTGAATCCTTTCACATCTATATATTGCACTGTTCTTCATTGTTGAGAGACCCTGAGAAGCTCTGCAGAACACTGAAGTTTAGATTGCAAGAAGTATTAGAAAATTATTACTTATAACCCTAGCTTGTTATGAATGCAGGTACATTCCAGTGTTATCGAATGAATGGTGTGAACACAAGCTTTTTGTCTAATACACATTGTTAGAGTAGAATGATGTGTCATTATTGTGCTATACAAATAGCAATGGTAGTTTAACAAATTGCAATTCAACCAACCACAGTTCATTTTGTGCATAAATGCATATTAAAAATAGTAAATGTGAGATTAAATGCTCCTTATCCAACAGTTGATCTTAAACCCACTTAGTTTGTTAATGGTAACTGCTGTTTGTAGGTGCTTCTGGCACCAGAGCACAGGGAACCTAACCTAAAGGTTTTACTATGCCTTTCTGCATCTGAGCTATATGAAAGATGATTTGGCTTCAAAAAATTTTCTGTACAGCTGGTAAAAGAACTGTGTGCATTTGTCTAAATAATTCTGGTGATCAAGCAAGAACACCTTCCCAAGAGACTGCAACTGAAAGATGAAACTATTTAGTTCTCTGTGAGCAATGAAAGCTTTGCCAAGGTCTGACTCAAGCAGGAGAGGAACGTTTTGAGATAGCAAGAGAAAAGTGTTTCTTCTGTGGTAAGCTTCTGACTTAATGCAACCTGAAAGAAAGCGATGTGCTAACTGACTTTAAGTAGGGACTTGAAATCTTTATCAGTGATTGGCTTGAAAGAGAATATGTTTGCATCTACTGATGTTGCAGGTCATACTTCTAAGCACTTTAACTAAGCACATTTCTTTCCCTGCACTTTCTCTCTCTTCATAAAAAATCCATATATTTATATTCCAGAAGGCACTGATTTGTAAGGAAGCTCTCTATAACCAGCTGAAAAAGAGAATCTTAGCTAAGATGATGTGAGAGAGAAGAAAATGGAGACTGACAGATTACTTCTCTCTCTGGTGAAGAAAATACTGTAGCTGAGAAACTCATGTGTATGTGTGTGTGCATGTACACCCACTTTTATTAGGCAAGCCTTAGAGCTTCACACTATAAAGTTTTGGCTTTAAGTGTGTATTGGTCTTCTGTTCCTTCCGCCTGCTGTTGAATTAATATTGATTTGTGCAGTCTGTTCTCCTAGCTCCTGTGATATTAATGTAGAGCCTTTCCACCTTCAGCTTCTTCTCTCTTGCTGTCACCCTTTTTTAATATATATTATTTGTGTAGTATGCTCTTGGTTCATAGGTGCCAGCATGTCATTCAGTGTTGTAAACATGTAGTATTAATTCCAGCTTAAGCTACTGTCACAACAATGACCTAACTTGCAAGAAAAAAAAAAACCAAAAAACAACCCTGACAAGATAGTATTATTATTACTAAAGAAAAAATGTCAGAACAAAGTCTTTTTAAGGGGTCTCAGAGGGCTGGAAAACCCCTATTAAAAAAGCCTGCAAAATGAAATCAAGGGAACAGTGAATAGCTCCCATAAAACCACTAAGAATAAAGATGTGAAAAATACTTGGAGACAACAACTGCAAGGGCTTTGTCCCAGGGACTGTGTGCTGTGCCTGAATTTCATACACATGATCTTCAGCTGGGAATGTTTTGCCTTAATCCAGTCTTGACTGATTCAACAATGGAACTAAATAAGTATTATAATCAAGATGGGTGTGAGGTACAGCTATGCATAAAGACTTGCTGCTTTGAAATGCAGTAAGGTAGGTATAAACCTACATCCTGGAGAAAGCAGAACCTGACTGATTTTACCAAAGCACTGTGATTTTTCAGAAGCTTGAAAATGAGAAGTTGAAATGTTTTGATCAGTCACAGTTCATGAATGAGTAAAAGTAAAGAAAGCTATTTCTGGTGGTAATTTTTACAGGGAGGAAAAGCTCTTATGGTCTTCACCTTCTGGGACAGTTTCATCGACAGAAAGATGTTGCATTCTTTTGGGAGACGTAATAACATTGCAACAATTTTATTTTTATTTCTTATTTGTGTCAAACTGGAACAAAGACCACTGCTCTCAATACAACATTTGAAGAATTACTGCTTTTTCAGTTTGTCATTCTGTCTCTTGCACAGGGGAGCCTACATCACATTGCACATTATTTCATATGGCATCTTTAAAATGAGCTGTTAAGATTTGATGTACAGAAAATACACACCTTTGGGTCAATAATTTATAGGCATCTTGATGGTTAAATGAAAGTCCAGTGAGTCCTTTCTGAGCTATTCTCAGCTTCATTTCACGATACACATGCACTTATATTTTTATTATTTGGTTATGCCATTTTACTATACTATTTTTAGTTGAACTTAGTCAAGATGTAACAGGAGGGGTTTAGTATTCCAAATGCATATTCCAAATGAATTCTTTGCAACTTTGATTTTTATACTGGTGAAAATGGCCCCACAACCACAAATGCCTCTAGGTAATAATGATGCTTCAGTGGAGGTATCTTTGTATCAAAGGGTGAAACATCTTTATCCATCGTTTAGGAACCCTTGTCAGCCTTTAGCATTAGCAAACGAACTAGCACGTCTCAAAAAGAAATGCAGGAGGCACAGAAGTGTGAGAGCTCTTGAACTCAGCAGACCTTTAATTTTTCTAATTAATATCAAATAAACAAAGAAATAAATATTAGCTGTTTTTGTGCCAGGCAGAGCCATAAAAGACTTGTTCATGTACTAAGGGGTGATGAAGTTTGGTTGAGTTGTTCTTACTGGCCCTCATCTCCTCTGAATCGCAGTTCCTCGTGGTAATGACCTCTGCTGTTGATGCTGTGGGATTCTGTGCGCCAGAGATGATGCAGCACCCTGCTGTATGCTGCTGCAACCTTGCTTGCCTTCTAGGAGGAACATAAACATGAAGTTTTCAGCCAGTTCATTCTCTTGTTACGTTCAGATCTGCTGAACATCTGTTCAGGCTTTAATATCTTCCAGAGATGGTTTGGGAGCAGGAGTGGAAGTTTCCTTTCGAAGCGCTGGATGAAATATTAGAGTGAGGCCAGTGGATATCATCTCCTGAGCAATTAGGGAAATTCTAGAGGACAATAGTGTGAGGCGGTGCATCTAGACCTTGGTTAGAACTGTTGTTTCAATTACACTCTGTAGATGGCTTGAAGAAGGTCAGAAACTCAAAAATGGGTGTGTATGTGTGTGTTTTGATGTGCAGGGGCAAACAATGTTCATGCTGTCAAAAACTGAAATGTCAGAGTAAAAATCTTTACCAATTGCAAGAATCGTGGGGGTATCTTAAAGCCTTCTCCTGGTTCCTTTTCACTGGTTACTCTTTCCTTCCTTTTAATGTGAAATGCAAGAAATTTAGCATGTTTCTTTTGAGCTGGTGGTCTGTCACTATTGGTTTGACTATACATTCTTCCATGTTTTCTTAGAAACACTTTTCTTGCCATGCTGCTGGTGGCAGTGTGCTCCAGTGGAGGAAGGTTTTTATGAACACTTGGGTGTTACCTGTGCTGCATCCTTACAGATGGCTCAAACCCCTGGACATTGGCATAAGGTATTGCAGAGAGGAAATGATTTCACTCATTTCATTTTTTCTGGTAATGAATTATATCTCGAGTTACAAGCTGAGAATTGTCTGCCCTGAATAGTCCAAACTTTGATCTTATTCTTTTTTAGCTCTTATTCCTGTGGTGTGCTGATATTTTGCTGCCTCATGCTGATAACCCTGTTCCAACATAAAGGACTCTTAACCTGAATAATCAGTTGCCTGGAAAAGCACCAAAAAAGCTTTGCCTGAAAAATTCACATTTGAGAAAAGGTCCAAAAAATCTCACACTGGTAAGTATTTTAAATTAGGAGTCCTAGAGGAATGGATATGGACACGGAGAATATTTTTCATGTGCCTTGACAGATTAGCACTGCCAGAATGGTTGTGGCAATTGGTCCTACAGCAAATGAAACTTGTGTGCTTGGATATGTTGATACACTGCATGGTTATAAAAATTTTCTAGGAGATAATCTTCCATCCTGTAGAAGGGAATTTTACTACCTGTAGTCCGGACAATTTTATCTATTTAGAATAGGTCCATAGTATTCTGCTGTCCACAGTCTTCCATCATATGACTGAACTGAAATCTTTGCTCTAGATGGAGAGAGGAGTAGCAGTTATTAGGTTGTTATTCTCTTATTATAGAGCCACACACTGATACTGGAAGTTTAACTGAAACACTGTATAGCTAAGAGGCTGTTCTAACAAGTAGATACAGCATAGCTTGAAGGATATGCTTTTAATGATAGAGAGATAGGAGATACTTTATGGCTTATGAATTGGGCACTATCAGCTAAGGCAAAATTCCCATTTCATTCATGGCTGAACGGAGAATAATTTTTGTAAGATGATAGTGATGTGTAAATCAAATGTTTTTCTTCTCCCTGACACGACAAGCTTTATAATTACAGATGGGCCATGCTCCTGTTGCCGTACACTTTCAGCAAATGATGCTGAATATTAGCAATTCTGCCATATCTGCAGGTAGCAGTTCAAAGCTTCAGAATGACTGCATATTCTATAGTCTTATGCTGCTAAATCAAAGCCTTTCTGAATTGAAAATTAGATCTGCAGTGCTGCAAATGATTCCAGAGTGATTATTTGTAGCACAGCAAAATAGGAATAAACTTGTGGCAATGTGGTTTCTTTTGCATATTTTCTGTATTTATAGACAGTAGCTATTTCAGTATGAGATATGGGGGAAAAAAATGATTTTGGGCCATTAGAAAATGCTGATATGTGATAGAAAGGGAAGGCTGAAAGGGATACTTCCAAAGACATGAGCTAGATGATGCAAAACTCTTAAAGTTATGATCCTCCAATATAAGTAATTCTTTCTAATGGGGTCATAGGAGAGGAATATTAATGCGGATCATCTGTGGCAAAAGGTGGTCTGTGATGCATCTCAGGAAAATGCTCTAGTGCCTGGAGCACAGTTCAGGACCACACTGCTGTATAAGTGTCAGCAGAAGCCTTTAACCACAGAGTCGGATGCCGGGAGCTGAGCAATTGCAATGACTCTGAACTGTTGAGTGAAATTTGTTTCCTGGTGATTAAAAAAAAAAAAAAAGAAAAAGAGGCATTTTATTTTACAACTCACCTTACATCTCTAAAAGTAGCATGTTTATGCCCAGGTACCATCCCCTCCTCTTTTTCCGAGTCTTTTTCCTGTCAAAGACCTCTCCTGTGAACAGACTGTTATCCAAAGCGTGCAGAATTCCTTGTCTCTTGCCCGCTTTACCTCTGTCATTGATTATACTGGGCTCCTTTTCCTAAGATGCTCACGGAATCTTTCAGCCACCTGCTTTGTGGTGAGTAATGTCATGGCAGGAAGAAGCAGAAGTGTGTGATACAGCAAGAGCAGGGGCAAAATAAGCAGCAAGGTCTGACTTCCCCTTTAGGTCCTTAATTTTGTTTGCTTTTCTTCCCACACTGGGATTTTGTTTTTGATTAATCATATATGAGTCAGTGTAATCTGATTTTATTTTTTTTCTCCCCACTTGTATTGTTCTGCCCAACCTGTTAATGGACATAATGAGGAAGAAAGGTGTACAAGCAGCCCTCAGGCATTTTGGCTGATTTCTGTTGCAAGAGTGTATTTTGGCTCACCAGAGCTGGAGCTCCTGAGTTGTAGTTCCCCTTTTCCAATGTGACTGGAACCCACAACAGTGGGTACACAACAGTGTATCCTTGCCAGTCAGCAATATCTGTTTGTGGAGAGCTGTGTTGCTTGTCAGACTCCCTGCATGAGGATCGCTTCCTTTCATATAAAATTTAATTCTGTCTAGGAAGCCTTTATTTGAAAGGACTGCCATGTGCCCTGTGGCTCCAGAACCAGCTGGGAATACAGAGCATGCTGTCAGCCTGCTCCTAGAGAGTCAGTCACCTTACCTACTTCATGCAAATCTTTTTGGGGTATCATGAAGTATTTGTTTCAGAAAGTACTCCTTAGTTACTGATACCCAAATGAGTATGTGTATGTGATCTCTAGCTCCCACATACGAAGATTTATTTTAAAGTCTGGCAAGATAGGTTTGCACATAATGCTTGAATCTGGTAGCACTAGTGGAATTTGTTGTTCCTCTTATTGCAGTGATTTATTTATTTAATTATTTTAATCTGCTTTTGATCTCCCTTTTACTTTCCCCAGGAGAAGGGGTGATGATGTTAAAGTGCCCTGAGTAGTCCTCACTGCTGACCCTGGGTGAGGGCTGCACAGCTACACTCAGGTATTGCTTTCCCATCACCATTACTGTCAGCTAAACTAGTTAGAATCAATATACAGTGAAATCAGGAGGTGTTATGATAATGCAGTTCTTGCCCACTTCTGCCACAGCACTGGGAACTTGCATTTTTTTGGTCACTAATCATGTCAGGACCTTTGGATGCACATTATTTGTCTTTTACTCTGCTATTTGCCGTGGTTTTTTCTTGACAGATGAAATGCAAGTTCTTCCTGCAGACGTCTATAGTGCAGGCTCATGATGACTGTGCAGGACAAGCTCTTTAGGAAAATGAATAACTCTTGACTAGAGACTTGTCTGGCAGCAGCAGTCTTGCTTCTTGGCATAAAGGCTTTTGACTTGGCCTTTTGTATGATGATGAGTGAAGATGATGACCACTTTGCCTTGAGTAAGGCACAAAATGAGAAGCCAAAGTTTTTCTCAGAGCTGGCTGAGACAAGGTCTAAGGTCATGTGTCAGCACCTCTATGAATATCAAAACCTCTAAGTATGCTTTTCTCTTTCTTAGTATAATTTTTGAAGACACATTCAAGGAGTTAAGAGGACACTCTTGTCTTTAATAGAGTGGCATTTTTGAGATGTGACGTTCAGGACATTCTGTGGTTTCTTGTAACATAATAATTCAGCCTTAATGCAGTAAGCAGTTGCAGGACATGGAGTTGTACACACACAGCTGAAGACATGCTACTGCTGTTTGAATGGATGGTCATGGTTTTGTGATTACACATCTTAGGCAGACAGAAAACCTGTGTAGGACAATTATTTGGAGGAGTGGCTGGATGAGGGTAAAGATGTTGGGATAGGAAAATAATGGAAAACAGTTAACTCAGCTGATGCTTCTCACTTCAGTGTCTCTCCACTGTCCTGCATTCATTGATCACATTCCACTCACAACAGCTTCTACTTGGAAGTGTAAAGCACAGAGACACTTCTTTATGGCACTGGCAAACCACTTTGACTTGGAGGCCCTTAGGTTTTTATCATTTCTACATATACAATCTTTGTATTTTATTTTTTCCTGATTTTTTTTTCCTTCAGTATTACACTGTTTCCTTCAGACACTTTAACCTATTGAGCAAGTGATATAGTTCATTCTAACAAATCCTTAATGATGAAAACTGTTATGTTGTTTAGACCTTTTCCCTTACTTTGTGCATCATGATGCATTAATTTCACTTTGCAGGTTTTTTTTTTTTCCCCCCTAGGTTTACACCCCTGGAAATGCATTCTCACTCAGGCCTATTTCAGTCATTATAAATATTAGGTTTTGCCCAACATTTGTTTCAAATAATGTACCTAAGGGGCAGAAATAATACTTGGATATGATTTCACTAATTTCTCTGGTATTACCCAGGGGTGTATATAAATCACTATGTACAATTCATTTCCTTGACCACTAATTTTGCTGTTCTCTCTAGAAGCGATGACCAGGGCCAGAACAACCATTATCACTGACTTTCATAACACACACTCAGTTATTTTCACTTGTAACAGGATCTATGATAAATTGACTTCATTAACTTCAAGTCAGTGCCCAGCTCTTGATTTCTAATCAGTTTTCATTTTGCTCAGAGGTCAGCAGCTGCTAAAGTGTAACATCAGTCTTCAATCAGAAGTGAAATTTGTCTCTCCTTTTAGAACTGAGAGGCAAAGGGCCTCTTCTGAAGCTTGCCTGAAGGAGGTATATCTTCTGTGCCTGTGCTTCTTATAACCCTTCTTCCATCAGAGTTTACTGCCCCCAGAGCCCTGCCAGCAAAGCCTGTTGTGCCAGTGTTCCCTAACCTACTGCAAGCAGAGTCCTCTTCAGTTATTTCAAGCAGTCTGAAGGGCTGATACCTTGGTGTTTCCTTAAATGCAGAGACGGGTAAACTCATAAGATTCACCGCAGCACAGTAAGAGTGGCAGCAGTGTCCAACCCCTTGGTGGTACATAGTGACTGTGCAGTCACTGATGGCAGGTGGACATTGTATTTGTCATTTGCAGGTAATGGACTGTGGAAGAGCTGAGCAGAAATGTCCCCAGTCTAAGATAAGTTTAGTGCCTTGACATTCTTCCCATCCACTCTGGGGCACAAGTTGACTCAAAGAAAACTTGAGACAGGCAAAGATATGTCTGCTGCACTGAACACTGTTGTGGATTGGTGCAGGTGGTGGAGAAAACTCTACAATTTTGGAATATTCTGGAATATTTAGGTGAAAATTACTTGTTAAAAAAGTAGGTGAAAAATACTCATTAGCTGGCTCCTTCTGCTTTCTTGGGGGCAATGCTGCTCCACACTGGTGCTGACCCAGGGCTTCTCTTTCCAGGGTGTGCAGGTTCCTCCTGAAGAGCCTGGAGCCAGATCTGGGTGACCTGTCTCAAGGAGGAGATGGCCAACTGGACTCAAGCGCAGTGTATTGGAACATACTTGCTTTGGCTGTCATTTACATCAATTAACTAACATCCTTCTCTTCACTGCTTGAAAGGATCAGATTTTGAGCAGAAAAATTTTCTCCGGACTTCCTTTGTCAATCCGCGATTTATTGCAGCTTGGTCATGTGAAAGAAGCCCAGAGTTCTTGTGGAAAAGCTTGGCTTTGCTGGGAAGGTGTTTCTGGAATTTCTGTTGGCCCTCACACCTTGCCGCTAACACACCTTAATGGTTCTGCCCAGCCTTGTTTAGGAGCCCTGACCACATCATCTGCACATGAGTGTAGGAGCTTCATTTAAAGTTCAAGCTCAGGGATCAAGTCCTCGTACCACATTGTAGGTTAGGTGATCCTAGGTCTCGTCTCGGATTGTTGCTTGCTTTGTGAACAGACCTTGGACCTGACTTAGTCCCTTACAACTGCTTGACAATCACAGGACTGTTGATAGAACATGTTGCTATCACCACTCCACTCCTCTCACCCAGCTCTGGTGCTGTGGTGCTGAACCCTCTTGGTGGGCTTACTGCCTAGCCTCCTTTGTGACCACTGCTAGCTCACCATTGTATTAGGGGCAGCCCCCTGACAGTTACACAGTAAGAATAAATAAGGTTTAATGCTTTATTCAGTAGGATTTAAAATTGCTTTGTAGGAACCAGAATGACTTTTTCTACTTCTGAGATAGGGAGGAGATAATCAGTTGGTGGTTGTACAAGTGGAGTGGAGATGATCAAGAGCAAGCACCTATTTATGATTTATTGAATAACAAGACATTCATGATGCCAAGCACATGAGGCTGAGCTTTAGTTTTTGTGCCTAAGGTTGACCTGACAGGTTTTTACAGCCTCATTTTCCTCTTGGTGCTCCTTGCCTTCTGGCACAGGAGAGCTGGGATGCTGCTGGACTCTGTCACTGCCTGTTTGCTGATCTCCTGAAAGGTGACTTGAGGAGTTGTCAGCTCTGTGACTCAAGTGAATTAATTGAGTTTTGGTCCTGGATACCTTGCTGTTGTAATTTAGCAGGGCTATGCCAATTTAACAGTAAGTTTAGCTTTTTGGCCTCTGAAAATCACCATTCCAGTACAGGTTAAAATGAAGCTGACAGTATGGCAACTTGGTCTGTAAGCTTTGGAAACAAAAGAATCACTATATCTTTCAGTACTGATAATGGCTCAAATAAAATATCTGTATGCCATGTCTCTTTAATATTACTATGATTTATCAATAGATAAGTGGAAATGTATTTATTTAGTATCTTAAATTCGTTTGGGTTTTTTCCTAATCCTAGGGTATGATTTTGCCCTAGGTCTTGGAGAAGGTTTTGCTGACCTTGTAGGATGTGAAAGGCCAATAAACTGTGGTTGTGCAAGATGTGTTCTGTGTTCATGGGAAGTGGATGATGCATCTGAAGAAGGTAAACCCAAGGAATGGTTCTGTCACAACATGCTGGATTGGATAGTGCTTTCTACCAACTCCATTTCTACAGGTTTTAGCTCATTCTGGCAGTGAAGACTGATGCTTTCAAAAGAATCTCAGGGTATATTGGCCTCCCTGGGGAGATAGGAGATAATGCAGGATTGATCTGCAAGTTTTTGGAACTGAATGGGAGCTGGATTATCCCAGAGCAATGAGGTTTGGATTTGTTTTGCTGTCCTTTGTAACTCTTCAGAAAAATGGTACTGCCAGAAATTCTAATAAAGAAGAACAACAGTTGTTTCTAAAATAATTAGTCGCCTTCTATTGACACACATCTAAGCCTTGATCTTATTGTCTTCTCTCTTTACCTAGTGCAGTGAACACACATCCCTTCTTTTCTTGAACTCTGAAAGCTCACTGCAGACCTGATCACTAAGGCACTTGTGTATGGAAATCAGAGAAGGCTAATTTATTAAAGTTTCAGACACTTTAAAGATGTGGGCAGATGAGATCAGGACAGACTGTTACGGTTTCATAACTTACAGAATAGAATTATTTAGGCCCCTTGCTAGGAAGGAGGTTTAGATATTATACTGCTTGGCAATTTAAAAGGTCTTTAGATTTGAGAGAGCCATAAGATCCTGAGGAGACAGACAAGTTTTGCTAATCCTGTGGTGAAGGGCAAGGGACATTTCCTTAAAAAAAGACTGAATTACTGAATTCTTTTCTTTTTTTTTATTGTTAAATTTTAGTCATATATTATCAGGGGAACTGAGGAGGGCATTGTTAAATCAACCGCATACTTGGTTCTTTGTGTTAACCACTTTTAAGAATCAACCTATTTCTCCTTTATAGTGTTTCATGGATTAGCGGTGTGAAAAAAAAATGTTGTGACTATAACAGAGCCTTATAATTATCTGCAAGAGCTGGTGGGGAATAGCAAAATTTAAAATCTGAGTGAGGCTCAGAATTACCTGGGAGAACTTGGGTCACAGTCATTCCCATTAGCGGTGCTCAACTTTAAGCCTTCCTACTGGCAACTGGGAATCTTTCAATCCTAATTTACCCTGGAAACTGTGATTCATTTAGAGCTAAGCTTTCAACAGGATTTTACAGACTAATCAAAAGAGATGAGGATATAAAGACACAGTACAGGCATGCCAAAATGGGGAATTTTTCCAACAGCAAATCATGTCCTCTGTGAAAACACAGTGTTCAAACTTCACAATACCCAGCCTCACACTTACTGGGTGTGAGGAGGAGGTTCTGGTCACTTCAGAAAAGCTTTCAAGCCTGGGACATGAAGGTGTACTCTGTCAAGCCATACCAATAAACAGAATATCTTGTGACTGCTGAAATCAGGTCTTCTGATCTGCTCTCCAGCTCTTACTAATTCCTTCAGAGAGGAACAAACTTGTTCCGGGTTCTGGGGAAATTCCTTATACCTTGCAGTAAGCAGAAGTACTTTCTCTTAGGAATTGCTGGTGGCTTCCCCAAGCAGCATAAAGTGGCAAGGTAGGGGGAGACTCTTCCTCTCTTCAGGATGTGAATTTGGGCTTGTAAAAGTGGCCTTAATCCAAACCTTCAGGCTGTTATATGTCACTTATCTACAGCTGCCATGAATAGCTGCTAAAAGTGAAGTCTGACCTGCAGTGTTATCTGAGAGCTCCACTTTGAGAGGAATCGTCTTAATAATCCCCTGAGAACAGCAGTTGCTACTGCTGAGCAAATAGACCCACCTTCCCTGAAGTTTGTTAAAACGTGGGCTGTAACATTTTTGACACTTTTTGCAGGAGAATCTGCTGTCTCTCAACTTTTAAAACTTCACATTCAATGGATCAGACTTAAGGAGAATGGTTACAGCTCAGTGAATAGGGTTAAATACAGGCTGGATGGCTGGGCCTGGAGAGTGGTGGTAAATTGTGCCACATCCAGTGGGTGGCTGGTCACTAGCGGTGTCCCCCAGGGCTCAGCATTGGGCCCAGTCCTCTTTAATATCTTTATTGATTATCTGGCCAAGGGGCTTGATTGTACCCTCAGTAAATTTGCAGACAACACCAGGTTGGGCGAGTATGTTCATCTACTGGAGAATAGGAAGGCTCTGCAGAAGGATATGGGCAGGTTGGACCAGTGGGCTCAGTGTTGACTTTATTACTCTCTACAACTGCCTGAAAGGAGGTTGTAGCAAGTGTGGATCAGTCTCTTTCTCATGCAACTAGTGACAGAACAAGAGGACGTAGCCTTAAACTGCACCAGAGAAGGTTCAGGTTCATCATGAGGAATTTTTTCACTGAAAGGATTGTCAGGCATTGGAATAGGTTGCCCAGGGAGACGGAGTTACCATCCCTCAATGTGTTCAAGAAATGACTGGATGTGGCACTAAGTGGCATTGTCTAGTTGACAATGTGGTGATCAAAGAATGGACTCAAAGATCTCAGGAATATTTTCCAATATAAATGATTCTGTGATTCTGTGATTTTTGTCATTCCCCATCCAAGGCTGCAGGCTTGTATGGACACAGTGGTGCAAGTGACTCTTACTGGCTTACCCTACCAAGGCTGATTCTAGCTGTGATGGTCCATCTGACCATGTGATCATTTGACTTCACTTTACAGGCTTTATAGTAATAGCAAGCAACTGTTTGTAAAACTAAAAGTTTTTGTAGCAGCCAAACACATGGACACTGGAAGCCATAGAAAAGGTGCAGATAGTAGATATTACTAAGGGGATTTTTTTGTATATAACTATTTTAACTGTGTGCTGTTTCTGTATTATCATGGATTGTGACTGTTAGTATTATTGCAGTTGTTTTAATAACTAACAATAACTAGTGAATTTAAAACTAGTTTGGCAAGGTATTAATTCAATTAACAATAAAATCGTAACTCCATATGTAGTATGGTCCCTTTTGTCCTGTAATTAGATTTTGAGAGTTCTGGTCAGAAGAGTTTCTCACAGCCTCCCTTTGCTTGCTACTATTTCAACTTGCTTAGAAACTTTAAAACTCATCACTAAGTTGTTGGTATATTTTCCCCTAGCCCTGTTAATTAACGTGCCCGAGGAGTACAGTTTCCTTTGAAATGCCTTGAACTCTGAATGGTATGATGTTGTCCCTCCAAAAATAGGAATTCTTCTATAATTAAGATTCATGGAACTTCAGAGGTCTGCATTTCTAGAATGTATGAAAATAAACATGGAAAACCGTGAAAACAGTGTAAGGGATCAGAGTGATACAGGACAGGGAATTCTTGCTCTCTCAGCTGTCATTCTGTTTCCCTCAAAAGCTGCTTGATCTGACATACCCTCTGATAGTGAGCTAAAGTTGCTGCTTTCTCCTTTATTCTCAGGCTATTCTGCAATAAAGGAGAAAAAAGGGAAGAGCAAATCAAAACCATAATTTTGTTCCTGTTATTTGGAGTCAGAAGGAGTAGATCTATTGCCCCTCATAGCCATGCTGCAGGTAGAATGATCTCTGAAATTGTATGGGCTAAATTGCTAATTGAGTCAGCAGTGTTTAATGAATTTGGAGCACAATGTGCCAGGGGAGCCATGCATTTGGCAATAGCAGTGTAAGTTTCTCCTGTTCCTCTGAGGATTGACTCATATCAGAGCTGCTGTCACAACACAGAGCAGAAGAATGATACTGAAAAAAAATCTGTCTTCAGTAGTTATTGTGGTTCAAAACCTGTTGCCTCTGTTAAAATCTCTTTCTTGTCCTTTTGTGCAGATCGAGATGCTGTGACTCATGTGGTGGCTGCTGAGGCATGGTTGCCTGTCCAGTGCATTCTTCTCATGGAGAGGAAGAGCAGATAGCAGCATCTTAAACTGGCACAGTAAGATTCCCTAGGTGCTCCACTGCTAGATACCAGGCTTGTGCTGGGCACAGAAGCTCCTGACAAGCTGCTCCAGTGTCCAGGGTGGCAAAATTTCTTTCATTCCAGGCTTCTAGTGGCTGAAGACAGCTTCATGACAGGCTTTCACATGGGACAGATAATGTTGATTTTCAGGCTGTGCATCAGGGCTTCTCTTTCCATTTGACCAGAGAACGTGTAGTTACCACAATGAATAAATAGTGGCAAATAGATGGGTTTTTTCAGCATAGTAACACTCAGGCAGACAGCCGAACTATAAAACGTCTTTCTGCTTGTGTTGTTCTGTGCAGGTTAGTGTTAATTCTTGAAGGGCAAGAATTGCTGCATTGCACTTCAGGACTTACAGCAACATGGTTTATGATTTATTTTTCTTTGCTTCTGTCACTTGATTTGCTGACCTTAATTCACAGATTCCGGTTTCTGAATAATCCATGGGAAAAAATTGCAGAGAAGGGTTCTTTTCTTGAAATAAGTTTTACCCTCACATTATGCATTACTTCTTTACTTTCTGTCAAGCTCAAAATCATGAAATAATTCAGAGGCTGCAGGGAAATCTAATGGCATCTTCAGTTATTAGTGTTTTTTTGTTTGTTTGTTTGTTTGTGGAGGGTTTTTTTTCTTTGTTTGTGTTTTTTTTTTTTTCCTTTAATTAAAGCACCATATGAAAAGGGACATATTAACTTCTTGGGACTTCATGAGATGAATCTGCATATTCTTTTTCTCATTAACTTGTGGATTATATATATTGGGGGTGTCACGAAGTGCTCACAGAACTTGGTGTTCCTTATCTCCTTTCCCTGCTTTTGGAGAAGATAAACTGCTGTGCATCTGTCCTATTAAAACATGCCTCCTGGTAACAGCCTGAGTACTGTGAGCTATTTTAGTGTACCTGCATATTGCTATTGCATATTGCTCAAATACCTCTTTTGAGCATCTTTGCAGCTTCATTATTACTTACTGTCGGCAGTGGGAAAACTGGTTTGAAAAAACGCTCCAAACAAACATAAGCCAAGGTAAGAGATGCAGCAGGAAAGACACACAAAATATTAAAGTTGCATTTAACATTAACCTACATTATGGTGTCTTATTGTGGGTTTGTCACAGAAGGTAACATTTAATCTGTGGGGAGTCATAGAGCTAGTTTTCACGCAAAGGTTTTTTGTCTGTCCTGAAATATGGATGGCTGTAAATTGGGGAGTCCTACTCTATGAAAACAAATACACTCCTTAGGTCTGTACTTGGGCTGAGTGAAATGAACCATCTCTGAGGGATGTTTTCTCTGACCCTGATGTCTTCTGGAAGTAACTCATGCAATCCATACAGCTGAATATTCAGTGATTCACTTTTTGAAGTTGTGACAAGCACCAACCTAATTAAGTGTGTCAGCCACGATGATTTGCATAAGGTCTTACTGCTGATGGAAAAACACATCTGCCATTTATCTATACAGAGTTTATGGAGTGGCAGACTATGAATTATGGATTATAGGATTATGCCAGGGATTGTTGTTCTTGTTGCTCAGTAGTTACAGAGAAATGATAATTGCTTTTGTGGGCTCACTGTAGTAAGACTTTTTTGCGAGGGTTCTCAAAGGCCATAATATGCCTGGATTTAGCTGCAGCAGGTGTAGACAGAAATCAATATTGCCTTCTCCTACATGACAATGACTAGTAGTAGACATTGGGAATCATCACACTGGATAAATTAACCATGTGGTCCATTTGATCTGGTGTCCATATCCCACAGTAATGGGCAATACCAGGTGCTTCAGATGAACACGTAAGGAAAGATATCGCCCTCTTCTTTGGCCTTATCCTAATCTCTAATTATTAGAGCCCGATTATGGAGAAATTGAAGTTTATGTCCTTCTCATTTTCTGTTGTTGTGTTGTTTCATTGACTGAACGGAATAGCAGAATAACATGTAAGACTGTGGCATATATGCTTAAAAATCCTGGACTCCTTTTGCCCTGAAATAGTACCAAGCATATATCTGAGTTATAACTGTTCCAGTGGATTTTAATAATTCTCACAAATACTCTCTGGACAAGGTAATCTCTCTGTTGATACAATCCACATGAATAACAAGAGGAATGCAATCTTTCCCCCATTATGGCCTATTGTTATGCCACAAATCAGGAAAGGCCAATTTTTTTTTTGTTGTTGTGTGTGTGTGAACGGATTGCCAAGCTGAAATGTTCTTAGTAGTTCTGCCTGCATTCTGAGTGTTTAGAATGTGCTAGGTTTGGTAAAAGACTGTAATTTTCTATTGTAATAATACAGCTGTTGGGAATTATGTGGTAGCCAAATTCATATAAATTTTCCCAAGAATAAGAAACAATCCTACTCAAGCCCAAAGACAAAGAGGAATGAGATGGTAATTGCTGAATGATCACATAGCAGACTGTTTTGAAATGGTACCAAGAAGGCATCAAAGATGTGACGCTGGACCTGAATCCACAGTCCCAGTTCTTGATTGTCAGGAGAAGACAGCTGAAAAAAGAGCTGATAATTGATTCAGTGAGGATGCTAGATCACCAAAATAATTTGAAGATAAGAAAATACAAACAGTGGGAAAATGCAGGAAACAGTCTTCATGGCAGTAGTTCTGGGTGCCATACAACAACAAATTCTAGGGAAAAAAGTCCCATATTCAACCACTTTTTGTCCATATGAATAACATTTTTTTTCCAGCATAGCTTTGAGAATCAAAATGTCTCAGCCAAAAAAAAAAGGTGAAGAAAAAAAATCATATAAAATATAATTATCAGGAAAATATCTGCTGGAATGAAATTCTTTCTAATCCAGTCCTGAGAAACCCATTGAAGTTACTGATAATACAGAGCTATGCTAAGAAAATGTTTAAATACTTCAACACTTTTCTGCATTTTTGATATGGATGGAAATTACACAGCTTGAAAATTCCAAAGGATTAAGGAAAGGAAAAGAATGAGTGGAATGAGATTGTGATGAGCAGCAGAGAAGGCAGAGATGAAATCTGCTCTATTAAAAGGGAAAACCAGTGAAGCTGGTAAGGTTGTTTTGTTAGAATTAGTGGGGAAAAGTAATCTTACACGGCATCCTGTATGTTATTTAGCAGTAATGAAAATAGTTGTTCCCTCCTGCTTAAAACTGGCTAATTGCAATTAAGTGTTCATTACAAGCTCACATAATTAGATCTTCGCTATGTTTCATAAATACACAAGGTATTCAGGGAAGAAGGAGGTGTCCTTTGTAGCGCTTTTCCATCTGTCTTCTTTTCCATCTACTTCCACAGCTGTTTCTCCGCCTCCTTTCTTGGATGATCCCACTGTGTGTGCTAGAACTGATTATCGAGCCAATATCTTGCTGAGCCTGAGACACAGTTATGCTGGTTTTGTCCCTTGTGTCAGGCAGGTTCAGTAAGATCTTGCTTTGCAGAGGTTTTCAGAAAACTACAGCCTCACTGTAATTGTGCTTTTATGCCTCTGATCCCCAATATAGATCCCAAATGCCTAGTTTAAATAATAAGCTGCTGTAAAATGCGGAAAGAAGGCACTAAAAAAAGGAGAAATCCCCTCCCCCTGCCCCCAAACCCAAGTCCAAAGATTTTCTGCCTTTCTAAAAATACAGTTTTCTTCTAATAAAACAACTGGTGCTTCTTCAGCTGATGTATGCTGCTGTGTCTGCAGTGGATTTGTGTTTATGTTTTTCCCCACTGAGATATGAAGGATAGAAACACATTATGCATTTCATTGTTTTTGTGTAAAACTTGCAATGGTGTTCTTTATTGCTATTTGAGGATAAAACATCATTCACCCATTCTCCACTCTTTCTGTCACATCCTAGTTTAGATGTATGTAGCTTATGAAAATAGTTCCATTTAGCCTTATCTCTTTTCTCTCTCCCACCTATATTTTAATTGAGTCATGAAACTAAAAATTCAGACTTGACACTAGGAAGCAGTCACTAACACTGAGCTGCTCTGATGGTTACCTGGCAGCTGCAGAATATACTTGCTCTATCACATTGCTGTCAGAAGACCTGTTGCTTGTATCTCCAGCTCACAGGTGAGGTGGGTGGGATGTCACCTGCATCTTCGCATGATTTGTTCTCTTCCCGTTAGCTTGGGAAGAGCTGAAGGTGCCAGGAGATTTGGGGGTAGTTGTGGCAAAACTAGGAGTGCAGTGATACCTGCCTAGGGAAAAGGAATGGAGAAAGGGGAGCTAAATAAGCATGAAAATAGCAACGGAAAAGATGGAGGGTGGGAGAAAGAGGGAGCGGGGAATGGCTGGAGATCAAAAGGCCTTTCAGCAATTAGGCAAATCAGCAAAGAAAGGAAATGCCAAACAAAGGTAATGATTCCACTGGACTGAGCAAAATAAACAAGAGTGAGCTTGGTTAGTAGGTGGCAGGAGTCTGTGGGGATCCCAGGGTTCAGCAGGGCTCACCCTTCCCCTGCATTTAGCTATCTGAGACCTTAATGACTGATTTTTTTTAAAACAGAGATCTCTCACTTTGAGTTATCCCCATTTTCAGTCTGGGGAAATTATGTTCTCATCATTGCCCTAATATTGTACTAATAGATTTTCTAATGGCTTTCTTACTTTGCCTCACCTACTGGCTTGTGTAGTGTTGCTGTGGACCCTGGAACTACTGCTGCATGTTGAGGTGAGTGGCTTCTGCCACCTTAAAGTCCTTGTGACTGTTCTTCAGTATGAGAAGTACAGGTCAGTGCTATCTGAGAAAGCTTTGCCTTTGTGTAAAGCCTTTCCACCTGAAACAGAAGGAGTGAACATGTACTAGTGTATTGATAAATTAAGGATCTTTTTGAAAGTTCTTTTGAATCTAAAATGGCCAAAGGGGGGAATCCAAATTCTCTGTCCTGGGAAAAATACAGCAGGACCTTTTCTTTTTCAGTCTCTGTGCTTGACAGTTCTTGAGGCTTCACACAGGTGTCTGTGGATTATAATACAAAACTTATGTTTGTCTAATGGGTTCAATCCCCATCAGTGAAACACTCGAAGATTGGCTTGAGAACAAAATTCTTCCCTTGGCCTGATGCCATTGCAAGGTTTTGTGCAGTTTGAGCCTGGAATAGCATCCAAAGGAGGGCTACAAAGATGATGGAGGGTCTAGAGGGGAAATCGTATAAGGAGCCACTGATGTCACTTGATTTGTTCAGCCTGAAGAAGAGATGACAGAGGGCAGATCTCATTGCAGTCTACAATTGCCTCATGAGGGGAGTGCTAAAATAGGGACTGATCTCTTCTCACTGGTGATCAGTGACAGGACCCAAGGAACAGCATGAAGCTGTGTCAGGTTATATGCTGGGAATAGGCTTTTCACCCAGAAGGTGGTTGAGCACTGGATTAGTCTTTCCAGAGAAGTGGTCATAGACACTGCCAGAGTCCAATGAATGTTTGGACAATTTTCTCAGGCATGTGGTGAGATTCTTGAGACTGTCCTGTGTGGGGCCAGGAGCTGGACTTGATGATTCATATGGGTTCCCTCCAACTCATGATATTATTATGTGATTACTGCATCTCCAGTGCTGCTTCTGAATGCAGTAAATCACAAGTCCCACGGTTCCTCAGGGATTTAAAGCTGAGCAGTGGTTAGTTTTCTTTGGGAGGCTGACCTCTAGTGTCTCAGTAGGACAAGCTCAAGAGAAGAGAGGCAATAGATGAACGAATGCTCTGTGGAGTGATGCCCAAAATACATTTACATTGACTGGCATTTTATGAGCTTGCAAGATACTTTATTTAATAATAAAAGAGTAAGCTATAGCATCTTGGGATGTATTTATACTGCTATGGTCACATAAGGATTCCATGATATTTTTAGTCTTTATTTTAATTACTGAGTTCTGATTTTTTGATTATATAGTGTTCTGTGAGATTGAAATATAAATTGAAACAAGAGCTGTCTCTCTTTCTTGAGCAGAAATAATCTCTGAAGCTCCAACTATATGCAAGATTTGATTAAAGGTCTCATGGAGGTCACCAAAACAGCCAGTGCTGAAACACAGTTATTTTTTTAATACATGAAAAGCATGAGCTTAGTCTCAGAAGCAAAACAGAGGTATCTATTATGCATGGTAGGTTTCTCCATCTGCCTGTGTTAAAATCCAAAACACTGGTAGGTTTTTATTGCTTCAGGTCAGACCCCACAGTGCACCATGGTTCAACTGTGTGGACTTTTGGACACTTTTGAATTTCCATTGATTTGGCATTGTTCTACATCTTCTCCCAGCTGATGTCTGGGATAGTGGAAAAGGTATTTGATTGTTTTGCTGATGCAAAGGTGTTTGTAAAGGAGGTGTTTATAGAGCAAAATAATAAATGCTTCAGTTCTTCCTATAGTATTCCAGGGAAAGCTGTTTTTTTCCTGATTTGATCACTTTCATATATATTATGGATTTTTTTCTGGTATGGAAAATATGCAATTTCAATTGTGGGCAGAGAAAAAAACTTTTTTACACAAGAATGAGAGCTTCTTCAGAACTTATTTAAAAAGCAGCAAAAACATTCTTAGCTGTTTTTGAACTTTCTGCTGTAGAGACTTTTCCCCCCCACCCCCAGAATCTGACTGCTGGAGGAAGTCAGGACCAAAGCCTGCCAAGAAGCCACATATTTAAGCCATTAGTTTGTTGACAGATAGCTAGAACATGGCATGATTCTGTGTGTTGAGAGTGGTAGTTACAGTAAAGGATCTGGAATGCTAATTATTCTGTCCTTTGATCTCTTGAACAGATGTCATATAACCTGAGCCTGGGTAAATGTGCTGCTGTAGTTGTGGTGTGTTGCTTTGCTCTGCAAAACACTGGCTCATATAGGGTTCATAGGCAAACAAGGTACCTTATATTACTAGAAATCAACCATTGTTGCTGTTGGGAAGTTCTTGCAGAAAGCTTCTTTCCCTTACAGTGACTTATTCCCATCCCACCACTTTAAATAGCCTGAATATGTTGATCTTTGGCAATGATACTGGACATTTATTTATTTTAAAACAAAGCTGTTGAGAAAATGAATCTTGCCTAATGAGCTGTATACTGAGAGCATGTCTCAAAATTCTTACTGCACAGTAGTTTAGTGGCTGCTGCTTTTGCAGATGTTACTTTGACTTGTTTATTCTGCTTTCTTTAGGCATAAAAGTTAGACTTAGCTTAAGAGACATAAATGAACATGCATTTTTCACATAGAAAGTAAAATGTAAGATTAGACAAGTATGGAAGTTCTAGAAATGTAGAGCTAAATCTATTTATGTCCTTAGAACATCTCATGCCATGACAATATGCCTGTCACAGAGAATTTGTGGCACGATTGAAAAATATGTAAAAATTACAGATACTGCATGGGTTCTCCCCATTTCAGGTCTCAACTGAAGGGTCAGACAAAGTGTGTCCACAGGCAGGAGGCGCTCACTAGCCTTCTGGTAACCATCCTAGGAGATGGACAACTCTAACTGCAAACCCAGGCAGATGGAGCTCGCTTAGCCCTGTAAGGCCATCCATCTAAGAGAAGGATACTCTGACTAAACCTACACCCTGAGGACTTCTCTGTCACCGTCCAAGCTCACTAGGTGCTGGCAGATGAACCTTAGGAATAAAGGGTGGGGCCAGTTTTGCGCACGCTGTGCCTTACCTAAAAAATCCAGTGCGCAGGCTCTGGGGATCCTCCCACACTCACAAAGCCCTGTAGTGACAGGTGAGGGATGAAACGGCAGGTGAGAAGGTGCACTGGAAGCTGCAGCCCCAACCCTGCATGCAGGTGGTTTAGGACATTGGTCGCTCGAGATTGACCCCGGAGATGAGAGTCTGGTTCAGCAGCATCCTGAATGACCAAGCAGCCTTTTCCAAGGAGAGCACTGCTTGCTCCACATGGAGAGGGGCCTAGAAATTGTGGCCTAACCAAAGCTCATCTCCACCCTTCACCCCGTTGTCTTGCCGTGGCCAACAGGCATCTTCTCATGTGGTCAAAAAAACCAAAGAGATAAAAGCATACACCTGCCTCCAAAGGTGTGTTCAAATTGATAGTTGCATGTTGGAACATCAGAACCATGCTTGATACTGTGGATAGTGGAAATCCTGAGCATTGTTCTGCTCTAATTGCCCATGAACTGTCATGACTCAACATCGACCTTGCTGCTCCCAGTGAAGTTCTTCTTCATGAAGCAGACAGCCTTAAAGAACATGGTGCCACCTCCAGACTCTATTGGTCAGGCAAACACAAAACCTAAAGTCACGTTTCAGGATTTGGCTTCATGATTAGAAACTCCATTGCTTCCAAACTCGAAAATTTGCCAGCAGGTCATTCCGATGTCATTATCTCCTTATGCCTCCCTCTACACAACAAGCAGCATGCTCTCTTCAGTGTATATGCCTCAACTCTCCAAGCTGACCCTGTGGAAAAAGACAAATTCTACACTGACCTGCGCCACCTTACCCAAAAGGTTCCTGCAGATGATAAGATCATGATCCTTAGTGACTTCAACGCCAGAATAGGAAAGAATTCTGAACCCTGGAAAGGAGCACTAGGCAAGCATGGTGTTGGAAACTGCAATGACAATGGATGCCTCCTGCTAGAGTTTTGTGCAGAGCAGCAGCTCACTATCACCAATGCTATCTTTCAGCAGAAAGACAGCTGAAGACAACCTGGATGTATCTATCCACGCACTGGCACCTCATTGACTATGTCTTAGTGCAACAGAGAAATGTTCGTGATGTCTGTCGTACTTTCTGCTGTGCCTTTTGCATCTGGACTTGCCTATCTCGCATTGGCTGTTTTAGCCATCAGTGTGCTTGCAGCAAGCGTGTGTAGAACCCTTCCCAAATCTTCCTTCACAAAGCCTAGTCGTGATGATGCATGGGTTCTCCTCAGCTTAAATCTTTCCTTTTGTTTAAGATACAATTTTCTCATCCTGGACTGTGACTACATCACCACAGGACTTCTATAAAGCCTTTGACATGTTCTTTACTTTGTGAGTGTACCTGATGTTCTTTGGCATGACATTTCATAGTATAATTAGTGTATAATAGTCTTTCTCTTTGCTTCTCTCCTTCCATGTTCTAGCTTTGGCAACCAGATATTTCTCATCCCTGCACCATAACCCTGAACTTATCAATCTGGGCTGGCCTTCTTTCTTTTAAGCATGGTTTAGTGGTTTTGGCTTCATGGTTCCATGGTTAAGTAGAGACCAGATCTAATGCTCAGCATGGTATTTTTGTCTGTGAAGCTGAATAAAGTGGATCAGTCTCATCATGTTTTTCATGTGCAAATAAAACTTTGTCACTCTTAGTTATTTCAACTGAACTAAAAAGGTTGGGGTCTATATAATAAGAAATTATATAGGGTCACAAATCCAGGAAAGAATCAGTATTTTTTTGGTTAATGATGTCCTTCCCTTCACCAAATTCCTTGCAAAATATTTTGCTTTTGAGAAAAAAAAGGGTGCTGCACTAGGAAAAATCCCTCAAGTATGGTATGTAAATGTTGCTTAATGACAAAACAGAACATTTTTTTTTTAAATGATTAAAATGTTTTTTCTTCAAAATTTTTAAAGGGTAGGTTTCATCTGGAAAGAAATATGCCAAGTTTGCATACATCAAAAAACATGCAATGATAATAGATTATGTACTCCTGATGGAATGTTGCACTTATTTTTAAATGCTGCTGTTTTCTTAGTCATAGAGCTCTTTCTGGTATTAGTATGACTTGTAAAGACAGTTTGGCTTCTTAGTTAGGAGGAGCTGAGTGCCATCAGAGATGATCTTTCTGTTGACTAAAATATGCATAAGTAGCTACATATTTATGTTATACTCCTCATTGATTTGAATCTGCATTTAGATGGTGATACACATGCATCTGTTAATGTTCGTATTATATCCACAAAAATATAGAGGCAATTCTGAACACCTGAAAAAAGGACTTCTCCATTTGTACATGAGATGGTTAATGATTATTTTTTTAATGCTAGACCTTAAAATCCATTGTCTCAGTGGTTTGAACATGAATGATATTTTATGTAAGGTATTTTATGAACTGTGGACAACTCAAGATATCTTTGCAACATTTTTGCTTTTCAGTTAAGATTTGATGACTTGAGAAAAGGGAAGCTCATTACTAACTGAGGGAAAAATCAGTACTACTGTGAGCACACAGCTCTGCCATACACTGGATCAGACCCAGAGCAGTTTCTGATTGTATAGAGGTGGTGCGTTGTTAACCTGCACTGTTTTTGAACCAAATCTAAATCCAACCTAATTCCTTTGTTATTAGCTGGTAGGTGATAAATTATCTTTATTTGCTCTCTTGGTGAAAAGATTGATCATGATAATATGGTCATGGTCTTCCTTTCTCTGTCAAGATGTTGGATTCATCAGCTCAATTTTTATATTCCAGGCTGTCTGTGACCAGTTGTAGTAATACTTCTGTTTGCCAAACAAATCTCCTTCTAGTACATAAAATTCATCTTCACATGAAATCTTTGCTTGTAGAAGATCTATGCTCAGTAGAACCTGTGATGGTTGGCAAAGAGTATTTTAAACTCTAGGCTATGGAGTTGTAGCTAGTAGTAGAGTAGCTCTGTAGGTATAATTGCAGAGAAATTAAGCCGTAGATTTCATCATCTTGTTATTTTAGGAGAGAGAAATTAGTCATAGAATATTTGTTTTAAAAAAAAGTATAGATCATACTGACAGGACCAGAGGGCTCTTGCTGGCTCTTGCTGGCTTTCACTGTCTACTTAACAGTGAAAATTATGTAGGCTATGGCTTGAATATGGAGTGGAATACAGGAGCAGAAGTTTGTCTTAATACTGTTGACTTGCTGATATTTTCTGATACCTTGCAGTGCAAAGTCTTTGTTTGGTAAGTGTAAGTCCGTAACAGTGGGTTGATATAATTTCCCTAGCCTGCTGATCATGTAAGATATTATGACATATAGGTACTATGTCTATATGGCTGGCTCCATGGCTACTTCTGAGCGTTAGCTGACAGACATTCTTTCCCACATGTTTTTCCACCTTTGTAGACTTTCCTTTCAGACTCAGGTCTTCCTTTCTTGAATTTGCCTTTCTTGAGTCCTTATTCTGGCTGCCTCATTCTGCCAGTCTTAACATTTTAGTCATTGAATGGTTTCCAGTTATTGCCAGGATAAATAGAAGATCCTCTGTCAAATCTCACTCAGGTTTTTATTGCATGGAACTGAGCTAGAAGCAGCATGATTCCTGCTCTTCCAAAGTGTCAGATCCAAACTAATCTATATGAGATTTGAAAAAGAAAGCTGAAGCCTAATATGTGCCCTTAAAATGACTCACTGGAAGTAATCTGGGAGTCGATTGTAAGGCATAGGTCATTGACCAGTTTAGATCTATCTTGTTGCCTAGGTATCCAAATGGAGGGATGTGCTTTGGAGGTACTTGTTTTACCAGAAACGCACTAAGCCCCAGGATTGCTCCATTTCCTTAGCTTGGAGAGATGATAGGGCCTTCTGGCAGAACAGTGGGTCTGGCAGGGCCACTTGAAAGATTTTGCCATGCCTGTTAGATATAAACCAAGAAGGAACCTATATTTTCAGAAGTTGTTTATCCTGACTATAGTGGGAAAAGGACAGCTAACCAAGGAACTTCAGGGCTATTAACATCCTCAGGTAGTGTTTAAGTTACCCATCAGAAAGAGTGGGAAACAGATTCCCCTTGCTTTTTCTTCTGAATACTGGATGGCAGGATAAGGTTGGGGCTTTTTCTGGGAGCTTAAAACTTTGGATTTTTCATCCTGACTTGTGAATTATATTTTCTTCAGACAGAATTGTATGGCTAACCTTGGGAGGAAAGTAGTAAGGAAACAAATTTAGGTGCAAAATAATAACTTGAATTCTACTCTTCTGCTTGCCTGTCTACACAGACTAGGGCCAGCAGCACATTCTCTTTCAGATGTCGGTGACTAACCCTTCTTGCTTTTAGTGTAATGTAGCAAAAATGCAGCAAATTGCAAACAGGAGGAGCAGGTTGCCTGCCTTTGCCCTCTAACAGCCAGACAATCCATCATACAGCACGCTGCAGCTCTTGGCAAGGCAGCAGTTCTACTTGGCACCAGGCTGTTTCATTTGACTTTGCCTCAAATAGAAGTGTAATTCTCAGGGCTTGGAGTGTGCTCTGCTGGTAGGATGGCAAGAAAGAGTGTAGCTCAAGAGCTTTGATTTTTGTTTACTTCTATTTGTCCTCATTTTATAAAAAAATACCTTAGTAAGAAGTTTTCTTCCCCTGCTCAGGTGACATTTGAGTTCTTATTAAAATAAGGCTGTGCTAAAATTTAGAACTTGTAGGTGTGCAAATAGATCTTTTAATTGTTGTGCATTTGCATAGAGAGTAAACGCATCAGGGCCTGCAATTGAAGACTCAGTAAGCAGTGGAAAATATTTTCATAAATTTTCAGATGCATTCCCAAATGCACAGGTATGCCTATTACAGCACATTGTTAGGACTTTGAAGTGCACAGGGGAAACTGACTTTAGCATGCATGGGTAGGTTGAATATTTTAGTCCTGTAGACAACAGCACACATTCATATTTTGTGTTTAGTACCAATTAGCGATGCAGGATATCAAATGAATGCCTGAGGGAAAATGCAGTGTGCTGAAATGAGAGTCTGAATGAAAGCTATTTAGTATTAAAACAGTCAAATCCTGAGCTAGCTTCTCCACAAGTGTCAATCAGTCCAGTTCCACTAACTTCCGTGGAGCTGTGCCTCCATGTCTGCTAGGGAAAAGGCCTGCTTTGAATATTTTGATTAAACAAAGTATAGTTCTGTTAAGAGATGAAAAATGCTTTTCTGCAGTAATGTAAATTTACTCTCACAGTTTGTAAATTAGCTTTGAGCCTGGTCTTTAATCAGTTCTGCTGGGGCACTGCCTGTTGTCATGAAGAGCTGCTCAAGCAGGTCTCACAGAAGAGGGAAGGATCTGTATGAGGGCCAAGTAAGATTCAGTTAGATGCTGAGCATCTATTCTGCCAGTGGGCATGGGCTGTGCATGTCCTTATCATGGGGGAGTCTTGCATTTGTAACATCCTATGCGCTTTCTTATCTTTTAATGGCCACAAATTGTGACTTTGCACTCCGGATGGCTTTTTCAAAATAGCTAGATGACTTAGAAGCTGGAGATACGTTCCTCACCAGAAGGAATAGGCAAGATTTTGAATCATTATGACTGGAAACCTTGAGTCATGAAGATATTTTGCAAAATGTCTCCCTCTGATATGAAAGTGATAAGCACTTTCAAAATATCACAGTTTAATTAGCTGACCCTAATAAAAGGAAGTCAACCTGAGCATTATTTCCGTCTGTCAGTTTTGGTTACCATAGAGAAGAAAGAGTTAAAAAGACACAGAAACTGATTTTTATCCTGTTTTAGTTTGATGATCTCTCAAAACAGAGACCACCAAGCTTCCAGTGGGGGTGAAGGAGATGGGGAAAAGGCAGAATATAAGACAAATTCTTATATATAGCAATATGAGACAAGCTCTCTTTATTAGAATATGTGGAATTTTGCATGTTTGTTCTCCAGTGACTTGAGTAAGCATTGGGAAAAAACTGGAGAGAAATTGGGTTAGAAATTAGGGCTCAGAAAAGAGTTGAAAAGGAAAAATACATTTCTCTTTTGGCTAGACATAGACAGTTCCTATGTTATGGATGCCACAGCTGCAGCATTTGTACTATCTCTAATATAATTCTAAACTGAAGGGCTCAGTGTCTTCACTGCTTATGTGTAAACCACTTAAATGTGGGCTGGACTGTTTTGGTATCCCCTGGTAAGAATTGCTTGATTAAACTTGGGGTTTTGTCAGATTTGATAACTAATTCTTACAGATTTTATTTTCATATGGTAGCTTCTAATCAAGACAGAGACCTCTGTATGCCACAGAAACTTCCATCAGAGTATGGTAATCACTCATCTCATGCACTGCATGCTCCCTCACTTCTAAGCAGTAGCAAAGAGCAGCTAGTCCTTAATTGTTTACCTTACATTCTTGGAGTTGTAAATACTCCCATTTCATTAAAGGCTCCCATTTTATTATATATTTCATTATAATGAATAAATTATAGCTGCACTGTCTCTTTTCCACTGTGAGATTGTTTACTCTTGAAGTGCAAACCAAAAAAAACCCCATGAACACAATAGTAGCATCTTCCACAGAGGTGCACTACTGGCATATACTCTTCCCATTAATGCCATTAATTAATGAGATAAGATAATCCTGACAATACTGGGGCCAAGGTTTTTAAAAAGCAGGGCCTCCGTTTAGTCCTTTATGTAGCTGGTTGGGTTTTGTGTGAACCTTTGATGTGCCACATTCCCAGGACTCTTCTTAGGTGCTCACAGAGTGCCACCATCAGGTGTAGCTCCTTCAGAGAGGGAAGCTGTTCACTCCCTTATACTCAGATCTCTCAGGATGGCAATTTAAATCTCTCCTATGAACTTGCATCCTCCTCTGGAAATTCTGTGCAGTGACAAAGTCCAAGATTACTCTACTTCCAATCATTGCATCCTATAGTAATCTCTGCAACTGGGAGAACCTTTGATACACCAGTTCACTGCTCTCATTTTGTCTTTTATTGCTTAAGAATGAAGGGATCTGTTTGTTGCTGTGGTGAAATATATAGAGGTGAGGAACCAAGTTCCTTTCCAAGTTACTGCATTAAAGTAAATACACAGTGAGTTATGGTGCTGCATGCACTATAAGCTGTAGCTGCTTGTAGTTTTTAGGAAGCAAAAATTTGTATACAGTGCTGTAGGGTGATAGACCAATTTAAGGCCCTGATGACCCTCCTGATCAGTGATGGGAAACACCTCAGCACTTGGAGGGGGCAGTCCCAGAAATCTATTGTCAGAGGATAATGGGTTAAACAAAAAGCGACAAAGAGATCCCAATGGCTTCCCAAAAGTCCTCAACTAAATGAGGAGACCTCCCAGCAACAGACTGATAGGATTAATGAAGAGTGTTATAGAAATAGCATGGCCTTTCATTTCAACATCCTAAGGGAACACAGGGAGCTGACCCTCAGGCCTATGTCATCTGTTTATCACCCCAAAAAATGTTATTGACTATAGTCACTCAAACTGCCTAAGAAAAGAAAAGTATAAAAAGGGATCAGAAATGAGCAACACTAGGGAGAAGTTTTGTCATCTCTGTGGGGGTAACTAATGAGTTGCCCTTTCTCCTCCCACTCCTTCGGACACGGTAGGGCTGAGCAATCATCTCTGCTTTTCTTTACCTTGAACTTACCTTGTACCTTATATACCTTATATCCTTATGCCTTATACCTTATAGATTACCATCTTTCACCTTCACCCCATCGATTCCTTACTTACTAATTTTACTTTGCTACTTTGATACAAATTTTACCTTGCCCTATACCTTGTAACTTACCTGGTATATATCTTACTTTATATTTTCTTTGTTGTTGTTGTCATACATTGTACTTTATTGCTAACTCATTGTCTCATTGTTCGTAGTTTGCTTTAAGGTGTGCGGTTCCTTACCTTAGTGAGTTAAAATGTGTGTTAGAGGGAGGCAGCTACATTCCTTTTCTTTTTTTTCTTTCTTTGTTAAAGAGTGTGTTTAGATTTTTCTGTATACTTTGCAAATTGGTCTGTCATGGAGGGGGGTTGATTGAGTTTTATATTGAGGCTTAGTTAGCTGTGCTGTTTTGAGAGAGTGTGTTTCTGGTTTTCAGATTTTTGTTTATTAGTTAAGTGCAATCATGCAGTTAAACATTATCACCAGCAATGTGAACCCTACAGTAGTTTGTCACATACTTGTATTAATAAAAGTTATTTTGTGAACTGCTAGAGTTAGTCTGGTTTGTTTCTGGTGCTGGCAGCTTCTTAACTTGTAGGAGAACTTTACGGAGAAGGTTCTCCCTTGCTATTAAGTGCCGTTTCCATATCAGGGTATCAAGAGCAGTGAATCTGTCTAGCGGAGGGTCTCTTTAGGTGAGATGTGGACAGACTGTTTTGGGCTTTAAAAGACTTTGATATTCTGGGGACATGGATAGCCAACAAAAAATATATTAATACAGGTGGGAAAGAAATATTTGCATTTCTGCCCCTTTTCAAATGACAAGTGTCACTTCTCAGAAAAGGGGCATTAACCTCTTGAGAAAGTCTAATTTGATTTCTTGCACTTTACTTTCTACAATAGGATAGTAGAAACATCTTACATATCATGAAAATTTATTTGTGACTAGTGAATTAAACATGGTAGGTGTCAGAGAGAACACTCTCCTCATCTATAGTGAAATTTCAGTCTGCTAAATAGCAGCATAAACTCTGGTCTTGGTATTGTCACTTAATTTACTGACAAACAGTCAGATAGGCACATCAAGAGCTTTCAGCTCCAAAAACAGGATGAAAAGTTAGAACTAGTTTGGAAGAGCCCTGGATGGTCAAAGGATTATGGAACTCTATATGTTTAGAAGAAACATGTTAAATAATGCAGCCCAGTCAGGTGGAGTTGGATAAATGTACACCAAGCCAAAGGCCATGTGCATTGTTATGTGCCGGATATACCAAGGTCTTTATTCTAAGCAGATTTATCCTCCCACTTGGCCAAAAGTCTCATTAATGCTCAGGAATTCTGTTATCTGTCACTTAAATGCTCTTTAACTTGTTCATGGAGAATTCTTCATATGTTGAATGTGCCTAGTATGTTTGTATTGACATAGGTTTAAAACATAATTTATCTTAAATAGGTATAAGATGAATGGCTAGTATCATTTATCCAATTACATCATTGTAGGCACTTTCTATGAATATTTAGCACTCAGGAGAACCCAGACCTTGCCTGTCTCTTTCCAGCCTCCTCTTGGAGACTTTTACTTGGAGACTTCGACTTCCTATTGAAGGAATTTCAATCAATTCAATCAAAATTCCTATTTTGATAAAATGATCCCCAAAAGTCAATAAACTCTACAGTTATATTGCTCTGATCCACATTCTGTGTTATGACAATAAGTAAGGTTGTATAAGTAGGAAGTATAGCTCTGTACAGAATAAAAATTCAACTCACTTTAGCAAGTAAAAAGGTGTCAAATGCAGGATTTGCTTCATCTTGACATTTACTGGGTTATACTTTCAATAAGGAGTTTTGAGTATTTAATAAATGTATTTTGAGGTTTCTTTGATTACTAGTATTGCCCTTAGGCACTTAAATTAGATAGTCAATGTCTTTCTGTCTGTTACAAATACAGGTTCTAGAAATAAAGCTGAAAAATCACATATTGGGATTTTCTTTAGTCCTCTTGTCTCTTGATTCTAAAAGCTTTAAGGATGAGACATACATAACATTATGTTATACATAAATCAGTCTAACAATAATTGCCTCACAAATGCAGGATAATTTCTGATAACAATGCTTTAGAGATTATTCTTTTAAAAAAATTGAACAAAGATAGTAGAGATGATTCTTCTTTTGGAGGGATTGCAATAGACTAATAAAATATGCCAATAAACTGGGAAATTGTCCCAGTAGAGCTTTCTGCCTTTCTCAGTTTGAAGCCTGTGTATTATGCTTGGAATTTTTCAAATGTTTCCTGAACTTGAGCAAGGTGAGCATGGACTTTCAGAACAGACTCCACCTCTGCAAGAGCTGGGACTGCCTTTCAGCTGCTGTAGAATAAACGATGCCCCCAGTTACTCAACTTTCCATGGTTGAAAGTTCCAGTCTTGCTCCTCCCTGAGGCTTACACAGTTCGCCTTTTCATGGTAATAGTTTAAAAGAAGCGAAAAGAAACAGGGCAATAGTTCTGAAGTGCATACATTTTCACATATGTAGCACAGAAAATACATTGTCTCCCCACATAAATGTAAACATATGCAGAGGTGTATGTGTTTGTTAGTGGTTGTTTGAGAATAAACTTTACTTCTTCATATTGGGATGTTCTTCAGGAATCCTGTTGCTGCTCAAATGCTCTGGTTTAATCCTAGGAATTTTTAACTGTCTTTTTAAAACTAGCTTGTTATTTAGCAATCCTTTCAGCTGAATGCTAGTGTTGGTCTTTCAGATTATGTCAAGAAAAACGTTAATTCAAATATTGGAGCTAGCACCTTATACCTGCGTCTTTCATTCCCTACCCCATTTCAGCTCTCTTTCAGTACTGGAACTAGAAAAGCATATAATAAAATCTCAAATATTCTATTAAATCTCATACACAAAAAGGTTTTTTAAACTGGGTATTTCATAAGTGTTTTGTTTTTTAAATATCTGTTCATTATCAGGTGTTTTCTCCTCCTGTATTCCCGAGAGACTTTCAGGCTCTCTCACTGGTATGTGAGAAGAGAGATAAACACTCAGAGACCCTGTTATGAGCCTCCAAAACCCTCCACTGGGCGAGGGGCAGTGATTATAAAGCCCTGAGGAAAACAGGATGTGTGTGTTTCTCAGGCCCAGTGGGTAAGAGTATTATTCTTGTAAGTTCAGCATTCTCGACTTCAGAAATAAATATTCCTGCAATCCTTCCACTGCCTAGCATTTTGGGGATACCTGCGTGTTATCTTACTTTACAGTGAGAATAATAATTTTAATTTATGTGTTGTCTTGACTCTCTTTTTTGTCTTGACAGAACCCAAGGCAACATAATAGTTATATCTAATCAAAAGAGTTTTAGGTTTAAGCCTTAATTCAGCATCTCCTATTTGTTGGAAGCAAGTTTTGATTTTCTTAAAGTATTTGTGACAATATTTAACCTTAAGTGGCTGCTGAGAAAATAGAAAGTAAAACATAATTACCTCTCTGTAGAAGCCTAACACATGACAGAAGAAACAGGACCTCAGATATATACAACAAACAGCACTTCAGAAACAAAGCCCCAGTGCCCAGAAAGGCGTGTGGCCTCTGGGAAGCAGTCTGACTGAAGCACATGGGATTGGAGGGAACTTACAGTGCCATAAAGAGAAAGAATGAGCTTGAAAAGAATTAGTGCAATATCTGTAGTACAAACCCCCTGGTGATATAAAAGCAAGAGAGTGAAGGTATCCTTCTGAGGAAAATAAAACCAGTCCTGGCGTTGCATTTGAGAACATAACCCAGCCAGAAAATACAAATATTCCACAGCCATTTTGTTTGCCACACTAATTCTTCTTCAACTGTACTATTTTTGGTATTGCTAGAGCTGTCTATATAGGACGCTTCCAATTGTCCCTTTAATGTGAATATTTTTATTGTGAATTACTGGCTCTTATTTTTTCTCCGATTCCTTGGAGGCATTTGCAGGTGAAATATCTTGCTTGGTGTGAGATTCAAGGCAGACTCTTGTGTCACAGCTGGGAGTCAGGAGGTGGATTCATTTTCCTGAGCAATATAGAACTGTTATGCTTTGCTCCTTGGAGGGATATCATAGGCTATGGAGAAAGAGAAAGGCAGTCATAGACATAAAGAAAAGAAAAGGGGGAGAGAGACAGCTGGAAATGCAATGTTATTGAATGACATAAGAATGTTCTGGGAACAGTGTACTCTTTAATGTACTGGCCAGGCTGATAAAGAAAGATTCAGAAGTTGGTAATTTTAAGATCCTCAAATCCAAAATGCCATAGGCAATTTTACTTTAATTTGCTCTGGTATGTGTGTATATACACACACATATATACAGAGCAGTAATATAACCAGACTAACCCTTGTTTCAGTGTGTCATTTAATCTAGTTTCTGGATATCAGGGGAATATCTTGTTTTGGCTTCCAGAACAAAAGCAGCACAGTTCTGTTCTATCAGCAAAAACTTGGTAAAAATAACAGCCCCCTAAGGCCATTCTTCAGGGCTAAAAGGAAAAACAGAAAATATTCTTTTTTCTTGCAGATAATAATTAGTACACTCAGTCTTCTTTCAGTTGTTTCCAGTTTCAGGGATGGAGGCTCTTTTGCACTTCCTGACTCTTGGTGCTCCAAGATTGCCACTCTTGAGAGAAGAATTTATTCCCTCTCTCTTGGAAATTATGACTAAATAATGCCTTTGGTTTTTTGTATCCAACTTTCCAGACATCCTGAATAATTTTCCTAAAGGACTGAAAAATAGTGTGACCTCTCAAATATTTATAACATGTAATACCGTACTTTAGAAGGTATTTTTTTATTAATTAAAATCACTATATCTCCATGGGATTTCTGGTAGTGATATTATACTGGTGATTTTTTTCTCTTTGTTTTTAGCTGGTGGAGGCCATAACCCTTGTTTCATTTTTTCATTAAAAATAGGGAGTTTGTATCCTAGAAAATGGGTGCTGTACAAAGCTGAAAATCTGTTTCTCTTCAGAGGTCTTGATCCCTAAGCCCTCTGAATCCAGCAAAAAAATGAAATAAGTTTTGTGCTCTTCCCAGACTTGTTCAGAAGTGGTTTGTTTTTGTAGGGGATTTTTTTTGTTATTTTTGTTTGTTGTTTGTTTGGGGCTTTTTTGCTTGTTTTGTGTTGTGGGCATTTTTTTAAATGGACTCTGGGATTTTGAACTATAGTATAAGTTCATGGTAGTGTTGAGCTGCTGACAGCTCTTGATCCAGTATGGTGCTCTGTGTAGACCATTTAGGGGTCCTGGGGATGAGTGAAGTGCTTCCAGGCTTCCCAGTATTCTCTCAAGATACAAGACATATGGATGATTTTTGGGCTGGAAGTTTAATTAAATAATGGAAAAAATTATATTATGCAATAGCATAGCTTATCAGTAATTTTTTATTGCAAATTGGTAATCAAATAAATTGTTGAGAAAAATGAGATGTGAAAATTTGCTATGGGTGGAGAGATAGCATGGACCAGGGCAGCAAGGATGGAGTGATTTCTTGAAAACAAGTGGAAAATACAGCCTTTGTTATACAAATTTAATAAATAAAAGTAGAAATGTGGAGGTAAGAAACTGGAAGAAAAGAGACCAGTCCTCTCACTGAGTTGCTGTCATGGTTTGGGGGATCCGAGCTGTCAGAATAAGTCTGTCCTGAACTAGTAATATTCCCACTGAACTAATAATATGCAAAATATGAGACTTTTCATGCTAAACAAAACCCAAACAAAATCCAAAAACCTCAGAAAGCTTTGGAAAAAATGCATAAAAAAAAGGATATTCAGCATTTTCAAGCCCTTTTGTCTGATCAAACAACAACAGTGCAAATGCAACAGGCGAATGAATGGAAATTGGCTAAAATTATTTGTCTTGTCCTTTGGTAGACAGACACTGGGATAGTAACAACTCAGTTGTCAGTGTTGGTGTACACCCAGAGCACATTGGCAGAAATGTCTATTTTTCTTCATTTCTGAATGGAAAACCATTTTTCAGATACATTGGAAAACTTTACATAGCCTTCAGGAAATTAAAGAGATACTATGCATGTGCAGAGTGAGAAAATAGAAAAATACAACTTAAATGCAGGAAAGAGTCGTATCTTTAGTGAAAATTGGCCTATGCCACATCTTCTCCATGCTTCTACCCATAAAGGCATAGAAATAACAATACAAATCAAAGTGTTATATTCTGATGCTATTTATGGAGAACATTTTGAGTAATACATTTTTTTGAGAGGCTCTTAACTGTGGTCAGAGTGTTTTTCTCTGTCTCTTCAGTGTCGCTTCTGGCAGATTGCACGTGAGCCATAAACTCAGTCAAGGAAGGAGTTGTTGCAGATCTCTGATTAAAAGGCTGTCTTTTCATGTTGCTAAATGTATGATCAAGTTAGAGGTCTTAGACTTAGAAGACTGGATTTTTTTTTTAATTAGGTAAATGATTTTAAAATAAATTGGGTACAGTAGCCTTATTAATCATTTAAGATTGTCAGATTTGAAGTTATTTAGGAATATATTGAATTTAACTTTTTTTGGATACCAAAGCTTTATTGTGGTGTAGATTCAGTAAGCTTAAAACTGTATTCTGAGTTAACAAGCCAGAATGTATAGAACCACTAATGCATATCTGCCTTTTTAATTTTATTAGTTTTGCCTTTTTAATTTTATTTACTCTTTGATGTCAAGCTTGGGACTCTATTACTTAACACAGCTGAATCATTGAATTATAAGAGTTGTAGAATAGTTCAGGTTGGAAAGTGTGCACGGAAGTGGCCCCACCCTTTACTTCTACGGTTCATCTGCCAGGGCCTAGCGAGCTTGGACGGTGACAGCAAAGTCCTCAAATGTAGGTTTAGTTAGAGTATCCTTCTCTTAGATGGATGGCCTTACAGGGCTAAGCCAGCTCCATCTGCCTGGGTTTGGAGTTAGAGTTGTCCTTCTCCTGGGATGGTTGTCGGAAGGCTAGTGAGCCCATTCACCCTTGAACAACTACAGAACCCTGTCAAGGTGATGAGATTGATGAGGGAAAAGTGTTGTGGTAGATCTATAGAGTGACAGCCTGTGGTTCCTTATGGAACCCTGGCCACTGCCTACTGAAAACTACTTGGTTTGTCACAGCACTTCCAGGAGGAAAAGAAAGGGGACAAAACACCTGACACCATGGCAACTCAGAGCATAGCAAAATCAGACGGACAACACAAGCCAATAGAAGTTGCCCCTATCCAAAAGAGAAAATATAAGACCAAATCAGTTTGCCTGGTAGACAGTGATGGGGAGGTGAGACCCTCACAAATAATAGACCCAGAGCCAGAAATAATCACTTAATCCCTTTCATTTGATAATCTCCACAACCTGGGGAAAGACATCACTCAATGACAAGATGAACCTATTCTGACCTGGCTGATTTGAGTCTGGGATGAAGTCTGGGTGAAGGTATGCTGCTTGACAGTAGCAAAGCAAGCTTCTTAGGATCTCTGTTCCAGGATGTGGATATTGACAAGGGATTCATAAGTAGAATTGGAAAGTTCAAATCCAATATATTATGATGGTATGAAAAAATTTGGGGTGGAAAATGTTATGGTTTAGCTAAATTGTTTTTTAGGGGGAAAGTTTCTATTCCACTGGAGTTCATGCCTTACGTGGTATATTGTCAGTAAACTAAGACACAAACATTGTTAGTTCTTGTTGCATCTCTAAACCCAAAATCACTCCTGCCATGCAACACTGCAAAGAACCTGGCTCTGTGTCTTCTATAATCGGGTCATAGGTACTGTCAGGCTGCTGATAGTTCTCCATCCAAAGAGTATCTCTTGTCCAAACTGATCAAATCCAGCTCTCTCGGTCTGTCCTCAGAGGATAAGTGCTCCAGACATAGTAGTTGTGGTGGCCCTCTGCTGAACTTGTTCCAGTTTGTTGTATTGGTGGCTGGTTTGTATTTGAGACCCTAATATTGGATGCCATAATCTAAATGTGGTATAGTAAGTGCTGAATCACCCTTGATGTGCTGGCTGTGCTTCTGGAATGCAACCCAGGATGCCTTTGGCCTTCATGGCTGCTAGGAACCCTTGCTGATGCACAACCAGGTCAGTGTTGCCAAGATCTGGTGTTCCTTCTCCACAGAGCTGCAGGCTGTGCTCCGGCAAGGGGTTTCTCTTTCCCAGGTTCAGGATTTGGCACTGGTTCCTGTTGAATTTCACAGGGTTCCTGATGGTCCATTTTTTCAGTCTCATTCTGAATGGCAGCTCTGCCCTTGAGTGAAACAACTATTTCCCCGACACCTCCACCAAACTGGCACAAGATTGATGAGAGTGGCCTCCTTCCTCCATGTCACAGAATGAAGGAGAACGGATCCCAGCATAGACCCAAGAATATTGTCCTGAGTTACACAAAAATTCTGGTATCCACCTTTTCTCTTTTCTCCAAATATTCCTTTTTGGCTCTTTGGTGTTTTGCCTTCTTTAAAGAGACTGAAGTGCCAGTAATTATTGACTCAAACACTTGACCACCTCCAGTGACTGCCCAGATGTTGTAAGAGACTGGACTATTGGTGCTAAGGGCTCGATCATCAGGGTGCTTTGCTAACAATATGCAGAGCTGCAACATCTTAGAAGGTGCCTTGTGCCTGGGGAGTCCGCAGCCCCGCTCCAAGTGCCAGTACCAGCACCACAGCCTCACTCCAGCACCACACAAGTGTATGCTGTATCAAATCCCAGCTATCTGTCATTTCCTGCCACACTGACTCTCCAACCATTCCTGCCAGGTTTTCTGGGCATGAGGGAGGTGAACCTTGTGGAATAGTGGCCCTCTTGTCTCTGTTCTGTGGCCACGTGTGGGATTTTTGTTCCAGGTGGAGGAGGCCGGCTGCCATCTTGATTTGGTCTCGTGTGCAGGGAAATTAGGAAATTTCTCCTCATCGATTGGCTTAGCCCATTTTTATCAGTATTGTTATTAGCATTCTTCTTGTTAAAGAGTTATTTTTTTCACTTACATCAGTCATATTTTGTTTCTCTCTCTGTACTGGAGAAACCAGGGATACTGAATCCGAGGGAAGAGCCTTCTGTCTGAGGTCTCTGCATCTCCAAATTGTCTCAAACCAAGACAATATTCTTCCTACTATCTTCAGGTAGAGCATGACCCATGAATCTCTGCCCTCTGAGCCTGCCTATCTTACCATTCTCCATCCATGTAGTATACTACCATAATTTGCACATGTGGGTAGATGAGTGTTTTGGGAAAGTGTCAAAAGCCTTGAGAAAGTTGAGGTAAATTGCCTGTTTTTCTTGCCTGGTCCCCAGATCCATTCATTTTAATCTAGAAGGTGATGAGTTTCATCAGTAATAACTTAGCTGCAGTAAATCTGTGCTGACTGTTTTCAGTATCTTATCATCCATGTGCCCAAAATTGTGTCCAAGAGGACTTGTTTTTCATTTATATATCTATCTGTTTTTTCAAGTTAGGTACGGGTTTTCATCTAAATCAATAGGTACTGAACTCTGGTCTGTTTATGTATACACACCGAGTCCTTCAGGTGCTTTATCTGCACACAGTCCTTCAGAAAACTGGAAGGAAATCTCTTGTTGATTTGGCTTAGCAGCTGAAGATGGTCTTATTTTCAAATTCCATTGAATAGTAAAAGTGATTTTTAAAAATTCACTTTACTTATAAAGAAGAAGATCTGTTCAGCAAGAGAAATCTTTAAAGTCTCAGATTTGATCAATATCATGTTCATTGAGGTACTGTTTTATTTGACATTTCATACTGTGCATATCAAAAAACCCCTGCATCTACTACTTAAAAAAATTGACTATGTTGTGGGTTTATATGCCCTATGTTGTTTCCTTGTACATTTTTATTATGCATCACATAGCCTTTTTGAACAGTGTCATCCTTATTGAACAGTAACCTTATTCTGACCATCTGAAATTTAAAATAGAGATCCTAGCATATTCCTATGAATAAATCAGATGCTCCATGTTCTATGTAGTATCTTCTTAGTGTGGTACATTAACTTGAATCACATTAGAGAAAAACCTTGCCTCCAACTTTCTGTTGGGTTATTTCTGTGGGTTTTGTAGACTTCAGAGAGAATTTTAGATGTGTCCTGCATTACCAGTGTTCTACAGACTAAGCTTTTTACAGTGGAGCAGTAGAAGTAATGCAGGAGTGCAATCTGGCAAACTTGCACACTTACAGATGCTTTAGGCCACCAATTCCTCACTCACTCCATACTTTTCAATTCCTACTGTCTTCCTCATATGGCCCAAGCCAGGCAATTTATTTACATGGCTGCTCCATTAGCAGTAGCTGGAGTTTTGCTCTTGGTACTCTTTGCTACCAGTAAGTCATCGGAGGCCTTGAACTGTCAAGGATCTGTTCTTTGGTATTTGAGGACCATGGAAATCAGAGCCTAATTACTTTACTAAAATTTATATATGTATATATAAAGTAAAAGAGATAGAATTCCTAAGTGATTTCAGTGTCTGTGTTAATGCACAGTTGCAGGAAGTGATGCTTTTAAGTGTCACTTAAAACTGCTGATTGCTTCCAGCTACTATCTCAAATCACACCACAGGCATGAATACTTTATATGTGTGTTCTGTCATTTAAAACTAGTTAATTTTTTGACTGGTTATTTTGTTTGATTTAAATTCAGGACACATATGTCCTTGCTTGTGGGAAACAGTACCAGGCCTGTGGATTTCTTGACAGAGCAAGAAGAATTTGACCTTGGCCAGACTGCTGTGTACC
>JAWWMP010000116.1:10162949-10183707 GCA_035047865.1 Dendrocincla tyrannina
AATAGGTGATTGTTTGTGTGTAATGAGCACCAATAATGTTAGTGCACGTACACTTAGGAAATATATAAAAGTAGCTGCGTGAAAAAATAAAGTAGTAGTTAAGAAGTTAAGGAGTTAAGAAGTTTCACTGTTATCTATTCCGGATCTTCGCCTGCTTTTTATCGAGTCCGTCCCAACAACGACACTTGCTGATTACTGCATAGATAGAAAGTTACAAGAACAAGCACCTGAGGAGGCAGATAGAAGCGAATCTGTTATCACAGCCATTACCACAGTATGGCCATACTGTGAGCTTCCAGCATGGTGCAGAGACTTAGACAGAAGCTGCTAAGTTTCAATCATGCTTTTCGTGGTTGTACAGAGAACAGATTTGTCCTGTCTTCTCTAGCACTTAATCCAGTATCTGTGTCAATTTAAGATATCCATTGGCAAAAATCATCATCAAATAGTGGTTATGTGATTTGCATAACGTTTTGTTCTCTTGTTTTTTTCTAAAGACTCAGTAAAGTGTTGATACATTTAATATGTAAACTGAGTAAATGCAAAGATTTTCTATCTGGATCTGAAGCCACGAGTAGACACGTAAATACACAGCTCATAACATCGATCTTTCTTTGTATGTATTAATGAATAATGTGAAATTTTAATTTTCAGTTTTGATACTGAGTTTGTAACATAGTTAACTTATGTGTGAAATCAAGCATTGCTTGAGGGAGTTTGGTCTGTAAGTAGCTACATTTTCAAAAGTGGGAATTTTTAAAATTTTCTTTTTCTTGTATAATTCTTGATTTCTAAGTGTAACTGTAACTGCTACTCTTAGCAAGCCTACTCAAAAAATAAGTTAAGTAGAAATTCAAGCTCACTGCTTTGGTAATAGCTTTCTTAAAACCTCGAAAGATTTTAAGTGTTCTTATGTTCATCTCCTATGCACTTACTTTCGTGTTAGCATATGTATGTTTTAATTGCATCCTTTTCAGAGTAGACATTCTCATCCTTAAGTTGAGTGATCTATCTCTGACATTTCATGATGCTGGATGCCTAATTCCTTCACTTCAGTCATGCAATATTTGCTGCATACTCAGTTTTCAAGTGCTGATTTCCATATACTTCTGTGCTGTTTTAAAACTCAGCAGGAAAACCAATCATATTCAGACCACCTCTTTTCAACAGTGGAGGAAAAAATACTGGGAGAGATTATAAGCTGGAGTCACAATTTGTAAAGAAATCGCAATAAACACAACAATATAAATATAAGATTGGGTAAAAAAACAGTTTACCCAGCAAAGGCAAGATGGCTCCTGGCCACCCAGGACAAAACCAAAATAGCTGCAATTCCTATGCTCCACATCAAGTGGTTTCTCCAGACAAAGACAAAATGGTGTCTGTTCCTCTGCTGGACCACCAGGCTCAGGAGAACAAAGAATGTGGCAAACGAGTTTCCGTGGTTTAACACCCTTCCCCAGCCAAAAAACAATGGAGAACAGGGGCAAAGCAAAACCTGAAAAGCAATGCGTTTGAAAGGAGTTATGCTGCCAAAAATCCTGGCTCTGGCAGTGACTGCCAGGAGTGGTGGTGGTCCTGGAGAATGCTGTGGCTTGTGGAGACTAGTGGCTGCAGAATGATGACTCTGCCAGGACTTGCAACAGCTTGGGTGGTGGCAAGCAGGGACTCCAGCACTGCACTACGACTGCTGCAGGGGCAACCCCTCCTCTCTGGGTTGTTGGCAGTGGCTACCTCCCCCAAGAGCCAGGCAAGAGAGAGAGAAAAGGAATAACCCTCCCTCCTTCCACTGCTGGTGTTTCTTTCTTTTTCCTGCTGAAAAAAATGTGCCCCCCTGATGCAATGTGGATGACATTGAATAGCCGAATCTAAAAAGTCCACCCACCTTCTTTGTAACAACTTTTTTCTGACAACTTTTGAAAATATATTTTGGATGAAGTAATAATAGAGCTCTTTTCCCATCTTTTACTTTTCCTTTCTGGTATGTAAAATACTTTTATTTACAGGGTACACAGAGAGATAACCCTGAAAAGTCAGCAGTAGCACAAGAATCATGTATTTTTGAATCTGATGCTTTCTGCCCACCCTCCTTAAGTGCTATGCAACTTCAGTCCACTTGCCTCTTTATAGTATGTCTGTCCTCAGCAAGAGAAGATGGTTTCTTGCTCCTTGAACCTTTGAGCACTCTAGACATATTTAACATAAATACTTCCATAGTTGGTAAAACACATACTGTAAGGAAACTTCCAGTTTGGAAATTCATCTGTAGTCATGAGATGGAAAGATACTCAAGAGGACACAGAATTTGAAAGCCAAGAAAGGGATCCTGCAGGAAAGGGGTCTATGCCTCTTTGTGAAGCCAAAAGCAGAGAAGAACTTGCAGGCCATTATGAGGGAATATGAGAAAATGGAGCTCTACATTCCTCATTATTGTTTTATATAATTTTTCAGTATTTCGCAATTTCTGTCTTGTGCAAACAAAAAGAAGTGGCTTAGGGAACCTCTAAGGTTTAGTTGGAGAACACATGGGTAGTTTGATATTCAGGTGCAGAAACACAAGCATTTGTAGAGGGTGTTTAATATTAAAAGGACACATCTGGAAATAGTTTGGTTTAAATATATGTAAAAACTGACGTGTTGCTGTATAATTCTACTTTCAAAGTCAGTTGATTTCAATGTCTTTTGGGACTGAAGTAATACAAGAGTGAATTGGTTCCATAATTATTTTGGGAAAAATGATATGTTAGTGCTGGAGAACTTTTTTCTGTACAAATCATTACTGCTTAGAGAGGGAAACCATACCTTTCTTTGTACATCTAAATTAATTCCACCTTGTATATGTAGAAATGTTTCCTTTTTAGGTTTGATTAGGGAAGGATTTTTTTTTTCCTTTGTAAATGCTAGATGTCTCAGATGAGTAAGAGAACTGAGGCATGCTGTAATGAGAAAGAATCCTAAAAGAAATCTGAATCCTGTGAGAAAGAGGGACTGAAAGTTTGAGAAGCTTGCTTATTAGCATATCTAAATTTAACCTATTTAAAATTAAAAATTAAGATATTTTCTACTACCTTTGACAACTGAAATTATTAGTCAAAAAGAAATAATCAAGTTCTTAGCATTTTCTTAGTATCAAAGAAGAGAAGGCAACATTTTTGGTTTAAGTTAATCAAACATATACTACTAGTTGATAGTGAGGAAGGAATTTTAGTAGCCAATTGCTGTAGAAATACTAGCCTTAGGGCAGCTGGTAGGGTATTTGTTGAGGTTGTGGGTTCAAAATATTTAACTTTTTTTTGTGTCAGTTTTCTATCAGGTGTAAAATTGCAGTAATAGATATGTACAGTTCTTGAGTTAGCTCAGAAATATACATTGATAAGTGTGCGATAACATAGCTGTCAAAAATCTTAAAGTTCTGAAATATTTTTAGGTGTTTTGTTTAAATTTTCTGAGATAGACGATTTAAACAGAAACTGAAAAATGGAGAAAAAATGTTGCAAACATATTCATGTTGCACAGAGAAATATTGGAACACCAATGAGGTCTTGTCAGCTAAATATTCGTACTGAGTACCCATGCAGTAACGTAAAATCTTCCTTTGTACTTATTAAAACCATGTGAAACTGTGAAATGACAGATGTTTCAGGAAAAATGGAGAAAGATCACTGCTAATTGTTATAGAAGGTATTTGTAGTTAATGTAAATGTACCAAGTATCAAAGGACCACGATCTGTATGCCACAGAGTTCCAAAGGTGGCAAGCACTCCATTGTGGTTAAACTTAGTATTCATGTCTGATATGTGGCTGTCCAGATTTCAGTAGGTCAGAATAAAAATTATGCCAGTATTGTCTTTTTCACAGAAAGAGCATCCTTCTGAAGCTCCAGTCTGAAAAGGCACAAGAATTTATGTTCTTAGCATACAGAGAATACTGGTGGGAGAGTAGGTAAGTACAGTGTTGGAAGACTAAAGAAAAAATATTTTTCTCTGACAAATGGAGGCACATAACAAAATAGGAAAAGTGAAAATAAAATGGGAAAATAATTTCAGGTGAAGAAATTTGAGAGCTGAAAGATTGCTGTGGACCTGTTTTGTCCAGAGGTATCCTGAGAAGAGCCATTGATAATGGACCTAGATGAAAAAAGAAAAATCATTCTGAACCTCAGTTGGATGTGAAGAGTGAGATGAACTACTCTGACACAATGCTATCAGCCTTTATGTAAGCCATTTTTTTAACATGGTAACAAAAAAAGATTATTTAAACCTGACCTTGTTAGTCTCTGCCTATGTAAGGATTTATTCATTCTCCAAACCTGCAGAATCATGAGATTGCTTGATTTAGTAGCTGCTAATTTATGGCAATGTATTCTTTTCATGTTTTATTAGATGAAGTTGCTGCTTATCTTCCTAACTTCAAGTTTTCTTGCTGACAAATTTATGTTAGTGGTTTCCTCTTGGGTTTTGTGTTTGCTATTTATTGTTAATTGGTCACAGTTCATTGATGATTGTAGATGATTGTGATGTATCAACACATGGCAGTTAACTTCTTTATTTTCTTTCCTTTAAAGCATACCCATAGAATTGTATGTATATGTGTAAAAATAAAACTTGGAAACCCAGGTGGGGTGGCTAATCAAAAATCATTAATCTCTGTTAATAATTTTAAAAGACTCTTGAAAAATACTATGTTCTACTTTTGGATTATACTACTTGTATATGCCATTTCTTAATCTCTTTACAGTTGAGAGAAACAGAAAATAGTCTTTCAGATGAAAATGTTTTGAGAACAGTGATCTCTGATGAAAAGGTTTAGGATAAGATGAAGATGTAATTAATGGACACCTGTTTTAAACAGCATGAGACTGAGAAGAGGTAGGACTGAAATTTACAAACTCTAGAAGGTAATAAATAGAGCAAATGTAAAACTCCAGTCCTAGGGTATTTCTTAAAACTATTGAAGAAGTTAAACAAAGTATTTCTTACCTGGTGGTTAGTGAACATCTGGAATTTGTTGCCAGAAGAGGACATAGACTCATAGAAGATGACTCCTAGACACAGGGTGGGCTGTATCAGCAGCATCATTATCACATATCAGGCATTACCACATTCATGAACAATTTTGTCATCAGGAACAGGAAGGGATGTGCCCTCCTTCAACCCAATGGTAACATGTAAATGCTGTGGTTGCTGGGAAACCAACAGCATAGAGTGCCCAGACATCTCCTGACCAGTGTGCCCTACTCCCAGACAGACAGACAGAGTGCTAGGCTGGGAGGTTGACTGCTCCAGTACAATGTGGCATTTCTTATGCACTTAGTTTTAGCTTTAATTGGATTTAGGTATAGCTAGGAAGGACACCTGTAATAATCTGTGTATGGCAGAACAGGTGCTTGCCTGGGATAATTAATTTTAGCTTTTTCATCACAGAGTGATGGCCTTGTCCCACTTATGTAGCCTTCAATCTCTTTTTCCTGTGGGTCAATGAAATGTTAAGCTGTGCAACTGCTTCACCAGAAGACTGTGGGAAAATTTATAGGAAAGTGGTTTTGTTATGGAACCCCAATTTTGAGATTGCTCTAACATTTATTTGCCTTAGATGACTATGAATTATTCTTTCTGCTTGGTCAGAAGTACACAAGAGGGACAGTTACAAGTAGAAGGCTGAATAAATTATTGATTCTCAACAAAACAAGGAGAAATTTGCAAAAGATATTTTTTTCTTCCCAGGAGCTGCAGCCTCCTGTGTCTTGGATATTACCATCATGTGAAAGATAGGTTAACTTTCTTCCAATCCTTGAGACACACCTTGTAGCCTTTTCCTAGGCAGCCAAGGTGTGCTTCAGGGACCGCTGCCTGCCTTAATTTCCACAGTTCCATGGTTCTCTATATTTAAAGAGAATATAAATTAATATTAAATGAGGTAAAATCAAGACAAAGAGAAAAGAATGTAAAAGCAACAGGAGACTTTATGGCTAGCAAGTACAAAGAAGAATATCAAGTTCTAAATACCTTTGGACCAGCACTCAGTTAAATGAAAATAGTGAGCAGTGATGACAGGTTTTCAGTTTTGGGTAGGTGATGAAATTTCAGTTTTCCTAATCCAAGATTTATTAATTTCGAGACAACAGTATTCTAAAGTTTGCTGTGGACTTACATCTATGCATCCTTAGCATATGCATAATTTATTTGTACTATTTAAATGCGCATTTTGTAGATTTAAAGTGCGGGCTTTAGAAATCAAATTATGGATATACTCCTGAGGAGAAAAAGGAATTACAAGATTTATGTAATAGTGAAAAAGCAAGTAACTGAAGACCTGCCTCTCCCCTGCACTGTTGTGTCCCTGCGGTTTCAACCACGTAAATTCAAGGCATTACACTTTCTGTCTCATCTGCCCTCAAAGACACTGTTATTACTTCAGGCAGGACAAGTTGATTCAGGTCCCCCTTAAATCACACAACATTCTTCTGTTAACTCTTGTCTGCCTGAACTGGTTCATACTTTCCAGGACCTGTAACAGATGAGGTCCCTACCTAGATCAGAGCCTCAAAACACTAATTTTATGCTGGGACTGCATTTCGAAAAGTACCTCTGCAACACCACCAGTTGCCACAAATAGCAGGAAGATTATAGGACAAAGGTCTTCTTGGTGCAGCAAATTAATTAACAAAGAAAACCTGTAAGCAAACCCATTATTTAACAGCAATAGATTACTCTGATGTGTACAGCAAGCTCTTTTAAAGATACATAGAATTTTTTTATTCTTTCTAATATATTCTTATTCCCAGATTTTTCTTTCTTCTTGTATCTCAGGCCTTATGATAAGTTCTCCTAAGGATTTCACAGCTCCTGCTTCCATTAAAAGGTGCTTATGAAATAGATACCTGTTGTCTGGCAGGGGTTCAAAGACAGTGGCAGCTGGGATAAGAGACCAGCACTGCTCTGATGTGCCATTCTTGGGTTTTTTTTCACAGCAGTGCACGTGGTGGCTGCTTCCTACCAAGTTTGCTTTCAGGCTGTTGAGACGAGTAGCTGTTTTGTCCTGTATCATGTTACAGCACTGATACACAGTATTGTAAGTGGTTTGAAATTGTGTTAAACACAGATCGTTGCAAGCAAAAATAAAAACAAAGGGGAGAGCAGGGAAAACAGGGTATGAAATCCAGTCATTAATTAAGATATTCTGATGGTAGCAGGTCAAATCACTATATAAATAATGATGAAAAGAAATATCTTTCAGGTGACTTCTGCCATCCAGAGCTGGACTTCTGCCTCCATTTTGCTGGCTTGAAACTAGTATGGCCACCTTCAATTTGAAGTCTAGTGCAAAAGCCACATGGTACCTGGGTCCCCACTCAGGTGAGCCACTTGTGAGCTCATGTCACATCAGCTGAAGGGCTACAGTGCCCAGTCTAAAACTGGTCTGATATTGAGCCGCAGTTGGTTTTTGGGTTAAGTTGATTTATACTTATTCTCAAGTGCCTCTACCCAAGGTCACGCAAAAGGTCATCCATGATAGGGGCAGCTGAAAGCAGGTGCCTCAAGCCCTAGTTTTGGGCTGTAACAACTGAACCATTACACTGCCTTGTAAGACATGCCTCTGAAAAGCTAATTGTGTCTACCCAGGTATTTCATGCTTATCTTCTTTCTCAGAAGTATATCCATTTTGGCAGATCTGCCTTTCCTTGTAGGTCAATCTTTTCAGTGCTTCTTTTTCAGCTTTTTCCTTTCTGTCAATACCTCATAGAAATGAGGGGTCTAGAAGAAATGCTATTTTAAATAATAAATACATCTTGTTAAATGGCAGCCACAACATTCACAACATCCAAGTCTAAAAGAAAGGAAAGGAGTAGTTGAATCACACAATGTCATGAATTATGCTTAAAATGAACATTATTTTCTATCAAGTGTAAGCAAACACTTTGTAAATCTCTCTTCTACCTTGATCTACCTGTTGGGACATACTTGTATGACAGATTGCTTTAAGGACTTATCTCTCACTGGTTGCACATTAATTCACATTTAATGGTTGCTGTTGTCATAAATATTTTAATTTCCTCTACAATAGTTCTTATCCTTTTCACCCATTTTCTCCATTTTACCTTGTTGATAGTTGTGTGCATTGTGTTTAAGTACTGAATTAAAGTACTTTATTGAAGGTAGTGAGAAAAGTTGTTAAAAAGTTATGGGCTGGTCTTTTAAAAAGTATGCATAATGCAAAACTTGCATCATACCTGTGACCAGGTTCATGTGCAGAGATGAATAGCTAAAGAAGGTGACAGATTAGGTGTTTTTCATGGAGGAATAAGTATTATAACAGAGCAGAAAGTTTCACTAAAAATCTGATTTTCGAAAGAGGGAAATATTTCTTGTCCTACATACCACTACACTTGACTTCTAACACTGCTTTTCTGGTTAGTCTAGTTCCTCTGGAATTACTTTAAAATTCTTGATGTTTATGCTCATTTCATAAAACAGAGTTCTTACCTGACTATAATAAACCAAAAAGATTTTTCATCATGTTTCATATTTTAAATTATGTGAAAAAATCAAGGAATTCAAAGATACAGTTATTTTTACAGTAAAAATATTGCAATCTGTGTTTTAAGTGGGATGTATGTAAATTACCATGCAGTCTACTTACTACCTGTGTTCCAGTTAAAAAACAGAAAAAAGATGAATCCTTCAAGGGTCATATGTTTTGGTTTGGGTGGGTTTTCATGCTTCACAGATGGCTGTGGTGAAACCTGAGTTTATAATAATTTATTTTAAATAATAAATGTTTCAATAACTGTATGTACTTTCATAGCCTTGTCCTTCAAAATTAGCATTCCTCCAAGGGACTAGTTGATAGATTTAAAAGTGCTCTGGCAGCAAATAATCTACTTAGAGGATGTTTATAATTTAAAAGCATTATGCTAGTCATTTTAAAACTGCCCATCACCAGGAATAAAAAGTTTGGATATGAAAGCAGAAACTGAAATGACAGAACTGTTAGGGAAAATACTTGTGTTATTTAAAGAAACAAAGAAATGTTTGAGTTTTGAAGTACTCTAAAGAATAGAAGTAGAAATGTATTACTAAGTGAGATGACAGAGATTCCAGTATGCGCTAGGGATAAAATGTGAGTTCTCTATTAATGTATTCAACAAAAAGTCACTTACAGTGCTAGGTTTTTATTTAGAGGAAATCACAAACAAATCCACTCAGAGGACTGAGAGAGATTAGAAAGTCGTGAAGGGCTATTTTTGTGCACAAAACCCTCTGTCACTTATTTTGTTGTAGTTGAGCAAAAGCTCTTTGCTCAATATGGGGTTTTCTTTCAGGCTGTGTAACCCATGCTTGCACAGGTGAGAATCAGGTGAGGAAAGTCCTTTGGCTTCAGAGAGGGAACTCAGAGGAGATTCTTTAAAGGTGACAGTAGGAGAGTGACACACTCTGAGTCTTACCATACACTGTCCATAATTATAATTTTGTATGTAAGTTATCCTTTGTATGTGGATAACCCTTTTAGTCTCCACAGGTATCCCATTGTACCAATGACTATATTGTGCCTATGAACTTCACAGAAGATTGAAGACAGGAGTTTAAATGCCTTCTGAATGCTTATTTTAAAATTATTTCAGATTGACTTATAAAAGGTATTGTCATGTAGCCTGAAAACTGGGATATCTATACAAAGCAAAGGCATCTAGCTGAGTAACTTTCAGATCTAACTAAATATCTTTGGTTTTGATCTGGAAGAGAAATAAAATGAAAATTCCCAAAGGCAGCTAAATCAGGAAAATTGATGAATGCTGGTGAGGGTGAAAAAGTTTAATTTTACATAAGCAGCTAGAAGCTGAAGAAGGGAGCAAAAAATATATTACAAAAATTAAAGTTCAAGGAAGTGAACTTAATATATCTGGAAAATAATTTAGTTATTCAGTGTGAGAGAAAAATCAGCAAGACATCAAGGAATGAAACTGAACAGCAATTTTCATTTTATTATGCAGATGAAAATCTGGAAGAACTGCATTGGTTCCTAAGAGTAGCAAATTATACCTTGCTGACACATGAATGTGATTCCTATTGATACATCTGCATGCAACTCCCTTTTATATCTGAGAACAGGGATTGTTGCAGAAGTACAGGTGGTCTGAAATCAGTGGATGGCTGTCCACCAGTTTGCAAGCTTAACTGAACCCCTTTCCAGCCAAGGTCTTAATTATGTGTTTAGCTTTAATCTGGTTGAAGTCCATGACCTTAAATTTAGCTTTCTGGAGGAGAGTGTTGGTGTGTGCTGTTCACTGTAGAAGAAAAGCATGGTATACTACTCTGATCTGATCTTTCAGTAAAGCAGTTCTCTTATACACAGCCCTTGGGAAAAATATAAATTCCTTTCCTGCATTGGATTAATCCCAAGGAAAGTGCATAGATTAATTTTGTCATCAGAATTCTGACCTTGAACGAGTCACTTAAACTATTCGGATCTCTGTTTTCAGCATATGCGTTTAAACTTACAGCTCTTCCTGTTTATTTCAGTTGGAAACTCAACTGCTTCCTGTTGACTCTGTGCATTGCTGTAATATGAATAGTAGCAGGATGGAAAAGAAAGAAAACCAGAGGCACACACACATACACACACCCCTTCACCTATAACAGCCTCATAAATCCATGGGTTGAAGTTGCTTAGGAAATGGACAAAATGTCACCTACTGAGAAACAATAGACTTGACTTGGCCAACCCCAGCTGTTCCCTGAGTGTGGGCGGCAGGAGGGTTGTGCAAGGAGATAGGTAGGGTAGACGGATGAGTAGATAGATGTTCAGAAAGTCCTTGAAAAGCTCCTGTGTATCAACAGATGTGAGCACAGTCTTGTCATCTTTATCTGTGTAGAGCAAGCCACCACCTTGTTGGGAGTGGATGAATATACCACCATATTGATGCCAGTGTGTGACAGTGGAGTTTGGCAGACTCTTGTCCTAACTTTATAATTTCTTCCTGATTTTGCAAGAATATTTGTTCCGAGCTTATTGGACTTTCCCACACCTATTTCTCAGTACTTTTCTCTCTTCAGTTTGTGGTTTTGTGGTCTTCTCACAGAAGGTGTCTTTGTGACAGAGTGAGATTCTCTGGTTAAGTACACATAGTACATGACTGCTATTTCCCTTTCTTTGTTTAGAAATTTACGGAGTGTTCCCTTGTTTGTGCTTTAGTGCTCATGAATATAAGCTATAGATATCAGCCCATATATATCATCGTTGGCCCATGCACATCATATTTCTTTACTGTATGGTTTATGTCTAGAAGGAAATTAAAGTTACTGTGCTGGTTTTGGCCGGGGTAGAATTAATTGTCTTCATAGCAGCTAGTATAGGGCTATGTTTTGGATTTGTCCTGAATACACTGACGATAATAGAGATGTTTTTTGTTACTGCTGAGCAGGGCTTACAGAGCCAAGGCTTTTTCTGCTTCTCGTACTGCCATGCTGGCAAGAAGGTTGGTTCTGCATGGAAGGTTGGGAGGAGACACAGTTGGGAAGGTGATCCAAATGTGATATTCTCCTGGAGATAGATGAACACCTGCCTACCCATGGATAGCAGTGAATTAAATATTTGGTTTTCTTTGCATATATGCATGGCTTTTGCTTTCCCTATTAAAATGTCTTTATCTCAACCCATGAGGTTTCTGGCTTTTATCCTTCCAATTCTCTCCCTTATCCTACTGGTGGGGGAGTTAGCAAGCCACTGAGTGCTGCTTTGCTGCTGACTGGGGTGAAACCACGACAGTTACTTACTCTTTGGACTGATCAAGCTGGAACATTTTCCCCTTGCCTTATTGCCACACAATCTGGGGCTTGATATCTACATTCTTTGCAAACTACTGCTTTCTTGAGGCTATTAGGTTTTTTGATAGACATCTCCCTTTCAGATATTTATTTTTAATATTTTTTTAAATACTAAGGTATGTTATTTTCCATTTTAATAATGTTGCACTTTGACTAAGACAAAAATAAATCAACAAGTCAGAAAAAAACCCCTGGTATATAAGTGTATCCAGTGCCTTAGTTTAGTTGAATTCAAATAGAAACAGTAATTCTGGGGGTTTTTAAGCTTTTCTCAGTCTACAGAGTCTTGGCACTTGAAGTCATCTCTTTGTTACTTTTTTATTTCTTGGACACGTTGCCATGGCTGCCTCCTCTGTGTTTATATTGCTGTTAAACATTAGCTAGGTATGCGAGAATTCCTGAGTGATCTCTAACTAACCTTCATTGTTGCAACTTTGCATGTCAGTTTTCTTTGTGCTTTTACTTACAGCCTTGCTGACTAAGTAAGTAGGCATATTACCCTTCATCTGTTGGCTGATGCAGGACCTGGTGATGGCTTTTAGTAACAGAAGACAAAAGAATAGTCAAGAGTTGGAAGTGAAACCAACAGATAAAATAGAAGAGAAATTTGGTGCTGCTCTCACTTCTGCTACTCTTATCTGGAGCCTTCTAGCTTCAGATGCTGCTGCTCTTACTTGATTGCCACTGTCTTTTTCCATTTAAATCTAAAATTGCCCATGGCTGATCATAGCTGACATGTGTCACTGTGAAGATTAGTTACAGAACTTCACAATCTTGCCCACCCAGAAAGACAGTTAAGGACATTTTGCCTGGCTTTTACCCTCAGTGAAGGTTTGACCTAGTTGCTGGGCACTAGGGGCATCCAAGGTGACAAACAACATAGAAATCTGTAACTTTGTACTTTTGATTTAAACTTTTTGTTTTAAATTCCTGGAGTGCTGCAGGGGACCCTTGAAGCTTACAAATCAAATCTTCAAGTCCCTGCTCCCTCAGAGTTAAGGAAGGATGAAAAAGCAAACAAACTTGTGGAGGTAACAGGGTTTAGTGCAGGATCACCCAGCAAGTCAATGCTAGGACTGCAGTTGAAATCTGAGGCATTCTAGATCAGAGTCTTCTCTGCTTCATTTCACTGCCATGTGCAAGCCATGGATGGAGACGTTCAGCTGCCTGGGTAACACGCAATTTTGTTGTGCTGCTTTAAACTCTACAGTAATGGAGAAGGTCTGGTTGTCGGGCACCTTCTGCATTCCCTAGAGTGAATTGCTCTACACTACCTATTTATCTTTGATCATGATTCTGAAAATATGAAATGTACTGATCTTAGGCTGCTGGAGGGAAGTTCTGCGAGGTGGTGTCAAGATGTCTGTTTTCCAAACTCAGCCACAGCTATGAGAAATAAATAACATGTCTTTATTACAAGCAAATCCATTGGGCAGAGTGGGGATTTTCTATTAACTTTTAGGCACATTGCGACGTTGTAAGGTACCTGATCCTGTCTGGACCGGGTACCAGGGACTGCTTGCAGTTGGGCACAGGGAAATTAACCAAGGCAGAGATGTAGGTAAAACAAAGACCCTCCTACCACATGGCAGCTTGTGTGTGTGTGTGTGTTTGGGGGGGGGGATGAGGCAGCTGTCTTGTCCAGGGGGTACGTCACAATCAGGAGGAGAGCCTCCCCTGTTACCTAAGGTAGAGAAATAACCTTTTAAGGCAAAGTCATGTTGCAATGAATATGTGTTAACTGATGTAAAAGGGTGGGACTTTGTAAACCAAAAAATCCCTGCAAAAATATGTTTTTTTTCAGGCAGACTGAAACTGTGGAAAATACTGGATTTGGTGTACAGGAGTGAGGTAGGAGTGACATATTTCTGTAATAGCTCTGATATCTTTGTATCCCCATGTTAGAGTATGGGCAGTAGCTCTAACATGTGGTGCCCAACACCTTCATTCAGGTGAACTGGTCACAATAGTCCAGATGTATTCTGTTTACATCCAGAGTAAGGTAGCCCACATAATGCAATTCACTTTGCAATTACAGAAAAACCTGAAACCAAATGTGGACCATACTTAACTCCTATTATGCACAGGGCAGTGCCTGGGTATATCAACCCTCAGGCTCCCAGTGATTCACTCAGGAGTACAGGCTCAGGCCTACAAATAGGTGTAACATCCATGGGAAATAACTCTTTAGTGGTTGTTCTCATTGATTCCAGGAACTACATTTAAGCATAAGTCTAATTCTCTGGTTTTTAATAGATATATTAATTGCAGCAATTAAAAATAAACTGATCAGGCTAAATTTAAATCTAAATTAAATCAATTGTCAAAGCTTGACAGCAGGATTTCCTTCTGATTAATGCAGAGTTGTCTATTTCTGCCATGCTCCTATTTCTTTTTTCTTCCAAACCCTGATTTCAGGTGTGATTGTTCTTAAAATGTTCTTTCCTTCTCCATTTATATAGGTTGTTCTGAGATCTTTGAAGAATAAGATGTGCCCTGGGAAGACACTGCAAGAATGGAAGATAGGGGCTCCAGGGTATGCTGCGCTCAAGGACTTCACTCTTGTGATGGATGCTGTCTCAGAAACCTACATGATCCGTTGGTCAAGGGTATGTTTATTAGGACAAACACATTCCAGGTACTGTTTAAGCTTTTTTTCTGACAGAAAAATTAAGTCTGCTGTCTGCCAGGGGAGTTTTTCCCACCCATTTCCCAGAAAGTAATGTCAAGTTTTAAGCACTCCAGCCAAAAGTTTGAAGATCTGACAGATAGTTAAATTTCTATAAGTTTCATGAACATCAGTGCCTTTATAGAAGAAAGAGACCCTGACTATTTCATTCTCAGGAAAAAATAGCCAAGTAGGGTATCTGTTCTTGTTAGCCTGCTGCTTCACCTCTCGAGACACACAAGTTGTTTAGCCAGTTAGCATAGGTGTGTAGTTTCAAACTGTAGCAATGCAACCTCATATCACTTTGCAACTAAGGAAGGGAAGCTTGGAGTATGAAAGTAAGTTGTCAAGGAACTGAGAAGAAGCATGGGATATGCTGGAGATACTGCTGTCTTGGCTAGGGAATAGGACTAATGGGTACTGAAACAAAAGCACAGGGAAGGGGAACTGATATAATTAATTCTGTTAAAGGGCATTTTTCTACTTCCAGAGTGTGGAAATTAAAGACACAAATTCACAGATAAAGGTGGCATAATTCATTCTACTTGTCTTGGAACAACTGGTTTGCTACCTTTGACAGCTTACTACCACTTTGTTTCACAAGTGAACAGAGTACTTTGTGCATCCAAGCTGACCTAGCCATCACAGTCTCCATGAGCCTACTTAAAGAGTTTGTAATCAGGAGTATTCTTCTTTCTCTGTCTTAGTTCCTGTTTTGGCTTCTTTGCTGTGAAAGGTGACAACTTTCCTGTCAGTAGAGTCAGCAGGAATTTAAGCTCACTCCAGGCAAACTTTAGTTTGAACTAGAAACACATGAAATTTTAACACTAGCCTAGATGTGCAAGATGGAGGCACAGTAAGTGGAGCAAGACACTGCATACATTTTTCATGTGCATGTCTTGTGGCGCAAAGAACAGCCCTAAAAAGGTGATGGTGACTCCACAGACCCCCTGATTTGATTTGTGAAGCAATTCTATCACTTCCAACATCTCTGTAATCTTCCACATACTCTATAGACGTTTGATATTGGTCCTCAAATGCCACTAGCCATTGGAGAGATTGATGTCAGATGCAATGTTATGTGCCTCGAGGGATGAAAGTTCCCTGTGAAATACTAGGATACTTCTGGACTTTTTGAGTATTCTTTAATGGAAGTATTGTCTGGCAGCTGCTGTGATTCCCTCTCCCCTGGGCACAGACAGGGGGTCACAAAGGTGTTTGAATATTTCTGAAAAAATACCACAGAAAACATTGTTTACATTATATTTGTGGCTAATAGGCAGAGAAGGAATTCCAGTTTTGTTCCTGAGTCACAAATTCAAATAGAATTTTATTCTGCTAGCTAAAATTAAAATAGCAAAAGAGGTAAATAAAAATACTGAATGTACTTAGGGATCTTTTGTTGTTTTATTTTTTATCAAGAGACTGTCTAATCTGCTCTTCTGAGTACCGCAGTCTTTTCTCTCTTGTCTCATCTTTTTCCAATATAAATAATATATTAGGCACATGGAGGTATAAGCATATAAAAAAAATTTCATTTCATGTGGGCAGCAGTGAAGCTTGTAGGAATTTCAATTGAGCCATTTAAAATTTTTATGAAGACATTTTTGCTACGCAGGAATAAACCCATTTTCTTTTGCTTTCTGTAACTTCACCCAAAGAAACAATAAGAAAGTACAGTTTCTGTCTAGCCTGTTTAATTCTGATCATGCCTAAAAAGTAATAACAATAGTCCTAACTGCAAATGGTCCTTCTACCAGATACACAAATAATCAAAAAGTGACTCTCCTCCTTCATTGCACTTGGTTTGTTTCCAGTAAGTAAGTGATTGAGGAAGTTTGAGCAAATGAATGCTTTATCTCAGCCCATTTAGATTAAATTTCTGAGACAATTGTGGGCAACACTGGTAAAAAATAATGGTTAATTTAATTTGACCTTTTCAAAATGCAAGCACTATAAGTAACTGCCTTAAATATGTTGCATACATTTCATGATTTAATAAATCTAGTTTGCTTTATTTTATTTATTTTATTGCTCACTGTGTGTTTTCAGTTTTCTCCATCCACTTCCCTAATGCAATAAAATTGGAAAGGAAGCCAGATGACAGTCAGAGAGCAAGACAGCTCTGATACTAATGAAAATGAGTAGGCTTGGGTATTGAGCCTATATGAGTAGGCTTTAACTGCTGTAAAGCAATGTTTTCACGCTGCATCATATGTTTTCACAGAGAAACATTACAGATCATGTTTCTTACCATTGCACAGTGCTCTAGGCCTCTTCTTTGTGAAAATGTCCTCTACCTTTGCAACTACAACAAACATGGAGAATTAAATTTAGGAATTCAATCAAGTAAACTCTGGAACCATTATGTACATTAAAGTAACTCCTTTCTGTGTGTCTGGTCATGACCTTTCCTCAGGGAGGAGCCCCCACAGCCAACACTTGCCCAGGTGCACTCACCTCAGGGGGGAACCATCACCTCAGGAGCAGAAGCTCTAGGTTGCAGAGCTCCAGCCTTGCTGTTGACAGCTGGGACCCCCCCTGCTGGAGTCTCTTCCTCCCCTGAGACACAGAAACAGCTCTGCAGCTATGGGGCAAGGCAGGTAAGTAGAATAGCAAAAAAAAAATTTTTTTCAAAGTACTTCAGATGCCCAAACAATGCTTTTATGCAGCTGAGCTGGCCCCCCAAAAAGCTGTGAGAAAAGCTATGGTTAGAAACTGCATCAGAGGCCTCTACTGCTCCTCAGGATTTTGCTATGGGTATTGGTCTTGCCTACCTGTGGATCTCCACCTAAGCCACAAAATGAACAATGTTAACACCTTTGAGACAGTAATTTTTTTGTAGAATTACCAAGTCAGTTGACCGCAGTGACAGAGATAAAAATGCCAGGCATGTCTCTCTGTAGCTCTGGGCATCTGTTGAGGAGATGAGTAGACATGGGGTGAGGTCAGCAATTCAAACATTGTTCAGAGGTATCACACTATGGGTGAAAAAACCCATAGTAGCCTGCAAGAAGGAAACTTTTTTTATTTAAAAGAAATTAGAAACCACCTGATAGGAAAAAGTTAGGAAATTAAATCCCTGGACTCAGCATGGAGGCACATAAAGAGCACCTTATTAGCATCACAGAGGGGACAGTGTGCACACTCCAGAATATAAAAGGAAAAAAAAAAGAGGAAAGCGAGAGCCCCAACAATGTGTTCAAGAGATAAGATACAATATTTTATTGAAACTAAATTCTGTCCAATTCTAATGAAATGGAAGGAGCTTTAAGAGAAGCAGAAGTCTGAAAAACTAATATTCAAAGGTACAAAGACATGATAGGACTGATTTAAGGTGATCAAAAGTGATCTACCTGTGGGTAAAAATGTTGTATCTGTTAGACCACTAGAGGGGAGAGAGGGCAGCTGAAACCCTGGCAGCCTACAGAGTAGCATGCGTTCCTTTGCAGGCTGAGAGGGTCCCGCCCTCCCTTAGCACAGGAAAAGTTGTGGCATTTCACATGGGCACTGACATTACAGACTGCAAGATGCCTGCAGGGCCCTGCAGGACACAGTACATAGCTCAGCAGAGTTTAGATACCTCAAAAGAATTTTTACAGCTCAAGTGATTTTGAAATACTTGAGAGCTGAGAATCTTTGCTGCTCATGAGAGTACAATGAAAATTATCAACTGGAATATAAAGTACTAATTACTTACTGTATTGAAAAATTAAAACTCCAATAAACATATAGCAGCAGGCTTGGTGACATGTAAAATTAAGTCTATTCTGAATGCTGCATTAGTACAAGCTAGAAACACTAACACACAATAGAAAATTTATGACATAATCCTTGGAAAAGAAGGACTTTTTAGGCTTATGGTTTGTTTATTCCTAAGTTATTGATTGCAGCTCATTCTCATTGTTTAGAGTAGATAACTGAAAATGCTTGGCAGAAGCCAGTGTCTCAGTGTATATGTATAATCAGTTTTGCTTGATTAAATTATGTAGTTCTCCTGACATTAAACCTAAAATGCATAAGCAGCTGTGTGTCACTTCTGTCCTTCAAATCTACAATCCTGACCTGAGCGTGATGGGTAGGAAAATACACTTTTTACTTTGTGGGAGATCTCTTCCTGAACATTAATGGCATATTCCATGTTTGTTATTAGAAAAATAAAACTTAAATTCCTTCCTGCTCTTCTGTTGTGGCTGCTTAACATATCTGGAGAAATCAGTGCTGGATGGAGCAGACCATGCTGTTCTGCTGGTTTTTGATATCTATATTTTGTACTATTATATGGAAGTAAATATAAACAGAGGGTTTATACTGTTCTGTTAGGAGCAGTCCAGCCACCTGCTTCACATGTTGGCAGTTTACACAGTTAAATAATTTTCAACAACATGAATGCTCTGCTGTTTCAGTTTAGCAGGCTTTAGAACCCACATTAAAGATACTCTGAGATCTTTATTTCCTTTCAGGGAAAAAGAAAAAAGTAGAAATTACAGTTGGTTAAACTGATGCCTTAGATGCACATTATATGGAGTTTAGTATAACTCTTTTAGCACTTTTAGTAGCACTTTAGGTAAGTACCTTTGTATTAGATTCCTGAAATATTGTTTAATGTTCCTCATCAAAGATTTCAATGGATAAATATTTTAGCAAGAACATCTAGTTTGTACAGAAAACACAACAGGCACATTGTTGGATATAACTCAAGTCAAAACTACTCAGAAATCCCAGAAACCTTGAAATGATTCCAAGCAGGACAGAAGATGCTGACAAAGACAAAGGTGGGAGGAAAGAGGTGTCTTTTCAATCCTTGACTCAGTTTTCAGGAGATGTGCATGAGGGAGGTCCAGGGGGAGAGACAATTTTGGGAAGCGGGTGTAACAAGAAGATGTAATGTTAGATATTATAGTATAAAACTATACCACTTCTGTAACTCTGTGTGTGTTCGATTCCTGTGCACCCATCATGCTGTCAATAAAGAATGCTTTACTTTCCAATACTCAAAAGGAAAGGTTAGAGGGTTCCTTCTGGCCTTTTTAGGCATCAAGGTGAACACCAAAATGAGCTGTGTGCTTGAGAATGTTTTTTTTTTCTTGTTTTAAAAGGAATTGTTAAATAACCCTCCTCTCTTAACAGCTTTCTACATATTTTCTGACTTCAGGGAATCTTTATTTCCAGGTCTGGTTGGTCTTTGACAGTATAAGACATAAAAACACTGTGGTTAGTTTTTTAGTATTTTTTTTCCCCCTCTAAATAAGAGGAATTTAAATGCAGAGGTTCAGTTTGACATTTCTCATTGAGTAACCAGGTTAGCCATTTCTAACTGTTTGGATAAGTCTTTTAAAATGCAGGAGGAATTGCTCATTGAGTTTTAATTGTATAAGAAACAATTTCCCCTCAGGACTGCTAATTTTTTTTAATGGGTTTTAATATGGAAAGAGCCTTGACTGTTAATTGTAATTCCTGTTACTGAAGGTGTTGGCAAAGTCAGGCATATAAGCCTGTGGTGGTATTTGTCATATTTTTAAAGAATTCCACCACTAGAGAGGTGTGTCATAAAAAATGAGATTTTCTATGATAATCTTTTGAATCTCACTGAAGAGATAGGAATCACTGCTTTTCTTGCATCAGATTGCAGGAATTCAGCCTGGCTTCCCTCATGAATTCCTTCACTTCAGTGTTTGGTCTTGTTCTTCAGCAGGTTTTTCAAAGTACTTCCCTTGGAGCAGTTGGGAATAGAGCCCATTGCTCAGCTTCCCAAACTGGAAAGGAGAAGGTGCTAGGACTGTTTAGACTGATTTTTTTTTCCTGTATCATGGAGTTCTAGTAGTTTTGGGAAGAACTCACTTTGAAACATGTCATGCAGTATTGAAGGCTGTCACTTTAGTTGCACTGGTGTATGTGGTGCCCAAGAGAAGTCTTACAATGGCTACATCTCTAAACTATAGAAAGAGAAACAAGTATCTGTCTGTAGAAAGTGTATTTACCCTGCAAATTTTCCTCTCCAGAGGAATTTTAATGCCACAATCTAGGAAAACATCACTTAAAGTGGAGCTTTTATTTACCGGACTTATTTTTCTGACACTGTTGTGAAATGCTCAAAAATCCAGATGGGCCTTATTCTTAAAACTAGAAGGCAGAATACTTCAATAGCACAAACTTGCAGTTTCTGTTTTTCCCTTTAGTACACAGTGTTCATCTATCTATCTATCTATCTATCTATCTATCTATCTATCTATCTATCTATCTATCTATCTATCTATCTATCTAT
>JAWWMP010000116.1:10183807-10221919 GCA_035047865.1 Dendrocincla tyrannina
TATCTATCTATCTATCTATCTATCTATCTATCTATCTATCTATCTATCTATCTATCTATCTATCTATCTATCTTTTTGAACATTCATCACTTTTGCATCACCTGAAGTCCTTTTCTCCTTATTTTTAACTTCCAGTAGCACCAGTAAATCTTTAAGGGGAAACTAGTCTTTATGAGTCTTTAGAAATTCAAGAACTGTGTGTTTTGTCTAGTCTTTTACCAGTGCAAGCCTTTGTTTTAGCTATTTGAGGCAAACTTGTTGAAGATGCTACTACAGCTTGGACGATTCATGTAAGATTCAAGGTTAGTTAGTCCAGACATTTTCACATCACTCAACAAAGTTTTTGGCTTGTGGACTTCTTCATTAACTACATACTCTCTTATGACATGGTGGTTACTGACAAAAGCCTCTTCAGTAATGTATAATGCCATATGTTTTAATATTACTTTTTTTTTCCCTTAGTAATGCTGCAGCTAAATTCAATTATAACTCAAGTGTGTATCTTTCCTCCTATGGAAATTAAGTTTTTATAATCTCAGTGCCTTACTCACAAAGGCCTATATTTGTAGCACTATTTATCTTCCTGAAGGGAATTGTATGAGACCCTGGAGATGAGTAATATCTTCTCTTAATCAGCCTTTTGAACTACTGTTGTCTTGTCAGTTTTTGTTAGAACATCAGCACAGTGGTGGGTGTTTTGTAGCATAATATGAAACAACATACTTGCTGCTAAGAGCTTGGGATTTTAACAAAGAAGAAGCAATCAGGAAAGGGGCTGGCAAATATTGGCACTTCAAATTCAAAGGGTGAATGTTGTCTGCACTGAAGGCAAGAATGAAAGGAAGAATGAACAAACAACAAACACGAAAGAGTCCTCTTGTGCGTGCTACTGTTACCTGCTGGGTCCTACTTAGCAGGCTGTGTTGGCATAGATTCATACATTCTAGGTTTATGTAGCTTCTCATTGCCTGCTTACATTTTCTTACATTGTCTGCTGTTACATTTTCTTTCTATCTCAGTAGTATGTAAAGATTCAACCTCCACTTGCTTTAAGATGCTTGATCCCCATTTTTGTTCCTTTTCCTGCTTTAGATAAATGGTATTTCTCAGAAATTTAAACAATGATTTTACAAGATAAGTGAATGTGTCACAGCACATGAATTTTTCTGTTGTCTTCCAGCTCCTTCACCCATTGCAGCAGGAAATATGTTCTGAGTTTGAATTCAATGGTGAGGATTTGAAGGCTGAGGCCAGGGGGAATTGCTCTGCTTTCAAAACAAGTGACAGCAGATGCTTTAGTCCTTTCTCTCTGTCTTAGTTGCTTTGAAGTTCTGCTGTTCTATTCTTGTATAACAAGGAAAGGAAAAAAAAGAAAGCCTTATCTATCTACTCTGTTTGCTTTTGGGTAAAATTGAAACTTTTTTATCCTAGTGGCAGTACTTTGAATCTCAAGATTAAATGCATTTCAGGAGTGAATTGGCTATTAAACAAGAAGGGTTGTTATTATTTTAAAATCAGAATTAGAATAGATTGAACTAGAATTCAGCTCAGTGTTTCCAGGTACAAACATATATTGCAACAGGTATTATGATACTTCATAACTCTTAGAGTCTTCTGGGACAAAAACAGGCTTAGAAGGAAGAAAAAACCCCAGTGATATGATTGATACAAGTTTTCAAAGATTTCCCCTCTCAGGCTATGAAGTGTAAAGATTTAACCCTGATGCTAAAACGAATCCCAGGTATTAAAATCTGTGGCAGAGTTTGTATTCACCAATGCCACATATATCTCCATAATTCCCCCCAAAAAAGGTTAGAGCAATAAGGAGCTGCTTAGAAATAATTAAAAAAAAAAAAAGAGTTGCCTTTTATGCAACGTTACTATAGTAGTCCACAGGTGCTCATTTACACTTAACATTTTCCAGACAAAATTTCAATGCAGAGCAGTTTTTCTGGTGTCCTCAGCCAAAGAACCCATGGAGGGATGTAGTTCAGGATTTTCTTTCTGTGGTGGAGCCAAGCAGAATTGGTATATAGCTCTGATTTGTAATTTTAAGGTTGCCCTTAATTGCTGAATGCACCAAATACTGAGGAAAATCAGAAGAGAGCTAAAACAGTGACCCTCTCTTGTGTTTCATTGTGGGATATTTATTGGAGAATTTCTGAGAGTTTCTCCAGCCCTGGGAGAGGAGGCTGCTGGCAGGATTGACCTTAACAGAGACATGGATCTGCTTGTCAAAGGGCTCTTAGTGGGGGGTATTGCCAGTAAGTTCAACAGCAGTTTCAAGATTTTAATGTGTATTCTGAACTGCAAGATAAAAGTCAGTGATGACCTTTCCTCCTCCTTGCTATGGGGAGATGGATGTAGATGCAATATCCTTTTCCTATTTAGTTGGGTTCTTCTTAATTACTACAAGCATTTAATCTAAGGAATATGAGGGTGTAAAAGACCTAGTCTTCTTTCTGCGGACAATTTCCCCTTAAAAACTGTTTTTGTTCTGGGAAATGTGAGAATGAAGTGGGACTTCAGGAAATTGTCTCTGTTATCAAAAAATAATTGCTAAGTTACTTTATCCTAAAACATGTTAATTTCTTTTAACCCAGTTCAGGGAGTCTATAGCCAAACCACCAAATTGTTCCTACCAGCTTTGCAACCAGCCTGGCACACAACAATTTGTTTCCTGACTTGCAGATCACAGACAGTAGAAGAGCCTTGGCAAGTCAGATGTAATCCCTAGGTGAGTCACTTCACTCCTTCAGTTTTACCTGAAATGCTACTGAGGGAGAAGGGGCAACTGAGGATGCTGCTGCTGCTCACAAAGTATGTGCCAGGGGAAGATGAAGTATTTTGTTTGCTCTGCAGCTGGTAGCAATAAATACAGTCCTGAACTGCAGGGTGGAAAATGTCACTCTTTCACTGCTATTTCTCAGAGTTTATAAATGCTTAGTAGACAATACCAAGAAAAAACTTGTACCTCATTTTGCCTTTCCCCTAAATTTCACACCTCATTTGATTTGGTTCTTTTACCAACTTAATTGTAATTTTCTCCACTCAACAGAAAGAAAAATAAAGCTGTTACCAGACTTCCCACTGGCGCTGTCTCTTACTGCCAGGGAGTCTGGTGTATACAGCACACCTGAGGGCAGACAGTGGCCAACCTGATCTTCTTCCTGTGGTTTTGTCCCTTTGTCTTACTGAACCTGAAACATGTCTATCCTAGAAAATGTCTACAAAAAACTGGAGTGTTTTGTGTATCCATATTGAATGAAAAGCAACAAAATTCAGAGGAGAATTGTCCATTCTGCATGGTTTACCTTGTTGTTGTTGTGTTGTTATTGGTTTGCTTGGGCTTTTTTGCTTTGGTATAGGTAGCAGTCTAGCTGGGAAGTAGAATTGCCAGGATTTTTGAGAAGAAACTTCTAGGGTAAGAAAGTCAACATTCATTGTTACTCTACTAAGCTATTTTGTGTGCTCCACATTTTGGGGCCACACTTGGAAAGAAAAGGACTGCTGCTGTTTGGGTGAAACAAAGTCATCCCTCTGTCTTTTGGTCATCCCTCTGTCTTCCATTTTGGAGAGCCAGTACTATTTTCAAAGCAATGTCCAGCAACAGAGATGTGTAACATTGCATCTGTCCTAAGTTTGTCATAGTTTTGAGTTGCTAGTGGGTTATGTGACTGTCTCCTTCACAATGTCTGAGCATGTCTGACTTGGGGGTTACCACTGTTTGCTCTCCCTTGGGGGTGTTACGCTGTTCAGGATTGTAGGAAGTACAATCCTTATAAGGCCTGGTAATGCCTTGGCAATAACTGTCTGTTTACACCTATCTGTGTTTTGCACATAGAGTCTAAACACAGATAGAAAATAATGTATCTCATTTAGAGCTCTCTTTGCTAAGCACTACATACTTAGGTTTAAGCTGGTTGGCAGAATGCAGATTAGTTCAGACACTTGTCCCTCGCCCATTTTGCAGCAATATGTCTTGCTAGCCACAACTGCATTGCAGGGGTCACTCAGGGAGTTCAGAGATATTAACTGCTTTTAGACTTTTTCTCCAGCCCATTAGGCACAGCTCTTTGTCTTCAGTGTCAAGTATGACAGACTTTATGCCTTTTTTTGGCTGAAAATACACCTTTCTGTGGGCACTGCACAGAAAATTACTGTCCTGCTAACGCTTAAAACCTGTCTGATGGCATCACAAAGCCATGACTGAGTACTGTACTTTGTTCAATACTTGCAGTATTTCTTTTTCTTTGGAAAGAACACGCTTCAAGAAAACTCTAGTGATAAAGGGAAGCTCATGGAGTTTATTGCTCTCCTGCATTGCAAGTATCCTTTCTTCTGTCCCCCTTTACAGATGTGTACTTTTTTTGCTGTTGCTGGAGAAGATTCAGCTTGGCCCAAAGCGGGTTTGTCCTCTAAGCACACAGGTCTACCTTCTTTTGTTCAACAAACCTGTTCTGTAGAGATGGTGCAATGACACTAATGATTCTACCTGTTTGAACTGCTTTCTCTTTAATTTCTGAACAGAAGCCTATAGCTGAGGGTACAAAATTATTTCCATTCTAATCCAGGTCTTCTATTGCCTATTAATATTTGTGTGATGTTCAATTCCCACAATGAAATAGTCTCCCACCTTCAGTAGATTCTCAGGCAACATGACTCCTAAAGGAAGCGTTGAAGTTGCTTAAAAAAATAATTATCCAGGAATTCCTTGGAGTACCTTCTTCCATTTTTGATTTAGCTCATTTTAAGACTTAGAGAAATCATCAATGCATTCTATATAATAAATTGTTACGTTTATTAGTATGTATGCACTGATATGTAAGGTGGGATACATATAGAAAATATTTAACTAACAAGAAACATATTTTAAAACAAAGACATTTTTGAAATTGTTGCCTCTAACTTAGCTGAATTATTTTCCATCTCTACGGCTATTTTATTCTTGTGCACATCTGTGTGAAGCAGTGCAGCATTGCATCCTGTTTCATCTCGGGAAATGTGAAGTTCCCTTTTGAAATATAATTCCTTCCATCATAGCTATTGCCTATGTTTGCTTGTCATTATATATCACATTCATATGACGAAGGCTGGCATGGTCACCCACTCCCAAGTTTTTGCTCTACAATCTGATTTTAATCCAATTCTCACTGCTAAGAAGGATTTTAAAAAGTAATTAAATGTAGGAACTACTAAAAGTCATTAGAAACCAAATTTCTTAATTTTCAGCACTGATCATTCTCAATTTTGATAATTCTCTAAGTAGGAGATTATTTATATAAGGGGGAACAAGAATGTAAATTTCTACAAAGAAATTAATAAGTAAGAAAACAAAATTTCTCAGAGGTTGAGAACAGTGTGGGAGTATCAATTATTCTTTGCTCTATTGCCAGTTTGTAGTTTTGTCTTTGTGCTTTTCTGGGAGAGGAGTGTCTTTTCTTCAAGCAGTCTCCCTTGTTCTGACTGACAATGACTTGAAACTCGTGGAAATATAAAGATTGTAGGCTATCCAGCTTTTTTTTTTTTCCCAGAGGCAATAATATGCATTGATGAAATGCAGCTTGCTCTGTCTTGTGGTTTGTCTCATTCTCTGGGACTCAGCTGTATCTTCATGCTATTGTCATTCCTCAAAAACTCTGGGAGATGGGTTTCTCTGCACTGAGACTCTCTGATAGGAGATATTTCACTTCACTGTGGTATTTTTAGACATGCTGCTTTAAAAACATGCTCACCCAGTGATGCCTGAAGAGTTTGAGTGTGTGTGTGGAACATATGGTTTCCCAGTGACAGCACAGGATTTCCCTGACTGCTGAGCAAAACTGACCCAAACTGCTATTCCCATAAATAAGCCCAAGTGCCAAGTCAAAATCTAACAGTAAATTAATCCTGATTAGTACACTTAGTTGAAAGAAAGCCTCCCTTAGTCTAAATGTACCTTTCTGACTCAATATTCTGATTTTTCATACAGCGGTATATAAACACCATTAAACTTTTCCCCTCCTCTTTCCCACTCCCAATTTAATGTGCAGTTATCTTCTATAGTGGATGACAGTTCTGTAGCTCTTAAAACAGTTATAATGCTTATATGCTAAGGTATTTTGCAAGTTTTAGTAGATAGGAGTCATTTACCAAACAAGTTATTAAAGTAACTTGCAACTTATGACACATATCAGCATAATTGCTGAGATAGGTTCTGCAAAGCTAGGCAACAATTGCCCTCTGCAACAAACATGTATTTTTCACTTCATTACAGTAACACTTTATGGATCCAAGGGCATTTCTTTCCAGCAATAAAATATTTATTGACTCTCACTTTCAGGTGAACATGTACATTTTTGGTGACATTCTGTTGGTATATGCAGAAATCCTGGCAAAAATGCTACATGCTGAGCTGTGTGAACGATTAGAGCTATGAACTAGAATGTCATTTTCTTTCTGAATCTGATTGAAGAAGACATCAAGAACAAAACAAAGTCTTCTTTTTTTCTGTTTTTAATGACAGTGTGGTTTTTGCAATAGTTTTTGTTTAATTCTGTTTTGAACAAAATCATAACACAGCAAAAAAATTGTTTCAAATATAATGTAGTATTGAAATGAAACATACAAATGTTTCATCATTGAAACAAAACATTAGGGGGTATTTTGCAGATCTAAGTCTTATTTTTGCAAGAATTTATCTTCATCTCAGGATATTAAAAAAATAAGTCTTGAAAAGTCTCTGACTGCTCAGCATCCCAAAACAGAAGGATATGTTCCTTTTGTTCCATTTGATGTTGAAACCTGGGTTTTAACTAGAAAAAGATCCAATGAAATGTACTTGGGTTTCACACATCAGGTAACTTACTTTGAATCTGACCCTAATTGTGGGTGTTGAGTGCCTAAAATTATGGCTCTGAGCAAAGCTCTTCTCAGGTTGTAATTCTCATTTTCTCTACTGTCGCTTCATAGATTAACACCTGCTCCTTTTCTGTAAATTTTCACTCAGTTTTTCTTCTTTTTAGAAGTGACATTCCATAAAATTCTCCAGATTTTTTCATCTTTAAGCTTTGGTTTAGGTTTTATAACAATAAAGAGTTTAGCTTCTGAAAACCTCTCTATATAAGGATTCATAACACTGATACAGCACAGAAATGTAATTAAAATCCCTCAATTTAGTTAATTATTCTTGAAAACTCCTGTATCTTCCTTGTTCCAGAATCTTCTCAGATATGTTACTCCAAAATCCTCATTATCCTCCCGATGAGCTTTTGTTATTGAAGCACATTATAAAATTGTATACATGTGGTTTCAATTACAAAACTATGAGTCTTACCTTAAGGCAGTAGCCAGTAGGGGCTTTTGTATTCTCTTTAATGTGACAGAGCACATGACCAGCTCTTGAAAGAAATGCACTCTTCTTCTGCATTTAATCCTTAAACTTAAAAGGGAAACGGTTAAACTTGTGAATGTCTGGGTGTTTAGCCTGCAGTTTATGGATAATGTAGATCTTTGCACCTGGCTGTGAAGCCAGTGTGATGGGAAAATTCCAGCTAGCACTTTTCTGATTGCAGGGATGTTTGTAGAGATTCAGGAGTGGTTGTGCCTCTCTCTGGATTGGATAAATGCATTTTCAGGGGGAAAAATATTGGGCCAATGAGCTCAGGATTTCAAGATGACAAATGCTACAAAAAGCAAAAATACCATGTAGGAATTATAGTCCAGAATTGGTCACAATATAAATAAAGACTTTTTTTCCCTTAAAAAAAATCTGAATGAGAACAGCAGTAATTTATAAGTAAATAACTAATTTTTTTATATTAAGCAACTATGATACTTTTAATACAAAGACTGATATTGAGTATTGATTAAAACATATAATTTTGTATTTCAGATAATTCTGGAATACCCATACATAACTAGAAATTTGAAACTTTTCTTCCAGGCAAGGGAATAGCTTTGACATTAATTTCTAGATGAGTATCCTTCCCTGACCTGGAGGGGTAAAGCTCCTAGGATTTGAAGAATTCAGATAAGAACTTTAAAGAAATCAGTATTTTGGCCTTGATGTCTATAATGAATGAGTGTTTTAAAGAATTCTCTAAGTGACCTTAAAACATTCATTCACAACAATGTGATACCATTAGAAGTACTGTTTCCAGATTACAGCTGAAATCACACATGCTGGCTGAAACCTGCAGTTAGAAAGCCCTTGTGATCCACTTGGTCTGGTGAAAGATGTCCCTGCTCACTGTGGAGGTGGTTGAAACTACACGATGTATAAGGTTCCTTCCAAGCCAAACCATTCTGTGGTTCTATGATTACTATTTAGTTTTCTGTGACAACAAGAAAATTCCTGTTATTTAAAGATGGTAGAACATACCCATGGAGAGGAGAAAACAGCCTTTAGCCCTTAATCTTGCCTTAGACTAATCATTCACTTTGCCTTGGTCTCTGAAGAAGGGTGTCCTGCTTTTTGAAGATGTAAGCTGCCATCAGTTTTTCAGAGGCTGCCATTGCGCCTGTTGCCTGAATAAATTCCCATTGAATTATAGAGAAGATATTGCTGTAGTATATCTGCCAGGAGATATAATTGTCTGGCAGGACTTTCTGTCTGCCTGCTAACTCTATATGGTAATATGTTTTGATACTTGTTAAAAATCTATAGTTGACCATAGTTTAGGGGCAACATTGAAAGCCTAATTCAATTCAGGAGAAGACATAGTTCACTGTGAGGGGATTTTCATAACTGTATTGCTCCAGGCTATATAAACATCTTGTATCCCTTCCGATGGCCCCCCACTCTGTCCCTCATCATCTATTAATGGATAAATGTTCTCATGGCAATACATTTAGAGTACATGTTTCAGAAGCAAATATTGGTCTTATTGTTACTGTCACATCAAGTGCTGTCAAGTCAGATTCAGTGTTCTGTATACTTAGTGAAAATGTTAATTAATCTAAGGGAAAATTTCTTTCACATAGACAAGGCTAATCAAAATGTTGCTATTTATGGCCTTGTTTAAGAACAGTTGCATCATGGACTTGTTATTGGTGGCTCTTATTTAATATTTAGAGACTTTTTCAAGAACTCATTGAAAGAAAACAGAAAGAGTGTTTAATCACTGCTCTCCTTAATTTTCTTATAAAATAAAATGGCAATCCACTACAGATTCTAGCAGTGACTGCACTGGAGACCTTCAGCATATTTCAATACTCAGAGTAGAAAGGTTTCTTTTTTGCAATTTTGATAAAGTGAAAACAGTTAAGTGGAAAAGAGCCTTTGACTAGCATGACAGCTTTTGCTTGATTTATATTTACATGGAAAATATTGTTTATGGACAGACCAAAGGTATCTTCTATCCAGTGCCTTTTCTTTGCTAGTAGCTAATATTGGATGCTTATGGCAATAACATAGGGACAAGTGCAGAGTTGTGCTTTTTCTTACTTTTCATTCTCACTCTGAAGTGCAGGATCTTTAGTTATATGGGTTTTTAATAACCTTTGATGGACTTCCTGATAAGGTTTTTAATTTATATAATTCTTATGTAAATCCACATTTTTCTAATTTATCCCTTTATACTTTCAACTTCTTGTGGCACTGCATCCCACAATATAATTGTCTTTTCTGAAAATAAATCCTATCTGACGCAACTTTTATAGGGAGAAGAAGGAGGGGTGCACTCCAGGTAGGGGTGAAGTGGAATCACACTTTATTAAAATGGTATCTGGCTTATATAGGGTAGATCAAGGAACCTTCTGGAAAAGGGCTTGAACTTGGAAGGAGCTTTACATAAAAAAGAATAACAGGGAAGGATTATTACCATAAAGGGTAAAAGGGGGAGATTAGCATATAAGGGGAACTCCACTGAGGCAAAATTCGGCCAGTCAGGGAGTAGAATAGCTGTGAGGGAAAGAGACAAAACTCCATTTTATATAATATGAAACAGGAAGGTTTTAACTTTACAACAATAAACTTACGAACTGGGGAACCTGTAACAACCCAATGTTTGTAAACTATTCCTGCTGGTTAAAAAAGTCCTCGTTCTGTAGTTCTCCTTCTTCATCCTGGTCACGTCAAGCTGCTTCATGATCTTCTTTCCATTTCATGTACATTCATATTCCAACACCTGCCTGATTAATTCAGGATAAAATGTTGACACAAAAACAAGTGGCTATAAACTAGAATTAATATATTTAAGGTTAGAAATTAGAAAGAGAGTCCTAGTAATTCCAGTCAGACTTTTATGGGCAATGTGAAGAAGGAAAATAAGAAGTTTTCAGAGAAATTATAAAATGTATTTTTAGGTGCCCAAACTTAATGACCCAGGTATTTTCCTACAAGAAGTTCCTTTTTTATCTCTAACTTTTGAATCGGTGATTGTACATCTTTCTTTTTTACAAAACATGAAAAATTAGGCAGCACAGCTCCTGTCAACATTAATTACAGTTGTTATGAAGTCAAAAGACTGTTGGGAAAAAGTCTCTTAAAAAGCATTTGTAACTTGTAAAACAAGGACTGATCTATTGTTGCCATTAAGAGTCTCATATTTTGGAATGCCCTATAAACCTTGAAACTTGTGGAGACCTATTAAGTAGGAAACATCATTTTGGCACCCTGGAAAACTGCCATTTGAGTTTTAGTGTGTTCCCTTCAGTCTTTCATTGTGGACACAAGAACAAAGTCATAAATTAGCTGGGGGCATTTTTATTTCCTACCTCCTCAGGATGAACTCTGCTGTATTTAGCCTTTCAATTGCCTAATTTGCAAGTACTTCTCACAAACTCTATAATTAATTGGCAGACTACACACTGGCTGGAAGTAATTAAGATCACTCCTCATTGTAAAAATACACTTTGGGTGGATTGTGTAAAATACATATGCAGATTAGAGGCAAATATGAACAATAATTAATGTGTGAGTGCAAACATTGAGTTGATTTAGAAAGTGTGTGCAGAGTTGCTCTGCTTTTCTGAAGCCCCATGCTCCCTGTCTGCCTTTAGGCTGGAGTAGAGCTCCATGGCACCTGCACCGGAGCAAAGGCTCCAAGGAGGTGGAGGATGGTGATAGAGTTTTTGTTAATAACGAGGTAACCCACAAACTGAAGGCATTTGCCACCTGACAGTTACTGAGCCAAATTGCACCTCTCACAGACACACTCTGTCTCCCCTTATTGCCAGCTGAAATAAATCAAATGCCGGGATGAATCAGCAGAGCCGAGTTAACCTTTCTTTGTAGGATTGCAGCAGCAGCTGAGCACCATGAGGCTGCAAAAGCACATAGTCTCCTGTCAGGAAGACAGATTATTGTATAGATACAATGAGATTCTGACTTAAACTGGTATAAATCAAATTGGAATCAGCCCCTATAAAGCTGACTGGTTGAAACTGTTGATCTTTATGTTCTAGTTCTTTACGTACTTTCCTGCAGCATCTCCTGATCTAGGTATGTTTTGTCCATTTAGACTGTTTATTGGTTTATGGAGTGGCCTGCATCTTCAAAAAATTGCTTTGATTAAAAATTCTAAATAATTTCCTTCTATTTCAATCTCTGAGCAGGGCTAAAAATGATTCATGCTGCACATTAAATTTGGTACTTCTGCAAGTGTGACTATGTAATGCTTTAGTAATTTCCATGATTTTCCAAGTTCAATTTTCCTGCAATTGCTTACAGAAATGATTGAACCTTTATCTAAGTAATCATGTCATGAATATTTAAATAACACCTACTTGAATAGCATCATGCTGTCAAGCAGCTTTAAAGATGTTCCTATGCAGCCTCAGCAAAAATAAGTAGTGTGTGTGATATTCTGGTTCTTGTGTGTGATATTTGACTGAGGTAAATCAGAAGATTTTGGCTGAGTTAGTTTTTAAAATTTCTTATGCTTTCTTGGAAGAGCACAGTCAGACGTTAAGTTTGTGCTTGATTAAAAAACTTGGTTGATTTTTGATTTATCTGTTGAAAATGCAAATCAAAATCAGAATTATGGAAAATTTATGTATTGTAAGTGTCTATTACACATTGAGTCATTTTTCCCAACTTGTTCTATTAAATTCCTCTAAGCTTTATTTTGGAAGGTTTTTTTCTGTGAGATAACAGGTGCTATACAAAAAGAACTTATTTTCAAGAGTTGCAATTTTTTATATTCTGATTTAAGAGACAGTATGAAGACTAATAAATGTTTATGCAGCTTGTTGAACAAAAAGCGTGCATTCTGACTGGAAAGGAAACCAGGACACAAAATAAAAAGAGGGAATCATGCTGATGCATCATTTAGTGGGACTCTATAAATTCCACTAAAAGAATATTCTTTGAAAAGTTTTTGAAGTAACTTTGTCTCCACTATCAACACTAAAATTGATTCTTGTTTAAAAGGAAAGATGAAAATATTGTAGCTTTTCTCTTTTAGGTCCAAGGAAATTTAAAAAGAATTATCTAAAGCCTTTTAACTGTGAATTGTTTGTTTATTAGAGTGTATATATTAGTAATTAAATTAGTAATCAAATTTGAAAACTCTTAATCACAAGGTGAATTTTTAAATCTGTATTCAGTTTCAGGCCACTGTAATTAGGTTACAAAAACTGCATTAAAATCTTGGATTCCCTTTGACAAGGCACCAAATAAAAACTGTTTTGTTAGCAAATTTAATACTAAAATATCTGAAAATCTGTAGATAACCAATATCAAGCTAGAAAGATAAATCACCTGAATTACTCACTAGGCTAGATGCAATATTTAGCTATTTATTATTTTTGTCCTGTCTTTTGCTCTGATATAAAAAATTCAATTATAATCACATTTATGGATGTTTTGTCAGTTACAGTATAATTTTACTGCACCTGCCAACTTGGAGAATCTAGTAAACTATATTTTACCCCAACATATTTTCTGTCTGAGTTGGCTGTGAAACACTGGTACTGTTTTGAGTATTTGAGATCTGAAATACAAAATCAAGGTTAAATTGTGTGAATCAAATTATTTCAGTTCTCTGATCTTTGTGCATCTCTTTAAATACAGTAAATATGGTAAATTTAATTGTAAATGCTCAGTACCCAAAATATACATACAATGGAGCTTTAAGCTAAAATGGTGTCATCTAAGTGAAGTCACATGAGAGATGCAAGGCCAGAACAGGCTTACTTTGTATGCAGTGGTGCAACAGCTTTCAACTATAATGCTCACCTCCTAATCCATTAGCTGTTTGGTAACTTTCGTTAGTCTAGTATTTTTTACCCTCTTGTTCCCCAGTTTCTGAAGGAAGGACAACTGCCTTGTAATCATCTACACATGTCAAACACTGTACCTGTCATATTCTAAGGGCTTCATTTGAGGCATCCAGTTTCCTTTATTTCACATGAAAGTGGCAAGGATTAGGTGGTTTATGTGTTGTGCTCACTTGTGGACTGCTTTTCCAACATAGGATGTCTAATATGCTGCAAAATTCACTGGAGACAGTTTATCCAGGAGTCCTACTTATGTCTTGATAGATTTGTTTTCCAAATGTAGAAATAACATGTAGCTACATGCATTGCTTTGTGCTGAAAATATATTTAGTAACTATCAATATTGATGAACTAGAATGCTAATTGCCAACTTGACAGTGTTGGGAATTGGTGTGCAAATTAGGGTATGGGAGCATGTTGTTTGCAGTTCTGGTACTCAGGGGCACTGTGGAATCAAGGATGTTACTTACTGTCATTTTTTCAGTCTGTCTTTTCTTTTTCTCATTATTTTCCTATTCAGCTAGAGAATTGCTGTGTATTACATTTAGGTATCATTTTACATGTCTTTGGTCATTTCTTCTCAGGCCCCCTATTCTCTCAGCTGTAAGGTGCAAATAATCATTCTCATTCCCTGTTGGAGATGCTTTAACATTCAGAAATAGGCAGATTCCTTTATAATGTTATTTCATTTTTGGCATTAGTTTCAGGATGCACAATATATGCTATCATGTTTACTTTGACAATTGTTCCAAAACCAGGTAAGACTCAATAAAATTTTGGGTTGGAAATCCTCCTTGTCATCAGGAAATGAACAGTTGCCCTTAGCATACTCAGGCCATTCTAGTCCATGGGAACTTAATCAATTCACCAGCAGCTAAGCTGGCACAAGTAGCATCCCAGTCTCAAAATAGGTTTCAAAAACTCTTACATTATTTAAAAAAATAATAATAAAGGCCAGCCTGATTCCTACTGCTCAGGCACATATCACAGCAGGCTCAGCTCTAGGAGCTCAGAAGAGATAGATTTCTTTTTCCCCATCCTTCGGTTTTACTGAGGGGTTTTGTGCTTTATAAATGAAAATAAAGCAATATTGCCTGCCACGATAGTATAAATTATTGCCCAAAAAATCATGGGTTTGTTTATAGTGTTGGGAGAGGAGGCTTTTATGTCACTATGTAACTTCAAAATCTCTGTTTTTCTCTGAGGTTGCACTAGCACTGCTAGTATTTTCAATATGCACAGGCCAAGGAACAAATTAGCATATTTTCACAGCTTTAGAGAATGATAAGCAATTCTTTTGTGGACCATCCAATATACCGTGATCTGTATGCCATGAATGTCAGGTCTTACTCTCTTATTCTACTTCCCATTTCAAAGTCAGTAGCAAAACTGGTGGCATGCAAATTGAGGGCAGTGTGAAAATGTTCCTGTGTAAATAGCTTTCCTCGTCAGTGTCCATATAAAATGAAACACAGAAAATATATGAGCATAGTTCAGAGGATTACATGGCTTTTGTGGAATAATTTATTATACAGATTTCATTCACTGCTCATGTTTTTTCACTCTGAGCAGGAGCTGCAAACAGTTTTTCTTAGACTTTTTTACAATTCAAAATATCGGGCTGATAATTTTCTTTCATTTTAAAGAAATACTTATCAGGTAAGAGTGGTTGATGTGAAGTGAATGGAAATTATGGGTCATATCCAAGTATTCAGGAAAGCTGAAGTTCATAAACACAGGGTCAATTATGTGTACTCTTTGATGTTACTGTGATGCCTGAATCTCCCTGATCAAATCAGGCTGTTCCTGGATCAGAGGAACAGATGTTTAGTTAGAGATATTTACCTATGCCAACTTGTATTAAAAATTTATTGGATAATGGTCAATAAGAGAAAAAAAGAATGTGGCTTAAGCAATTAATTATAATTTAGTTAATAAACATTTTGCAGTAAGGTCTGTATTTTCACTCAGTGCTTGCGAAATATAGGATGCTACATTTTTTTGTAGTATAATCCTGATTTATGTCCCTTTGGAAATGCTCTGACCTTGGTCTCCCAGACAGTAGATGATCAGCTTATGGATAGTGCTGCAGCTCTGAAGAACAACTTCTCATTTTCCTCCTGTTTTCATTTTGAATTACTCTTTACCACGCAGCATGCATATTTAAGCTTTAAAAACAAAGGATTGAGGCATATGCACATGTATAATGTTCTATTTCTGATGCTGCTGCCTTAGGATGACTTGTTACCTGGTAGATACTCTACAAATAGTATAGGAATCATTGATGGGATTTTTGCTATGCTATACTACTGTCGTTGGCCTCTGCAAAAATTCTTTTATTGTGCTAAGTGCTAACATCATTGTCAGGTGTAGTGTGGACTCCACTCCAGCCTTCTCAAACCTCCTCTGTTTTCTGTGTTTAAAGCCTCATAATTGCAGGGGGTTTTAATTCCAAAATGAACTCTTAATCAGTGTGGTGACCTTCACCATTCCCACACAGAAAATTTCAACTGAGGTGAACTTCAGGAATTTAATTTGAAAGATAGTGATATCACCCTTATGAGGGCTATTAATTTAATGAAAACAAGGATTAATCTTCATAGGCCTATCCTCATATATAATACATCACTCCCATTCCCAAGCATCATATATTCTACAGTTAATGAGAGTAAATTTAGAGTGTGTGTATAGGGAAGCAATCAGCTAGGTTACTTTTGACTCGAGGCTTTCCATTCCTCATGGTCTGTTGTTGGGTTCAGATATCCAGAGTTCCTTTGCCCTATTAGTTTATGGGAGTGAATGAATCCAGAACATAAGAATATTGACTGATAAACTAAGGACATTGCAGTAAAAAATAAGTGACAATTTTAGCTTAAAGTAAAAATTTAGCTCACTTCCATTCTCACTCTTTCATTGTGATTATTTTTTTTTGTTGGTGATTTTGTTGGTTTTTGTTTTTTGGTATGTGTGTTGTTTTGTTTATTTTTGTTTTTTAAAAAAGGCTAAAATAAGATACTATTTAGATTCTCATCCAATACACACATAAACCAGAAAGAATCTCTCATTCTCTGGATTATACCCATAAATAACTGCAGGTGAAATTTGACTAAGATTATTTCTCATAATACACATGTGAAATCCAGCCCTGTTTGGGCTTAATAGCAAAATTTCCCACTTCAGCAGGGCCAGGCTTTCAGCACAAATTCATGTCATATTTAACCTCTTCCTTATTTTCCCCCTTCAAAAGCCTTACTATGTTAAATTTTTTGATAAAATATTAAGATATAAAAAATTGATAAACATGTTTTCTGCTCTCCTTGTCAGAAACAAGACAAAATTCAGTTCTTGACATTGATTTTTTTCAAATTCAAGGTTTTCTTTTTTTTTTTTTAAATTGCTGAACAATTTTTTTGTATTAGTGTAAAATGTGGAATATGTAAAATTTTCTTAAGAAAGGATGTTCTTTAATATTTGATTTTTGTACAATTTCAAGCCTAATCAAGAAGAAGGAAGATTTAATGTGTGAAACACATAACAGCTAACAAGCTCTAAGTGATGTTTATGTGTCGGTAAAACAAATCACTTGTTGGTAAAATTGCCTTGTTAAGGTTTAGGGCTGGACATGCTTCAATGATCTCGGACCCAGAGGGAGATTAACAAAGCCTGGGAAGAAGAATATACCACTGACAGTGGACACAAAGAAAGCCACAAGGACATCTCAGAGAACTACCATGATATGGAAGAAACTAATAAAGCCAACTGAGCAATTGTGCTGAAATCTGGGTCACAGGTAATCCTGGCAGAGGGAGCTCACAACCACCAACTCATGGACCACCAACCCAAAAGAAGAGAATGACTGAGCATGCAGACTAATTAGCATGAGAAGAGAGAGAACAATAAACCAATAAAAGATAAAATCCTAATTAATAAAAGAACTATGTACCTTGTAGCCAATGAACACTAATTTCTTTGTTCGTTAAAATGTATAAATAGTAAAAAGTTCTGGTAGTTGGTGTGTTTGATTTGTGAAATACCACTGAGCACCCAGGTTTACCCAACTCTGCAATAAATAATCTATGTGTCTCTGAAGTGTGTAATTACTGTGTTATTGCACACTAGGTAAGAAATCTGATTTCTGGGGATGAGAGCTGTGCCTGGTGTGAAAATAGCCGAGAAGCTTCTCTTGCTCAAGAATCTTTGCTTCTTTTCTCCAATCGACAGATTTATAGCTGATAGCAAAGTTCAGAAACCAGGTCATCAGTGGATTTCTCTACTTAGTAGTAATTGAATTTAGTTGATGTTCATGTTAGCTTGAAGCTGTCTGCCTTGTGTTTTGAATCTCCAAATGTATCTTCCCACACAGATGTCCTGGGATTAAGCACTATATTCCCTACTGAAATTTCCTGGGAAATTGCTCCTCTCAACTATTTATAAAATAATTGAAGGGTAAAACTACTTTGAATCCTATCTATGACTACCAGTTTACTATTCAGTATCTAATAGGTGTTTATGAGCATAAATACTGTGTCTTATGTCAACCAACAGTCTCCTATTCTCATTTTATTCTTAATGTCTAGTTTTTGTGTGTCTGTTTCAAGAGCTTGATGTCCTCCTCTATATCTTTGTTTATAACTTTTCTAACTTCAAATTTTTACCTCTTCCTCTTTGAGTGTTATATAAAAGGAAAAAAAGATTTCAAATATTTGAGTTGAGCAGCTATTTTGAAGTCTGCCTCTTTTCTAATGATATTAGAGCCATCCAGTTGATTGTCTGCCATTCATTTTCCTTCTTGTCCACACACAGGATATAAAGGTTTTCATTACAATCCTCTGTTTTTAATTTTGGATTTTAGAAAACTACTTAGTCTTCTAATGTTAATCTATGTGGAAAGTCATTTTGACATCAGTCTTTTCAATCTGGTTCACTCTCTTTTGCTAACTGTGTAGGATTAGATCAATGTTTCATCACTGACTGAACTACTTTAGTATTTGTTTGAAGCTAGGAAGTATTAGTTTTCCACACCAAGTGACATGGTTGGAAACAGGCAAGAAAAGACTGGATAGAGGCTTCTGGGAATGAGTTATGGATTTATCTTCTTCATTTCACTTGGTATTCATTGTAGATGATCACTGAAATTAAGTTTTATGCACTACTGATATTGCCAACTTGAATTATGAAGGGACATGATGAACTATGGAACTTGAGCTGTAACTGAACATCAGTAAAAATACAAGATAGATGGAAGATATGGCAAAAGTAAAGGTTCTGCGATAAACAGGAACAGGGAGAGCAGAGAGAATTTAAAAATGGTGGCATTTGGAAGCAAAATGAACCTTTCTGTCTATGCTCTTCTCAAAAGTCATGCAAGGCATTGAACTAGTGATGTGAAGTAGAAGTGTCTGGCAGTTGGAAATTATACATTTAGGGTAATTTTTTTGGTATGTTTTGTTACCTTTGGTGGGGTGTGTTTGGGTTTGTTTTGTTTGGTTTGGTTTTTTTTTTGGTGGGGAGGGTTTTTTTTTGTTTTTTAAACAGCGTTCAAGATGGGAGAAAGAAATAGAGTGAGGGAGGAGGAATACTGCAAGAATTACATTAAGCCAATTCACTACGTGCAGCTATTTTAAAGTGATGAATGAAATTATATCTGTCTTTCAGGCTTTAGATAAAAATCTTGTAGCAGCTTATATCTGATATGTAAATAATCTTCTAATTTGTCTTTTAAACTGTGAGAAACTAGGTCAAATTTTGAAGTGTTATGTGTCCCCTGTTCCCTCTGGCCCCAAAACAAACCAACCAAACCCTCCCTTAATTAGAGCCTTTTTCTTCACCTACATCCAAACACTCTTCCCCTCTGGCTTTTCCCTTTGAGCCTGAAGACCTTTCAAGCAGCACAGGTGGTTTCCTCAAGCATCTTTCACAGTTAACTCTCCTCATTTAGTATAAAAACAATCTTTACACTTTGTAAAGATTTCTTTCTGGATTCAACTTGAATCTTGACTGAGGCAAAATGAAGGACTGGTTTTCTGCACTCCTGTCTCACCCAGGACTGTCTCTAGTTGTGGCTATAAGAAAGAGTAGTTACTGCTAAATATAAGAAGGCGTGACAACAGTTCTTGCCTTTAAAGCTAAGTAGTGTTGACTGGCTTATGTTAACATTCCTTAGAGCTTTCTTCGCGGATACCAGGTTCTAAGGAGGTCTTTGGTGCATCTAAAAACAGATCTAATATTGAGCTAACAAGGAAACAATGCAAAAAGGTCTGGTACTCAGATTTACTTCTTGGCTGCCTTTTTATTTAATGGTACAAGCATCCCTTATGTTATAGCTTTGAAATCTGTCATGGAATTTTTCCTGTCCCTTATCAACTACCTACCCTTGGAGCCAGCTAAAGAAGGATGGCTAATGGCTCTGAATTCCAGCTTAATCACTGGGGAGGGTTTGGGGAGGTGAGGTGGGGTGGGGGAGTGAAGAGGGTTTTTTTCCAGATTTCTAATTTCACCACTTCACCACATCTCGGCGGCTGCTGGAGTGGGAGCCACCGTTGCTGGGCTGCTGGAAGCATCTTGGAGGGAGCTCCTTTGGCTCGACCCCCAGCTCCGGGTGCCCTGTGCTGTTCTTCGGAGGAGGAGCAGTCACCACTACCTGGATTTTGCTGCGTACTTTCTTAGGGGCTGACACTGCCTGCAGAAGACCTGCTGGACCCTGCCTTCCCCATCCCGCAGCGTTTTCCTTTTTCGGACAAAGTACGGTGGGAGAGGGTCCTTGCACTGCCCGCGGGAAGGGTTTCATCCTATCTTGGTGGCTGCCACCCCACGTGAGTTGTCGGAGCCAGCGCCTCTCCCTGCCCTTCTGTCCTCGCCTGGCTGGAACCCTGGAGTGGCTCTGGCGGCCGCGGCCGTATGAGGTGCGGCATCGCCTCCTGCTGTCCGTGAATATAACTGCACCAAGAGGAGCAGAGAGAGAACTCAAGTCATTTAAAGGTTTTTTGTTGCGGTGTTGCTGTTTGTTCTGTTCTGGTTTTAGTTATATATGTGTATTTGTAGTTAAGAACTGTTATCCTTTTCTGTACATTCCTGATTAAAGTGTATTAATTTCAAAGGTTGTGGTGGTTCAGCATCTCAGTTTTCCCCTAAACTAAGACACCTTAGAACTCCATGAACCTTTGTTAGTGTGTATGACCTAAAGACCCTAAAGGCTTTTTAAAGGAACACGTGAGTAGGAGGAAGAATTGGACCTGTCCTTTGTCCAAAATTAAACCACTAGGGAGAAGTGTAAATGTGCTCTGCAGGGATAAATAATGTTTGCCCAAAGGCTGGGTTTATAATATTAGCACTGGCATTAGGTGTTTTGAAAGGCTTGAAAAAGCAGAAAGCCATTCATTTAGAATGTATGATAAGTGAAACTAAACCTTTTTCTGGCATAATGATAGCTGTGTGGGAATCTCTACATCATCACTGAACTGTGAGGAGCCTGCACTGTGACTCACAGATGCCCAGGCTGACATGCCATCAAAAATTGCCTAGAAAATGGATGAAAAGGTGTCTTTGTTCATCAATGTCCACTGTATATACAATTCTGGAAACTCACCAAACCACCGTGATTAAAACAACCCTATAATGAGATATATCATGCCATTTCATTCTTCCCAAAGAGTGAAATTTGGGGGATGTTAGATCGTGTCTAAGGGAACATTTGGTACAGTGCACGATTTGTATTAACTTTGTTACCATCTAAGTCTTTATGAGTCACGCTATTCATCCCGCATGACTAAGCAGCATATCTTTGAGATTTTCTTCTTTAATTTATAAACACAATGTGTAAATATTCATATGCTGAAGAGAAAGTTATAAAGTAACTACCGATGCCTAAAGTTTCCTGTGTGAGGGAAAGATACCAGACTCTGAAAATTTTTTTCTGAAACAATGACATACAAATACCAGCCAGAAAAGAAAAATAGGAAGCAGAAAATGATGTTTTGCTCCCTGGGTAAAGTCTTTAAATGAACTGGATACTTTTTGACAGGCACGTGTGCTGATGCACCTGTGAATTATTTTGATTCAACATGGAAACCAATGAAGACTTTCTGCTTTCTGTGGCCTTTTGGTGTTCTGCAGCTCAGCTAGACCATTTCAGTTGGGCCCTTATACCTCTAAAATCTAGCAGGAAAAGCTGGTTCTCATTAAGCCATGAAAGTTACCATCAGTCTAACTGGGACTGTGACATATGAATTGGTCATAATATATAGATGAATTGTTATATAAATGTACTATTTTGATGGGAAATATTCTTTATTGCCTGCCAGAGGTTTAAAATTTTTGACCCTCTCAGATGATTTCCTGGTAAGTCTTGCAAATGTTTCTGATACATTTACTTCCTAAGAATGCTGAAGAGGCTTGGTTGTTTTTGTCAAAAGACAGAAATGCAGCATGAACTGGCTGCAGTTTTGGAGAATATTCTCCATACTGAAGTTTTGTCTATAATGGTGAGTTCTTGAAACAAAGCAAGAAATTGCACTAGAGAAAAATTTGCAGGAGTACTTGCAGGAGGAAGCGAAATATAACACAGTGAAGAAAATGCAAACTGTACTACCAACATATGACACCTGTTAAAATATTGCCCTTACAATTTATGCTGGAAAAAAAGGCTGTTTATGTAGAGAATTTTAGTGTCAGAAAAAGAGTGTTTTAAAGAACATCTTTCGCAAGTGTTGGCATTGTCATCTTTGATCATTGTGAAGCTTTAAATGTGTTTGGACTGAAGCACATTAGCACAGCTCTCTATGATTTGTAGATTCTATGTGAATCAGAAAACATTTCAGGAGACAGCTGATGCATCTGAGGGTGAAAAACTGAAGGATGTTGACAGTAATATTTATTACTGAGCTTATCTCTGCATTTTATAAACTGCTTTATCAGTAGTTGAAGTGGAACATCTTCTGGAATAATACTGCTGGAGTATGTTTAGTTGTTTCTGCAGACTTCAACAATGTCTGTATATAGTAAAAGACAGAAATCTATGGAAAAAAATTTATAGAGTCTACAGAAAATTAGTGCCTTCTGAGGGGGAGAGAACAACAACTAAGCTGAGGGAGGCTTCAGAACAGCTCTCTGCATGGTTCAGAGATGTCTTATGCTGTTATATGTACTTTTTGTGTCATACTTTACAAACTGAAGTCACCATTCTGTGTTTATGTCAGCAGCTGGCAGTACCTCTACCACTTCCATTCTGCCAGTGTCCCTCAAACACATGCTAAAATAGAATGAGAATTTGCTGGCTGAAGGCTGATGGAATTGCAATTGACTCGAGGATTAGTTTTTCTTCATAAATCTACCTCAAATCTACCTCCCTTACTCCCGTGGCAGAGATGGAAGAACAGCCTGTTACCATGCAAAATACAGATTCAAATCAGCAGCATTCAGAAAAGAATTGGGATGATCAAATAACCAGCTTCAGTAGCAGAGGTGTCTGCCATTCTGTTCACCATGACTTATCAATTCTTCTGCACTTTGCCAAAGTAATTACTAGAGAGAGTTGTTTATAAATGAAAGAATGAATTTCTGGGTTAAGAATATCACTGTGGCACAGTGTAAACAACTAGGTCTTGAGTTACTGGGAGTCGTTAGTTCTTGGAATTTAATTAGATATATCTGTTCTACTGCTAATTAAACAGCTAATGGACTGGTTTATATTTGGGTATGGTCACATTAAATAGTGAGACTTAGCCTGAGAACCTTACTACCTTATAGGGTTGTTTGTAGTTTTGCAAAAAAAGGTGTTCTTAGATATGTCTGGGTTTGAGTTTGGTTTACCTATTTGCAGGTTAGGTATTTTTGGTAATACAGTATCTTCACCTATTTTTACACCTTTGTCATTCTTCAACTTTTGTAGCAGAACAATATTACCTAGGTCTTTGTAGGAGCTATTTAATTATGAGGTTGGAAAGCATCACTGCTACGTCAAAGAGATTGTGCGAGATGCCCAATATTCTTTTGTTTGGGTTCTCAGAGGTAAAGGGACATATAAGTCATTAGACCACCAATAAAAACAAAAGGCATTTGTTGGTGTTGTGCCTCTCAAGTAAGCAATCAGGCTGAATGATGCCCTGTCTTGACTTTTAGGCTGTAAACAATAATCGTATATTCATGTGAGAAAAGTCTGATATTTTGAGATAGCATGGGTAATTATCAAGTCAGAGAAGGATCCATGGCCAAGCTTGTCTGTATGCTAGCTGAGTAAAATCATGAAATCATACAATATCCTGAGCTGGAAAGAACCCTCAAGCATCATCAAAGTTCAGCTCCTGGCCCTGCACAGGACAACCCCAAAACCACATGGTGTGCCTGAGAGCATGCTCTGTTACTCCCCTGCAATGGCCTGTGCTTCTGTGGCCTGTCCAGGAGAACCAGCAGCTGGTTGCAGGCAGGCATGAAAAGAAAGAGAATTACTTTCCAGACAGCACTGAATAACCAAAGTTTGATGGAATACACTGGCGAGCAAGAAGGTGCTTTGTTGCATAGCGTCAGAAAGGGAATCACCACTGGTCTGGCATCAGACCAATTGCTGCTATGTCTCGAGGCACTGATTCTATAGAGGGGTTTGATTGCCTGGTAGTTCCAAATTAGAATGGATATGTAAGCCTGTGTATGTCTTATGCAATGAGGAGAAAGCTCCTTGTATTAGTTGTGTTATTTCTTGCAAGGGAACAGCAGAGGAGGGTTCTCCAAAAACGCTTGAAGTGGTCTGAAGCATGAAGAAATGGTAACTGCACTCAAACAGCTGGAAATGATTAAAAGAGGAATAATTATCTTCTTCTGAGTGATTTACTGCCAAGTTGTTGTGATGGACTGAAATGCTGGTAATGTCTTAAACATTGCCAAAATCATAGAAAGACATTTTGTCAAACTGCAAGAAACTGACTGCAATCACTGAAGCACTCCCTTTCCAATGCCTCCTGACTGGAATTTGGACTGTGTTATATACAGATAACACACACAAAAGGTAATAAATAATATTGCACCATCATCCAACACTCAGTTCCCATTAAAAAACATCCTGTTACAATGAACTGTGTCAGCAAAGCCCCACAAAAAAAATCTGGCTTCTGAAGATTCTCACAAAATAAAACTTCTAGCTAAAGCAGTCCTACAAACAAACGTCCTGCCAGAAAATCCTGTCATTATATAGAATATTTTATCTTTTCAAACATCTGAACAAGGCTACGTTCCAAGGAACCACACGCAGCCCTCTTTTGAATGCTATAAAAACAGAAGACATATTTTGGGGAGTTAGTAGCAAGAAGGGGGAAGGAGAACTGGCTACTTCAGCTGGGAATCACTTCCCCACCTCTTCTTACCTCTTCTCTTCACCACTGCATGCTGCCTGACTGCCACAAAAGAGACTGGAACTGTGCCAGCCCGGAGAGGACATTTCAGTTAACAACAGCAGCCATAGGAAAAAAAAAAAAACAAAAGGAAAAAGGCCATGGAGGTAGAACTGGAATTAGTATATTAGCATTGTTAAAATCCTGTTACAACTGCTACTGAAAAGCAGTGCCAAGTTTTCAAATGTATTTCATATGCTGTAGGAGTATGCTCAAATTGGTCAATTAAGACATGGAGGATTTTAACGCTCTGCTTGATAGAAGAGGAAAAAATCTGTGGTTGGGAAAACTTGGATGGATTTAACAGTGTTATAAACCTGGTGATTCTCTCACTGGTCAGGAGCTGTGCTCTCAAAGAAATGATCAAAAAAGATGCCATCCTGTGTACACATTTTCTCTGACTACACTGCAAGCATGCTCAGGTTCTTTGTGTTCCAGGCTCCTGCGTGAAGAGAGCAATTGGGTAGGAAAGGGGCATGCCAAAGGGTTTAGGATTAATTTTGCAGTGTGAGCCACGTTCAATATGTTTAATATTTCCACTCAGGCACTCAGTTTTGAAGATTATAGATGTTTTCATGTTATCAATTTTCTTGCCTTTGATATTGAAAGGAAAAAAAGGCTCTTGCATGGACTTTAAGGATGCCTTCTAACAGTACTTCAGGAAGAGCCGCTCCAGCAGATGTCACTGTGGGCCCTGAATTACAGCCTATCCTGGTTTTAGCCGCTGGTTGCTTTGGTGTCATACACCTGCTATCAACAAGGTTCAAACATCTTTGTAATGATAGTACTGAGTTACGGCTGTTTTGGCATTGCTAATTTCAGCTCCTTGCCAAGCAATATGAGGACAGATACCTGCCAGTTTGTCTCTCTATCTCAGTTAAAAACACCAAGCCTGGAGGCAGTATAGTTGTGATAAGTAGTGGTAGAATGCATGAGGATGAGCATTCCTGTGCAATCTGAGAGGGAGGCATGACTATTATGAGCAAGGTTATCAGTTGTCCTGAGTGAATGCATGCAGTGCTACAGCAGAGAAGCAACAGCTTTGCTCCATGTAGTAGCAAAACATGGGCCAAAGATACTGAACTTAAAAAAAGCAAACAAGGAAGCAAACAAACAAAATAACCCTCAAGAGTTTTCTAATTATCTTATTCAGGGGTCCTGAAGTGAATTTTTAATTTGATTGGTTTATGCTGGGGATTTTGCTGGACATTGCATCGGAATGCCAGATATAGAATAAACAAAAATAAATTTTGTGTGCTTTGAGCTTCTCTAAATAAGATGAGAATTCACAACATGTGAGGCAAGACTAAAGAGTGGATAAGGATAAAGCTGAAAGTAACAGAGTGGAAAAGGCTGTAGAGAAGGAGAAGGAAGAAAGAAAGAGGAGCAGGAAATAAATGTGAAGAAGCTCAGATGAAGTAAGAGGACAAGGGATGCAGAAATATTTTGATACTGGAAACGCTAAATGCTAGTTTGATTACTACTTTTTAAAATTCAGGCCCAAACAGCAAGGCCTTTCTAATTGACCTTTCAGCTGATCTCTTCATGGTGGTATTCTTCATAGCCTTTGCCTCTATTGCAAAGGCACCAGTGAGAGACTTTGGTGGGCTGGCAGCAGTCTTATCAGTTCTCCTTCCATCTTGCCCCAAACTCCACATATCAAGAACATTTACAGCCTCAATATTGCATTCAGATCAGATCTACTTTCAAAGAGGGGTTTCATTTGGGTATGTGAGATAAAAAATGGCATGGTTCATCCAGGACATTTCTGTTTATGATGAAAACAGATCAGTAGAAAAACTGGAAAGTTCTCATTCTTGCTTGGAAGTAAGAATTGATAGTTTAGTTCTGATGATTTATTATATTTACAGATGTATTGCTTATATGGTCATGAATGTGGTAGTTCCCCACAGCATTGTTTTCTTTTAATTATATTGATTTCAGAGTGCAAGATCAGGAAACATGAATTAGTAGAAAGGGAAATCCTCCTCTTGGATTTGATAGATAAGGAAAAGCAAAGGAATTATTCAACTATCTGCTCCCCTCGTGCTTCCGAACCTAAAAATTACTCCCTGGGAGTCTCAGAATGTGATTATTACAAGGCTTGAGTCAATATTCAGTCTGCTTTCAGAGCTCTCCAATTTTCCTTCGTAAATTTCTATGATAGAGCTATTTTTTCCCCCTCTATCCTGGTGCTCCAGTCCAAGGAAAAGCTGTGGCTTTTGATGGAGTTTTCATCTAAATATTTATTGTTTTGTTGGATGACAAAGTAATGCTTTTAAACATTGCTTTATTACTCATATGAATTCCGAGGAGAGGGTGCTTATTTGAAGGAATGAGTTTGACTGTTAAGGGTGAAGAACTTTGGTCCAAATGTGGTAACTTTACAATAAATAAGTTGGCCCAGAGAAGCTTGTTATAACAACTCAAGAAATGAGAGTGAAGTTGTGTTGCTTTAATACACCTTTTATTGCAGATCTGCCCCTGGAGAGGGAAATAAAAACATCTGGGTGGCTAATGAGAATATTTTCAGCCTCCCAGGGCAGCATGCATTTTTATCTTCTGGAGGTTTAGATCTCTGGAACAACAAGCAACAACTAAATAAACACTCTTACAAGTCAGTGATGTAGGAAATCACATATTGTGTATTTCTCCAGATGTTCTCACAACTGGCTATGCAGTCCTTGCATTTAATTGTTAGAATATCACAAAAAAGTATCATTGAGATTTATAATTGTTCAGCCTGCCATAGAGTGTGTACTCGCACATTAACATGATGGTGTCATCATTACCTAAGTTTTTGCATACAGCGCTTTTTTTGTAGCTTTTGTTAGGTATGTATTGAGATTGTCCTGTGAGGTAGAAATCTATATATACTATAGCTAAAAGCAAGGAGTTTGATTTGGCAGCTACCTTCTCACTTTCCACAGGACATGCGTGGAGGGGAATCACCTCTGCTGGGAAAATTTTTTGCTTCACTAGAGCCTTCCTGGTAGAGAGACATGCAGAGATGGGTTAGGGTTATGTTTGCATGTATGGCTGTCCCCCATGCATGAAAATCCTTAATGACCTCAAAAGTATGACTGGAGTTACAGCTGTCTGACAGCAGAATTTATGTGTGCACAGATTGCAGGGGGGATTGAGTCAAGAAGGTGAAATGATTTCCTGATTTGCCTTTCTCTATTTCTCTGTCATACAGCCCCATCAAGATGCCATCTCACAAGAGCCTTAGCTGAGTCTAAAGAAATCTGTGAAAACACAGTGTGAGTTGTGAGTTTGTTATGTTGTAAAGGTCTATAAATATTCAACTTCACTTTTAGTGTTCCCAGTGATCAATTTGCTGTCAGCTTTACCTTGAAATTCACGTCCTTTAGTGACTCTTTATGACGATTATCAGTAAGAGCATGAGAACAGAAGGCTTCTTTTTTCATCCTTAGCAGTATTAGGCACAAGATACTCTTAAAGTTTTCTTTTACCTCTTGAAAACATTCACAAATTTCATTTCCTTCCCCAGCAACTACCTCTGAGAGAAGCGAGGAAAAGAAAGAAACAGGTTATTGAAATCTGTAGCCTACTTCTGCACCTTCTAACTCAGCCACTTAATGACTGCAGTAACATATTATTACACCAGATTCTCAGCTGATCTAAACCAGCAAAGCTGCAGTGGCTTCAACAGAGAAAGGACATTTTGGGACACCTGTAGATGAGACTCAGGGTATTACTTAGGCTAGACCTTTATCTTAATTGTCTAATTGATGCCTTTGAAAATAGGCTATATACAAGGTGTCTAAAGGTGAGGTAGTGGTGAAGAAGTCATCATAACACTTCAATTTCCAGATTTTTGAGTGCTTAATTTCTCAACTGTGATGTTGCTTTGATGTTTTTTTCAGTATTACCAATCTCACCTAGCTGTTTAATGGCTCCCAGTCCCAGCATCTCAGATCCCTGTGCTATTGCTGGACTCGGCCTGCTCTAGAAGAGATCAGGACTTCTGTAGGGTGCCAGATTTTCCTTTTTAAAGACACTGAGTTATGCTGATTTAGACAGTGCAATTCTAGGCGTTTTCCTCCTGTATTTTGTCATAGAAACCTTATGCCAGAGGTTCTCAAACAGAAAGCCTTTGAGTAAAGCTACCTTGGAGCAAGAGGCAATAGACTTGTCAGTAATACAGTGGCACGGGAAATTCTGCTGTAATTCAAGTTCACTCAGCTTTACCTTTATAAATCTCTGTAATAGAAGCTTTGTACGTTAGTGCAGCCATTTTAATTTATGTTGTTTTGAAACTAGGTAATCAGATTGCCAACTTTGATATGATCATTTCTCCATAAATGTATTTTGCAAAAATACGCATAAAACCATCAAAATCAATTCTTCTGAGTGGTGTTGTAAAAATAACAAGAATGATTTTAAGCCTGCCAGCCCAAGTTGTTTGGGAAGCCTGTAAGCTCAGGTGCAGAAAAGTGGAGACTTATACAATGGTAAAAAACAGGCACTAATTACCTTCCTTTAGGTGAGCAGTGGACATCAGTGCTGTCAAAATAAGAAAACAAAATAATTCTTCATTTACCTACAAAGGTAGCTCTGAGGTAAGTGGATTAGCAAGAGTTCACCTCAGTACGTCCTCTGATGGATATGAGTAGGGGATATTCTTGCAGAAAACCAGCTTGATAGGGCAGGTGAAACATTTACAAATTCATTTTTACTAGTCTACCACTTGCAGTTTTTTACATTGTCTTACTCCTCTGCCAGTGTGTGGGGACCTCAAATTAGAGTCTGTTTTTCCATGTCATTTTGTCCTCTGAATCTCTCTTTCTTCAGTGTGGCTTTGCATAGAGTGAACTGGCGATTTAAAATTTGGTGCATTGACTATGGTAGTCTGACCTTGAACTAGCATGTATGGTATTACTAGCATGAGATAGAATTCTGGTGTGCAGGAGACATGTTGAAGATTTCACATGTCAGAATGTGCACTTCAGCTGCACATAAGCTAAGACCCTCCTTTTTTTCCCTAGCAGTCAGGACTTTTTGTTATGATAGCAACACAAATAGGAAGAATTTGTTGTTTTCTTAGTGCCTATGTATAACTTAGAAGTGCCTTCAACTTTTTCCATGTTCTCTCAAGACACATCTTGTTGCTGAGCCATATGAAATGTTCTGAAATTAGTTTGAGCAGCAATGTTGTAAATTTTCTTTTTGCAAGACAACTCCAGGTTGGGAGAATTGGGTCACTGGCAAGGAGAAAAAGCTTTGAGTAATGCTGAATTACTCAGTAAGCCAGGCACAAGGAGGCAGTATTCAGTATGGCCATGTGTAAAACCAGCCTGGTAGCAAGGAACACTGAACACAGTTAAAGTGTGGGACCCTCTATCCTGTGGCAAAAGTTAATGATATATACCAGCTGAAAAGGACTTTTGAGGCTAATATAACAGCTACATTTAAGAGCAGATGAATACGAGACTGAAGTGGAGAAAGTCATGGTGCTTGCCATTAGCAAAATGAATGTCATGCTTGTCATGCAGCAAAATGCATGAACAACTCATCCCCTGGTATGTCCTCCATTGTCAGAAATTTTCATCAGCAGTGGCTATTTGTATTAAAAAAACCCAACCTAGTTCAGATTAACTTGAGAAAATGTGGTTTTGCACACCAGCTGAGGCCCCACCTCTCTCATCAGTCAGACCTGCTGAGTGAAGGAAAACTGTTTCTCTCACTATTGGTTTGTGAAAATAGTGGGCAAGGTAGCACTTACAGCGTGGCTTCATAGATACTGTTGCTTACCAGGGCACTACAAGGCAAATAGAGGCACTATGTCTCCTGAGGGTGTGACTTGGCTATCAAAATTTCCATGATATGTCAAATTAACTCCATGCCTACAGTATGAAGCTTTGGTAAGGTTTTGTACATTATTGTAGGGAAATCCTGGTTGTTGTGCTGTTTCTCAGATGGATAATGTTTCCAGTGTTGACTTCTTCCTGCTGTTCCACCACATCAGTCTCATTTTATAAGCTGTTAGATGCCATGTAGATGTAAATTTTTATCTAGCTGAGGAGCTGTGTCATGACTTTTACAGAAAGCTGGTACTCTGCTTTCCCTCCTTCTGTTTCTGTTCTTCAAACTGCCTTCATCTAGTTGTCATAACTAAGTTATGTTCAACCAAAATCTCAGTGTTATTTGTTACAAATTGTTTCCAGTTCCTTGTTGCCAACTTATTTGACCAAATCTCTACTGCTATGTGAAGAACAATGCCTCGTAATGATAATATTTGTAGTTTTAATATGAAGAGCTGCAAACATTCTCAGAATTTAGGATTATTACCCTTGAACCCTCTCTTCTGGTCAGATAATGTGTGAGCATTGAAGTGCATTTTAGTGAGATTTTAAATCTCCTGTGTTTTTCATGTACAAAATTTATGACAATCTTTTTGTCACTGTCACAATTATGTTCAGAATGAGTATGTGTGTATATATATGAATGAAGGTTGATAACACTTGATAACTTCTAGGCTGGGATTTATAATCATATAAGCATATAATCACAGAAGTATCTGCACATAAATATACATCTGTGAGAATGGAATTTGTTAAATAAAGCATGCAGCAATCTGTAGCTGCAGGAAGATAGCACTGCTATCTGATGAGCCTAATGGCTTCAGCAATGTGTTTTGTTAACATCTTTGTTCTTTTCTGTACTTCTTAAAAAGAAAAAGTGAGCATCTGATATCACATCTTTCATGAGAGGATTGTATTGTTTTCTTTTTCTTTAGACTCTTTTCACAGTTTTTGGACAGTTGATCAAAATACTGGTGAAAGCAGAATCTTTCAATCTTCCTATGTATCTCTTAGCACCTTATGCTAATCAAACCAACTCATCATGAGTAAATGCTTGCACATTATTGTATATATATGCATTTTTAAAAGTAAAATTACATTTTATGTCTATACCCCCACATTATATATGCATATGTGTATATACATATAAAAATTGTTGTGGACTTTTTATGACTGGTATAAGAGACCAAGAAAAGTGAAAGTAAAGAGCTTGGTATTAGGTAGTATTTTCTGGTTAAGTCATGTGGGAAGCTTATCTGATTGTGTTCAGAGTGTGTGTTATCAAGAACTACTGAATGGGCATCTTTCAAATTTCAGTAAAGATATATAATAAAATCAAAATTCTTAATGTGGAAAAGACAATCATTAGTAGAGCATAATTGACAAAAGGCTACAAGAAGTACTCATTTAGAAATATATTTCTGTTTTCTGGTCAGTGATAGCAAGAAAGTTAAGGTGGGCATCGTTTGAATGCAAATTTACACTAGATGACTACATGGGTTAAAGTAAAGCTATTTAAACTGCTATGGACAGACTTAATTAAGAAAGGCTGCTCCTAATTGAATTGAGCTATGCTGAAAATCTGGCTTTAATGGACATAAGAGTTTCTACATACTTATTTGCAGCAATTTATCTTACAGAGTCTAAAATTTAGCAGAAGCCAATTATAACATAGGTGGCCTTTAATAGATTTGAACGACAAACATGGGAGTAGCCTCTCCACTGGTGATAATGCACCAGCTGAAGTTCCCACTGCATTCACGGTCACATCTTCAGACTCTACTTCCTTTCCCAAGTAGGTTGTGCTACTTTTTGTGATAGCACGCACAGTGAGGATAGATGAATTCCCTGTGACCTCAAGGTTTGCCTTCCTACCTAGGGAGACTTAAATGCCATTCCAAAGCCATTGTTGCTCCTCCTGATGAGAACAGGCACCAGTATATTGCCCAGTGAATTGGGAACCCTTACATAATGACACTTTTTTGAGAGTAGCATTGGCAGTTACATGCATCTGCTCATATGAATAGCAACCATGAAATCACTTTAATTAAAAGCAACTCCCCAACTTCCAAAACAGACACCGATTTACAAATGTAGAAAGTCTTTAATAGAAAGGCAGATGCACACATTTGTCCAATTTCCTAAATTCTGCAAGCCTCGTAAGCTTATGAAAAAGTTTGTGTGTATATATTTACAGAGCTGCATGACTGTGGCTGTTGCTACTTTCCACAACAACTATAAGTGTTAGAAATTTCTGTGTGAAAACACTGATGCTGGTAACTTCTTACATGTAAGAGTCATGTGTCCTGTGGTGTCAGCAGAAGATCCTGTTGATACAGAGAACTGTCAGAGAGAGGCAGACTCTCAAGGTTAGTAGTTTGCACATGTAAATATGGAGAAAGATATCACTGAAGGGTTTTTATTGTGTGTGTGTGTGTGTGTGTTTAATACATAGAGAACACAAAATATTTAATTAGATTCAGATGGTGTTTGAGTATGTGCAATATAAAATATAAGTACTGTAAAGTCAGTAGCATCGTAACTTTATAGAATAATATGTCCTGATACAGGCTCAGAACGACTGCTGAAGGCATCCACAACAGTGTGCCTCCACACAGAGGGAGAAGACACTGTGAGAGGAGCGGTTTAGGCATCTACTCAAATGTTTCAATCAGTTACTTAGTTAAGATTACAACTGTCAGTTGTATAGTCTAAAAATGCATTACTGGAGCGGTAATGCCCTCCTCGCTTGTAATCATTTTCACCAAAGCAAATCCCACTCCAGAGGTTTGTCTGCTCTAACAATGCATTTGCTGCAAACTTCCATGAGGCATAAAGCAGGATGGACAACCAATTTGGAATTTATAATAATCCAGTCAAGGTTAAGACTGCCTTGTTCTGCTGGGATATTATAGAATTTAAACCATATGCATACATCTAAAATAAATTAGCTGTGGGTGATTGCTGGAGTTCTATTACTCTAGGGAACTCTTTCTTTAAGTATGACATACATTGGACACCTCTTATCTGGTAATGCTTTAATTTCAGTGGAATATATTTTTAGATTAATATTGCCTCCAAAATTGAGTGTTTGTGATAAAATGGGATCCTAAGATGACAAGGCAGAGAATATAATTACTACTTTAGAGTCCATGACTACTGGTCATGAGATACTTGCAGCACCCCTCTTTAAAATACCTGGTTCACTGTGAAGAAGGTCACAAAAAAAGTACCTTAGCTGACTTATGTCGATAGTTTCTGCTTGCCATTTCAAAGGAATTTTAAATACATGCAAGACATTATAAACATTTTTTTTCCAAAAAATATGTTTATTTAAAGCCTTATATTCCCTAAGCTGATGTATTTGTCTGATAAGTTTCAGTATAGAGCTACAGAAGAACCCACAAATCCTGAAGTAAGTTCAGAGCCTGAATCAGTCAAATCAGACACAGCAAGGGAGAAAACAAGAGTTTGAAGGATTTTGCGTTCACTGTAATATTTTATGAATGTTCTTTTCATGGTCTCATGGTTTGAAAAGTAGCACATACTGAGAGGTATGCCTGAAGGACTGGTTAATATTTCTATTAATCTGAAAGAAACATGAAACCTTTGATATACACTGCATCTAAACCAAGCTGTGTGTTGATGAGACCCAGAGTCATGTTCTCCTGCTCAGCTAGTACTTCCTATTCATTCCCCAGGCATGGAAAAAGTAGTGTTGGTTCACATCTACCATAAATCCAGGACACGGTTAGAGCACATTTAGTTAAGGTGCAATCTCTGGGATTGTCCTAGTCCTAATCCTGTACCCTAGGATGAAGACTTCTAATGATTCCTAGAAGGGAAAGAATAAGGAAATGAATTTGGTGTTCATTATTGAAAAGTACTGACCTCATTCTGGGTTCTCAGGCACCTGTTGGATTGTAAGATTTTGGGCTATTTCAATATGTTACAAGATCCAGATAGTGAATTAGACAGAAATTACTAGTGACACAGTTAAAAGAAAAGAAAGAAACTGGAGGGACACAGTTCTAGGCAGCAAAATAAATAACCTGCTTGGGGACAAGCAGAAGGGAGTACAACAATGGTTAGGGAAGTGAAACTCAATAATTATTGTCTTTTTGTTGGCTTGGTTAACACTGCACAGACCAAATTATGGTTGGATATACTGATAAAGAACTTTCAAAGGTGAGAGAGGGGAAAATAATGTGACCAAGTCAGGACAAACATGGAGAAAAGGGTGCATCTCTCTATGAAAATCAGATACAAAAAGAGAAAATTAAACCTTAGATAGAAGTAAAAAGTATTACTAGGTATTTGTTGCTTTTGAGCAAGTGCACTAATGAAGTGCTGTGGAGAATGAGCTGATCATGAAGAGGGATAAAGTGTAGGCAGGAGTCAGTGGGGTTAATGGCTTAAGAAATTGCAGAGAGGAAACAAAAGATAGTTAGGAGTAGAAAAGACAGGATGAGATATGAGATGGGGAATTCTGAAAGAAGTTGGGGCAGGTATGGAGCTCCCTGAGAAGTGCCCAGCAGCTGCATGAGGAATGGGAGGGAATGGAGGCCAATGAGAAAACAAAGTATGGCTTAAGGTCCTAGGTGTGTGTTTAGGTGTGTGTGTGATAAATTGCCTTCATTTGTCCAAACAACCCATCTCGCAAAGGGCAGCACAGTCATTTTCTCTTGCTGTTAGGTCTGCATTTCTCACTGAAGTGTCTCAGTGGAAGTGAGTCACTATGGCTTCTGCAAGCTCCCCAAACAACCAACTGATCAAATGTAGTTGGTATAATCCACTTCTCAGTAAAAACTATAACAGGTCTTTGCATGTTTATTATAATTTCTCTCTTTTTTTTTCTTTGTGTCTTGTGAGCTCTACAACAAGATAATTTTAGATACACAATAAATTGCTTATAAATCTCTTCCCAAATTATCTAATCTCTTATACATAAAATGATTTCTGACAATTCCTGAGGATGTTTTCTCTTAATGATCTCAGTTTGCATATGAAGGTAATGTCTTAAACAAGCAAACCTAGCTCACTTAACAGGTTATCAGAAAGGTTTTTGCATCCAGAAATTAGTGTGTGTTTGAATTTTGTGTTTCTTACCTGACTTCATATGCTAATTCAGAGATGAGTATCACAGAGCCTTGGGCACTTGGACCAAAGTGTATAGTTTTTTTCTATGTGTTTTTTCCTATGTGTTCACTGAAAGGTCTGTGTAACTCTGAGGAGTATCTCTCCAGGAAGGTGCCTTTAATACGAAGTCTCAGTGCGCTAAATTTAAATAAAGGCTTGCCCTTTTGCACATCAACCCTTGATAATAGAAGCGTTCTATAATGTGCAGCCACTGTAGCAATATAGTCAGATGAAAACCAACAAAAAATTCATAAAACCAGTCAATAAAGTTAACAGTAACCTTAAATATTTTTCACATTGAAGTATATTAAAGAGACTAGAACCTTTATATGTTCATTATTTTTTCAGAGTGAAGCAAGAACTTCTTTCCCAAAGGCCACCACGTTAACTGGCTGCCAGACAACAATGTGAGTGTGCTCTGATGCAAAGAGGGATAGATGCAAAGCATCCAGGCTTCTGAGCCTCATAATCTTTATTACCTCTTGTGAGATTAAAAGAGTTTGTTTTCATCTCACAGGAAATGGCACAATGCAGCATTATGTACACAATATGATCAGTATTCAGTATATTGTAAGACAAATTCAATTCCACTTCATAAAGCTCTCACTGTGTGTTGTCATAATCAATAGAAGTAGTACATATAGTAAATATTATCTAAAAGGGGTTTTGCATCTTCTTCAAATGACAATGGGTATCCTGAATCTTGCTGAATCACTTCCCAGTGTAAATACTGTAACTTTTGATTATTTTTATTTTTTTAGAGAGAAAAGATTTAGAAAAATGATAAGGTAAAGGCTGAGACTTAATGTAGTATTGCTAACAGCATATTTATTGAGAATAGTTTAATGAAATAATGTTTAACTTCATTTTTTTGTGTTTAGTTTTTTATGGTACCCAGCCTGCTAGAGTCAGATGGGCTACACCTGTCTAACAAGGGCAAAAGGACTCTATCCTGTAAGATGGTAGGGCTGATCAGGAGAGCTTTAAACTAAGTTTGAAGGTTGAAACCAGGCTCTCCAGCAATGTGCACAAAGGTGGAAAGCCAGAGTTAGGAGTTAAATCAGCAGCCCAGCTGAAGTGCATATACACTAATGCATGCAGTATGGGTAACAAACAAGAGGAGCTGGAAGCCATCGTGCAGTAGGAAAGCTGTGATGTTGTTGCCAACACAGAAACACGGTGGGATGACTTGCATGACTGGTGTGCTTCTATGGATGGCTACAAACTCTTCAGAAGGGATAGGCAAGGTACAAGAGGTGGAGGGGTGGCTCTTTATGTTAAAGTTCCTTGACTCTGTAGAACTTGAAATCAATGCAATGATAAGGTTGAATACCTGTGGATCAGAATCAGGGGGAAGGCCAACAAAGCTGACATCCTGGTGGGAGTCTGGTACAGACCATGCAACCAGGATGATAAGGGTGATGAGTTATTCTACAAGCAGCTGATGGATGTTGCAAAATTGCCAGCCCTTGTTCTTGTGGGAGACTTTAACCTGCCGGATGTCTGATGGAAACTCAATGCAGCAGAGAAGAGGCAGTCTAAGAGATTCCTAGAGTGCATAGAGGATAATTTCCTGCTTCAGCTGGTAAATGAGCCTACAGGGTTAGGACCCTGCTAGACCTGCTGTTCACAAACAGAAAGGGCCTGGTAGGAGATGTGGTGGTTGGAGGCTGTCTGGGGCACACTGACCATGAAACAATAGAGTTTTCTATACTCAGGTATGCAAGAAGGGTCTTCAAGAAAACTTCTACCCTGGACTTCCGAAGGTCTGACTTCAGCCTACTCAGAACACTGGTTCAGAGTGTCCCACGGGAAACATCCCTTGAAAAAAAAGGGGTCCAGGAGGGTTGGATGTGCTTCAAGAAGGAAGTCTTGAATGCACAGGAACAGGCTGTACCAGTGTGCTGCAATGTGAGCTGGTGGGGAAGACAACTGGCCTGGCTGAACAGGGAGATTCTGAAGGAAATCAGGGTAAAAAAGAGAGCTTAGCGGCTGTGGGAAAAGGGGCTGACTTCTCACAGAGTTTAAGGATATAGTTAGGTCATATAGAAAGAAAATTAGAGAGACAAAGGTGGAATTCAAAGTCAATTTGGTTACTTCTGTTGGGCATAACAAAAAGTGTTTCTGTAAATACATTAATAACAAAAGGAGGGGCAAGGAAAACCTCCATTCTTTGCTGGACTTGGGTGGAAACATAGTTAACAGAGATGAGGACAAGGCTGAGGTACTAAACATCTTCTTTGCCTCAGTGTTCAACAGTAAGACAAGTTGCCCTTGGGACAACTGGCCTCTGAAGCTGGTGGACAGAGACAGAAAGGCAACTAGCCCCTCTGTATTCCAGGAGGAAATAGTGACTGACTGAGCCACCTGAATCCTCACAAGTCTATGGGACCAGACAGGATTCATCCTAGGATGATGAGGGAGCTGGTGGAAGAGCTCATCAAGCTGCCCTCCATCACCTACCAACAGTCCTGGCTCACTGGGGAAGTCCCAGATGATTGGAAGTTGGTGAATGTCATGCCAATCCACAAAAAGGGCTGCAAGGAGGACCCAGGAAACTACAG
>JAWWMP010000116.1:10222019-10267109 GCA_035047865.1 Dendrocincla tyrannina
TGGAGAGCAGCCAGGCAGAAAGGGACCTGGGAGTCTGGATTGGCAGGAGGCTGAACATGAGCCAGCAGTGTGCCCAGATTTCCAAAAAGGCCAATGGCATCCTGGCCTGTATCAAGAATAGTGTGGCCAGCAGCATGAAGGAAGTGATTCTTCCCCTGTACTCAGCATTGGTGAGGTCACACCTTGAGTACTATGTTCAGTTCTGGGCCCCTCAGTGCAGGAGAGATAATGAGGTGCTGGAGTGGGTGCAGAGAAGAGCAACGAGGCTGATGAAGGGACTCGAGGACAAGTGCTATAAAGAGAGGCTGAGGGAGCTGGGATTGTTTCATCTGGAGAAGACTGGTTGTATTTCTAAAACCTTGTGATAGGAAGAAATTAAGAAATTAAGTGTATTTATGATGCTAGATACAAGAAAATATAGGAAAAAATATTGTCTCCCATAATGGTTGCTCAAATTCTTTAAATTCACTTTGAGGAGCTTAAGTGATAAGCTGGTCTGTTTCTGTTTCCATGCTATGTGACATGCATAGTAACCGGTTACTATTTCTATTGCATCTGCCATCCAGCAGCAACAGGAGCAATATTAGGTTAGGTGTGCATCTATACATTGCTAGGTGTTTCTGGACGTGATGGGTTTATATTCTAAAGTAACATCACAAGGAAGAAGATTTTGGATATTCTTATTTGTCAGAAGAGGGGGTGATCAGAGTATCTCATGATTTTCCCAGATGTCACTGTAATAGAGCTGTCAGAGCTGGAAACCATGCCCAGATATATCAATCTGAGTGTTCTCTCTAATGGAAAACTTTTTTGTTACTGTTGCTTGTTTTTGTTTCAAAATGATTTATAGTACAATTTCAAATGGGCAGAGTTTAAAATGAGGTTTTAAACTTACCTCCTGCTATTACTTTGAAAACTACCTGGTGAGCATCTTCCTGTTTTAAAGGAAACTTGAGGAGCTCTAGTACTTCCAGAGCAGCTTCAGATCTTATCTTGAACTGAACATCTTTGTTATTGATGGAAATATATGTGATTTGTGTCATAACAGGTTGGCAGTATAAAAGGAACACATTCTCCAAGCATTTTTGCATAAAGTAATGAAGAATTGAGCTCTTGGCCTGCCAAATGCTTTTGAGGTTCTAGGAAGATGTGCTTGATTCTAATCCTCATATTTTAGGGGGCCTATATCTGATTTTCTTTAAGCTACATTTGACATATATGAACAATTTTCTTCAGAAATTGTTTCTCCTTTCCCACTTCTTTGTATTTAAATAGAAATCCTAGCACCTAGATACTAAACAATGAAAGATACTTGCTAGCAGCTGTATTTTATTTCTTGGCAGAAACTGCAGGCAAATGAGGTAGCTCTTGTGATGGCTTCTGGAGCTGCTTTGGGAGTGTGTCACACAGCTGATATAATGATGAGCTGATTGGATTGTCTTGTCTGTCCAGCCATACTTTGCCTTTGATTCTTCATTAATTCTGTAGGAAAACAAGATGCATGCCAGTCTCATTCAGTGAGGGACTGTCGCAGATGAATTCTCATCATCAAAAGGAAATGGTATTTTCTTATGGAAATATGTTCTTTGGAATTCCTCTCTGCAACTCTCCAGAAGCATTTGTTACCCTCCGAGATGGTGGATATATAGAACTTGAACACTGGAACTTGTAAAGGGATTTAAAACCTAATAGAAGTGTGGTAAAATAAGTGCTTACCCTAAAAGGAAAAGGACTTGCATATTGATAACCTTGAAATGAAATAATGAAAATTCATGATGGTGTATTGTGGATTAAGTGCTTGACTTCGTGACTAAACCAAACACAAAATAGGAGCTTAGAATATTCTGTTGCCAGTGGAAATAGTTTTTTCTCCATCTGTTTTACTTGTAACAGAAACTTATTCTGGTGTCTGTACAGCACTTAAATTTTTTAAAAGGTTGTTATTAATGTTTTTTTATCAAAATGCTCAAATTAATAAAAATAAAAAAATGACAGTAAGCAATTCAAAAAGGAAAGATAATTTGGGAATGCAATGTGAAAGGTAGTGTCAATAACAGGATCTGCTTTAGCAGGTATGAACTTCCCTTACATACTTGTATGTGGGAGCAAGCAGTGAAATTTAATCAGTAGGCAGAATAGTTGACATGTAGTTGAATGTTTTAAGGATTAAATCAGAAAAGTTATAGTGAACATTTCTGCTGCCTACAGCTTATCTAATTACATTACGATTCCCTTGTCTTTCAGGATTACGTGTATTGCAGATGTAGACTTCTAGGGGTATATCTTTAATTTTCACAATTGGGAAATACACTTTATGTAGCCAAAAAGGACAGACGACACAGGTCTAGCAAAAGTAACTGATAGTTCCTTCCACTTGGAGTGGAAAACTTTTTTGAATTTCAAAGGGAGTTCCAATGCAGTTGTAGCAGGACCTTGAACGCTGTGTATGTAATACTCTGGAAGGAAGAGGTCATGGAAATACATGGTGAAATGATAGCAGCCGGCCAGAAATGGCAAGAATTTAATGCTTTACAACAGAACATTTTGGCATATTCTATTCCCCACAAAATATTCCCATATTTTGTCAGAGAAGAGAAAAAATGCACAGTTAGGTCATGTTTTTTCAGGAGGCTTGAAACAAATACATGCTTTGTGGTTCATAAGCCATCTCACTGATATCTCAGTGAAATACACTTAAGTGTAACACATTTAATTGTGATCATGACCCTGGCTGGCCTCAGTCTGCAAGACAACAAAACGCCTGAGCATGTAATAAAGAAACCATTCAAATAATTCAGGATTGATTAAAACATACTGAGTGAGATCTAGCAATATTTAGAAAAATGCTTCATGGATGTCAGTGTGCTCTACTGAAAATTGCAGTTATATTTCATATCACATGCAGGCATTTTGTGAATTCTAGTCTGAGAAAACTGGAGATTTTGGCTCACTCTGTAATTCATTCATTCAAAATAGTCACTTCTAGCATTTAATAGTGTATGGGCAGCTTAGAGCATACTAAAGAGTGTCTGACCTAAGGGAATTGCCAAAAGAATTTAGGGAGACAGAAGGCAATTATTTAACTGGAATTTGACCAGGAGATGGGAGCTAACATTGCAGTACTTATTAAACTCCATGACTAATGATGAGCTATCTTTTACAGCCAGGTAGTAATGGATGCTGTTGATCTTGGAATGTCTTGACATGATTCACTTTTTCTGGGACAAGGTAAATGACTGACATTGTCAGTAAGTATGAAGTACTCACTGGATAAAGCATTTTTTTTTCTAGTGGGCTTCTCTCTGGCAAATACATTTTGCTCTGTGAAAGACATGGTTAGAGTATCAAGAAGCCTGTAAAGACCATTCTGCTTGACTGTATAGGTGAACAGTGTCATTCCTTGTTGCCAAGAACTTGTTGGGCTTTGCAAGATATTTCTGAAAATTGCTAAAAAGGGAGTTTGCAGGTTGTAATTTTCTTTTTCAGGGTATTCCAAATAATTATACTTAATTTTAGTATATGATGATACAGTGTATTTATCAAAAGTTATTCCACAATTTCTATAAATATCTTAGTATTCTTCCTCTTCCTGCACTATATTTTATTTTCAATGTAAAATCATGATAAGCATATGTATAATAGATTTTAAAATATTTAATCAAGGTTCCGAATCCTGCATTTTAGCATAAGTATTTAACTTACAGGCTTATGTGGTGGTTTTTTGGTTCACGTGCCTCCTTTACTTGAAAATTTTTTTACAAAAAATTGAACAACTCTTGCCTAGAGCATAATGTAGAGCTATATTGTTTTTTTATTTTGTTTTTAAGTAGAGATGAAATAGAATTATTTCAAAGGCTGACATTTCTCAGCAGAACATTGGGACCCAACTGATTTTAAGGAAGCCTTTAGGAGACTCTGAGAACTCTAAATTAGCATTGTCTGTATGTTGTGCTTAACCCTAAACAGAATAACCAACACAGTTTTCCTGAGGAGTGTCCTGCGTATAGAGATAAGATCAGGAGTTTTAATGTTGTTTGTTCCACACCATCCATGTCGCAACCAGGGCTGTGGGTTTTTGGCAGGTAAAACTGAGTGATGGAACCCAAGAATCATAACTTTGGCTTTCTTGCTCCAGCAGAGGGACTTGTCCCCATCAGCTCTGACAGATTCAGTTGGTTCTCCCGTCCATTGGTTCTCCCTCCCGTTTTCTGTGACACTACAAATCTTTTGGTGCTGAAGCAGACAGCAGTGAAGAAAAAACCACAATCCCACGACGGACTCTGGTGCTGAAACAACAGCTGCAGTGGAGCCTAGCCAAAGCCACCGCTACCCCGAGAAGAGAGGAAGCCGCCCCAGATCGTGCTGCGCCACCTCTGGCACTGCCATTGCCACTTTCTCCACTGAGGAGAGAGGGAAAGCCACCTGCCACTGGCCCCAGCTGCTGCATGGGACACACCCCAGTGCAGGGGAGGTTTAGTCTGTTCTCCACTATTTTTAGGGCTGAGCAGGGGAGGTTTTGAGTCGTGGAAAGCCTTGCTGGCATGCTACCTTTGTTTTTTCTGGGTCCTGTAGGGTGATCCACATGGTGTGGAGGTGGGAACGGCCGCCTCTTATATTTGCCCCAGGGTGATATCTTGTCTGGGTGTTCAGAGGTGGATACCCTTTTTGTGGGTAAACCATCCTGTCTTTTGTAAAATCCTTTATTATTATTGTTGTGTTTATTGCAATCTCTTCAGTAAATTGTGACTCCAATGTATAATCTTACTATTTTTTCCTCCACTATCAAAATGGGGATGGTTTGAGTGGGCTTAATTTTCCAGCTGAGTTTTAAAACCAGCACAAGTAGGCAATATGGTTTTATTGATAACTTAAAGTTCAGATATCTTGGGTTTTATTCCATTTTAATGTCCCATTCTGTACCTCTTTTCTCTTTTTTTCCTGCTTTTGTGTAAGTAGACTGCCAGACCTTCGGTCAGGGCAGTCCTGTTTTTATACACTGTACAGTGTAATTATAATCTTAAGAGTACGTGAGATTCTCAGGACTGTGTAGAATAAATCTCAAGTACCTTAAAACATTTGAATTTACCAATTTCACTAAGACCCTTATTCAGCAGACTGAATGTGTGGTTCCCTTTTAGCCTATGAATGCCACTCTTGATTATTACTGAGGCCATTTTAAGACTTGAATTCAAACACTTGCTGAAGTGCTTTGTAGTGAAGCAAATGCTACAGTAAAGCTGCTCAGAAATGCACTTATAAATATAGTTTAGCTCTATCCTTCTCAGTCAGACTGAAATGCTTATGGAGGAGCTCAAAGATCTAGTTTAAATCAGACTTGGGAAATCTAAATAAAAAGGAATTAGGATTTTTTTTTCTTGAAAGTTAAAAAAGTTTTTCTATTATAAAAATGCATGAGATATACTCACTTGGCTATGAGACATATTTTATTGCAGTGAAATTCACTAGCCCAGAGAAAGACCTGTAAGAGGTATGATAATGCAGTCTCACCATGTTTTAACCTACTAGACTGTCAGCTGTTTGCACCCAGTGTTTGAATGTTCAGAGTTTTTTAATTCCATACAGAGGGAAGAGTTGGTTAGTAAGAGAAAAAGGAAATAAATGTGAAACCTAGAATACAGTGTTGTTTGTTAGGCTTATTATGAATTAAAGAAGGTACCTTGAAGCAAAAAAGCCTCAGAGAATTTATGAGAAAAAAGTAGGCTGACCTTATTTTGACAAATACATTTTAATTTGAAGAATGTTTCAGTTTGTGGGTGCACTCCACTGCTGATATACCAAATTCCATCTCCCATGCCACATGTCTGTATGAGCAGCAAGTGGTACTGGCAGTGTACAGACTTACTTTAAGCCCCCAAACAAACATTTCCACTTTATGTGTTTTTTCCCCTCAAGAATTTTGCTATACTTTAGAGACTGAGGGTGGATATGGAAGGCTCTCTTGGAAGCCCTGAAGAAAGCAAGAACAAACAAGACAGGCCACTTTCCTTGCTGGTGAATAGCAGAGCTGGGAACAGAACATGGAGCTGTGACCTACATGTTTTAAGCATTTTGAGCTTGATCTAAAACCTATTAAATCCAATGCTGTAGTTTCATTCTTGTACTGCTTTTAATAGTGTTTGACTGGTTAATTGAAGTCAATGGGAAAGCATGAGATGAATATTAATCCTTTCAATTTAGACAGTCTTGCTCTCCCTCCCACACTACTTACAGACTACCAGTCTTGGAACACTTTCCTGGACCATTCAGCCAGTTAAGGCTTAAGATCTTTTCAATGTAAAGCCTTCCCTGTCCTGTTCCCCCCTCTTCCTCCCCACTTTTATAAATTTTATTTCAAATTGTCTAGAGCACTAGTCTTACGAGGAGCACCCGAGAGTACTGGCATTCTTTAGTCTGGAAAAAAGAAGACTCAGAGGGGACTTTTTCTCTCTCTACAACTACCTCATGGGAGTTTATAGCAATGCGAGTATTGGTTTCTTCTCCCAAGTAATAAGCAAAATGTCCTCAGGTTGTGCTAGGGGAGGTTTAGATTAGGTATCAGGAAAAATTTCTTCACTGAAAGTGTTGTCAAACATTGAAACAGGCTGCCTAGGGCAGTTGTTGAGTCACCATCCTTGGAGTTATTTAAAACACATGTAGATGTGACACTTATAGACACGGTTTAGTGGTGGACTTGGCAGGGCAGGGTTACCAGCTGGACTCTATGATCTTTGAGATCTTTTCCAACTTAAGTGGTTCTATGATTCTTGATTTACCTGGAATAAAGCTCCATTCTTCGCAACTTTCTTTAGATGCAGAATGCTGTCAGAAAGATGTGCCAAATTTTATTGCAGCGTTTCATAAATGGATGCTGCTTACTAAAAAAACCCTATTTCAGCCAGCTAAATGAAAATAAATGGAAAGATACACATTATTTACAGGGTATAATGTGAGTAAACAGGCTGCATACAGAAATAGCAGATGAAAAGCCAGCAGATGTTGCTAGGAAAATTACTGTTTGAGAAAAGAAGCTTGTCTTCAGGCCTGCATGGTGTATATATGTACACCTTGTTAAAAAGCAAATGTAAATCAGTTTTTCACAATAATTGTCATCCCCAAATTTTACTCTGAGCAACTGAAGACCATGACCTTTGCTTCCTTCAGCAAAGGCAAATATCTTGATTGCCATCTTCTTTCTTTACGTAAATAGGAGTAAGAGATTAACCTGCTTAATTAGGAGATTGATTTCTATGCTGGCTATGCCCTTTCCTTGATTTTCCTAACTGCTATTTCCATGAGCTCTAGAAAATAATCATCTGCTAGTATGGTGTGCATAATGCTGACAAGTAGGAGTCAGGCAAACTCTTCCTCACGCCTGTATAATACACACCTGTGATGGGTTGACCCTGGCTGGAGGCCAGGTGTCCACCAAAACTGCTTTATCCCTCCCCTCCTCAGCTGGGCAGAGAAGAGAAAATATAATGAAGGGTTCATAGGTAGAGATTGAGGCAGGGAGAGACCAGTTACCCTCGTGGGGAAATTAGCTGAATTTACTACCAACCAAAACCAGACCAGTATAATGAGAAGTAAAACAAATCCCAGAAACACCTTTCCCCTCAGCCCTCCCTCCTCCCCAGGCTCTACCTCCTCCCCCACAGCAGTGCAGAGAGTCGGGAAATGGGGATTACAGTCAGTTCATTGCACATATCTGCTGCTGCTTTCTCTTCAGGGAGATGACACCTTTCTCTGCTCTAGTGTTGGGGGGTCCCTACCATGGATGACACTCCTCCATGAACTTCTCCAACGTGAGTCCTTCTCACAAGCTACAGTTCTTCATGAACTGCTCAAGCATGGGTCTCTTTCACAGGTTGTTGTTCTTTGGAAATAGGCTGCTCCAGTGTCGGTCCCTCATAGGATCACAAGTCCTAGCAGAAAACAAGCTCCTATGTGGGCTCCAATCTTTGGGGGTCCATAGGTCGGACAGGAGCCTGCTCCAGCATGAGTTTCCCATGGGGTCACAGCCTTCTTTCAGACATTCACCTGCTCTGGTTTGAGGCTCCTTCACAGGCTGCTGGTGGAAACTGTCCCCCTGTGAACCTCCATGGGCTGCAGGGGAACCACCCTGCCTCACCATGGTCTGCACAGGAACCTCAGCTCTGGCACCTAAAGCACCTCCTCCCCCTTTTTCCCTGGCCTGGATGTCTGCAGAGCTGCTTCTCTCGCACAGTCTCACTCCTCTCCATCTTCAATTACTTCTGCACAATAACTTTTTTTTCCTTCTGAAATGTGTTATCACAGGGGTGTTACCACCCTGGCTGATTGGCTTGGTCTTGGCCAATGGCAGGCCCATTTTGAAGCTGGCTGGCATTGGCCCTGTTGGACATGCTTCCAGCACCTTCTCAGGGAAGCCACCCCTATAGCCCCCCACTATCAAAATCTTGCCACACAAACCCAATACAACACCTCAAATAAAGTTCATTTTCCTTGATCGTTTCGGAGTTAATTCTGTTCAGAGTTACATTCCCCTTCTTCATGTGTAGTTAACAGGTTAAAAAAATCTACTTTCCTAGAGATGAACAATCTTCTTGGATGTAGAGTGTGTTATGTCATTATCAGGTCTCTCGTGTTGATTAGGATCATTAAGAAAGGGCATACAAAGCTACCAACATTCCTGAGAAATTGAAGAGTAGGAATCGGGGAGCCAAAGGACAAAGCAAGATAGGAGTAAGGGTGACAACTCAGTATGCAGGGAAAGGCTTCTTGCAGGTCTTCTCATGGCAGTCTGATCTCAGGTTGCCCACCATGCCATAGCAGAGCAGTTCTGAAAGCAGTCTTCAAGTATTTGAGTTTTCTGAACATTTTCTGACCTTACAAGAACTTTCTCCATTAGTAGAAAGTGGCCAAGAACCCTGCAGTCACAAGTCACAAGGAGTGTGATGCTTGTGACTCTTGCATGTCCAATGTAGTGGTTTGGTTTAGGCCTTTTTCTGGCAACCAGGTCATAACTAAGGAAGTATTCCATCCTCTTCTTCATGTAAGCAGAGATATAAAATGAAGGGGAGGAAGTGAGGCAAGGCAGTCCTCTTCCAGTAGTGAAATGGTGAACAAGCTTCTTGCTAGCCATTCCTTGTGATGGGAGCAGGCCTGCAGGTGTGAGCTGTTTGCTGTTTCTTAGTCCGGGTAGACTGGTGGTGCACTGGGATACTCTGAGTAGCCAAGGCATTTGTCTTTGGTAAGTATTTTGCTTATTCTTTACTGTGCGTGTGTGTATTGGTGCATCCCTCCCTCTGGTTTCTCACCCTGGGAGAGGGGTGGGGAGTTCTCACCTGTGCCGAGTGGTGGTTTTTGTGACAGCCTTGCTGTGTGTGTAGTCGTAGCTTAGTCTCCTTTGCTTCTATGTATACACATATCTGTACCTGTACGTAAGTGTAAATATATATATATTGCTTTGATTTTGTGTGGGAGAATGCATGACCTATGCAGAATGGAAGTGCCACCTTAAAAAACGGACAGTTGAAAATAGTGGTGCCATTTCTTTTCCAGACTACGGCAAAGCCATCACACTGCAAAACTTAGCTGTGGAAGTTTGAAAGTTCTGTGTTGTTGCGTTTCTCGTTGCACGGGTTTCAGTTTTAAAGGCTTTGTTGTCACCCCTTCCTGGCTTTTCCCCACGTGGCGTAATGCAATGCCCAGTTCTCCTCCATGTTGCCTCTTTCCCTTGTGGCTTTTACAGCTTTTGCTCAATCCTGGTATCTGGTTTTCACCCTCAGTTCCACGGTTGGCAGCAGCTTTTCTGGTTTTTGCACACCCGGCTTTTAACCCTACCCTGCAACCTGCCTTTGACCCTGCCCCACGACCTTCCAAGCCCTATAAAACCCTGGCAGCTGTGTAATAAAAGGTCTTTTGCTCCGTTTTCACCCGGCAAAGCATGAGGTGTGCAAGAGTCCATTTATTTTTCTCCCGGTCACCGCCATCAGTTTTGCTATTCTGGTTTTCATAGGTTTTTTTTCCCCTTTCCCCTTTTCTGTGGGCCTGAGTACCTGGCATTTGGCCAGGGTCAACCAGCCCCATCCAAGATGACAGATTTTGTATTATTACCTTGTTTAGGCTTTCTGGGAGGAATTACAGAATTCAAAATTAAGAAGATAAAAATATATACTGAAATATCAGGCTGATTTTTATTCTACCAAAAACCAATTTGCCCATGATGTGACAACAGGATAGACTTAGATCTGTGCCCCAAGGGCTTCGTCCAAAGCCAAAATCTGCCACTGAGCCTGCATCTTGCCAGTTGACTCAGAGAAAAGAGAAATCCAGCTATGCTTATGAAGAAAAAGGAGCAGAAGAGACCACACTTCTCTGCATAAACGTGAATAAATTCAACGTTTGTGTTGATAAATACATGGCAGTTGCTTTAAGGAACATCTATAATATGCCATAAATATAAATGAGTTCTGGAATGAAGAAAGACTATTTGAGAAGATGAATCATGAATGTATCTTTTATACACAAGGAAATTTATATAATTATATCTTAGTTAATTTATAATAAGAAAATTCTTAAAGTCTTCTTCCTTAAGTGTGCTACTGAAGAAGTTGGGATCTGGGAAAACAGTGCTATACATGATAAATTGGCTTCGTGTGACAAGAATGAGAATGTCAACCCAGTTCACTGATTACATTGTGGAACAGTAAAATTTGTCCATTAACAAAACAAATAGTCTTAAAGCTTATATAAGAATCCTTCTGATTAAGATATGAGGTATTGATATTTGCATGCTTTGCTTAGTAAATTATGACTTGTGAATGAAATTGTGTTTTTCAGTAGGAAAGTTCAGAACAGGCACCTCATAGAATCATAGAATGGATCATTTAGTTCCAACCCCAAACTCCACCTCAAACACTTCAGCTGTAAAAATACTGAACAGTTAAAATGGAGATGGTTTCTTTTAATCAGTATTGCAAATTAAAGCACTCTACAATGTATTATGTATTGACTTGCCTCCTTTTTGACATTGAATTTAGTGTTGATGTGTCAGAGATTCCCCTGGGATTGAAATTCTGTTTTCTAGATAACTCTAAAATGGATCTGCTTCACTTGATGTACTGGTTTGATTTCTTAATTTTTAATGCAATTACTCTTGATTTATACCACTAAATGAGAAGGTGTTTTTTAAACCAACAAACATGAGCCACCTGGGTTTTCTTAATTGCCAAAATTAGTTGTTCACAGATGCCTGCTTTCTATGCAATGGAATTACTTTATTTAATGCCCAGGTTTCCATTCAAGAGGAGTGGGAGTGCATATTTGCAGTGCTGGTAAGTGATTTATCACTGTACTGCTGTGCAATGTTGTGTGGATTTTCTAACTCTGCTAATAACCATGTATTTTTCTGTCACCTTTGAAAGTCAGAATCTTTGTGCTTTTCTTTCCAATCTCTGAACCGGCACGAACCCCAGCATTCTCAGAATAGATATGTTTTAGATAATTCTGTTTTAGCCAAGTGCTTGAACTACTACTTTATATTTAAGTTTGGGACAGGTGCAACAGGTCCTTGCCATAGTGAGGGCACAAGTGACGAGAAGTGATTAGAAGAAATCTGTTGCTTTGCAAGGTCCAGCATGTTCATATTAATCTAGCATGTCTGGGAGACAAGAGTTTATAAATGAGACATTTTAAGAGAGAAAAGGTTCACTTTTACATCTCTCAAGGAGCATTATACATACATCTAGAGTTGCTTTATTTAAAAGTTGAGATGTAAATTTGAGTCCTATGTGTGTTCATTGCTATTATATTCTCACTAAAAGAGAGCCTAATTAAAACAATATTTTAGTCTTATTTCACCGACTTTCGCTGTGTTAAGTCTTGTATATACACTCAGAATGAATATAAAATTGGATAGGGATTCTTTATCCCACTTGCTTTGCATCTGGTATCATAATTAATTTCTGAGCAACACCAAAGTAGAAAGAGCTTTCTTCTTGCTAGTTCTTCCTTTTCTGGTCCCATTTCACTGCCATTAAGAACTTTTTGATGGCACATAAATAGTATCACCAAAAAATATTTAAACTCACAGTTGAAAAAGTGCGTATTTTACACATAAGCATTGTACTGTTCACTTTCCCTGTGGATTCATTTAAGATTTAGTAAGCACATTCTTTGTATGTTTATATTGATGCTGTTGACTGACTGAATTAGTCAAAGGGATGAACCCAGCTTCTGTTGAGGACAGCTCCTGCTACTCAGCTACGTGGGGGGATAGCTATTGTGAAAGCAACGATGTAGAAGGCTAAAAATGCTGGCAAGTAAGAAGACAAAATCCTTTCTAAAACCATAAATACTGAATCTTTCTTATAGACACCATCCCTGCTGAAGGCCAAGTTTTCCTGAGTCCATTATTTCTCTTAGCTTTCAGCTCACTTAAACTTTCAGCTTTTCCTTTAACCGTATCTCAAAAATACTGCCTCTTTTTTCACACTTAGTTGTGTTTCTGTGTTTGAAAAAGGGGGTGAGGGTGGAGGGGGGCGGGCCGGGAGGGGGGAGATGTTTATTTTGGCTCATGGGCCCTTACATTTAATAATACAGACTTTATCTCTGAGGATTGTGCTGTCCCATTTTGCTGTGACTTTGCCTCGAGCCAAACATCCAGGTGATATCAGGGCCAAACGCTGTTGCTTCCTGCTACAAGGGGTTTTTTGTTTGTTGGTTGGTTTGTTGGTTTGTTTGTTTCTGCCTGGGATTCTTTTGTGTATGGTATCTGTTATCCCCTGTGCTCCATTTCTTTCAGGTAAGAGCAGTCTGGAAAGAAAGTTCACTCTGGACAACTCCAAACTAGTTTTCTGTGGCATTCACTTGTATCTTACACCTTACTTGTGCCCCTTAGAGCAGCTCAATATGCTGCCTCTTTCAAAACAAACTTTATGAAGGCTTTATCTTTGATTTCCCAAGTCCTTGCTGTTCCCATCTTTAACACTGGACTTCTACCCTTGTTATTACAAGGAAGACATTGACTATTAAAGAAGTAGTAGTAGTGATATATTATTACTTTCCCTCTCCCTTTTGTATATAACTTGTGTGTTGACACTGTCTGATAGTCACATTAGATACATCAATAAACAGCAATTTCTGGACAAAATAAAGGGTAATAAGTCCTTGTTACAAGTGTCAAGAAAAGTAGCACTTATTTAGTAATACATAATGGTTCACTGATAAGAGTCACTGATCCAGTCTATAGAGCCTTAAAAGCTTATATTCAGGTGCTTGCTCAGGACAAATTAACATGGATTCCATCTCACAAAACCACTCATGCAGATTTGTGACATGCTGCTTTAGTCACTTAGAAGATATCTTGGTGCAGTTTCTCTTTCATGCCACTTTAGAGTTTGCTTTCTTTTAAAAAAGGAATACCCATTTCAGAAGGTGTTACCTACTCAGCTGTTGAATTCCACTGAAATCAAGGGATAATATTTCCATTAACTTTAATGAGAATAGGAATGTTGGAAGTGTGAAGAATTTTCAATATAGACAGACATAAACTGTTTGTGCACTATTTCTACCACCAGTTGTCTGTGGTGAGCACTAGTTTTTTAATATGCAGCTGCAATAGCATAATGTGCCATCTGTTTTTGTTACCTTCTGCAGGCCTCTGTGGTTTGTGACTGTGTAATGGTTTGAGCTTGCAAAAATATCCCACAAACTTGATAAAAATTATCTTTTGTAAGCAGGCCAACTGAGGAAGGGATGAAATAATACGAAATACTGGGGTCCTACAAAAAAAAATCAGGATGTGAAATGTGTTTCTTAATGTCTTTATTAAAGAAGAGGGTCATTTTCATTAAAAAAGGGACAAAAGTTTGGATAGGATTGATTTAGAATTTTCTTTATAATTTTTAAGTCTAAAGAGCCATTCTTTTCTTCAAACTGCTGGTTCAGAAATAAATGCATGTTATGTAATGAGTCACCTCTCAGTAGTGCTCATGTACCGCCAATGAAGAGAGAATATGCCTGTCATATTTGTATCTTGATAAAAATATTTCATGAATCTGAAGGGAGAAGCATGCAGAGTACTTTTATTAGTTTGTATATATGTGACAAATAGCGCAATTCTGGAAAGCCACTTAGCATGCCTTGTGAAATGTTATTTTATTAGCTGTTGTTATAGTTTGATGCCATTCTGATTTTTTTTTTCAAATTTCTTACTGTAAAATATTTTTAGTGCATGAGTTAATAGTTTACATACATTTTTGTACCCCTGCTGGGATTTTTCTAACACTTTCTTAGTAGAATTTTATACTGTGTGATAGATCTATCTGGAAAACTTTGCTGCAGAATAACTATGGAAAAGTCAGAAGGATTTGTTCTCCAAATAATTCCACAGTGTATCTCAGTTTCTACTGAAAGAAATGGGATGGTTTTGGAATATGAAGGGGAAATCAATTCATGTTTTCCATATTATCCCTCAAATCTGTTGTGAATCCTTAAACAGAAGAAAGAATATAGCCCCAGATTTCCACTCTGTAGGCAGACTTCTCACCCATTTTGGCCTATGTATTTTTGGTACTTCTTTTTGTCGCAGTCTGCTGATATGATTTGACTGCATTTCATTCTCTGCCTGCACCATTTGACTTGTAAATTGTCATTGGAGGTGAGAACAGTTGCAGTCTTCTATGTTGGCCTGGTAATGTAATTTGCTGTGTGGGTACCTGCTGAGTGGCCCTATGTTCTTCTAGGACACAAGAAAATATCTCTATGTAAAATTATGTCTAAATGGATTTAGAAGTCTTGACTGCAGAGGGAAGTTCTGCTTTTTGAAAATTTCTGCTTTTTGAAAATTTCTGCTTGAGCTAAGCAGGCCATTAACTTAGAGAAAGCCTTACAAAATTGGCTTTGGTATATTTTCCCACCCCTCTAGTAGCACCCTTTGTTCTTCCTTTCAGTGAAAGATCTCTGCATAACAAAATTCTCCTATTTATGGCATTCTTCTCAAATTCTAAGGTCATAATGAAGTCAGGGGGAATTTAAGCTTCAAAATAAATTATTTACCAGCTATCTCTCCATATTTAAACAGCTCACCTGTTTTTTAATTGACATGCATGTAAATCTCAGCACTCTGGAAGTTAGTTTGATAGCAATGTAATAATGACTGGTTAGATCCTGCCACAGCTAAACAGTCTAGTGATTTTTGGATCCTTTTTTCCTTTGTCAACTTTATTGTTCTGCAGCTGCATAAAGATACAATAGAAATGCTCCATGAAGGTTATAAAGCTTAACCCAAGTTTATATCTCCATTTCATTTGTGTTAGAAATATAGAAGCTAACCTTGGCTACTATGTCTCCTGAGATTTCTTTAACTGTGCTTGTCTTAAAGACAGGAGAAAAAGACAGAGTCTGCTAAGGTCACTGAGCAGTATTTCATCTCTGTTTGAAATTACAAGAAGAAAAGTATGAAATAAACTTTAAAATTGGTGCATTTTGTCAAAGTGAGAAATGTGAGCAAGTCTGGTGGAAAGGTAATCAAATTAATTTATGCTGGAGAATTGTCCAGCTAAGTAGCTTTTGTGTATATGTACATTGTGTATGTGTACATTCACATTGCTTTGATCGGTAGAATGAATACCTGTATTTGCCAATATCTAGAAATCTACTCAATTTGAACAAATAATTCTAATTTGAGAGAAATGTAGTGTCAGAATGAAAGGAGTTTCTTCAGACCATGATTTATCTGTCTTCATCAGGGTGAGTGGGGAATAAAGAAGGGTTGAGATAAGTTATTTCTCCCCCCTTGTCTCTTAGAATTTTACTCCTGTGAAGTGCAGTCTAGGGGTAGATCAAGATAAAGATCTGAGTTCACACCTAAATGGTCAGGGCCTGAAACCTGTGGGCATTGAGCATACCAGGAACAGACAGTGTCTCCACAAGTGCCTGTTGTCTGCAAGGGCGCTGGAGTTGGAGACTTCATCTGGAATCCACCAGATCAGTTATATATAAAATTACAATGTAAACATACTGATCTAAATCATTGAGTACAGTTACTGAAGTAGAGTCTGTACAATGTTTTCTGTACTGAACAGAGGAGAAATTGTGAAACAAAAGCTAAAAAAAGGAAGTTTGTGATATAGGAAATTGCCTTTGTTCTCTCATTGAAAGCCTCACTTACTGGATTCTAATCTGTCTGTGCTTTGGATACAAAATGAATCTGACTGAAATGCTGACTTCTTCCTCTTTCTTAGAAAAATTTCTGCTGTATTAAATTAAAAATAGGAAGTCAGAATGTTATTTCAAAATAGAGGTCTTGCTAGAACTCTGGGAGATTATGGGGACTTTGTGCCACAGTACATTTTTCTGGAATGAAAAAGTGCAAAAGCTGTTCTCTCTCTCAGATGGACATCATGAGCTGTCCTGGGGGACTTCAGTATTTTTAAGCTCTTTGACTGCAGAATGCTTAGTTTCCCTTCCATCAGTGTCTCTAAAGCGACTTTTTATCCCCCTGAATTGCACAGTATTTTATAAGTAATGGGTAAAAATAGGTAAACAGCTACAACAAAGCCCATAAAGGATCTTTTAAAATACCTTTCTTAAAAGATTGTTAACTTCTGCAGGGCTGAAATTGATTGAAAATACAGTCTTGACTTCCTCAATGCACCGACCAATGAAAATCTATAATAACCTCTGGGGAGAGAAAATCAAAGTTTGTGGAATCAATGACTGTGAGAAGACTCATCAGCTCCAAAGCTGAGCATGCACGTTGTCAAAACAATTTTGTAGTAAACAAAAGTAAATTTTTATGAAGGAATGCCTTCCCACCCGTAAATTAATATCAAACAGTAAAGAGCACCTGTAGGAGTATAATAATGTATCCCTAATGGATAACTTTATGGTGTTATAGGCAATGTAAAAAAATACAAGTGACCATGTGGTAGCAACTGGTGGTTACTTTCCAACTTTTCAATAGGAAAAGGAATGACTTCGATTTAGGGAACTAAGATCCACACCCAAGGAAAGGGCAATGTAGACAGACACTTAGAGGGACTACCTTGAAATAGTTTTATACCTAATTCTTTTATCATGTCATGTTTAACTTCAGTCGAAGAGTCAAATTGATTGTAATTAGAAGATTGAAATAAACATGATTATATTAAGAAAGGGAAGTGTGGAACTGATAAAAGGAAACATTTCTCAGTATAACTTTTGATTAAGCTTTAGAATTTTCAGACACAGGAAGCTATTGAGGTCACGAACATAATATTTATGAGATGATAATGTATTTATATTGGATATCTGCAGGTGCTCTAATTAATGACAAGTACTTCTGAAAGGATTTTAAACAGGTATTTGTTGGAGATGAAGTTTGGGAGCTCATTATTCTGCATCTTCTACATTGTTCTGAAATAAGAATCCCATTGACTTAACATGTTGGTATTGCACTGAAGAAGGCCAACTGCACACCAGCCAGGGATTAGATTATTCACCTTCATCCAGCACAGGTGAAACCATAGAATGAGTGCTGTGTCCAGTTTTGGGCTCCTCACTACAAGAGAAACATGGACATAGTAGTACAAGTCCAGTGGAGGCCACCAGGCTGATCTGGGGCCTGAAGCAGAAGTTGTGTAAGGAGAGGCTGAAAGCCCTGTGTTGTTCAGCCTGGAGGAGACAGAGGGCAGATCTTACTGCCATTTACAAACGCCCAATTTGGAAGAATAGAGAATGGAGTCAGACTCTTCTAGGATGTAAACAGTGATAGAAGTGGAGCAGCAATTCGAATCTGGGAAATTCTATATTGGTGAGTTTTGTTAGCTATTTGTTTATTTAACCATGAATGCGTCAAACATCACCTCACATGTGAGGGTGAAATAGCTTGTTCGGAGAGGATGTGGGATCTCCATTCTTAGAAATACTGAAAATGTGATAGGAGATGGCCATACAAGCTGACTATAATTCATAGTTAAATGAGCAACATATAAAAAGTATTTCAGAAATATTTTGTGGTCAGAAATTAAACTACTTATGACATTTAGCTTCATGGTTAGTATTCGCTATTTATGGATAACAGAGAAAATGTCGAATGTTTCCAGTAGTCTCATACATTTTCAGGGGGTTTTATATCTGATAAGGGGGTTTTAAGCTGTGATTTTGATGTAGTTGTTTGCTTTCATTTTTGGGGTTGTGTGTTTATTGGCCACTTATGACAAATGAGTAGGGTGAATCATGGCTGATGTATTATTTGCCATATGAATGCCTCTAAACCTCAGTGCTAACTCATTTGAAAGGCCTGTATATTACTCTTTTTTAGGATAAATATCCTACAGTGATTCAAAGACTACATATTGTGATGTCAGTGTTGTTCTTGCTTATTATACTGTAATTTCCTAAATAAAAAAAATTAATTCTGTATTAGAACTTGCATTAATTCAGTAATCAGTTGCAAGGTGGCTACATTAAGCACGGCCAAAACATATCTTTTATAATTCTGAAGTTGTGTGCATATTGTATTATATCCAACTTCACAACAGCTTCAGCTAATTTTTAAATATAATCTTTCAGTAATTCTATCACTCATTTGTCTAACAAGTTGCTCACAGCATAATGAACTTTATTCTTAGTAAAAGACAGAACAGCCACCTCCATGGGGTTTATACCTCCTTTTTTCAGAATAATTTTTGTTAGGAAAGAATGCACGTGAGGGTTGATGCCTTGGGAAGCTGGTTTTGGAGTGGTATTTGGGAAACACAGCAGAGATAGTTATGGATAAAGGGGTGTGAGAGTTATGCATAATGGGATACTGTGGTATTGAGGGTGAGGAACTTTCAAGGGAATTATTGAGTTAGCAGTGGAAAGGTGTGGTTTCAGTAGCACTGGAAAGGTGAAGAGAGAGCATTAATGAACTTGTGGATTCAACGCAGAAGAGGAAGTCAAAATCAAAGATTCTTTAATGGTTTGGGTTGGGTTTAAAGGCCATCTAGTCCAATCTCCCTGAAATGAGCAGGGGCACCTTCAAAGAGATCAGGTAGCTCAGGGTCCCAATCAACCTGACCTTGAATGTCCATTCAAGGGATGGGGCATCTACACCCTCTCTAGGCAACCTGTTCTAGTGTATCACCACCCTGCTCAAGAAATATTTCTTCTTTCTATCTATTTTCTGAATCTACCTTCTTTAGTGTAAAACCATTATCTCTTGTCCTGTTGCTGCAGACCCTATTGAAATGCCTGTCTCTATCTTTGCTACATCACTTCCCTCAACCTGCTGGCCACACTTCCTTTGATGCAGCCCAGGATACATCTGAGTTTCTGGGGTGCACAGACACATGGATGGGTCACGCCCAGTTTTTAATCCACCAGTCCCCCCAAGTACATCTCATCAGGGCTGCTCTTATCCCTGCATCCCTCAGCCAGGACTGGTAAAAGGGATTGCCCTGACCCAGATTCAGGCCCTTGCATTTGGCCTTATTGAATTTCATGAGGTTCTTGCATGGACCCACCTCTCAAGCATGTCCAGGTCCATCTGGATGGCATCATGTCCTTCTGGTGTTTCAACTGCACCTCTCAACTTCATGTCATCAGCAAACTTGCTGAGGATGCACTTGCTTCCTGTCTATGTAATTGATAAAGATCTTAAACAACAGTACTGGTCCCAGGAGAGATCTGTGAGGGACACCATTTGTCACTGATTATCACCTGGGCATTGAGCCATTGACCACTACTCTCTGGATGTGACCAATTCCTCATCTACTGAACAGTCCCTTCATCACATCAGTCGCTCCAATTAAGAGAGAAGGATGTTGTGGGGGACCATGTCAAAGGCCTTACAGAAGTCCAGATAGATGATATCAGTAACTCTTCCCTTATACACTCCTGTAGTCACTCCAATATACCTTAAGCAAAGACATAATCCCTGGTTCACATCAAGACAAAGGAAAGATGAATAGCCATTTGATATTACAAAATGTATAAAGAAATGCCACATGTACAGCAATAAAGTCACTAGTGAGAACGGAACAGAAGAACAGTCAGAAAAAAGGTATAGAAATAGACTAAGACTAATCAGTATAAGAAAATAAATTTCATGGTTCTCCCTTACATTGCCAACACATTGCCCATGCATTAATTTTGCAATTAATATCACAAACACTCAGAACACTTCAAGAAAACACACAAATGCAAAAAAAAAAAAAAAGTACTAGGCTATTCAGTATAACAAACCCTTATACGCAAAGCAGCTTCCAGATTTTGTAACCTTTAAGATATGTATATTCAAATAATTGAACTGAAACAGTTCTGCTACATTACTGAATTGAAAGAAAGCAATCAACAAAATCGGAAGACCTTTTTTTTTTGGTGAAATTAATTCAAACTGTGACCTAAATTGCTATCAAAACTCAATTCAGCCGTGTACAGAAATGTGAAGCACTTGAAGCAGTGTGCAACTTGTAAACACCAAATATTTTCCCTAAGCCCTTTTGCATTTCTAGCACATTTATGCCTGCTTGTTCTGCTTCCATTTGATATGAATACCAAATGAAGCATTTCTCTAGTTGTAGCTATATGAAATGCCCTATGTTCATTTATCATAGTTCATTAAACTGTAAAGGCATTAATGACCAATACAGGGAATGATGTCATTAAACATCATAGGTGTAAAGAGATGGAGCTTTTTAAGAGATCATTAATGAAGCCAGGAGATAGGAGACACAAATTTCAGGGACAAATCACCACTATACTCTGTTTATTACTATATAAAAGTAATCCACATCCATGAGACGTGGAAATAGTGTAGAAAATCAGTAGGGTTGTAATGCTCATCTTGTTTGAAATTAAGGGGCATTTGTTAAACAGAGTACCACCACTAGAGACTCTAGGCATCACTTTCCAGTGGTAGTCCTGTGACATCTGGGCCATATACAGCTTAACCCCTTAAAATGAAGCACTGCATTTTCAGGCTCTGTGATCTCATGATACTTATTTATGTAGCTGTACTGAAGCTAGCATGCCAATGTGCTGTCTCAGAGGATAACTGGATAGTGGTGTCCTGTACAAGCAGAGTATAGTCTCTTTTACAGTGTAGGTGGTTATACTCTGTATAATGTCTTACTTAGTTTATTGTAAATGCAGTCCTCAAGCACAGTGTGCTGTAAGGTTTTATGAAAACAGGAATTACGTTTTTGAAAATATTTAATCTCTGTTTCCAAAGAAGGTGCTAGCAGAAGTATGCATTGCACAACTGTGTCTTGTGTGGTAGGTTTTGGGAATGCCTAACCAAGTTGGACATCTTTGTGCAAAACAGATTTTAATGAGTGAATGCTGGGAAGAGGGTTCCCTGCTTAATCAGGTCATGAAACCTGAGGAAAAAAAGGAGAGGAAGGGGGGTATGGTGGCACCAGTCCTAAACTAGCAGAGAGTGAGGTGAACCTGAAATTTAATTTCTCTTACAAACTTGATGATTACCTGGCCTTCAGTCAGGGCCTTCATAAGACCTGGGAAATCTCTTGCCATCATCACTGTAGGTAAGGATGGTTAGTGGGTGTTATTCATATCTTATGAGGTACCACCATAGGTAGTGTATTTTTTGTAGTGGCTGAAGAGCAAGTACAACTGCACAGAAAGTAGGGAAACTCAGATATAAGTCCTTCCTCGAACACACATCTCCCCAGAGAATCACACATCTCCCTCATCTGGGTAGGAGCAGGGTTAAGGAGTTGCACTTCTTCCTCCTGCTACCTTTCCTGCTGAGCTGCAGACACTGGGCAGCCATGGCATAATTTCATGGAGCCAAGGCACCAGAAAGCCAAAGAGATTAGGTCCCTGTAGCTCAGTCATGAAGGGCACAGCCTCCACCACCTCTCGACTGCTTGTGTAATTTAAAGAGCAGAGCCACTGCAAAAGCAGAACCCTGGGAATTGCTCTGGGAAAGAGAGAGACAGATTTCAAGTCTTACTGGCTGCTGCCATTTCTGCCTCCAACTCAACTTTTTTTGTGTGACCATGGACAAAGTGCTAGTGGTGTTCTTACTGCTTCTGTTGTGAGCAGCACCCAGAGGTATCTGTGAGGGAATGGAAGCTGCCAACTACATAGTTCTGGGACTGGAAGTAGCAGAATGCATTAGCATTGCTTGGACCACAGTGGAAGTGGCCCGAGCATTTTTGAATTACATTGAAGAATGTCACCATATGATATTGAAAACATCTATCCTGGACTGCACAATCTGGACATGTCCTTGGATAGCTCACTATCCTTTGAATGCTACTACCCAAGCAATGAGACAGGGTTTTTTTTGTGAAATCTGCTTTTGAATGTGTAACTTCAAATGTCTCCCAATGCATATTATAAAACATCCATTTCTATCTCAGGATACCTTCTGCTTTGCTTTTGCCTGGGCACATAAACACATCTCAACCTCAGATCAGAATGAAACTCAACCTGCAGTCTCCAGAGATGTGGGATAGTCAAGGCCCCATTCACTGATGTAAATAATAAGGGAATAAGGATCCTTAGACAAGGCTAAGACCCCTGTGAGCAGAAAGGGGCCATAAGACGTTTAAAAAAGGGGACCAGATTGTTCAGCAAGTCTTAGCTGGTGCATCAGGAGGTACGTACTCCATCCTGGATGCTGACGAGGATCTGTTTTGGAGATGTGAAGTAAATACCTACTTAATGATGCAGAGTACCTATAATTATATTTTAGCTTGCTATTTCTGTTCCACTTCTGTTGCCTGTGTAATCCTTTAATGTGGTCAGAACCAAATGTGCTTGGCAAGGAAGCAGAGGAGACTCGCAACAGTGGCTTGTGGTAACCACAAGATTAAGAACCTGGAAAGGGATTGGCCTGAGGTCAGCACACTCTAAGGGTACAGAGCACTCTGTTGTCATGCTGTTACCTGGGGAGCAGAGTTTTGAATTCCAGAGGTCAACTTGAGTGGTTTAAAGGTAGAACAGAATAGGTCTTGATGTGGGCATAGCAAACACTAGGAACAGATTTGTGTTTAAGTAGATGTGTCCTGAATGCCTAAATCTGTAGCTCTAACAAGTGAAACCATCTGGAAGGTGAAGACTTCCCTTTTGTTTTTTTGATCATAGAATCATTTAGTTTGGAAAAGACTTCTAAGATCATTGAGTCTAATGATTGATACAGCACTGACAAGTCCACCAATAAACTGTCCCTAAATGCCACATCTACACATCATATTTACTTGTGTGCAAATTTTCATTGTCCCTGCAATGATTCTTCCAGAAGGTAGATGAAGTGAAATTACTAGTACGTTTTCTTCACAACAACATCTTCTTCAGTACCTCTCCATGTGCTCTCAGTTAGCATGGAAACATGATGCTGAAGCTCTGATAGCTAATCTGTAGAGGCCAGTGTTTCCAGCAAAACCCTCACCTATCCTGTCTGCCTCCAGCAGGTCTGTTGTCTTCAGCTAAATCCTAATTTGAAACTGAGCACAAATTGGGGGCAGCATTCACAGACAAAGAAGACTTTAAGCTTTTAAATACTGAATACAGCAGATTATAAAGAAAAAGACGGGGTAGTGGAGGAAACCATAGACTGAAATGTGGAATGCTGTCTGATTTTCTCCGTAAAAATTACTTGGCTCCATCAGTGGCAGATTCTGCCCAGCTTCTATACTTCTATGGCAGCAGAACACACTGAGCAACATTTGCTTTCAATCTGCTCAGGTGACTTGGTTATAATGATGCCCAGGTTAAGAATGAATGTCTGCCATTTGGATGAGAGTACCTTGGCATATTTATACTTTTTAAGACAAATGAATTAGAAGTTATTAAGAATTATATTGACATGCCCTTACCGTATTTATCAGATCAATTTATTTGACTAAATATCTTTATCACATCTCATTGTAGAAATTTTTGTGAATGTTAATCTCTGCTACTAATGAACCCCCCCTCCCCCTCCCCCCCCCATACTTATGCATAAGATAGATGTGTTTGGAGGTATCTACTGACCCTAAGCCCAGAAAAAGAAAATAATATAACAATTATGAAGAATGTATTAAAGATTTTTCTTCACCGTAATATTTTCCCTTGGTCATTCTTTGACCTGCTGCATTCTATTTTTTTTTCCCCTGTGAAACAATAGTGAAGACCTGCTGGATAAAACCATTTTGTTTCGCATTACCTGGTGCCTTTTTCAATTATGTAATTTACATGAGATCTTAGCGCACTTGTGTGAAATTGTTGCCCAAATATTTTCAGCATGACTTTAAGTACTTTATCACAGATATTCATTTAATGGGAAAACTGAAAGCGGGTATCACTCACATCTTTTACTGCCCTGCACATTTGACACGAATCCACAAAACTGATGGTCATGGCTTCAAAGTGTCCCACAGTGGCACAAAAAGCCTCTCATTTTGTTGGATTATTGTTTTAACATGTTGAAGTGTATTTGAGAAATAATATGATTAGCCGTGGGTAATGCTCTTGGCCTCATGTGGTGATTAAATAAACCTTCGATTTTCAGTGAGTTCTGCAGCCCTCTGTTCAGCTTGACCTTTTCTCCTGGCTGCAATGACCTGTGGCACATTAGCATGTGTTCTGCTCATTAGAGTGTGAGGCAATTGCCATCCTGAAAAACTTCAGATAGCCCAGCTAGTACATGATTTGCTTTTCTTTTCCCTTGGCATTCACCCACTGTCATTGAATATCCTGAACAAATGCTGAAGAAAGTTGGCAATATTGTAGAACAATCGATCTCTGCATCTGGCACCGTGTGTTTGGCACTTCAAGACTGAGTATTGTGCCTCTCTTTGCCTCCTTTTGTATTGCATAAATATTTATGTCTTTAGTTCTGAATCTTCCATATAGTTGGAGGAACATAATGTTAGGGTGCCATAACTAAGGTTCAGAATGAGCCTGACATATAAAGCAGTAATCATATATATTCATATATATGATTATATATACTATATACTATACTATATATATACTATATACTATATACTATATTCATATAGTAATCATATATATAAAGGATCATATATATTCAGAAAAAAATGAAGTCTAAAAGGCTAAATCTTGTTTTGTGGCTCACAGTGTGTTTCTTAAATGTTCTAGCAAACCTTTTTGCTGTTCTTGCTCTTTGGTGGCATGGTGGTCAATCATGACACGGAATTGGTGTGACCACATCACAAGTAATGACAGAGACTGAGTCCTGATCTTGTTAAATATGAATTAACATCATTGGTCACAGTGAAGGTGTTGCAAACCAACACTAATACAATGAAATCAGAATCTCAGTTGCTGCAATGTTAAGCAACTTAAAAGGAAAATATTGTTGACATAGCTGGGGCAGTAAGATAGGTCTGTGCCACCTCTGCCCTTCCTGCTTTAGGCGATGCTCTTCGCTCTATCTCCTTCCATGTTTACAGGGCTATTGCTGTTGCTACTACACATTGCAGTGTTGGTTATCACTTTCTGCCTGCTCATCGCTGAAACTGGAAACCACTGTAGATGTAAGGAAAGAGCAGATACATATTAATAAGACATGATATGTGTTTCAGAAGGAAAAAGTGTGCAAAAAGTTTTTTTATGAGAACAAAAATGAAATAGTGTTTTGCTTCCAATTCCTATCACAAAAGCTTTTCTAGGAATGCTAAGTGTGGCCAGTGTTGAGGAAAACACTTAGTGCACATAGCTGAGTGTGCAGCTGCAGGCTGAGCTCTGGGTGATGGGAGATGGTTGGAGCCTTGGCAAGGGGCTGTGAATTGGCACTGATCCTTTGCACAACAAAGGGGACAGGGACCTGCGGGCACCAGCCAGGTGACCGGGCACTCAGAGATGCAGCAGGAACTGATGGCTCAGCAGGAAGACCCCAGACTGTCCCTCGAGCAGACAGTGAGGCTGCATATGCCCAGGGGGTACTTAGGTCGGAGTCCCATATGGGAGGCTCCAGCTCGAGATCTTTCTATAATACTGCACTGTAATTAAATTGCTTTAAGGATCCAGACATCTGGGACTCTGATATGGGAAACCTGGGGTTGAACTAGTGAGGAATCCTTCTCTGACTGTGAGAGGGGGTGTGTAGGGAGCCAAGCAGTTGACCTCTGGGTTTATTGGAGCTGACAGGGGGAAGGGGCTTCTGTTGCAGCAGCGAAAGTCTGGGGTGGTGGGAGTGTGGCGGCCAGAGTGGCTCCTGCATAGTCAGACAGGAAAGTTTCCTTAACACCAGTGTATTACTGAGGCATTATTTTGTTTCCCATGTAAATGCTGCCTACTATAGCAACTGGCCACCACATGCTTGAAATCCTAATTATTTTTGGGTGCAGTGGAATCTGTTTGTAGAAGACTGGAACTGCAGCCCCCTTGGCTCTAGGGTATGGACTGCTTTTTTGCAGTGTTCACTGCTGCTCTGTATTGTTTAGAATCCTTAGCAGAGCACACCTGAAAAGGGAATTTTCAACTCTGCTTTTATTTTCTCGTCACATGAAGTAAAAGACTGAGTTCACTGTCTACAGGGTGGGATCTAATTCTGATTTTACACCGCATAAAGTTAATATAAAACTAAGTTAATTAAAATTAATATATTTGATTTAAAATAGGCTACTAATAATGTAATAAACATAACTAGGTAGGGACTTATATTAGAAAGAGCACAAGTTTTAATTTGATCTTACATAACTGCAAAGCTCCTATCTGTGTATGTAAATAATTCTGCAGATTTCTGCGTAAGATCATAACTGGTTGGATAATCTGACCTTTCAAATCTGTTCTAACTGGTTTCCTGCTGCTAAGCAAACTACCCTCTCAGACACTTTCTCCTTTCATTTGGAGAGACTTGAGTCACTTCACTGAAAATAGAGGTCATGTCCTCAGTTTGTGTATATTATCCAGTTGCATTCAAGTTAATAGTTATCTCTGTTTTCTGACCTGGGAGCATATCCCACATTGTCTCATAAGCATGTTGTAGATATGAAAATAGTTAAAAGCAACTAAGTGCGAGGAGATGGTTTCAATATGTAATGAGGTAAATATGCTCAGTTTCTGTTAAAATCTCCAGTGTGATCTCTAACACCACATTATTCACTGCAGTGTTTGTTCTCAAGCACCAGGGCTCCTGCTTTAGCAGAGCATTAATGCTTTCTCAATCCTTGAAGCTTAAAAGTTTTAAACATAATACTGAAAACACCTTCATCCAAGAGGAGAATCAGAAACTTTGATACACTGTTCTCTCATCTCATTAGAAACGAGAATCTTTCAAGAGGCACTATGCATACAAACACCCCTTATAATCCCTGCAAGTTGGGAGAAATTGGCATTCCATGTTATGAAATTAATTTTCTGTTAAAAAAAAAAATAGGGTGAATACGGAGCTCAGAGATAAAAAGTGAATTACTGTATTTTTGCTGCAGTACAGCTGTGAAGAATGAGCTGTGTACTGAAGTGGTGGATACTTGAGAACAGTTAATCTTACCTTTTAACTGCATGTCCTTCAATGTATTTTCCATATTTTATTATTTGGATAATATGCCTTTGCAACAAATGGCTGAAAACAAACTGATAAATGAAAGCAGTCTGAGAACTGATAGTTTCCCTAGTCCTGCAATAACCCCATTAGTTATTGTCTGCACAGCTAATACTATATTTCATTTCATAGTGATGTTCTTTCCTTCTGCCTACATGAGCATCTCAAAGTGGGACTTTCAAAAGTATATGGAGAAATATAAGTTCTGTGTTGTTGACTATCAATGACTCTTTGCTTTAACTGCTTTTTAAAATTCTTTGGAGAGAAAGGGAGAAAAGAATATGCTTTCTCAGAAAGGTAGCATGTCTTCTGTTTTGAATTTTGATCTGCATTAGGGGGCTTAACTCTTAGGTCTTCTAGCTGTCCATATAGCTTAGAAGAAAAAATGATGGATTAGGTTTGTAAGCCACATGTCATAAGGGCATTTGCTGTTCCTATGAAAAAGCTGTTATTTGTTTCTCTGCAATTTACTTCCAGTCTTTTTGGTATTAGTTGGGCAATGATGTGACAATATGGCGATGCTTGCTGTTCATTTTTATCTGTGATATTTAGCTTGGGATGACAGGTCCTTCTGCTGCCCCAACTTATTGCCAGACATCAGAAAAGCTGGTGAGATGTCTAGGAGCAATAGAGAGATCTGACTCCTGGCCCAGCTGTATGATTTATGAACGAGTTCATTTCTGCAGCTACAACTCTCACTTCTTTGCATCACCTTAGCGAGATAAGGGCTGAAAAAAGGAATTTTGTTGAAAACTTGCAGTGAGCTTTTGGTCTATAGTAGTTTGCCACGTGCCAGATTGCAGCCTGAGTGTTGAACCAAGGCTGGGTTTTATTTCCCTGAGGAAGTCACTGAATGGTTCAGTTGGCAGGGATTAATTAATTTGTGTTTCAAAAGTACTTTCAGATTGTCACCTGGATGGAGTCATAACAGTGCAAAGTGTAAACAGTGCTCCACAATCTATGGCTCAGCAAACTAAAGAAGCACTGAGGCACGTATACAGCTGAACATTATCCAGGTATTGCTAAATCATTTTATGTCCCTAGGGATTGTAATGCTGAAGTGTAAATGTAGGGTTTTTTCTTTGAAATACATAGAACAAAATGAATAAGTTGTTTACTTGCAAGATGGTGGTCTCTTTGAGAGTCTTCATATCCACATTTTAAGTGTTGCAAGTGAAAGGTACTGTTACATTATCTATATGACTTCTCACATGGCTCCTTTTTTCAGAAATAGAGTACAAATAAATTGTGCTTAACATATTGTTTGCAAAGTAAGTTTTTATCTCCTGGGTTAAAATTCTGAGAATGCTTGAATAGGAAACTATACAAATACAAGTGTGTATCATTCCTTCTCATGCCCAGTGTTATGTGTGTATGAATAGCAAAGACCTATTGATTGCTGATGTATGGGGTTGGGTTAAAAAAGTGACAGTCCAAATGTAAAAGTTCTCTTAAATGTTCTCTCTTTTAAAATCTATATATTCACTTTTGTCTTCTAACTCGGTTTTTCTTTCATGATCTGAAAATAAATATTAAATCCAGAACACTTCTGTAATTTATAGCAATTTTTAAACAACTTAAATATATAGTTGGAAAGGAACGAATAGTTTGTAAAGAATAGCATTTAGAAGAATGTTCCTTTTAGCATTAGCTGTATATTTGTCAGCAGACTGGTTTATTTATGTTTTTTTTTATTTTTTCAGCAAATATTTTTGAATGCTCTATTGATTGTTGGTGAATGTTCAGTGTTTGAGCTCTGTGCCTATGAGCTCTGTGCCTACAGACTATTGATCAGAAGCATTTTATAATGCTTTTTCTGCTCCTTGATTAGACAAACATGCAAGAACTCTGGCTCAAATAATTGTGTGGGTGAAGCTGAGATTTGGTTGCCAGGAATGCTCTTTCTTGGGTTTTTAAAATTTATCCAAAGCCTTTGGTCAAAAAACAAAAGTGACTCAAACATTTTCTGAAAACCAACCAAAAGGGCTCAAGAAGGGTTGAAAAAGGATTTAAAATGTCCAAAGAAACAGTTGTGGATATATTTATTTCAACATTTCCTTGTTGCATTTAGACCAGAGAAGAAGGTCACGGAGTATGTAGATTCAAATGATCACATCTGTATATAGCAGTAGCATTAAAGATTAGTGCCTGAACTGGGAGAGCGAGTTCTGTTGGGCATCATTCTTCAACTGTGACCAACAGAAATTCCACTGGGTTTGATGCCAGTCGGATTACGGACAGCACTGCATTCTCCACGACTGAGCCTGTAGCTAATTGGTATCTTGGTGCTCTAGGCAACAACTGAGCTACATCTGTAAAAAGAAGGATATGATCTCAGTTTCCAAGGAAGCTACTAATATCCCTGTAATGCTGAGTGTTGGGAATATGGAATAGATAAAAACTATTAGTTAAGGTCTCCTTAGAGCAAGAAATTCCTTATGGTCTGTGAAAACCTCTAAAGATAAGTAAAAATCATTAATGCTACTGAAAACACTGTTCAAACAGGTTCTTTTGAACTTGACAGCTTTATCTTTTAAGCTCGCTGTGGGTTCTTGCAGAGTGTCAGGGGGAAGAGTAAGAATTGTGCTTTTCAGCCATCAGGATGTTAGGAGATGCCAAACTGTCAGGTTCTGATGGCAGGAGTCAGTGGAGCTGCTGAAGTCAGGTGGGCGCAAGATGACATCTTTTCTCTCCTCTGAGGCACCATTCTAAGTGTGACCTCAGCTAAATGTAAGCTGAGGCTCAGGTCTCAGAGAGTCTGAGAAGAGAAGGATGAATGCCAATAAAATACTTCTCACATTCAATGGTGCAACAGTATTTGAGAGTCAGAAGGAAGGTCAGTTCACTTCACCCTAGCCCAGGTTTTATGTACTTAACTGTGCTGTGTACATATCTTTACCAGGGTTCAAAAAGTGGTTTGGTACTGGGGTTGATGCAAACTGAATTATTTATTTCACTTAATGCAGATCTTCATAAGTTGTTTGGGAACTGTGAGAGTGTTTGTTTATACCTATTTGCCAAATGCTGAGGCTTGCAAAATAAGTGATATTCTTTGACGTCTTCCCTTTCACAGCGAAGTGAAACAAAGATCTGGTGAAACTAAATTTTGCCCTTGAAATTGGTAGGCCTAGGACTCTCAATGTATTGATTAATCACTTTGACTGGGTTATTCAAAAACTTTAGGTATGCAAATCACAATTGCAAATAACACAGGTTTTTTGAATAAAATCTTGATACAGTTTTTTTTTAGTGGCATGCTGAGCAGCCCAGCTGACTCATATGACAGTCTTGTTGCTTTGCTTCCCCCAACATTCAGCAGTGGTCAATTTGTCCATAGGGGGTTTCTTGGTTGTCAGGACCCATTATTTGGGACTATTTTGAAAGTGTATATCCATGTGAAACCTGTTAAGGGAAAAAAAAAAAAAGGGAGAAGAGTATGCTGCCAGTCCCCTGTAGTGAATAGGGAGCAAGAAGGCTGATACACCTGGACAAACTGAGTGGCCTTGCAGAATAATGAGACAGGTAGATTACTTTTGCTACACATTTTACTGCTACAGTGATTTCTATTTCATTTATTTAGCTATATTTGCTCTCAAACACATCTGTGCTGCAGCCATTTTTCACCTGTTTATTTGCCAATCTAAGACATATATATCTATATATGTATATATGATATTCACTTGCTCAAACTGAGAGTAGCACTGAAAACTTTTCTTTCATATAGCAGAACATAAAGAATGATTTTTTCAGGTTCTTCAGCAAGACAGCTGTAGTGATCGAAGACTTCAAGACACACAGAGTACTCAAGGGAACAAGCTGAAATTCTGCTCTTGGCCTTGTGCTTTGCTTTCACATGTTCTTCTTGACTGGTTTTTTGCCGCCTTCAGGTTTTGAAGTTGCTGATATAAGGTGATCGTGCTTCCTACAGTCTCTCTGTGTTGCCTAAAATTGCCTCTTAAAGAAACCTCTGAGAATCAATTTGTGACTTTTAGAAGCCAGTCATTCTTTATTATGGCACACTGCACGATCACAGCACGGCAGGTGCCCTGGGAATCAGTTTGCCAAAGTGCCCACAGAGGTATGTGGTATGCCCAAAGCTTCTCCACAGCTTATATGTCTGCGTTACAAGATTATTCATTTTTTGTTCCCCGCATTCCTGTTACATATTCATGACATTTCCCTACACTTATTAGCTTATGGACATATCCTTATAAGATTTCTGAGGGGCCTCATTGGGGGTCTCTGGTGGTCATCTGTGTCTGGAGCCCCCAGTGTTCTAAGTGACTGCCTTATGAGCTTCTTTAAGACAAAACTCTGGTTATAGAGTTAACTTGGTGTTGCTTGGCTGGCTGCCTCAGTTCCCTTCTTTCTTTACTTTGCTTGGTTATTCCCTTTAAATCACTTGACTCAGCTATATGTAGTTTCTATCGTAGCTTCTGCTGCAAAAAATACTAGCTTTTGTTACATCTCAAAACTCCGATATTGTTTATAGTGCCAAAAATTACCAGACTTACCACAGAGAAAGAAGTGCAGACAAAACTAGGAAAAAACCACCCATCCAACAAACTAAACAAAACTCCAGAGCTTTGAGATTCTTATGTTTCCTCTAATATCACTAGTGGAGCTGGTGCAGTCCTTAAAGAGGTCTTTGAGGAATCTTCAAGTTTTTTTTGCAGTGGTCCCTATAGAAGATTGGGGAAGCTAGAATACTAGCCACATACATTTACCTTGATCACAGGAAATGTTTATTTTGGTCGCATTGTTCATGCTCCAGTTTGGCAGGGTATTGTTTCTGCCATAGCACACCTTGTGTAGTCATGGCCAGTTTTGGCCTACTGAGAGGGAAGCCCCTGGGTCCTTCTGATAGCCCACCTGGAAGAAGAGTCACAAGTGGAGGTGAATCAATTCTATGAAATTAATACCTAGTTATTTAAAGTCAGTAGTAGCGTGCTACTAGTTAATGGGAGGTTTGAAAAGGATTTTACATGAATGTAAGGGTGATTATTTTTCCTTTGATTTGTAAATAAATTTGAATGTTACTCTGACTTACAACACAGATATTCCTGGTTAACACTTGTTACATCTTGTTATATGCTGTACTTTATATTACATTTCTTGAACTTTTAACTTCTTCAAGAATGTAACTAGTGTGCTTCTGGCAAGCATTTGAGTATCATTATTGTTATATTTCAGAGCGAGCTCATTTCTCATCTTCTCATTGTTTCTTCAAATCTTTCTTTTCTTTTCCTGTGGAAAAAGAACATTAGGCTCAATTCCTAAGGGATGTAACCTAGATACTGAGGGCACATGTTTAACCGTGTTTTGTCTGTTCAAAGCTCTAATCCTAAATATAAATACTCATCTGCTAGTTATTTGCATGCATGAAAGATGGTGGATGCATACACACCAAGATCCCTTTTTTTTTTTTTCCTTTCTCCACTTTTTTGGGGGGAAGAACTCTGTGATGCTGAGTTACCATGGAGTAGAAAAGGAATAAAATAATACATTTTTTTTTTTTTAGAATAATTATATACTAATTTTATATATTACTTATACATTATACACTGACTATACTACTGATTTATACTGGTTTATTTCTTCTTTTTTGGATTTTTTTTTTTGCATGAAAAGTACATGTTTTTGTGGACTATAATTTCTTATGGCACATCTCCCATTGTTTTGTGAGGCTTGGGCATCTGCAGCATCAGGACTTTTTTAAGTCAAAACTCTGCCACAAATTAAAGCATTTTCCTTTCTTTAAGGCTCAGCTTTTCTAAGAGAAAATTATTTCTTTAAAAGATTTTTAACAGATATCTTAGTGGTATGTAGGTTGTGATGTGAAGAACCAGTTTACTTAACTTCTGGTAGATATACCTGAAAACTAAGCTGCTCCTGGAGATGCTTATTCTGACAAAACTCAGCCTTGTAGTCTAGTTTCACATTTCAAAGAATAGTCTTTTGACCCTGATGTGCTGGAGGCCTAAGAACCCGTTAAATGTCTTGTGAACTTGATGGTAAAGCTATAGGGTGTATATGTAGGCTTGTATCAACATGACTAAGCCTGTGTGAGCCATGATGCAGGGGACAGATTTCTGTGAGACAGCATGAGGACTGTCAGATTATAAATGTATAAATTATAGCAGTACTGTATAACTGTAGCAGTACTATATATGTACTCTATAACAGTTGAGCCATAAAGAAAGAGACCAAGGCCACTGTGTATGATAACTGTGATACAGAAAATGAAGCACAAAGTCACAGTAGAATTTGATTACTTAAAGAAAATCAATGAAACAATTTGCAAGGATTGCTAATGCCATCTTGCTTTGGGAGAGCAATCAAAGCACAGTCTCTACTAAATGAGCAGCAGTCAGTTTAGACATCTAAATTGTTATGCTGACTTTGTCTGGGATAGAGTTAATTTTCTTCACATTAGCCACTATGGGGCTGTGTTTTGGATTTATGATGGAAACAGTGTTGATAATGCAGGGATTTTGTCATTCCTGCTGAGAAACACTTGCAGAGTGTCAGGGTCTGTCAGGGTCTTTTCTGCTTCTCACAGGGCCCCACCAATGAGCAGGCTGGGGGTGCACAAGTAGTTGGTAGGGGACACAGCCAAGGCAGCTGACCCTAACTGACCTTTTGGTTTTGCCCTAAGGGTAGGGCAACTGGTAACATTTTGCCTTTGTTGGTTTTGTGGGAAAACCATTTTCGTCTGTATTGTTATTTGCAAGTTTTACCTCAGTAAAATTATGACTCTAATGTTTTTAACCTTTTGCAGTCTTCTTTTCTTTGTTTTCCCTCTCTACTGTCATAAGAGGGCAGCTCAAGCAATCTTAACTTTTCCCCACTGACTTTTTAAAACCACCATGGAGACTAAAGAAGAAATAGTCATCATGTTGGAGGGGAAGTTGGCAGTGCTGGTGCTTGGGAATTAGCACTACTGATGGTGAGAGAGCCTAGAGGAAGGATGGGCAGAGATTCCAGTGTGGGGAATCACTGCTGTAAAAGATCTGGACTTGGATGATCCTTGTGGGTCCCTTCCAGCTCATGATATTCTATGAAAAGAGATGAGAGGAAGCAAGATCAGCATGTCTTAACATGCTGCAGTTAGCAGAGTGGAAGTACTGAACTACTGAGATGAGGAATTGTTCAGCTGTGTATTGCGTGGGTCTCAAATGTGAGAGCTGAAGGAACAAGGAGTTGCTGGGAGAGGTGTGTGTGTATGTGGTGGAACAATACAACAGAGCAGAGAGAAAATCTGTCCTGCCCAGAAAAGGAAAAGGAAGAGGAAAGTGTTTGAGCAGCAAGCAATAGCAGAGAAGCAAGACAGGCCTACGGTATGTGTCTGTGATCTGAGATGGAAGCAGGGATTTGTAAGGGAGAGATGCTTCATAGAATCCTTGATGATAGCCAGGTAAGAAGAGCAATATTGGGTAAAGCCGAAACATTTGTGCAGTGTTGGCCGTCTGCCGCCAAGTACCTGTATTGTACTACAAGACCTCACAAGTCTGCAGCTATGTTTACTTGGTATCTTCCACACTATCATTATTTTCTATCATCTGTCTTGTCAGGGAGGGCAAGCAGCTCATGGGATCAATTTCAACAAGAGTGAAATCGATTTCGGAAAGAGAGCTAGACAAAGGTGCATGATGTGGCTCTGTTCAACATGTGCTTACACAGACACCTGCTGGCTGAGCATTATTGGTGTTAAAAACACCCAGGGAGAGAGCTGGCAGCTAACAAAGAGCAGGCCACCCAGTTTGGAAGACTAGAAGGACCTTATGAAGAGCCATCTGAAAAGCCATGTTGGGACAGCATGCATTAGGAGAGAAGAGGCGGTTCTTTGGGACGCAGCATGTTGGATTCAAATTACAGCAGTCTTTTTTCAACAAGAGGTTCAATAAGCTAGATTGATCCACTTCCACCCAGCACAGTATGCACTCAGAGCACTACATTTTAATACTCCTTTGTAGCTACAGTTATACCCACTCCCAAGATTAGGTCAATTGGCTTTATTGCTTGCTGAGAGTGAAATGAACATTTTGAGACTGAATAATTCTTTCTTTTTCAATGTTAAGGTCTATTGCGCACACCTTTTCTGCTGTTATTCCTAGTGAGGATGAATATACCTCAGTTGACTTTGGCATTTAGTGCCACTTTCAGAGTTTATCAGAGCAGTGCACCCAGAGATAAATCTTCTCTCAGTTCTCCTCTTGTACTCAGGTCTTCTCTAATACCTTGTGCCATTCCTGTCAGTACAAATCAGCACCTCTTCAGCCCAATGGTACCTGTTGCTTAGCCTCTTCCTTGAATTCAGATGGGCAGTTTTGGTTATTGACCTGGTCTAACTCCAGGACCACATTTAAATGGGATCTGCACTGCTATTTACAACAGATTTACTTTGAGTTGTGAATAGAATTAGTGAGGGATGTAAAATTGCCTTTGGGTCCAAGGATCTACAGGAAAGGCTTACAAGAATTTTTGTGAGGTGGGATTCTTAAATACACTCTTGAGATTTACACAGTACTTTTTCCCCCCAGAGTCTGTGGCTCACAACTTTAACAAAGTGATAAACTATACAACTCTAAACGTTCCTTGCTTTGCATGAAATATGTTTGACTACTGCAGCTCAACAGAAGGTGATCATCTGTTTCTACATTTCTTGTCTCTGCTTGCTGGTAGTTTGCTTTGAAGGGGGCTGTCAATGAACTGAAGTCATGATGTGGCTGGTTAAACTGGTTGTGTGTGCATTTTGTACTGATCTGGTATTCTGATTCATTACCAACTACCATAATAGCACTCATGTACATTTGTGGACTGCAAAAAAATTGTAGGGGTTAAAATACAACAGAGGCACACATCCTAAACAAAAACAGTTGGTATTTGAAAAGAGTACGTGAATATAATGGAGCACAGTAGAAGTCAAACTGATAACTTCATTTCGTTATATGGAGACTCAGTCAAAAGACTTACCTTTTTCTCTCATGACTTTTTAACTATTAATGTTCCATGTTGGCACATTAAACCAGTGTTTACAGTATTTCAGTTTCTCTTGCTAAGTTCTCAGTTTTTGCAGTAACTCAGGTCTGGAGAACTTCTGTGTCTTAGCAGGGAAGCAAATGATAGAAACACTGGGGTGTGTTGTGGGTGAAAAATAGTGTGAGTTGTATGTGGGTGGGAAGTGAACGTCCAAAGTTAAACTTTTCTATACTCAAACAGAAGCCTGCTACTTGTCAGCTGCAACCAGTATGAGCTGGATTTAAATGTGATAATCTGGAATTAAATTGAAGTGGCATAGCCTGAATCCTCCAGTTTATACAGAGAGATGAAAGAAAACTACCATTATGAATGATAATCGCTTGTTGAGTTTCTGAGCTTAGACTATTTAGATTGGGGGGCTGGGAGGAAGCGAGCCTGGAGACCAAAAGAACAATTCCTGAATGGAAGAAATGGTTTCAGGAAAGAGGAGGATCTCTGGAAATAAGGAGGTCCTGAATGGAGGAAAGTGGAAGAAGACCAATGGAGAAAAGTAGAAGATGACCTAGAGATCAAACACGTGTGGAGATGAATGGAGGGAGATGCTCAGGGACTTTGACTCGTAATGGCTGAGACAGTTTGCTGCAAGCAGTGGAATAGCATGAATCAATGTGACTTTCTGCCTGCCTTTTCCAGATCAGTATTGACAAGGGAAGAAAAATCAAAATCTAGTGGATGTGGTGCTGTGGTGGGGAGTAAGCAAGCACATGTATAAAATAATCAAATAGAGAAAAAGTACTAACCATGCTGTTCTGTAAATAAACCCCAGTATGCAGAACCACTACAGACTGTAGTTTAATATGTCTCGCTGGGGACATGGAGAAACTGTGAAAAAATTAGATTGACTGATACATGAATTCTAAAACTGAGTTTTCTCGGGGTAAGAGGAGTGGAAGTACTGAGGGGCTTATGTATGCAACCTCTTTCAAACTTCCCAGTGAGCCATTTTTTGTATACCACCGCCTTCCTTACCAAACCCAATTACCAAAACAATGTACTCTGAAGTAAAAGAGTACCTGTAAGTCTCACAGTTCTATCCTTGACAGCAACAGCAGCACTATCTGCTCCTGATTTTCTTCTCTGTATCGGGTGGCAGAAGCAGCTGATGTGGGCAATGGCTAGTGGTTGGCATAGTGTCTGTTGGGAGCCTTGCACCACCTTGATTTTGCACAGATGACCTCGACAGTGTTTCAGCACTTCACATTGGCTTTTGAAAGACTCACAGCTGGACCATACAAAAAGTATTACAGAAAGTCTGGGATCTTAAACACTGGCAAAATCACATTCCTGACACAGGATTTGACTGAATGCAGACTTTAGAATTTCCTTTGTGCTTCTCTGCAGAAGAGCATAATATATGAGAGTGAGTGAGAATTGCTTGTGATCAAACATAGAAGGAAATCTTAAAGCTACTTGCTTTTCTTTCAGCAGTCCCATCTCCCATCTGTATTACTCCATGATTAATGAAAAGTAATTCTTTTGACTTCTGTGGTGCTTTTCCTGATCTGAATGCCTGAATGAAGGAAGTCTCACATGCATAAATTATATTTTATACATGAGAGCCTTGGAATTTCTTTTGCATTGTCAGATCTGTCAATCTTCATGGTTTCTTCTTTTCAGCTGGCAAGAGCCACTTCACGTAACCCATTTATGTGTTCTGATGTCATGCCACAAATATGTAGGTTTCATTATTTGTTTCTGTATTACTTCATTATTTCTTATTGATTTGTTATAATGCTCAAGAACCCTAGTTAAGATTGAAACTTCAAAGAATGAAAGTACAGATTTGAGGACTGCCTCTAAAGGGGAGAAGGCAGAAAATTGTCTCCAAAAGCCAGACTAGAGAAGAAATCAAGAAATAAAGGAATAAAATTATAGTTGCCGCAATCCAGACTGAGTGAGATCGTGAATGAAATATTATTAGGAAATGGCAAAATATGCTTCAGCTTTAGAAACCAAAAGTACAATGACTGGATAGTTTGCTGTACAATGAAGGAGAAAGAAATATAATCCACGCACACATAAGAGTTGAACTGAATGGTTTGTGCTGGGATCTAGCAGGTCTAGTGCAACGGACAACGACACACACTCAGGATGTTGATAAGTAACAACTAACAACCACTTTATTAACAGAGGGCTTGTCTTTATAGTCTTTTTTATCTGTCCACATGCATATATGCTACACCTCATTGGCTATGGGTTCTTGTCCACGAGCTTTAGCTCATCTTCTGATAGGTGGTCAGTGTCTTTCCTCATGCTGGTAAGTCTCAAAAACACATCTTGTTATTTCAGTTGTTTTTCTCAGTTGTTTTTCTCCTTTTCTGTTTTCCCATGCCTTCTACAAGGTTACAGCTGCATCTTCTAGGCCAAAGCTGTCGACAGCCCAGCTGTCCTCCACAGTCTAGGAAGCTGACTGTTGAGCAAAGGCAAGATGGCTAGCAGCTGTGAGGTTCTGGAAATGGAAATTACTGCTTTTTGAATGAGAACCCAAAGAGCTTAATCCTACCAAGTCAAGAGACCAACTAATTCCCATAACACAGTGTTGAAAGAACTGGCACATGAAATTACAGGACTGCTGGTGAATATCTTTAATAAACCTCAGAGGAGAATGGATATGACTTCAGAATAGCAATTGCAGTACCTTTATTTAAGAAGTGGAGAAGAAGTGATGTGGCAAAGGAGAGGCCATTAATCTCACCTCAGCTGCATGCATAATGTAGAACAAAGTTTGAAGGAAGGACTAACTAAGACACATGAGAAAATGGGCAATGGGATAACGAATGACCTGGTTTTACTGTAAGTAAGCTAAAGCAAAGGCAGGCAACAGGCTTCTCAAAAAGGTGCTCAAAAATTTGAAGGAGTGCTTCTAAGCTTCTACTCTCTGGAGAAGATTCTTAATTATCATTCTTTGGTGGCTCAGACTTTACAGTGGCTTTGCTCAGCATTTCCCTCCAGGCTTCTTTTTAATCTCCTGCTGAATAAAATGATCTTCAGCAGTCATTTAAAATAGAGTTGTAGTCTTCTCCCTGCATACCAGACTCCAAAAGCCAGATGTAATGTTGAGCCTTACTTTTGTATTGCAATCATTTACATGATTGTTTCTGCAGTGTTTTATCTTTAATGTTGATTATGTCTTTGTGTGCCTGTAGATGTGTCCTTGTTTTGAAAAAAGGACAGTGTGTACTGACCCAGACAGAACATCAAAGAGAAACTTAATGGGATGTAATTTTCCTTCAAAACAAAACCACAACAGTCAATATCTTTAAATGCTTTTAGAGCAATCTTCAATCTACATTGTTATGAACAGTCAGTTGGTCAAGTAAGCAAAGTGAAGAGACCATTTTTCCATGAATGTTGTGCAATGTAATTGTAGTATCTTATCCCCCAAATATGGAAGAGGAGAGAATACATACCAGTGCAGGTATGTGAGAGCTTTAGAAGACAGTTCTTTTCCATATCTAGCACAGCTGACCATGTGCTTCCAAATATTAATTGATTATTCTTTTTTTTTTCCTTTTTGTATTCTCATTATTAAGCTTTAATTATATTAACCTCAGAAGTCAGTTTCAACCATTTCATTAAATTCAGATTTATGAAGATCTCTGAGACTGATGTAAATTTTGGGTCGCTATTTGCTTGTCATGTTCATTTTTACAACCCTAGATTTTATTGTCTTTTGATGCTTGATGTTTTCTAAAACAGACGGAAAGCTAGGTGAAAATTTGTGAGTCAGTTCTTTGTAGATATTCACATAATGAGTCAAATCTTGCCTTGAGCTAAATTCTGACCAGATTTCAAGAAAAACAGAACAGTAGCTAATGCTTTCTGTCACTGCACCCAATGCCTGGGATGATAGGCAGCAGAATTTAAAGCATATCATTATGTACTAATTAGGCGACCTACATCTTGATAATCTGATATTGCCTGGTGGCTTCTAAATTAATTCTGACTTTAGAGATATTACTGATTTCAGCAGTATTTGAACAGCAATATGTCAAGTATGTGAGGTGGAAAAAGGGATGAAGATACAGTATTACCTTTTGTGGTATGTTGACCCTGTTGCTTGGCCACTTGACTCCCACCCCTGCAAGAGATGGGAGAAAATAGGAAGACTGAAAGTGAGAAAAATCATTGGTCAAGAAAAAGATAGTTAATAGGTGAATCAAAGAGGGGGAAACCCAAGAAGTGATGCAAGCACTCAACACCTTTTGGGCCTCTACTGTCGAGGACAACCTTAAGAAGTTAAGTAAACATGGTTGAAATTGATGAAGTTAGAACTGTGATTAATACATCTAATTACTGGTAAAATATCTCTTAATTAAGAATGATCATACTGTGGCAAAAGCTAATGAATTTAAGCCATAAAGGAGATTCAATGATGAAAGTCAAGTTTGTCCTACAGTTGTAATTGTGCTGTTGGGGGTGTACCTGCGTGCATATCTAATCCACATCCCTGGGTGGTCCAGGATCTCAGTGATGAGACAATGGATCATCTTGATTTCTGAATTGTAACCACATTCTCTACAAATTATTTGTCTATCTGTTTCAACAGCTTTTCAGGCAGGAATTTCAAAGGATCCTGGATGTTCCCTGAGGCAGCTCTTGCTGTCTCTAGATCAATTTTGTGTCAGTGTGCTGGTCTTAAGATCAGAGCTGAGTGGAGAACCTGGCCATACTAGAGAACCTTGGTGATTTCTCTTGCAAACTGACCAAACTGGACATAGATGAGACAGAGTAGAAACTATTCTTACAAATGCAGAAATGGTCTTGTAGCAGTCAGCCTTTTGTACCTGGATAGATATGAGAAGCTTTGTGCACAGGGTAGGATAGTAAATAGTGATACATCATGCATAGGCTGGAGCAGTCAAAAACAGAGAGATAGAAGAAATGAGCCGAAGATAAGTTCAGGGAGTTTCCACCAATTCATCTGAAGTCACTGTTGGAAGGGCTTTTGTAAATAAGTCTCACTGTCAGTTAGAGACCAACTATTCCAGACACTTGATTGCCCATGTTAGCATTACCCTATGCAAAATTCTTAATAATTTTTTTTCCCAAATTCTCTGCCCATACTTGCCTCTGTGACAGTATTTATCAGTATTGTGTCATAATCCATCACAATGAAGTGAGGGTTTTTTTCTGATGCTCAGTGCTATATCACTTACAATTATTTACCTAGGATAGTATTGACTGCTTGACTAACTGCATGCCTAACATCAGTGGAGGAATGATGACTATTTGTTGAATCCCCAGGGTCCCAATGGCTATATTGACACCAAATCACCTCACAGAATTTGCTGAATAAAAGTCACAGTGTTTCATTCTGAAAACCTTATTCCACCTTCCTTTGGGTTTTCTAGTGAGTGACAGGGTTCAAACCCTCAGAGAATGGTGGTTAGTCTTTGAATGCTAACTGACTTCAGCTTGTGGGTGACAGACAGCTGGCAAAACAATGACAAAAGGAGGCCTATTTATTGCTGGACTTCTTCTGCAAACAAAGCCAAAATGGCATTAAAAAGATGTTAAACAACAACAGAAAGTGGAAAGTGGATGGTAGAGCCAGAGTACTGCAAATTTAGAACAGACCCATGCATTTACAAAACTTGTCAAAGAAGTTGAACTAAATTCTTTCATATGCTGTAATGCAAATTCTTTGTATGCCTCATGGCTAACAATACAGGGAATGCTTGCTTATTCATAGCAATTAATTTGTTCGAGTTACTATTAATGACATGTAAGGGGAGATTTTTTCCTGGAGGGAAAATCGGGAAGTACTGAGTGAGGAAAATTTGAGAGGAAGTGTCAGATTACACTTAAAATGTCATACCTTGTTGCCAAATGACTGGTACCTCAGAGACAAATCATACTCAGAGCTTGCCAGCTTCTCAACAATGAAATTGTTATTAGACATATGAACAGCATTTAGACAGAAAAATGGGAACTGATTAAGAATATTCAGTAAATGCCTACACATCTATGGTTAATCCATGATCAAGGTACTGAATATGGGAAGTGCTCACATTAAAGAAAAATGACGTGACTAGCCAGTAAATGAAAGCAAGCTTAATACCTTGTTTCCTTGGCCAGTTTACAGATATCAGCCATTTTAAATCAATCTGTACTTTGCTAGGTTCACTGCTTGCTTACTTAATGTAAGAAGTTCAGTTAAACAACTAACTTGATGAGCACACTGCTAATACAGTGGCACTTTTTAGGGGACAGCAGGGGCCTAAAAGGATGTAAATAAAGACTTGAATCACAGTCCCTTGATCCAGTTTTTCATGGCCTTACACAGCATTATGTGAATGGACCCCTGTGCTTGTTTGAGTCTACCTTCAAATGAGTTCTGGAGTCCTGTCACTTACAAGGGAGAGAAATGGAGAAGCAGGTCAGAAGGTTCTTCAACAGCAACTATTAAAAGGAAAATATTCTTTATCTACAGATCTAAATAATTTGCAGAGATCATTCCTGAATCATTGATACTGGTTTTCCAGAAAGTTTTCAAAATCATGACAAACTTCTCTGTAATGAAAGAAAACAAGTTTGCAACATTTAAATACACTAAAATAAACAATTCTTGGTAATTCTTGATCTATCAGTCTGGCATCTCCCCTGGAAAAAAGGGTGCTAGAAGTGTCTGTTAGTGTTGAATTGAAAAGCACTGATAATTTAATGGAAATGCAATTAAACTTTGATAAGGCATTGCATTAATTCTACACAGTTGTGTAGAACATGGGTGAAGTTTAAAGCAATACAAGTATTGGGAATATGGTATTTGCTGAAAGAGGGGACAGCTGATGTGGAATTACCTGGATTGGCTTGGTATACTAAAAAGGATAAAGACTGTATTTTAGTGTGGACCACTTCTGTGGAGGCAATGACAGTAAGGATGAAGAATTCTCTTCTGGCAAGTAACATTGGAAAAGTCTTGAAACTCCACTTGAAAGTGTGGTTTATCACTCAGGTGTAAAATGAGGGTAATGGTGTGACCATAAGACTTTGGCTGTATACACAGGGAATTATCAAACATTTGGGGTACAGAAGGTACCTGATCTGTACACGGCACATGTGGCAACTAATGAATTGGCATGCAAGTTACTACTGACCCAGCCAAGTCCAGACCTGAAAGCCACTTAGACTTTCAGGAGAGTTATTAGATTTATCTGTGTCACTACACCGTCCTTCTCTAGAAGGCATAGATGCAGAATACGCGAAATGATATATAAACAAGAGTCCATATTATAGGGCTGTTTAGTCATGTAGGTAGGGAAAAACGTTAGAGGGCTGGAAGTTGAAAGTGACAAATTCAGAGGTGAAAACCCCCATATGAACAGGGAATATAATTAACTTTTCCTTTATCTTGACAACCAGAGTGATTGTCTGATCACCTTCTGCGATTTTAAAAAGGAATAATGGGTTTGCTCCTAAGAAGGCACAAGCAGGAACATTTCAACAGAGTCCCATGGCTTACCTTATACATGAGGCCAGTCAGAGAACACAGCTGTCTGTCCTGGCATCATGATCTGAGTTAGCAACCTCATGGGTAAAAAACTTTAAAAAACACCCAACCCAAAACACCCTACAGTTGTATTGATTCATACAACAACAGAGTTGGGTTGAAACCCACGCTTCTTCCAGTAAGCAAATTAAGTGGTAGCATATCAGAAAACACTCAAAATGCTCTGAAAAAGAAAGCTTCCAACTCTTGATAGGCCTTGGAAATTTCATCAATGATGAATTAAAAGGTAAAAGTACAGCAAGAGAAATTGCATAATTTACATTCTTCTGAGTTCAGTTTAGAAGGTTAATACAAAATATATGGGGACCCCACAGGCAAAGCATCCTACCTATCATGGAATATTACCAAATGCCAGGCTAGACTGCCTGTGAGATGAAGGTCAAGAATTTATCATTCTTTCATTAAGAAATTTGAATGGAAATCGAAGAACAAAGATCAAAACTAGCAGCTTTAATGGCAGCAAGATTAAAGCTAGCTCTTTCAGAAGGCTTACTATTGAAGTCCTCTATATCTTTGCAGTGAATGGCATGCTTGTGTGGTTTGTTGGGCTTGAAAACCCTCAGCTACTTTTTTCAGTATTATGACCTTTCTACTTTAATTTTCCTTTGAGCAAATTTATAACAGGAAAATACAAGGGAAGATAATCTCACCCTGATGTGCTCTGCCCACACACTGTGTTGTTAGGTGCTCAAGATTCTGTATTCAAATGAGAAAAAAGCACCCTTATTTCATGAAAACTCTTGAGCTATTTAGCTTTAAATCGCTGGAGATACAGCAAATCCCATGATTTTTGTAGTTTGCATTGTGTGAATATGTTTCTCCTATGAGAAAATGAAATTATTACTTGGTTTAGTAGGTTGCGTCTAAATTTAAGGAGGGCTTTTCCTTTTTAAGCTTTATTACAAATAGTGTTTTTCATTTACTATTCCTTTACCCCTTTCTCCCCTGTCATTCTTCCCTTTCTTTTCTTGTTCCTCCCTCTCCTTCCTTGTCCAACTCTCCTTCCTTTTTATTATGCTATTAAGAGAGCTAGATATATTATGGCTGCTATGGGCTCAATGCGAAG
>JAWWMP010000116.1:10267209-10317309 GCA_035047865.1 Dendrocincla tyrannina
TGTCCAACTCTCCTTCCTTTTTATTATGCTATTAAGAGAGCTAGATATATTATGGCTGCTATGGGCTCAATGCGAAGAAAAGAGAAGGAATCTTCACACCTGAATTTTATGGTGACCAAAATAAACAGATGATTTTCATCTGCCTGTAGACTTTAAAAGGTGTTTACAAGTTAAATATGTATTAAATCCCTTTCCTTATTTTTACCCTTACTTTGGAAACCAAAAAGTGTCCATTTTCCATATAAGCTGCCCTAAGTTTGAATATATATATACTGATTATGGTCTTAAATTCATAGTGCAACTGTGTCTAAAATAAAGGTAAAGTCCTAGCAATTCTGGCAACAAATTTAGTCTCACAATACTCTAATCATTTTATATATTTTTCCTTTGTTAAGCTTTGATTATTTTTAAAGGAAGATAATATATTCCTCTTTTCTTCTACATAACATAAGAGGAAACTGGAAATACCAGAATGTTCTGTTAAGTGAAGTAATGGAGCAACTCTTTCTGCTAAACTTGTCTAACTGTTTGGAAATGCCATGTGCTACTCGTTCACTTTGTCTCTTTCCTAAACATTTTAGGAAGTCAGGTAAGGTCCTTTCTCTTTTAAAGGATGTTTCCGTACATCACAATCTTGAAGCCTCACTCACTGATAATTGCAGTGATTGCAAATATGATGGCACTAAAGCTTGTTGAGTGCTGAAAATAATTCTGCAAATATTTACTTGCCTTGGTAAGCATATTTGCTTTGGCAGTGTTCACACCCCTTGGAGATTTCTTTTCACAAGCAGGCTTTTAATGGCAGGAATGGTTGCAAAGCAACGTATTTTGAATAAATACTGCAAATTTCTGGAAAGCAAATTTCAAAATCAAAATGGTAAATATTATTTCTGTCAAACTAGCTTAGGCAGACTGTTGAACCTACTGAAATTAGTGTGCTATTCTATAGATGAAATGGTTTCTGAGTTTTCAACAACACATATGGGAGTTCTGTGAAACTGCCAGTTTACACCAGCAAAAAACTTGACTGCTAAGCCATATCCATAGAGCCATCTGGGCATCATTACTTGATATATGCACAGTTTGTCCTTGGGGAAATAAGGAATTTAAATGCCAAAATAAATGTACCGTGTTACTGTTTAAAATACACACGTAACTCTTACCATTCTCATCTATCTTTCCTTTTTCAAGGTGCTCAGCCCTGCAGTAATCAGCTTATTGGTGAAATTTTGTGAAAAATAGTTCTCAAAGGATTCATATCACTCTGTGTCTTCCAAAACTCCTCCAGTGTTTCTGAGGCAGGATTTTTACCGTCAACCCTACATACTTGAGAAGGTAATAGTACAAAAATATACTAATGAGGTTGAAAGGGAAGAAAGATGCAGGTGAGGAAATAACAGGAAAGGAAGGAAATAATTCTTATTTCTAAAGAACTTTTAAAGAGGAAGTGGAGCAGATGGATTTGTAATTTTTGACTGGTAAATATGCAAGTTTTTTATATATACCATGAAAGGTTGGTAAATTACAATATTATAAAATTGTGAAGCATGCTGCCCTTCCACCCCTGATCTCCATTAAGCTAAGTGTGGGAGCAAGGCTAAGCATGGTAAATAAAATTACTTTTTTCCTTCTTTAGTGTGTATATTGCAATGTTAGGGGAAAACGAGAGTGTTAGTTTTCTGCAGCATTTCATCTTGCACTGCTCTTTAGGCTCAATTTACTGAAGCCTACGTTGATGAAGTTATGTAAAAATAAATCAAATTATAAAAATGTGCTGATAGTCGACTTTATAGAAATTGTATTTCAAGCTTAAGTAAAGCCATTTTCTCTTTTATATGGGGGAAAAATGTAAGATGTTGACAAAGCTCTAGAAAGAATTCAAGGCAGAAGAAAGAGTTACATTGCACTGGAAAGCAGAATGTTGGTATGTAAATTTTCTTCAGATGATTCCCTTTGAAACAAGGATAAACCCCAAAAGTGGTTAACTGGATTAGTAGAAACTGTTCAACACCTGCTTTGCTTGATTTAGTAGGAGAACATGGAGATGTGTTCTGTTCAATTCACTGGACCTGATCTTAGAAAACTCTACACAAACAACCTAGTGTCATTAATCAGAACAATGTAGACATTTGAATAAAGCAAAGTGGCCTTAAGCCAGTAGTTTCTGTAAGCTTCTGTGACTAGGTCATGAACTATGAAGGCTGAAGAGGTCAAGATGAGGAAGAGGAGTTAAAGACCCCCAGAGTAAGGCCGAAGACTGGAAACAACCACCTAATTCTGATGCCAAAAGATTTTGGAAGGCTCCGCCCAAACCCCATCTAGTCTCTGCCTAGTCATTAATATGCATGATCAGATATTGTAATCTTATTCTTATGCCAAACTGTATGTTGTAATCGTGTAGTGAAATGTATAAAATGGCTCATTTTGTACTATTGATTAGAAGCTAGTTTGTCCAGTGTGAGCGGGCTCACTTTCCAGTGCTGCATAAATAAGTACTTTTGCTGCTGAAAGAACAAACTGTCTTAGCAGTTCCTTTTATTCTGAAGTTTTTCGGCATCACCTTTTCCTCAATCCCTGCCATTTAAAGTTTCCGTGTGTTGTTAGACAAAAATCTTAGACCAGTTTATTGTCAGTGTATACAGCTTCCCCCAAAGTATACGGAATCAAATCACATGTAATGTTTGCAAGCAATTTAGTGTTGCTGTGGGTGTATTCAGTGTCTTGCAAAATGCAGTTAATTTTTTTAATTGTTTATTTAGCATTACCTGATTACACAAGCAGACTTATCACCATAATTATTGAGTTCTGCTTTGAACTTGACATGTATCAGCTAGATGCTGAGGTCTAATCACTGGTGGCTGTAAGCGCTAGTTGCACTTCGTGAATAAGATGGATGAATACTGTACAGAAGCTTGAAGCTTGGGAGGGGAGTTTTTACCATGCTTGTAGAAAACTATTACTCTGGCATTACAAGGTGTGAAAAACATCATGTACTCCCATCAGATAACTCGAATTAAGCAGGTTTCTTTCACACCCCCTCCCCCCCCCCCTTCACTAAGCGATGTGCAAAATTTTAGCTGGAGATTCTTTGTTTTGAAGACCATACCTTTAAAATATACAAGACAGAGTGTGGCAGAGGTAAAGAACTGTTATGACTAATTTTAGGGAAACCAAAGCTGAAAGATGTTAACTTTTTTCAAGATCAGACAGAAGGCTGGAACTGTGAGTCAGAAATGACCTTAAGGGGAAGATGTTCCTTCTGGATTTGTTTCCTTAAATATTGGAAGGAAAATATTTGTGATCTCCAGATTTGACATAGCAGGGATAGTTCTTTCTGTTCAAATCTGCATGGAAACTCACAGTGCAGGTTGAAATGGAGACTGCAAAGCCAAAGTAGTGCAGCTCAGGGCTGTTTAGCAAAGAATTTTCTTCGTGGTAATGTTTCCTTAAAAGTGGATGAGGAGCTGTAAGCAAAGGAAGTGTCTTTGTCAGATATTAAAGCCAGAACTAGAGTTATTAGCGAAATGTTGTAGCAGCATGGCACCTCTACTCTAGGGTTATCAGATTTTAAAAGATGAAAAGTAGAACAAATACAGAAGAAAAACCACTGCCAGGGTAAACCAAGTTTGCTTACCTCACCGACTGAGTTGAACTGCATATGTAATTTATTCTGTATTTTTCTGCATGCCCAGCTACCAGAAAAGGCGGAGGAAGCCTTGACTGATAGACTTTTCAAATGGGTACAGCATTTCCTATACAGAAGGAAAGTTTTGAAAATTTTGAAGGGTTGCCTCACAAACCTTCAGCTTTCGAGGTTCTGGCATGTAAACAACAGATTCGGCCTATTCTGCTTGGAACAACACAGAGAAGAAACGTTGTAATTCTTTTATGTCTAAGATTTCAAGGTGACATTAAGCATTGTGGTCCTTTCTCTTCAGAGACTGATGTTGGTTTTGTCTGTCCATACATGTCTTGATTTAAATTATTGTATTTAGGTCCCAAGAAATACAGAACTGGGCCTTAATTGTTCCAAACTGAGTATTGAAACTTAATTTGTTTTGAGTTGATGGTGCTGCATTGTCAGTTCTACCAAGACTCAAACATATATATAGTTTACACATATAAGCTACATTTTTCATCTTTATTGTCGTGCTGTTACCCTTATATTCTGACCCTAAAATAATTGACTAATAAAGTTTCACTTTAATTGTTACATTTTGATTTAATGCTTTGTAGGTCATTTAAGATAAGCAGATTTGTTATTTGCTAACATTTATTTGCTTTCTATAAATTTACAGGTATGTTCTTTTACTGAAAAACATTAACTGTAAATGACAATTTACTTTCTGATGTGTTCTTTTGTATTTTAGATTATACCTACAGGTGTTCAGAGTAGCAGTTCAGAATTTCTCCTCAAAGATAGAATTGATATTCATGCAGCAATTCTGCAGTCACCTGTGCGTTAAATGCTTAATATTCCCGAATTTAAAGTCCATACCTTCAAGTGTTGTTTGTTAGAGGAATGGGGGTTTTGTACACACCAAAGCATGTACAAAGTAATAATGACCATATATATATATATCTCATACATAATCTCTCTAGAAATTATAGAAATCACTCTCATTATAGGAATCCATGTAAAAACTTCTAAAACCCTATACAGATTACTCTGAATTAATGAGACTTTCACTGAAGTAGAACTGACATCCTTAGTAATGCCTAATGGAACCAAGATAATTAATCTAATACATTTAATAGGAAACCTTTCCATTGTAGTTTAAGAATATGGAACAGGCAAGTGTCTTCATAATACAGTCACAAGCAGAGGAGCCATACAAAACCTGACTGTTCCCACTGTATACTGATGACACTGTGTCCAGGTACAGGCACAGTACCACTATACCCAGCTAGCACATCAGCTAGACTTAAATGGTGCATCACGCCCTGTAGGGTTTGAGGCATGATTGACTAGGGGAACCTCTTTTGAATTTTAAAGGAGGAGATGATAGTCTTCCTTTCTTGTTTTAGGCACACCGACAGTGCAGTCAGGGAAAGGACCTACAGAGTGCAAGTGAGAGCAGGAGCTAAATGCAAGTGGTCTGAAATTCCTGTTGGGAAAAACTCATCCCTTTCTATCAGCTATATTGTGAGTCCAGGAAGAGCAGTTCCAGAGTTGGATAGCTGAAGTGGGGTGGTGAAATACTCTGCTACATTCTTTGGCTAAAGCTAGAATTTCCATTGAAACATCCCAGTGAGAGAACAAAGTCTTTCAAGTAACTTCATTAGTTCAAGTGAACCCGTAGGCTGTGTTGAAGCAAGAAGTTACCAGGCTTCTGGCTCTAGACAGGAAACTGCTTCAAGCTTCTGCATTCCTGTTAGGGTTCTCCTGGACTATGAAGGAGACAGAACCTGCAAACCCTGCTGAATGTGCCTGACCCAGCAATTCAGGACTTCTTGTCTCCTTCTTGGTTTGCTATTGGTTAGGAAATGACTGAGTTATTCTGTGCTTGCCTTTGTACAGAACAGCTTGAAATTTGACTTCTTATACAGGAAAAGTTTATGTAAGATATCAAGAAATGTGAAATTTTTAGATGGAAATTGTGATTTGCTTTTCTAAGGAATGCTTTTGGGAACACAATATTACTAAGTGAGGAATATGCCAGAAAAAGCCCCAGAATCTTGACCCTTCTTAATGCCCAAACCTATAGGCATCTGCTAGAAGTGCTTTCCAGCCTGTACACAAACTGTTTCCTGTCTTCTCTCTCTGGTCTTCCTATCGCTTGAGACCTTATTCAACAGTTCCTCGTTTCCAACAGAGCTGGTCCATTAGGAGCAACTTCTTATTTTACTCTGTGGGCTTCACAATCCCCTTGTCTTTTCTTCTTCCACCCATTTTCTTTACAGATTGGTTAGTGTGTTTTTGTCTAACATTGCAGCTCTTGATATTTCTTTCTATGGGACATTTCTTTGGCTTTTTTTCCTGTCTCATGTTGGTTTTGTGTTAACTTACCCACAGTGGGAGTTGGAACAAATTCATTTTCCTGAAATATAGTTATTGGAGGGCTGTACCAGATAAGAGAGAATATGAGAGGATCTCCATTCCTGTGTTTATAGCTACATGTCGCTATTGATCATTAACTAATCTTGCTAGAAGTATGACTTCAGTTTTATTTTTTCAATGTGGATTAAGCAGTGTTGCCAACACACATTTTTCTCTGTCAGACATTACAGTAAGTGGTATGCAGAAGTTTGAAAGCCATCTCCGCAGATTGCTGTTTAAAAAAGACTTTTGAATGACTCAGTTGGAGATGTCATGCTTACATTTCAGCTGACATAAAAGGCTTCAGAAAAGATATAAATTGGACTAAAGAATTCATCTGTTTTAAAGTAAAAAAGAATCAGTAAACAGTACTGGGGAAAGAGACATGCTTGCTTGTGAGGAGGCTCGAATTGCAGCTCCAATTGCTTCAATTTAGCATACAATGTATTGTTTAGAAAAAGCACCCCCACTGCTGCCCAACTGAGAAAGAAACCACCTTGTCTCTAGTTGGGTCGGGGTAGTACTGAAGGCAAGGCAATTGGATATTTTCTGAGGCCAACAGTACCCCCGGATTTCTACCAACCTGCACTAAGCACCTACACATCTTGAAGAGAAAACAGGTGAAAATTAAGTTAGAAGAAACAGGCAAAATAAGTGGAGACACTTGACATTTGAAAGAGAACTTGATCAGTCTATAGAAAATGTCTGAAAGCAAAAAGTAACATCTTAAAATCAGTGGGAGAAATAGAGTGTGTCTATGTTTTGTCAGGGATAGCCATGGGACTTTCTGTAGTCTGAATATCTCTCCTGGTTTGGGTCCATGGGAATTTTTTTTGTATGTTTCTAGTACTTGAGGTAGGAAAAATAGGCAGCAAGTGACCTGACCAGAGGTGGCATCAAGAAGATGATGCATGTCTTTTTTTCAAAGTAAAAACATTTGGTCAACTCAGATGTCTGTCACTCCTGCCTATTTCTTCAGATGGTAAGACATGCATATATAGCACCTGTGATCCAGCTGAGAGATGCCAGGTTCCAAACCAAATGCCACAACTGCCTTCCAGTAAATGGGAATTAATGTATAGAGGTAAAAGTAGTGTTAATAATATTTCCAGATATATTTCAGTGCAAGGTAACATGTAGGAAAAATGCAAGTCATAGATTAAAAAATATACCAATGAAAATTAAACCTGCCCTCACAAAGAAAATAATGTTACAGGTGAAAGAAAATATGAGGGGTTATGCAGCTTGCCAGTAAAATAACTAGAGCTTTTAGAGAAAAAACAAATTATGTCAAACCATTGAAAGTCATAGTAGATGCAGAGGTTATTTGAAAAGAAGAGGTCCACCTGTAAATTTGGAATAGGCAGTTTCTTTCCTATTGCAAGAATGAATGAGGGAGAAAAGTAGCATGAGATCAAAGAGCACTTAGAGGATGTACAGAACAGATGAGGGAAAGGCAGGGAAGACAGAAAGCAGGATCAAAGATCACTAATGATAAACTCTGCTTGCTATTTCCTATGAAGAAACACTGTGAGTCAGCAGAAGTTCAGGGTGTATTAAAAGAAAAAATCTAAAAGGAGACATATTAGAAGCAAGGTACATGTATTTCCTGCCCATCAGGGGATATATTAATAAAGGGATATGGGCAACATTCATACACAATGGTAGAGGCAGGTGCCTTTCGCTTTCAAACTATGGATTAAAAAGACTTGAAGAGAGTAATGTGAAAGAAGCTAAAGTAGCCAGCACACTAAGTGACAGTCTCATTATGGGGCTTCGTGGAGTCTTGCCTAGAGTTCTTTGAGTACAGTTCTGTTCCTAACTAATGCCCTATTGTCATTAAATAGAAATGGTACATGCGGGTTTTTTCTTTTCTTTTGTTTTCCTCTGAGGCAATGAGAGAAATATTATTACTCTTGCCTACTTCTGGAAAGTAAAGCCACTTCTGTAAAACCATTGATGAGCTAGGGGATGTGTCATTGAAAGAACAGTGAAAGGGAGCTTCAAACTGTACTTTGGAAACACTTAATTAAGGATATCAAACACTTGATTAGAATAATCAGTAAATTGCTCAGTATAGTATTTAGCACTAAAGTAATTAATGATTGCCATCTGTTGGTCTCAGAGGACGTCATAGCACCCTTACTGCTGTTTTTGAAAGGCCCGTTTGTGCCTGAGTCAGTGAGGGTATGCAGGGCTATGCCACAAATCCAGTAGAAAGCTGGGAACATAACTCAAGCCTGAGACTTGAAAGAGAAGAGGGAAATGAAGTATTTCAGACGAATCACAGTAGTATCTTATATGTAGTCTAGAAGGAACACTGTTGTAGGGAAGCATTATCAATTACCTTTAGAATGGGGAAAGGAAAAAGAAAACAAGGTGTCACTTCTTTCCTGAAACACAGATTTCAGTATTTTTACACCTTTCTCTATCACAGGCCCTACTAGCAGTATAGTACTTGCCATACAAGTCAATATGGCATGGCAGGAGAGAGGAAACTAGTCAGGAAATTCATTGCACTGTTCCTTGAAATAAATCGTGTTTTCTAATACCTTGGAATAGATGATTCTGAAACCACATGATTCTCTATATGTAGAAAAACCTGTACAGGGTTTTCTTTTTACAGCATGTGTATACCAGAAATTGTCATGGAGCAGTTATTAACAGCAAGATGAGGAACCTATATTGGAAGGTGCTAGGTCAGCTGCTCAGAGGATGTCAGTTCATGTAGATGGGGATCTTCTTGTCTCTCTTGTATAAAACCCTACTAATCTTAAGATTTGCTGAAATGAGTAAAACTTGCTCCTTGCCATGCTGTTTGCTGAATAGGTGTGGTTCATCAATGAGTGCTTTCTTCAGAGACCCATTTCTCTGTGCTGCTCTTTTGCTGTGTATGCCTTAAGGAATTTTTCCAGTATGAATGTAATCACTGAACCTTCTGTCTTCTTCGCTTTCTGCTCAATTTATTGTAGGTGGCTTGAATTTTGCTACTACCCCAAATTTTTTCTGGCTCTTCATTTCTTATTGAATGCAATATGAAATGAAAACAGCTTGAACTAGACCTAGAAATACAGAATTTCCTTAGCAATTATTCCGCTGTTTTACCTCTCTCAATTTTAATGCAACTGGGTTCCCTCTCAACCCTGATCAATCTACTGCTCTTGCATTTTATTTTCTGTATCTGCTTAAATGAAGTACTTTCTGATTTCCTGATTTTACTGTGGTTTTTTACCCTAGTAAATTCTGCAACTATTTGAGTGAACACTTTTCTGTTGAAGTAGTTAGAAGAGTGTATTCCATTTTACTACTTCTTTCCATAGTCTTGAGATTAATCTCCTCCTGTGTTTTCTATATCAAGCCTAAGATTGTATCTTTACCATCCAAGTCTTCTCTACTTAGGTTTTTTTGTAGGAGGTTGAAAGTGCCAAAACTGTCAAATTACACAGAATAATTTTTATTGAGTAATTCAGATTTATAAAAGCACATGCTGAAACGGAGAAAATTCTAGTAAATTAAAAATATATTTGTCTGTTTCTGTTGAATCAGAACCGTTTTTTGCCGCTATGCCTTTGTTCTCCATCCGCTTGGATGCCCAGCCGTCATTTGCTGGGCTGGTGGCAGCACTGGGAGGGGGGCTTGGTTCGCCCCCTGACTGCACATCCTGTGCCATTCTCTGGAGAGAATAATCACCACAGCCTGGATTTGCTACTGAATTATGGAAGGGCTGGTGCCACCTGCAGAGGAGTTTCTAATCACCCCCAGCACTTTCGGGGGTCCTTGCACTGCCCACGGGAAAGGTTTTAGCCCGTCCCTGTCGCTGCCATTCCCAGGTCTGGAATCCCTACTTGAGCCTTTGCCTAGCCGGAGCCTGACAGCGCCCCCTGGTGGCCGTAACTCACACCAGTCCCTGCTGTTTGTAAATACAACTGCACCAAAGGGGCAAATAGAGGATTTGTTTGAAAATTTTGGTTACGGTGTTGCTGTTTGTTCTGTTCTGGTTTTGGTTACGTATATATATTTGTAGTAAAGAACTGTTATTACCTTCTCTACATTTTCTGATTAAAATCTCTTCATTTCAAAGGTTGTGGTGATTTGAGGAGAGAGGCACGTCCTTCCTAGTCCAGAAGGATTCCTCACTTTTCCTGATAGAGATCTTATTTTGAACTGCGACAGCATTAAAAAAGGATAAATGAGCTTCAGTAAAAAAGTGAAACCACTCATCCCAGTTGTACACGAATAATTGCAATTCAATTTATAGTACACCCTAAAAACATGGCAGTTTTAAAGTTTCACTGATGTAAAGGGTCTTGCGAATTCGTCTGTAGTCTCTTGTGTGTCCATCAGCACTGCACAGAAGACATAGGTTTTGCCTGTTTGTAGCCCACTGCTTAAGGTTTCATAGTGTTACACGTCTACACACCCTGGTCAGAAACATCTGAAGGTTAGGAGGTGTGTTCCACATCATAGAGCACAAAGAGAAGAAAGCATAATTGGACTCCTCGTATTCAGTTCATCACAACATACACCTTTCTTCATGAATTACAGCCTTCCATGGTTTGCAGTGCTTTTGTTTTCTGTGTGCTCGTATCTCTGTCATCCTAGACCACTTAAAACAATGTATTTGGACCCCATAATGTTGTCTGACATGGTTAATTTAATACTCTACAAACTGATAGTTCTTCACCTGTATTGGTGATTATAGGCTTATAATAGGTGATAATAGGTGATTATAGGAGAAAGGACATCAAACCTTGGACCTTCGATAGCGAAGAGACTGATAGTTGAAGATTTTGTATTGTTTTACCACAAGTGTTTTGGGTTTTGTGTTGTGTTCCTCAGTTTATTGTATTATCCCCTATATTTTGTATTGTAAGTTCTGGAAATTTCCCTCATCCCTCATGGCCCTGAACCCTGCCCTCTCACTGGTTGATTTTTGCTGCATTGCATTTCCCACTATGGTTATCCCAATCCTCTGTTTTGCATACTTCCTCCCTTCCTCTGCCCCTTCTGCACTCTAGTTACGCCCCCTTTCTGGAGAGTTCTCTCCCTACTCTATATAAGGTGGGAACCATCTTAATAAAGTGCTGTTTCTACCTTGGACCCCAGAAGTGTGTGGACCCTTCTTTCCCAGCGCAGAGCTGCAACACATGACCTGATGAAATCAGAAAAATATATTTGAGCTAGGTTCTGTTCTAGAAGGATAAAAGCAAATGGCAATAGGCCAGCTGACATTGCCTAAAGATCTGCCCTTGGGATGAGGCAACAGAAAGAAAAAAAATGTACATACTATAGCTGAACGAGTGATTGTTAAAGTGAGTACAGAGGGAAAGTAATAGTGCTTGCACTACAAAAGCGATTTAATAGAGTTTTGAAATTGAACCGCACAGACTTATTGATAACCTATTAACAGCTCAAGGTACTTTTTCATTATGGCCTAGCCGGTTAAAGAAAGGCATATTAAGAGTTTGAGAAAGACATTTTTAGCAATGACCATTCAAAATAGGGCTAATATAGTATTCCTTAAACAATGGCTTTCAAGATACAAAGAGATTAATGGGAAGGGAAGAAAGTCCACCCTATTAAGATCCAGTTCAAACTTAAACAAACCAAACACTGAGAAGTAATTATAATAAGCCACATATTTTGATGTTGTGCAACACATATTCTCACTCTGCTTCTCAACTTTGTCCTCACTACTACTGCAGATTAAAAATGAAGAAATTGACAACAAAGGACTCACGCTGAAATGTTCATCCATTTTAAAAATGGACAGAATTAATTGTGAACATGTTTCCCCTGAAAAGACAAAAATCTTCCCCCAACTGCTCAAGGAGAACTGGGAGCACTGAAGAAGTCTCAAAATTAGCTCTCAGCAGCTTGTTGTGAAATGCCATACACACAGAACAGGCTCTATAAGGATTGCCTGGGATAAATTTAATTTGTCTTTTATGCATGCAACTTTGCCAGTGTAAGCTGATATGTTAAATAATGGATTTGGTTAATTTGACTCTCAAAATGCTAAATGACATGACATGTATAATCCTACAATTAAATTGCAATCTAGGAGGGTTTGCATCAACCAGCTAGCTGCTAATACTCAACAGAGGCTTGAGAGTTAAGAGCTGCAGGAGAACAACTATAATTTCAGTGCATACACTTCTTTTCCTTTACACAGTCTGTTTGTGTAATTTGATTATTAAGTGTTTCAGAGACAGACTGACTGGATGTGGCTCTAATGCCATTGTGTCAAGACACTCTGCCATGATTTGCAGTCAAACACCTGGATAGGAGGGCAGTAGTTTTTTGAAAAAATGCTTGGAGATGCCTTACAGTCAGATGGGTCATTACAATAAAGCAAAACATACTAATTGTAGTAAAATTAGACAAAATTAAATTAAGAGCTTGAAAGAGATAAAAATGTGAAAAAGATGAGGATAAAATGCTCATTAGAAGTTGTATGGAATATTTTCTAATTATGGTAATATGTGCCTATCTTCTTGATAAGCAGTGTCAGGTAGTTTTGTATTATTGTATGTACTATTTACAGAACAGTATATTGTATAATAATCATCCTTGGCATTAGATGTACTGTCTTAAATCTTTGATTTCATGGGTATTTGTGACAATAATACCAAGTACACCTTCTTTTTTAGGCAAAGGGGTATAGAAATCTTCTACCCAAAACAGTACAACATTCTCCACAATTTGTGGCCTTTATATGTCCTTCTATACTATCCTTTTCAGGAGGATCTATTACAAATTTTGTCCTAACAATTTTTATTGTCTGATTTTGCTACAGAACTTTCGAAATAACTTTGTTCTTGGAGGTCTAATTTGTGTTAATTATGTTTTAAAAGCCTTGAGATGAACTTGAAAAGCATCTGCTGAAATGTTAAAAAGAAGCAAACATTCCCTACATTGGACATTGCAGAAGAGGAGGTGAGAAATATTTCTTCATCTGTACCTTTTGGGACCACTTTTTTCCTTTCCTTTTATGCTTAATTTGCCTCTTTATTATTTACCCCCACGTTTTTATTTAGATCACAAACACGTAGTGGAGAAAAGGTATACATTAATATTTTTTGAAACAACCAAGGTCATAAAAATTATTTAAAATTTAGGAGAAAAACCCCAATCACATGTGCCTTGAAATTAGAGAAAAGTTGTTGTCTTAGCCAGTTTTTGTGAGAATTCAGTTGCAGTGTTCTTTTTGTATTTGTAAGAGCCAATAAACCATGTGACTCGCAGGGCAGAAATAATAAATGGGTTTGTCTCAGTGGAAGCTTCATATATTGATATTTAGAGCTCTAGAGACTGAGTACAGGGGTGTTGATTTAGAGTATCAATGTTTTCCATCTTTTTCTTCAAAGAGCTTCTCCTGAAGGACCGAATGTCTTAGCAATGAACAGACTTGCATGTTTTTTGAATTATTGAGTGGGAGGGGTTTTTCTCCTGTCTCAGTTTTAGTCTCAGAGTGCTTTAAGAGTACTGAATCAGGGGAACAGTAAGAGGAGTAAGCAGTTTTGCTCAGTAGGCCCAAGTGTTTCCAATCAGAAACACATCCAAGCAGGAACAACCACATATTAATACTTCTGGTGCAGCATTTAGATCCCTAGGTCCCTCTAGAGACACCTCTTCAAAAAAAGATGCATAAGATAAGGAAATAATGATAATAATCTTTTAACTGTATGTGCCACTAGAGGAATGAATATTTCATTCCCCTGTTAAGAATGTCCAGTCCTTCCATGTCATTAAGATATTTCTTCATCTTTTTGTGTGCATCCTTTTTGTTACATTTTTGTTATCTTTACTTACAAGAGTGTTTTAACTCTGCCTTCATCCTATCAAAAATAGCACAATATGTTAATCAATTGTGGAATTTAAAAAGAAAAAATCAGTAAAGGAGTTGTGAACTAATTGGTAATATTAGTGAGGTTATCCAGGAATAAGAATTTATTGCATTTTTATCAATAGACCAGTGAACTTAAGAACTGCTTATTGGGCTGACTGCAGATAATGAACAGGCTGGAACGTTAAAGGAATAGGGTCTACTAGGACACACCCAGTTCACAGCTTTAGGAAATGATACTGCAAACTGAATTGTGTATTTCCAATTCCTGGAGCTGGATGACTAATAGACCAGGCAACTTCCATCTGGTAGCCCAGTTTGAATGGAATTTCTTAGGTCCTAGATTACATCTTATAGTAGTACACGTATCTTAATTAAATCTTCCCAAGTTAGCTTGGGTGCCAGCAGCAGCAAGAATTGTCTTTTCTGTATGGTTTTCAAGATGCTGGTTGGTTTACAGCTGACTCTGGTACCTTAATATAATACTGGAGTTTGGAAGATAGGTTACTGAGAAATCAAGGAAAACTGTTTGCATTTGTACAATTATTTACATGAGAAGTTTCAGACTCTCATTCTCCTTCCTCAGAAGCTTTTCAGTATTGCATCTTGATGGTAAGGAAAGTAGAACTACCAAAGCATAAAAAAAATTTGAGAAACAAACCACCCCCAAAGTAATCAGTCAAAGTTCAATTTAAAGGTCATTTATTAAGTATTTATGGATCAAAATCAAACAGGGGTATCTAGGAAATTTCAAGAAACCTATATGCTAAGCTGATAGGAAATTTCATTGCTAAAGCTCTACTCTTTTGGAGAAAAATAGGATTGTATGCCTCATTTTCAGATTATCTGGATGCAATCATAACCCTGGAGTATCTGTACATGTCTACTATGTCTGTAGAGAGTAGAGGTCTGTACATCTAGTCATCTGCTGTTGCACAGCAAGGAAAGAAAGCTGACGTTTCTGTAGAGTCTGAAGTAACTGGAATGGTTGTAATTGTGCTAAAACAAAAATATATCAAGTAAACTGTTGTTCTACGTTTTTACTGTATTCAGTGTAAAAAGAAACATGAAATGACCTTCTGATAATTAGAGTAACAAGTGCTCTTACAATCCCAATATGTGCTCAATGTATCCTGTATATTTGTGATTATGTATGTTCTGTAATTAGATGGAAAAAGTACAAAGCAATACAAAAATGTACTATATTTTAAATCAGATGAAATGAAATAATGAAAGGAAAAGGCTGACATTTTATAGCTGCCTGGGTTTGCAGTGCGTGAGTGCTCATTATTCTTAACACTGACTCATCTCATCACTGATGACCTACCTCAGGTCACAACAGAATATACACATTACAGTATATAACGTTGGTTTAGTTCTTGTAGTGTATAATTGACAAGTTAGAAGCATAATTTCAGTGTGTAGTGTGTTTTGTTTAGCTGAGTAGCATTTCCTCTTCCTGGGAGGAGATATTCCATACTATATGATGTCAACCCACATATAAAGGGAGCAGGAAAGGAAGCACCTCCCTCTCTTCATGATTGCTGCCTATCAGACAGCTGCTGTATCAGGATCCTGCTCCTTGGAGGCATTATCCCTTCACTGCTTGTGAGGAAGTAGGAATTTACTGTTAGCTTTTCACTGTGTGTGCATTGTTTTTAGGTTTTTATTTTTTTTTCTGTGTAAATATAAACTGCCTTTTTAATAACTCTTGGGTTTACTTTTTTCTTTTCCTTTCCCTTTTGAGTGGACACCTCGAATTCAGCTAAGGTCAAACCACAACAGTTTTTTGGTGCCAAAGCCCAGGAACACTGCCAAGAGGCAATTTATATAAACACTGCCTCACTTATCTCTTTGTTTTGCTAACTTGGGAACATACTAATATCCATACTCAATCCTTATACTAACAGTTTTACTAACAGTTTTCATCAGCTGTAGCAGTCATCCCCTGGGAGACCATCAGGGGGTGATGGAGGAATACAGTTTTCTTTCCCTTCTGGAGGAATACAGTTTTTTTTCCCTTCTGGATTTTGATATACATAGCTTTATTGCAAAGTTATCAGTGTTCCATACTAACCCTTATATAAGTTGCTTGGTGTTGCTACTAACCAATACTGTCAGAACATCATGGAGTTTGTGAAATGTGATATTATCTTGTTCAGGACAGAACAAACTTCAGGTGACAACATATTGGGATGTCCCTTAAATGGGCCCTTTCCTGGGTGGCATACAATGTGGAAGGATCTAGGCAGGTTTCTAGGGTATTTGACATCCCCCATTGCCTGAAACTTCACACCAGAACAGGTGTTCAACCCTAGCAAACTGACACATTATTTGATAGAAGGGTACCTTACCTACCCCAATCAAAACCAGCAGCAACTTGCTCTGTACTGGGGCCTAGCCTGTGCTTATTGAGCCACAGTCCAATATTCTCAATAGACTGCAGTGGAAGCAGGGATCCAAACTGTGATGGAGGACGATGACAGTCTGGCTGAGACAGAGACCCAGACCATAACCCCTAAAGTCATTGCCCTGGTAGTGAAAAAGAAGAAATGGATAAGGCAGTCTACTATAGGCCCCATACTTCAGCGATTAATAAGGGAGAAAGAAGGATTAGGAGAAGCTGCTGTTGAAGAGGGGTTAGACTGAGCTTGTGCTTCACCCAAAATGTCAGACAAATCAAACTGGAAAGCGAGGTTACCCGGTCCTTGAGCCCAGCAGAACGCTGGGACTTGCGAAAAGGTTACAGCCACCATCCTGGTGAGAGGATTCTTACCTGGCTGCTTTGATGCTGGAATAACAGGGCTCATAGTCAACACTTAGAAGGTCCTGAAGCCCAGCAACTAGAATCCCGTGCCAGAGATCATGAAATGAAAAGAGTAATTGGAAAGCAGAGAACCATTTGCAGTCTTTGGAGCTGGCTCCTCTCAAGTGTGAAAGAAAGGTATCCTTTCAAGGAAGATCTAATGAGCTCCCCAAAAATGTGGGTCACTGCAGATGAAAGTATGCAATGTTTGCAGAAATTAGCAGTGCTGGAAATCATTTACCATAACTCAAGATGGGATGATATCCCCACCAATCCAGAGGATATCCCTTGCACGCTGCCCATGTGGAGGAAGGTCATTCAAGGTGGCCCTGCATCATATTCTAACAGCCTAGTAACCGTATATCATCCAAAGATGGATTCACCAAGTGTAGAGACAATGTCTTCTGTGCTGCAGAATACAGAAAAAACTTTGGGAACCCCCTCATTCCCATGGATGAGTAAATCAGCATTAAGGGGCAGCCCAAGACACCAGTCTCCTTCTGTCCCACTCAAAAGGAAAGGAAGCCCCACGAGCAGGCCACATGGTGAACTATGGTTCTTTCTGTGTGACCAAGGGGAAGACATGAAGAAATAGGATGGGCAACCAACCTCTAAGCTGGGTATGAGAATTAAAAGGGAAGAAAGCTAGTAAGAAGTCTGTCCATGTAGTTGATGCAGAGACCTCAGAAAGAAATCAGCAACATTTGAGATGCAAAAATGAGGAGACCTCTGACCAGGCATTGCAAAGGTCAGACAGTGAATGCTCTGACCAGGAACAGGAATAGAGGGGCCCTGTCTCCAGCCAGGAGAAGGAAAGGGATGACCGGGTTTACTGGACTGTGCGGATTTGATGGCCTGGCACATTGGACCCACAGAGATATTGAGCTTTAGTAGATATGGGTGCACAGTGCACCTTGATGCCATCAAGGCATAAAAGCACAGAGCCCATCTGGATCTCTGAAGTGACAGGAGGATGCCAGTAATTATCAGTGCTAGAAGCTGAATGGAGTTTAACAGGGGACAAATGGGAGAAGCATCCCTTCCTGACTGGTCCAGAGGCCCCTTGCGTCCTTGGCATTGATTATCTCAGAAGAGGATATTTCAAAGATCCAAAGGGGTATTAACGGGCCTTTGGTGTAGCCACAGTGGCTACAGAGAAATTAAGCAATTATCTACCCTGCCTGGCCTCTGAGAAGACCCCTCCATTGTGGGATTGTTGTAAGTTAAAGATCAGCAAGTGCTAACGGCCCCTACAACAGTACATCGACAACAATACCGAACAAACCAAGACTCTGCAATCCCCATCCATAAGATGATCTGAGAACTGGAGAGCCAAGGTGTGGTCAGCAAGACCCATTCACCCCCCACTAGCCCCATCTGGCCCGTACATAAGTCTGATGGAGGATGGAGACTGACTGTGGACAATCATGGCTTGAATAAAGTTACCTGCCATTGATTGCCACTGTGCCAGACATGTTGGAGCTCCAGAATGAATTGGAGTCTAAGGTGGCGAAGTGGTACACCACCACTGACACTGCTAATGTGTGCTTCTCCATCCCCCTAGATGGGGTAGAAAGGAGCACAGGAGAGGAGAGGGCACCTGTCTTCCCTGGCTGCCAGAATTGGTGCTTTCCTATCCTAGGTCTTGAATGAGAGAACCCTTTACAGAATTGGATCAAACTGCATTGTAAAAACTTTAAGGTTTTGCTGGTATTTCTCCTACTGCCAAGTTTTATATGGAGCTGTGCTGTTCTGACAAGTACCTTCTGGTCACAGACAACCTGGAACTACTTTTGGTCTTTAGCTCACATTGCTTGTTTTCCTCCCTGATGCTTATCTCTTCTCTTGCCTTGTTTTCATAGTCTATGGTTAGCAATCACATTCCCTCTCAGCTTACATTTTATTAGACTAAGAATAGGCTTTTTCCAATCTGCCCTCATAAGAGGCTTGCCATTCCCTCTGTGCTCCTAGCAATTCTCCTGTTCGCCCACTAAGTCTCCTGTAGTTCCAGTTCAGCTGAAGCTTCAGGTCCTCAGCATGCCACAAACAAAACTTGACTGTAGCTCAGTTCAGTTTTTAAAAGATGCTGCTTTCAGCCACAGAATTTGCATGGGGTATGAACGTACAAAGACATGTGCTGCCACAGACACCCAGCACCATCCTGTCCTTGCTCCACTTTCCCTAGGTATGTATGTTCCTAGTGCTGGTGTCACAAAGATGGCCTGTCTTTGACATGTTCCTTCATGTGAGCATTAGTCATTATAAAATAATAATGAATAATGATCCCAGGAATAGCCTACCCCTTCATTAACTCAGCTGGAGGGTGGGATAAATTGTAGTACATTCTAGTTAAGAGTTTAAAGTCAGTGGGGGATATGAAACAACACCACTCCATGCAGATGCTTCATATATGGATGTCTACAAAGCTGTGTCTCTGCTGACTTGGGTGCCATGAGTACTCCCTATTAGGCTAGTTTTGTGCTCTGTTATCAAGATGTGGGAAGAAAACAAGCACACACTTCTGAGATGAAAATGGACCCCTTGTGGAAAATCTTTTATTGAAAAGAAATGGGCATAATCAGAGAAGCTCTCATGGACACCTCTCAGAGTGATTACCAGCCTTACTCATCATTATTTAAGACTATAATATCTGAAAGTAGAAAGAGCTGTTAAAAATTATGTGTTGAGGCAGCAACTTCACTGGAAATGAAAGTAATTGAGAACCAGGATGAATGAGTTTACAAAACCATTTCCCCAAGTTTCTACCACAAAACCAGTCTGTTTTACTTAGTGTCCACTGGTGGGAGTGTGTCTAGCATTTTCCTCTATTTCAGAGTGTGTATCAGGTGCAGTGAGGCCTTGCAGTGTTGGATCTGACAAATATCGTATGTATTTATTCTGTGCTGTCAGTGTAGCGAGACAGCCAGACCCCATGTGCTCACTGTGAATTTTGTTTTGCTTTTGGCTGCTAGGATCATGCATAGTACTCCTATCGGTAGCATAGCAGAGCTGCTTCCAAATTAAAAAGAATTTCAGGTGTTCCTGGAGGAAATACCATGAAGTAACATCTCTGATAATCCAATAGATGGCTTTTTGCCCCCTGATACTCCTCATGTCTCGCATGGAAGAAGAATGAAAGAAGAACATTTTTCTTATTTTATGAATTAGCCAATGATTGTGGAATCGTAAAAAAGAGGTGTGGAAGAGACTAATGAAGAATGAAAAATACGCCTCAGCTTGGCAGCATCACGCATGAGGCCAATAACAAATTATACGATCACTTTGGTTAACTTGTGTGTGCCAGTGAAATGTAGTTATTGGGTTTTCTATCTTTTGTTTTACAGTTCTTCTTATGCCTTCACCTGTAATTATCATTCCATTGGGGTTCTGTCTGAGAAAGCAGAACTGTCTGGGGAAATCAACATTACTTCGCTCAGTCTCCTCTGGAATTAAAATGATCTGCTGAGAAGTGATGAAGGAAGAAAAAAAATTCAAAATTTTTGAATTGTCTAGGGAATTAACCAGAAGTGTTGACCAGCATCTACAGTTCAGTATGAGAAAAAAAATTATTTTATTAGATACTGGAACATACACTAGCATTACAAAAATAGGTGAAAGTTTGCTCCTATTTTTATGTAGCAGATATGCTGTCACAAAATTGCAGTGCATGTGTACTTTATTGAAAGCCAACAAATTGTTCCTCCTTGTCAAGATGACAGGATGAGGCAAGCATGTGTTAAAATCAGTGAAATATATTAATTCTCATTTCTAAATTATGACCTCATATTCCAGGGCTGCAGAAATGTGCAGTAAATTAATTCAATGGCCTTTTACCTCTACATCTGAACCTTGCTTAGATCACTGTTTGAAATGAATCTCTGTCTCCTCTGAAGCAAAGCTGCTCAGAATATTTATTGGCATCACAAAGCTGCTTTGGCATCTGGCACAATTTGACAGGATTAATTGTCACTGTTCAAAGAGAGCAGGGGAACAGTTCAAGCAGCGTGCTGCTGCACTGTCTGGGAGTCTGCACAGTGACTGCTAAACTCATGTCGTTGCTGCTGTCAGGCCTACACTTTCAAAACATGCGGGAAGCTATTACTAACAAAAAAAAAGTTTGTATGTATGTAGGTGAAGGAGAAGGATAAACAGCAAACATGTTAGCAAGATACTCAGTCCTTCAAACCAATCATCTATCAAATGCAATTCATCACTGATGTCTTAAACGATGCTTTCTGCTTGTCATTTTAATTTGTTTCATAAAATAATCTGTCCAAGAACACATTGGCTAAATTATTGAATAATATGAGAAGGTCATGTCAGGAAATAGTGTTAAATTAATAATTTTCTGAGCACTGGTGCAAATGAGGCCTGATGTTTCATGAATTTATAGCCATTGTTTTGACAGAATAGGATTTATTAAAATGGGAGTTTTTCCTGTTGGAATGTTTCTATCATTTCCCTGCTGTGCAGTTCCTATGGTTCCTGGTAATAACTTGCTTTGTAGCCTGTCCCTTGGCAGGGACTACACAGTGCCTTTCTTTTAGCCGGCCTCAATCCTGAAACATCTGACAGTGTATTACTGCCTGCACAGCTGGCATAAGTTGGAGTCAGAGCCTTTACTCAGGCCTGGTTTTTGTTTTCTTTGAGTGTTTTGTTTGTTTGCTTGTTTTTTTTTGTTTGTTTGGGTTTTTTGTTTGTTTTTAAATAATCTGCATTGCCCATGTGATTCTTGTTCTGGCTGCCGTGAGTCTGCAGTGAGGCAGACAGGTAAAGACCTGGGTGGAAGAAATGCCCAACCTTTCAGTCATAAAGACAATAAGGGTGCAATTTGCTCAGACCATTTAGCTATGAGAACTTGAGTACAGCCCTCCTGTTGAATTTAGCTGAACGGGCTCAAAAGAGAGGAACTGACAGACTTTGTCACTGCATAATAAAATAAATCACCAGTAAAGCAGGTCAGCCATCATGCAGGAACTGGCAGGAGGTCTTATATTCATGCTTCTGCCCCTTTTAATGAATTGGGGAATAGCAAAAAAGATCTGTAAGTTTCTGGAAAATAGGTGTAAGACTCAGCCTCATTAAAGCCTACATCATGGCTGCTATGCAGTGCTAGCAAGGAAAATGTTTTAACTGATAGAAAAAAACCAAAGGCAGTATCACCATCACAATAAGGTTAGACTTTTTATTTGTTTCTTTCTTGGCTATTACTCTCTTTGGAGCTGGAGTGAGACTGTGGTGTTTCACTTCACAAGAAGGTCAGAAAAATGTCTGAAATTGTCAGGATGTGGAAATAGTGTTTTGACCCATCAAATTCAGCTGAGCGGAATGCTTGAGAAAGGCTTCAAGTTTTGTAGAGGAGCTTTCCTCTGCCAAAACCATTAGCTAGCTGACTGCCCTCAGCAGGAGTTCCTGGCGGATGAAAACCGAACAGAGGAAATAAAACTACACAGAAAATGATATTCCTAAAATTTGACAGCAATAAAAGAACATTAATAGGCAGTGCTGTTTGTTAGGGACATTAACTTCTGTGCCTTTGTTTCCACAAGGGTATTGTTTATAGTGCAGGCATTTAAAAGTTGCTTCTGTTTCTGTGGATTGATACTTCTGTCTTGCTGCTGGTTCAGTAGCCCTACATGAAGCATAGTAGTGGTGGGAAAGAGCTTCTTCCTTCTTCTGCAGTTTCGTACTGCTGCCTCAGGTGGCTGAATTGTCCTCACTGATATGTACACAGGTGTAGTTCTCTTCAAATGCATGCAGGCATTTTTTGCTTTCAGGGTTAATGCTGCATTCACTGTCTTACTGTTTTGATGTGCTTTGGTTAAAGTTTCAAAGTTGTTTTATGTTTTCTGAAAGTATGTATTTATAAAAATATATGCATTTTTCACATTTTAATAGATTTTTATTACATTTCTAATCTGAAACGAGATAGCATATAGCAGTGAACTCATTGAGCATTGCATCCTGAGGACTTAGATTTTTTGGAGAGATGCTCCATTCTCTGAGCAGCTCAAAATGTAAGTGCCCCATACCAGATATAGTCTGGGGTGAGTAGAGAAAGGGCAGTGTATAGAAGTTTGATAGGGCTGGAACAATTATAGAGCACTGATGAAACATGAAGATGTATGATTGAGAAGCTGAAAAATGAATGAATGTTTGCCGTTAGATCTTATGTTTGCAGCTATCTTGACCTTCTATTGCCAGTCACTCAGATACCTTCTTCCTATTGTTGCCCAGAGAAGTTGTGGGTGCCCCATCATGTGAACTGACTATGTTAGTTGCATTTGATTGAGGCTGTAGTGATCATTCCCAAACAGGATTTATTCTTCCCCCTTTTTTCTTGATTTTTTTTCAAAAAAGAGGCTCTGAGAAGTGATGTCCTGCAAAACAGTTGGCAAGTGAGCATGTTTGAAGTGAAGGGTCCAATATTTTCAGCTTTTCTTTGAGTCCTATGTTTGCTGGCTACTTTTCTTCTGGAGATGGGGCTTCCAAATCTGTAAGTCAGGAATATAAGATCTTCCTTGGCTTGGAAAAGGAGTCTGTGTTTGTAGAGGACAGCACTGGGAGAAGTATGGTGGGTCTTGAGAGACATACCACAAACTTCAAAGAGGATCAGTAACAAGGCTAAAGCAATCTGAGGAGCTGATAACCAGAGTGTTAGGTATGTGGATATGTCTGACCATTCAGAGACCCCCTCAAGCATGAACGCTCTCACTGCATGCAGGGAAGAGACAAACCTAGAAGTGCTGGTCAGTTTTCAGTGTTCCTCACCTTTTAAAATGCTCTCCTAAGATGACCCACTTTCTGTTACTTCTTCTTCCATATTTCTGTTTGGATGTGACCTGTGATGGCAGAATATTCTGTCAGAACAGCTGACCTCTCAGTCCCTTTTCAGATTGAAAATGTCATGAAAGCAGACCAAAAGACATTAACATCAGACTATGCAGTTTGCAGCAGAGTTTATTAATTGCAAACTGATGTTTCCCACTGAGTTTCCTATGGATTTCATGTAAGTGTATGCAGAATTCATTGTAAGATGGGACAGATTTCCATTGATCTACACCACATAACTGTCTGGCTCAAGCAAGCAAACATCCTAAAATGCAGTATTCACTCAGTGTGGTCACTAAGAGATTAAAGCTCATTAAAGCTTATTCAAGCAAAACACTGCCAGGGTTCTGAAGGCACCAAGAAGCCTTTAATTGTCCAGACAAGCCTTATCTGGCATCCACCTCACACACCACCCTTCTTCTCATTCCTGCAAGAGTACTATTAAATCTGTGATCTGGGTTTTGCTCTGGGTTTGAGCTGTGTTGTGAGTCTATTTGTTTATGGACTTCCTCCTGATTTGTTGTTTGGGTTTTTTAAGTTGTTGCCTTTTTTGTGCCTGAATTGTCCATAGGATGTTTTGCTGCTATTGTTCTTGCTTGCCTGGCTTTGTGCTATGGGATTGAGCCCTGTTGGTGAGGTTGCTGTTCAACCTGAGTTGTGGCTGCCTTGATTTTGTCTTCTCTCTTGAAGTTCCCCTGTTCTTGTTACTGTCGGCAGGTAGGAAGCTCCCTGTGACTTCTCTAATTGCATGTATTTTCAATGGCGTTATTCCATTCTGAAGAACTACTGTAAAATGCAACACAGATTAAAGGGTTGTAGCAGCTTAAAGGTTATCAAGCTACACTTGAAAGTCAAGTTATCTCCTCCAAAAAATGATGAATGTTATTTTCAACAAACATTCAAGTGTTTAAAACCAGTATTGTATATAGTTTAAAGTGTGTTAAGACAGCTGAAAGGGTTAGTGTGGAAATTGCTATGGCAAAACCCCCTGATCTGCTGATGTGTACTTTTAGGAACTGGGGATTTCATCATGTTTGAAATGCAAACACTAATCTTAGGGCCTCATCATTGTTGCTTTCCGTTGTTACTATTATCGATTCTCCAAACTAGTCTAGCCTAGTTACAGAATTATCTCAGCTATGGGCTTCCCAACGACTGCCTTAGCTACCCAGCTTTGCAGAAGGGAAAGAGAAACAGAAGGAAAAAGGATTTTTATGCTTTGGGAGATGGAGGAGTTTGTCAGGTTCTGCAGACACACAGGAGCCCTCTGGGTGCCTTCCTGCAGCTGTGCTGCCAAATTAATCACTGTTAAGCATCCACTCTTACGTGAAGAAAACGGAACTGGCTGTGTGAGGCAGGATACAAGGTATGCCCAGCTGCAGCACTGGTATTTTATTCATCTCTTGTTGCACTTCGCAAATTCTAAGACCAGACTTGGTGCACACATAAGCAGGATGTAAACGAGGAATGAGGTGGAATGGCTCTAAGCATAGCGTTTCTTGTGGCTAGATTGATTGCTAGTAAGGGGGGACAATTAATTTCATTGACTGTAACTTTTCCAAATTCAGGAGGGACTCCTCACCTATTTTAGTCCCTGTAACAAATTTGGGGGCCCAGCAGTGGCTCTAAATGCATGCTGTTTTCATATGTTGCTATCTTCTAATAATTTATTAGGTGGCAGATTTATTTGAAGCATCCTAGATATGCTTAGCAAAGAACTTAATTTGGCATGCCACACTGACGACTCTGGGTTTTAAAGCCTCTTCTATTCAGTATCACTCTACTGTCAAAGCATGGAAGCCCTTCAAGCAACTGCTTGCACAGTTTGGAGACACCCTGAACCAATTGAAAAAGAAATCATCCACAAAACACTGTGTGTACGCTTAAGGCACCCAAATGGAAATTAAACAGCATATGGGCCTTGCTGGATTTCTTCTTTTTGTTTGGTTGCTTTTTGTGTGAGATTTTGGCTTTCTGTTGTGTAGTGGTTTTCTTTGGTTTTGGTTTGGGAATCGCTTTTGTTTTCTATGCAAAAAGCAATTTGTCTTAGACACAGTTATCCCCAAATCATCTGTGGTTTAGCAACAGATAGAGTTGACAAGCCAAATAATGCTTGACTTTTTTGTATTTTCACAAGCACAGCACCTAACCACAACACTCAAATGTATGTTTATTTGGTTGCTTCAAAGTGACATATGATAGAAAGGAAAGTCTATGTACAACCATTTACCAGTCTGCCATTTGGTTTAATAAATGCTGTTTGAGCTTATATTCCCTTGCTGCCTTATTTTTGGGAGTTGCCAACCACGGTGAAATCTGAAAGTTCAAGAGAAGAAACTATGAAAGGGAATAGCTAATTGCTTTACTCTAGCTGCTGTTTCATTGCCTCAATTAATCTACACTTACAAGTCCTTCAATTTATGGAAAATTATTGCAGTGGCAATGTGTACTCTGCATAGCCAAAAGCTGGATTTTAATAAATGTGTGCTATTTAGTACGTACACATAGGCAGGCCTTTGAAATCCATCAAGACTTGTCCAGCCTGCTCTGAATAATTTTAAGAAATCAGTGCATAATTAATGGAAAATGCACTGATTTTTTTGATCTTTTGCCTGTGGGTTATCATCCATATTTCCAGCAAATGTGAGGTTGGTATAACAGTCTGGGTTAAAATTTCTTAACTTTTTAGTCCTTTAGATGGGCTCTGCTTGGCACAGTAGTATGACTTATCTCTGTAAAATATAAATTCATAAAAGAAAACAAATTGTTCAATAGTACATCTGAACTAAAAATACATTTATATAATACATGTAGTGGTGAGAAGTGTCAGGAATGCTTTTTGAGTAATGTATTTTGGCTCCAATTCTGATTTCTGTTTGCTGAATCAAAATTGTAGCCTGAAAAAAAAGCTATTTGAAGGATTTAGTTTAGGGTGTTGTCCTTATCACCAAAAGCTTGAGTCCAAGAATAATGTATATCAAAGTCATAATTAGGCAATTTGTAATTAATAAAGCATTGACTGTTATAGTCACAGTCACCTTGGTGAGTTAACACTGCTACAAGCTGGACTTTTATTCTCTGGATGAACACTCTTGGCAGGTCTGTGTTCTCGCTTAGCCCTCATCTGCCCCAGGAGAGCTTTTTTGTTATGGGTGTTATTTACGTATATGGCTATATGTAAATATAACTTAGATGGGTGTCAAATTTATATAGCAGTTATGCATTATAAAAATAGATCCATATAAATAAACAGAATCCATTTGTCTAGTGAACCAGGCAGTTTTATTTACTGACATTATTAAAAAAAAAAAGCAGTTTTGTCTCCGTATCATATGCTTAAAACCTCTGCCTGTGCAACAACTTGTACTAGTGCTACCAGACTAACTCAACATCTGGCAATCTTTCACTTCCATATCTCTTTTTCACTGTCTCGATGTGAGGTGCTGGTCGTTAGTCTGGCTGAGTCACTTCTTAATTGAAAGGAATGTTAAAGATCTGGAAGTGAAACAAGGGGACCCCTGCTGCTGGGTTGAAGTTGATGCCCAGTCCTGCTGACTGTGTCAATGGCATTGTGGGGAGCCTGGTCAGGTGTCCCCCTTGCTGGCAAGTCTGGGGCTCAGATTCCCCTGCCTGTCACTTAAAATTCCACATAATTATTAGAGAGAGGTTTCTGTTCTACTCCTCAGGTTCAGTAGGAAGTGAGTTCTCAGGTAAAAGCACTCTCTTGTTGTCATCTGGAAGCTCCTCTTAGTGCCTCCATTGTGGGGTTAACAATTTTGCTTCAGTGTTTGGCATCTCTTCAGCAGCCAGTGGGTGGATCAGGGTATTTTCCATAGCTAGTGCCTCTGGGTTCAATTAGAGCAGCTGAATGAGAGTATAAACTTTGCATGACAGTATTTCTTAAGCAATGGTACTGTATGAATGTATGCTTGCAAAAGGCCCCAGCTGCAGACTTAATGACTATGATAGAGCCCATAAAAGTAAAGAGGGGGGGTGAAAATGTCAAGCCAAGGTGTCTCTCCATGAATCTCACACTTAACATTACACTTTTTTCATTTCCCACTGGAATGACATGGGCCACCGATACCTTCCTAACTCACAGTATGATCTTAGCTTTGTTGGTGTCTGTCTGGAAAGCAGCATTTTAACCCCCATTTCTTCTGTTCTGCTGCCTCAGGACATCAGTGGCTAAGGATCTTTTCTAGGTTCACAGCGTACAGCTTTTAATGAGTGGTGGTATGTGCCACTTGATGTTTTCTTCTACTTCAATCTGGTTTTTTTCCAATGTCTATAACTGTCAGAGGGAAAGGGTCCCAGATGAGTGACTGTCTATTTGAAGCAGAGTCTGCCTTTCCCTCTGTGCAAGGTCATCTCAGAGGATTAAATAAGGATTGTTCCACATTAAGCAGCTCTCCAAACTGTAAAATTGGTTTGCAATTTACCAGCTATTTGGAAGGTCTCTTTTAGCTTGTAGAAACACAGATATATTTTGCAACTAGAAGAGGGAATTTTGTGCTGCTGGTCTTGACCAAGAACTATGATTGGTTTCAAATTAGTTTCCTTTCTCTCAAGCTTCTCTTCTCTCCTGTGCTTTGCTCAGCCTGCCTTGCCTATCTTGTTGATTATAAAACCCAGCCAACATTATGCCCAAAAACAGCACTGGCAAAGTGTAATACCTTGTGTTTTTAGTCAAAGTTTAGTTGTGGAAACATCAGCCTTGTAGGTCACTAAACTATTCAAGAGTCAAAATTTTATAGGAAAAAGGTGATGACTTTCTTCTTGATTAAAAATGAACTATTTCAGGCTTGGAAACTACTCCATAATTAAAAAGTAAATCATATTATATGTTCACCATGATATAGTGATAATAACTGGAAATTGTTATTTTATTACCTTACATAGCAATAAAATGGCATAGTATTTGTGAGTTGGAAAGAAAAAATAACTTTAAAATTCTGTCTCAGTGATAACCTCTGTAATGCCTATAAGCATCAGAATTACTTTTATGTCTCTTGTGGCTTAATGCTTTTATTACTGTGACTGTCATATAGAAATAAGAAATCATTTTCCATCACATTTTAAATATTATTCTGTAATAAACCTTGGCTGTGCCATTAAATCTTCAGGAGCTATTAACTGCTTTTACAGTAACAGAATTTGCATTTGAGCATACTGCAGCTGTTAGTTCAAGCACAGGACATTTGGGAGTTGGTTTTAACTCCATAATAGAATGTATTTGTCTCCTATCTCAGTATTAGATATTGTTCAGCCTGCAAATGAAGTGACAGGGCACAGCTGTATTAGTGTAATGCGTACAGTATGGCAGGACTGCTAGTCTAACTAGCATTATTCATTCTAAAGATTTTCAAGAGCTGTTGAAAAGCATTTAGCCTTAGGGGTCTGAGCTTGTGGGTCAACCTTGTACGTAAGCAAGAAAACTTACTGAGGGGAGTCCTCATTGATGTCTACAATTTTCTTGTGAGGGAAAGAGGAGGGGTAGGCACTGCTCTCTTCTTCTTCTTCCAGTGACAGAACCTGAGGGAATGGCCTGAAGTTGTGCCAGGGGAAGTTTAGGTTAGATATTAGAAAGAGATCCAGAAATCACCCAGAAGGTGGCTGGGCCCTGGAACAGGCTTCTCAGGGAAGGGGTCACAACACCAAGACTGACGGAGTTTGAGAAGCATTTGGATCATATTCTGAGGCACAGGGTGTGACTCTTGGAGGTGGTCCTGTGCAGGGCTAAGGGTTGGACTTGATGATCCTTGTGGTTCCCTTCCAACTTGGCATATTCTGTGAACTATGTGCGATACAGTCAAATTGGAGAATATTGTTCTGTAATAATTAGAAAGTGGGTATTATGAGAACCTGAACCTGACTGTGGAGTAGAATTACCTGTGTACTGAAGTAGAGTACGTATATGGAATTTATTCATCTAAATGAGGTCTTGGAATCAGGGGACTTTTTAGTGCAGATGGTGCATGTCAGGAGAGATGACCCAATTGTGCATAGCAGAAGGTATGGATAATAAGAATTCAGATAAACAAGTCCCTAGTGTGCTATGTATTGTATTTAAATATTAGCTTCTGTCCCTACCACATATTTTTGAATACCTACAGCTTGTACTAATTATCAAAATCACAAGGTTTCTGTATGAAAAAAAAAAGTTTCCTTTAGTGTTCTGTTGGAAAGTCACTGTGATCAAAACTTACAAGATTACAGATGGTTTTGGGAGCAGGAGTAAGGTCCTACTACATCCTTGATCCTAATTTGATTGTGGAACAAAGAACAAAGTAATACTTTGTCTAGAAGAGACAAGATTGTGTTCATAAAACTTTCCATATTTAACAGACATAAAAAAAATAAAGGAAATTGTATACAATAAATTGTTTTTTGTTTCAATTTTCATTCAAGTTTGTCTCAGTGTATTATCCATTATTTCAGTGTGAATTTGCATTAGTAATGCCACGAGATCTTGACAGATCTAAATGAAAACTTCTAGTGTCTCTCAAGCTCAAACCAACCTCTCAGTCTTCTGAATTTGGCCAAAATAAATGCTTTGAGAGGCTTCTCTGGACTTGTGAAGAAAAAAATAAAATCTCAATCCTGATCTATAAGCGAGGGATTACTATTATATTTATTATTAAAATAATTGAATCATTGCTGTTAGAGTTTCACTGATAGCAAGGCTTCTGAAACATGCTTGGAAGCCAAAAATTGAACTCACAGGAAGTAATGTTAGATGCAGTCTTGTGATTGTATAAGCTTATGTAGATAAAAATCAACTGAAAAGTGATTTGTTTCAACTCTAGGTCTTTCACCTAAAAAGGAATTTTTTTTTCTATTTGAAAGAAGTTTGTTTCTTAATTTTTTTTCTATTTTTATTTTATAGCAGAGCAAGAAGAAAGTGCACATCTGTGATGCAAGGTAGTCCTGGTTTAGTAAAGGGCTGCTGAAGCAGCACGGCATTTTAATAAATCAGTGTTATAGTCCTAGGGATATTTTACATAAATTTTGATCATGGTGGCCCCAGGAAAAAGTGAGTGCCAGATGAAATTACATTATTTTCCATTTAGGAGAATTATTTTATCTCGCTTTTACTGCAGCTTAATATTCAAGTAATTCTTTATCTAAAATTCTACTTTGGGAAGCTGTATGCTGTTCTGCAGGCAAACCAGAAAGCCTTAGGCCTCATTGTAAACATATCAACTGATGTGTTCTATATTGTTTTGTTGTGTTTAATGTATGCGTAATGTAAACAGGCTGAAAAATTAGGGCCAGATCCTGCAGGGGGGTGTTCAATGCATTTCAAACCCCGGCACTCACATTGCTCTAAGAAAGTCAGCATGGAGGTCCTCCCATAGTGTGAGTTTGTTCCAGTAAAATCAAATGCCTACCTGTGATATCAGCATCTGTATTGTATCTTCTTCCACTTCTTGCATGGGTTGCTTTGGCCCACTGATAATAGTTGTCTATACTTCTTGTACCTGTCCATTTTGTTATTGTTTAAAAATGAGGAAACGACAGCATTACTCCTGTGTGAATCTAAGATTTCTCTCCCCAGCTATGTTGATTTTATTCCTAAATTAATTTAGTACCCTCGTCCCTTTCAGTCATCATGTAAACCTACACAAGGTAACACTTGGCATTTATCTGCTTGTTACTCAGGTAAATTTTCTGCAATTTTTTTGGTCTAGTTGCTATATTTGATGTGCTTTCCTCTTTTTATACCAAGACAATTTTATAAAATTCGAGCACTCATTCAGAACAAGAATGGATGGGTTTAGGTACTAATGTTAAAGTGTGTCCTTTGATCTCATCATCTAAATAGTCATTGCCCTTTAAAGCTTTGAATTTTAATCACAGGTCAACAGTGACATTGTTACTGATTTATGACTAAGAATGTAGCAAATTCTGAATTCAAATTAATTTCTATATAAATACTTTTAAAATAATCCTCTGAAACTATTAGGTTTGCCATTGCAAAGATAGGCAAAGTGTTTGTAGGGTACTTTATGTGCACACAATACTCTTTTCATATAGAAAATTTTCACGTGAAAGAAATAGATTTTATGACAGCTGTAGCCTTTTAAGAGTAAAGACACTTTCTTGCATAAAGCATATTTTTTTTGTTTAAAATGCCAAGTACCTTTCTATGTGGTTTATTTGTGGATTTTTTTTACCAGCTGAAAATGTAAGCTGTTACATAAATATTTGTTTAGGCTTAGTGGCAAAGTGACAGAAATATTTCATGTACAGTACTTATTGATGGAAGAATTTGATTGAGGTCTATAGGGAAACTCTGATGATGAAAGGAATTATTAGCATAATTTCCAAAGGGATTTCAACCACTTTCAGCCATAGCCATACAACTTGGTATGTGCATAACAGTTAACTCTGAAGATGCATTATCTTTCAGTTTTGGTATTCTCAGTGGTATTTCTGCCCCTTGTAAAATATTCAGGAATGTAAGAAATTTCTAGGTTCTTTTTTTGAACAAGTGTAGAAGTCTGGGAAATACAGGTGTGTTTCAGTTGTAATGAGCAGGATTTTAATCTCTGACATGAGCTTTCTGCTCTATTTTTCACTTGCATGTTTCAGTCTTCCAAACACTATGGATCTGTGTCTGATATTTAAGTCTGATATTATGTCTGATCTCACTGGGAGGCATAAAAGGAACATAGAAGAAATGTCTTGCTATTGCTCTGTACAAACTCTGTCTGTGACAGGCTTTAGAGGACTTCTTTTGTTTAGCCATTCCCTTAAAGACAGTTTCATAAACATACATAAAGGTTAATCTTTTCTGGTGTAAAGCTGTGGTACTGGGGTCTAGTGTTTGAACTGTTCTCTGCCTAGTTCTACCACAAATTATTGGCTGCAAAGAATTGCAACTATATTTAATTCCTATAAATATTGAAGACTGTAAATGTAAATTCCAAACTTTCCTATCTGGAGTCACTGACTTATAACTGCATTTTTTTTTTCTTTGGTAATTTGGCTGGAAATCGCTGTCACTGACAAGATAAACTAGTGCTGGATGATCTTGCAGGAATTATGAAAGTCTTTTCTGACATTAAACACTTTTTTTTTTTTTTTTGCTCTTCCCTACAGGAAAATGCACCTTTAATTGGTAAGATTATTTACGAATCTGTAACTCTCCATCTGGCTTCTTCTCACAGAGTGAAAAGGTGTAAAAGCAACCACAAAGCAGCTGTGGAATAAGGAGCCCATTTCATCTTTCAGAACTCTCCTGCTGATCTGGTAGAATGCACAATGGATAGATAACACTTGCAGAAAGAAATAACCAGATCTTGGCTAAGTAGGAAGGAGACTCTAACTACAGAGTCCTAGGAGAAATTTCTGAGTTGGCTTCTATTAGCCTATAAAGGCTGTAACAATAGCATGGAGAGTTGATCCTTTCATCCTGCAGCTTTAACATGGAACTTTCTAAATCACAGAATGGATTGTGTTGAAAGGGACTTTAAACATCATCTAGTTCCACCTCTCTGTCTTGGGCAGGGGCACTTTCCACTACATCAGGTTGCTCAAAGCCCTATTCAACCTGGCCTTGAACATATTCAGAGATGAGGTATCCACAGCCTCTCTGGACAACCTGTTCCACTGTCTGACTGCTGTCACAGTAAAGAATTTCTTCCAAGTATCTAATATAATCCTATCCCCTTTCAGTTTAAAGCCATTATTTCTTATTCTATCAGTGCAAGTCCTTATAAAAAGTCCCTCTCCAGCTCTCTTGTAGGCCCCCTTCAGGTACTGGCAGGCTGCTATAGGGGCTTCTCAGAGTCATCTTTTCTCCAAGCTGAACATCAACTTGCTCAGCCTTTCTTCATGGACAAAATGGACTTTTGGCCTTGGAAAAGCCTGGGGGTTCTGGACTTCCTTGATTCTGGAAAAATTGTAAAGTAAAAGTTCGCATTGGTCTGATAGAGTGATCTGTAACTCCAGCCTTTTTAAGATCACCTTGGAAAAAAGTCAAACAAATCAGCTGGTCTGGAAGAAGCAGGTGCTAAAAGTCTGTAAGGAGACAGCTTTTACACAGACTTTTCCTGAAAGAAGTTTTATGAAATAAAATTTGCAGGTGATCTGAAGTAGCAGGAAACAAATGAAATAGAAGGCTATTGTAAGGGGAGAGTTTCTGAACCTGCCCAGTGTGAATTCCCTTCTTGCTGACTGACATGAGATCTGTGTCTCTTTACATCTTATTCCTTTTTATTTTAGAATTCCTGTTCTTGAGAGAGTTAGGTTTGCTTTTCTTCATTCCTAATCTGAGCCAGTTAAGAAACATGCTGGTGGTTAGTGGTGAAGTTTGGTTTTGATTTCCCCCTGATATTTGGAGTTAGGTCTTTATAAAAATTGTGGTTAGACTGCAACTTTACAGAAGTTTATGGGTATTCCGATTGATTCTTCCTTGAGATATGTTATAGCAAAGCCAAATAATCACAAATAGTGTGTACTGAATGTACTGAGTATTTCCACTTCAGGGATTAAAAATATTTTGATTTATAATGGATACTACAGTATAACCACCTGGGGGAGTCATTGCAAGGCTTGATTAATAGTGCAGTCTTTTAGACTAGAATTTGTTACTTCTGTATCTTGCACACTGTTCTGTGGTGGAAATGTTTCACAGTCTCTGACACCTATGTTTTATTTAAAAACCAGGATTAAACAATAGGTGAGATAGAAATTGTCTTCCTCTTTCCTCCCTTTCAAAAACAGAGTTTGACTGGGACAGACATACTTCTTGTGCCGCTAAACCTGATGTGCTCCATCTCAGGGAGAGGGATGCTTTAAGTAGTGTTTCATAAAAAAAGATTGCTTTTTGTCTCTGAGAAATTAAAGCTTCCTGTAAGAAATGTAGTCTTGATCCAATTTCAGTACTTTCAAGTTTTTGGTCTCTGCTGAAGTGTGGTGCTTTCTCAGAAGCAAAAACAAGGGATTTTTTTTCACAGATTTTAAAGAAGTTGTGACATTTCTCAAATTCATAATAGTTTCTCAGAAGTTCCGGCGTTAACATTTGTACTATCATATGTCTGAACTGAAAAATCACTTTGTTCCCTGTACCAATTATCTTTTTAGGGTTGAACAGTTGCTACAGTTCATGTGTACCAAAAGCTCTTGATTCCTAGGAGTATGTTTATCTTTGCTATGCTCAGTCAGTACAAAAAACTTAGCTCTGCCTGTCCTAGTTTTAATTATTGTCTTTTGTTTGAATTAATGGCTTTTGCAGTAGCACAGTTGATATTAACGCAACTAAAACACGTAAATGTAGAGGATCTGATTTTCCAGAAGGTGTTTGAGTAAGATGAGAAGCGATACTGATATTTTACTCTTCTAGTAATAGAACTGAGATATGCTATTTCATTGGTGGTTCAGGAGTAATTATTTACACTGATGAATAGAAAAATGAGCAAAACATTCTGCTCCAGGCTTCATTGTAACTTTGAGGCTGAGCAAAATACCTAATATTTCTTTTACATGAAGAGCAAGGCAGGTGATGTGACAAAATGTGCCTGGGGAATAAGGTTGTGAAAAGATCCTATCTGTGAGGAAACCAGTGGAAATCAGGGTAGGGTGTTCTCCAGAGAGCCAACCAGTACACCTCTGCTGGCTTCTGAAAGCACGACTCAGTTCAGTAAGCCAGATGATCTGGCTCTAGGCTATTGAAATACCTTCTTAAAAGAATGATCCTTATTTTTTCTTTTTAAAGAGAAAGTAATTTTTCTTCTGACTTTCTATTGGTTTGGTGTCAGAAAACAAGGTCATTTTGAGTAACTTTGCTATTTAGTACCTCAAAGAGTCTGTTGTAATTAACCTGTGAGGCTTTTACATACTTTCAGGCAAAATTTTATGACTGGAAGAATGATGTAGAGAAGGAAGAGTGTTGTTTCTTATTAAGGTAAGTCAGGTCTTGCAGCTTCAGTGTTGAGCAGGGATGTTTCATGAGGCCACAGACAGAGGCACAGGGGTGTCTGAGGTGGTGGAGCTCTGTACTGTAGAAGTGAAGCAGCAGTGGACTGCAACATGGAGAACTCTTTGTAGACTGCTGGTTTTGGTGGGTATTTCTATGGCTCTGCTAATACTGGTGCCAGAACTTCAATACTCTGCTTTGTGGGTGCAACAGATCACTACTATCTCTGAGGTCAGACTGGCAGATTTCAAAATTATTTCCTCTGTTAGAACATAGATGAGAGTGCTGTGATGACTGCATACTTTAGGCTGTGTCAGCTGTTGCATTGTGGAAACCCTGCAGGTATTTATGCATGTACCCCACACTGTCCTTCGCAGCAAAGGGTTACTGATGGCATTTGTCCTAATAAGAGGAATGAAGTATTATTATGGATCAGATGCTGTCTAAAACCTCAGAAACTAGGAAAACATAAATAGCTCATCCAAGTTCACTTTCATGTATCAGCTAAGCAGTGTGTCAATGAAGCTTTACTCTTGAGGTTTTTTTTTTTCCAAGATATGAATAAAATTGAAAAAGTGGATGATAATGCATGATAACCTGACTTAAAGCTAAGAGGAGACTAAGTAATTCCAATATGAGTCTACACTCAGTGAAGACACAATATGGTATCAAATCAAATTAAGGAATTTACAGATGGTAAAGGAAGGGGTAATAAGTTCTGGTTTTTAGAATTACTATATTTTAAAATGGCCATGGAGTTTTTGTGTTAATGGAGTTTTCCTCTTTTTCCATGGAATAAGTGTATCAGAATCTGAGACAAAGCAGATGAAAGATGAATATACATGAAGAATAGAATAGCAAATAAAAGAAATTTCCCAGTAATGTTGTATTGCATCTTCCAGTTTATCCTGGGTGGTCTCTAAAGCATGTAATGGAATGGAGGAAAATACTCATGAAAAAACAGGAAACTTCAAGAACAACTGAGAAAAGATGATAGATATGTGAAAGACTGTTATCTCTATAAAGTGAAATAGGACTTATTTCAGTAACATTAACTGCTCAAAAGGCAGATGCCACTCCCAATAACTCCCACAGCCAACCAGGCAACAAACTCCAAGAAATACTCTGCATACAGCTTGCAATGTAGTCATGCTGGCAGGCATGCCATAACTAAATACTCCAATAAAGCAACATTTTCATGCTTCACATATAAACCAAGCCCCTAAATGCTGGTGGTTAGATTAAATATTCCTCTAACAAGCTATTCACAGTTATCTACTGCAAAGTTTCTGAAGGGAAGTAATCTGTTAGATCACATGGATGGTTTGTGCCATGCTTATGTTATATTACCTAAACTAGTTACAGAATTGTTGTTAAATGAAGCAGAACCTATCAGAGGCTGTATCTTCAAATGCCACTGAACAGCTGCTCTCTTCGTTCTTGTCTGAAGCAACTTATGTTGCCTCTGAGACGCTTGTCTAGATGTAACACTGCTGACAGATTATAGCAATGGATATGATCCTTGTTTTGTTTCCTTTGATCTGTCCTCACAAAGTACAGTTTGTTCAAAACAGCTGAAGGATGCAGAAGCCATCAATTTTCTCAAAATTATTTTTGTACAAGTCTATACATTGGCTTTGGAGGGTGCTCATGGAAATAAGCCTATGAGTTCTTTAATATTTGATGTGTCTCAAGAGCTGTTTTGAAGCCTGCTCCATTTCTAATTAAAGTGAAATCTGAACCCCTGTGATAAGTTTTAATAAGTTCAGCTTTTTTGCAAGAGCAGTTCTACACAAATTCTTTTGTGCCAGTGACTAGCTGATATTATATTGTCTCGGTTTAAAAGAAAACTAAGATGTCTATCTGGACTAAGAAGGGAACCTCTTCCCAAACCCCACCACAACCTTTGAAATTAAGAGACTTCAATCAGAAAATGTATAGAAAAGGATAACAGTTCTTGACTACAAATATATATATATGTAACCAAAAAACCAGAAGAGAACAAACAGCAATACCGTAACCAAAAACTTTCAAAGGGATCAAGTCCTACCTCTGCCCCCCCCCCGGTGTGGTTATATTTACAGACAGCAGGAGGTGATGCCGCATTTTGGGAGGCAGCTGCTGCGAAAGTCACTCACAAACTCCAACGAGGCACATGTGGGCGACCTGGGAGAGGTGCTACTTCTGAAGAACTCATGTGGGAATGGCAGCCACATGATGAAACCTTTCCCATGGGCACTGTAAAAACCCTCTCCTCGTCCTTTGACCAAAAGCCCTGGGGAGGGGGCTGTGGGGGTGAGCGACTCCTCTGCAGATGGCGTGGCCCTCAAGGAGTCTGTAGCAAATCCAGGTAGCGGTGACTGCTCTCGCTCAGAAGACACCACAGGGCAAACGGAGTCGGGGGCTGAGCCAAGGGAGCTCCCACCAAGTGCTTCCACCAGCCCACCAAACTGTGGCTGGCACCCACACAGAAGCCAGAAGAGAGAAGTGGGGCAAACAACATGGAAAAAAGCTCTCTCCTCTCTGCCCCCCACCTTCCCCAATCCTCCCCGGCCATTGAGTTGTAATGCAAAACTATCAGCCATCCTGTTGTTAGCTGGTTCTAGGAGCAGGTAGTGCTGCTAAGGGAGAAATAAAAGTCCATTGAAGATTTTGAAACTCTAACATATACTGATTCATGTTATAGTTGCTAAATTCACATCACACAGTCCTATTGACCAGTGAGAGTTTTCCTCAAACAAGGAATTAAATAGTCCTCAGAATTAGATCGCCCATGAATCCAGAATATTAGATATTGGCTCAAGTTATGTTGTGTGCTGTCTACCTGTTAAAATTCTTGGAGCAGATGCAATAAAACTTCAAGCTTGATAAGAAAAGTTACAGATAGTCTGAATTCTCTGTATTTGTCTTGGAGTTTGGCTGAAGTCTGTGAAGGCTGCTCTGAGGTTCTCTTTCAGAAGGGAGTTATCTGTGGTAAGCTTCATATTTTACTGCTGTCAATTCTGCATTACTTTGTTGTTACTCATTTAAATAAAGAGAAATAACACTTATTGTAAATTTTGAGTAAATAATAAAGGCAAGAGCTTAACTACAACAAAAATACACAGCTCAGCATGGGCATCTCACCTTGAAAGAAGACCCACAATAATTTATTTACATGTTTGGTTTTGTGATGAAAGAGAGAAAATACAAATATATGGGAAATTGAGGATGAGATTGCTATCAGTTGTGTAAAATTGCAGAAATTCATCTTCTAATGACTGCTCTTTCATATGGAAGCAAACTTTAGCACTTGAAATATTTTTAATCTTTCTTGGCTTTTCTAGATGTACTGATCTGTCAGTGTAAGTATATTCCTAAAGCTAGCAGGGGGATATCATAACAGACTTAATAAGTGCCCCCTGGACTCTTTTTTTTTTTTTCCTTTTCTAACTTGCAGATAAACTGATTGATTGGAAATAATTGTCATTTGCCTTGATCCTGCCTGTGAAGTCTTCTTCCAAGTATTTACTCAGGTCTTTTATTTTTTTATCCTATGATTTTTTGAAAAGGCACCTTCTCTGTAATCAAATACTTTTGGTAGTCTGTGGATGGCTGATATTAATTAACATAATCTTTATCTATAAAAATATATTTAATGAATACTTAGTTTTGAGGCTGTATTAGCAAATAGGCTAGAAGTCCAAATGTGTCTGTATTAGATGCATGAACTTCATGAGTTCTGGTGATTAAGTAGATGAAAGAGGAGCTTATAAGAATTTTCTATGCTGAAGTTCAGTTTATTTAGTTTATTTAACCTTTTCTAGCTGAATACCTTTATGTTTGTGGACTGACATTTGTTTAGCCAACTAGAAATCTCTCTTTTAGGTATGGTTGGTTTCTAGCAAGCATCAGTCCTATGGGTGTGTTTTAGTTTTTCAAACTACATGGTGCAAAATACGTGGATGTGCTCAAGAAATAAATCATGTACCCTGAAAGCATATTGTAACCATGTCATCTTTAAAATGGTTTAAGTACTTCACCCCAGTGGATTGAATTTTTTGTCCTTTGTACCACTGGTAAGTACGAGAGGTAAATTTCTCCCTCAAAATTGGGTGAAGGCTAGGGGTGAGATCTTCAACAAGAATAGATCAGTGCAGCTTGTCTCATTTCTTAGGGAAACCTGGCCTTTGCCCTGGTGATGATCTCACTCTTCAAGAAATGTACTTCAGCCTGCCTTTCTTATAAGAGCCTTGCTCCCCTCAGATGCACGTGGAGTCTGGCAAGTTTGTAGCCTGGCTTCCAGCACAGTAACAACATTTTTTTTTTTTAATAAAATCTTCCACATTTCCTCTCTCTTCTTCCTGGGCAATATGGTTGTATTGTCTTTCCCCACAACAGACTTACAGCATATCCTTGTTTTGGCAAGGGGAAGCACAAGGTATTAACACAGAAGTGAGGCTGAAGTTTCGCCTGTGGAGTTCCCCCACTGGGCAGTGTGGTAGTGGAAGCAGTGTTTGGTTTCAGATTAGAAACTCTCTAGAAGATAATTTGACAGTAAATTATACAACAGTACCTGATTTTATTTTGACGTCAGCACACTAGATCATGACTTCTTTATTTAGTTTTTCATTGGTCAAGCTGCTTTAGATCCTGGTAGGAGTTCGTTCAAGTGATTCTGAATACAAAGGTGCAAACCTTTGTTTTGGCTTAATATGTCTAATACAGTGAAAATCCTTCCTTATTGAAACAGGTAGAGTACTGAAGATAGTGTATGACAGCAAAGCCTTTATTATTACAGAGCATGTGATGGACTGGGTGGTGCATGCACACAAATGGGGAAATTGTTGCTCTACTCAAAAAAATATGTATTTTTAGTCTGGACTGAGTTTTTTCCTCTTCCTTTGTAGTATGAAATTATATAATTGATCATCACAAGCTCTCCTGTGCAGATCTGGGAACAGATAATGCTGCCATGGCAGCTAAGCTTTCAGATAACCCCACATGATCTCAGCAGCCAGCACATAATGAAAAATACTAAATTTTGTGCAAACTTTCAGCTAGCAATACTGCAGGGTGATTTTTGGCCATTTGGGATGTTGTTTGCCCAGGACGTTATTGTCAATATATGGTGTTTTGCCTGATAAAGATTGGAGACAGAAAAAATATTAAGTTTCATTATATCTAGAATCTAGCTTGCTGTTTCCAAATACTTAGTGCCTGTCGTAATTTTTAATGAGTAATGTTATATCTAAAGGTCTAGCATAAGTCATCAATGTATTTAGTGGAACCTGGAGTGAAATACTAAATTCAGCATGGCTCAAGGTTGTGCGTGTATGTGAAAATGAATTGCTGGTATTTAATGTTAGCATAGATCAAGCAACATTTTGTCACACTTCAAATTCTTTTTACTGTTTTTCTGTAAACCTACTTCAAGGAAGATTTTTGTGTGACATGTTCATGATGAACATGCTTCAGTTAGACCAACTTACTGATTGAATGTGAACTAGGAAAGAATTGTCTCTGCTTATTCAATCACGTAGGCTTATTGCTTGGCAGAACACAAGAGATAACTGTAGTCTCAGACCACAGCAGACCTTTCTTTCTTTGTTTTGTTTTTGCAATAAAATGACTCTATGGAAATGTTTAGAATCATTTACCTAAGAGAGAATGAAGTAACCTTTTTAGAAAAGTCATGGGACCTGGTGAATTGGAACTGCATGCTATTCCAATGCAAGTATCAGTGCTTTATATAGTCCTAGAGCACTGTGATGAATGTATGACTATTTCTGAATGAGAGCTGGTGGTTTTTTTGAACAAATCAAGTAGAAATAAGTTTATGTGCTTCTAGGAGATAAAGGCTGCTAGCAAGCAACCAAAACAAGTGGTAAACAGTGTGACTTTCTACTTGTGGGACTAAGGCTCCTTTTAATAATGTTCAGTTAAACTTACTGCCTGTTGGGGGTATCAGAGTACTTTTTTTCACAGCTTTGTCAGGCTTTGAAAGTGAGATCACAAAAATGGTTCAGATATTAAAAGAGCACCCTAGACATGGTTTAGTAAGCACTGACATTTGTCATTTGGTAAAAATAAAAGCTCCCAGTGCAACAGAAGAAAGCCTGTATTTGATGGTTGAGGCTTAAGAAACTAATGCACAATTCATGTGTATTTTAAGAGCTGTTGTGGTGATTATATTTTTAAAAATAACTTTTCCAACTCCATAGTGCTAAAAATGACTGTATTTTATGAGTGTTTCTCTCACAGATATTTTTCCTTTACATTCTGAATCAGTTATCAGAAAATAGAAGCTGGAACACTTAGTATATGTGTGTAGTTCCTTTTTGTTTTCCATGGTCTTTCCCCTGGAGAAAGCCCTGAGGAGGACAAGAATGAGATCATCTAGATGAAATAAATCTTACAGTCTGCCCAAAAATGTGTTTCCTTGAGCTCTCATGATGATATTCATGAAGTGAGACTCAAGATGGACACACAATTCTGATACTGCACTTCTCGTTCATTTTAACTCCTGGTACATCCGGAGCTGATCTAAGAGCAATTAAATTGTAAAGGACATAGCAGATGAAACAAGGGCCAGCAGCGTATTCATGCTGTAGCTGAGAACAGATCCAACCAGCAGTGCAGTATCTTGCTTTGGTAGAGGGTTGATTTCTGTTTGCTGGGCTGCCAGAGACAGTCTTACCAAGCTGTGGTAGTAGGCAAGGAATTCAGTCTGGCTCTCACGTGACCTTGTTAGACTGCTGTGTGGAGGATTACTAGATGGCTGTGTTCTGTCGAGCAGGACCAGTAAGAATATTAAGAGAAAGGGTGTTAATCTTAGTCTCAGGAAAAGATGATATAAAAAGAATGGTCAGAAAAATATAGTTGTCTGCTCTGGTGCTGCCCTTGCCTCTCTCTTCCCCTTTCCACCCCTTTTTTTCTTTTTTCTGGAAGTGAGCTTTTCCCTTTTTTTTTGGTCTTTTCTCCCATGACTTTTCTGGTTTGTTAGTCTTCTGAAAATGCATCTTCTGCAATCCCATTTGTGAGTGCTGTCTTTGTTTTTTCCCCAGGACAGGTGTGTTGCAACACAAGGGAAAATGTTACTGAATGTGTTTCTGGCTATTGAATTCTTGTAAATTGAGACTGTGTGGATTGTTGACCTGCACAGTAGTGTTTAAGTTGTACAAATTATGGAATTGCTAGAGAGCTGAAGACCTCGTATTGCCAGGTGTTCAGAAGGCTTCTCATTTGTGTATTGGTGAACTATTCAAGAACCATAGCATAATGGCTCATCTATTCTTATTTAATATCATTTTATTTTAAACAAGTGGCAAATAACATGACCAGATCAGCCTGGCTGTTTCAGATTTGTAACAGGAGGAAGTGCCTGCTGGTTCTTGCAGTATCATTGCCATGTTGGTGATGATGATTGGGAGCTTCAGGTCTTGTCCTTTTTTTGTTCTTTGGAGAGACTTCCACTCACTGGGCTTTATAGAAAATGGGATTTAACTGCTAAAGTATGGGCTTAGTCTAGGCGAGGCATGCCTGTAGGCAGGGTTTGTAGTGATCTGCTGCCTCCTCTGTGGTGGCCCCACAATACTCACCACTGCCCTGGCCTCTGTCTGCACAGACAGGCTCATTGCCCAGGGCCACTGCACCATGTGGTTCACTGTTTGGGAGAATAGGACCTAAGGATGAGGTGGTAGATGATAGTGGTGTCAGTACCCTGCCACCTTTGTGTGCACCTGCACGTTAACCACCTTAAGTGTCCTGTGTGCCACTTTTTCTCAATGGCTATATAAGGAAACGTGGCTACAGACCTCTAATAGGAGAAGTAGAAATTAGAGGGTACTATTTTTTAAAATAGTGGGTTTTTTTAAAAAAATGTTATACAGCCTTGATCTCATTTGTAGTCTAACAGTAGCAGAGAATGTTGTTGGCTTCTTTTTCAAAAGACATTTGGCTACAAGGTGTTTTGACTTATTGTTGCAGTGAACTTTTGCTAAGCAACAAAAATCTTAGCCTGAACCAGTGTGCCAGTTTAAAGGTAAACCAGCAGGAAGAATGAACCCAACTCAAGAGAGGTTACAAGTCAGAGTTACAATTTACTTAAAAGAAAGTGTCAATAAATACAATGATACAGAAAAAAAACTGGTTTTACCCACAAAAAGCAGAAGTGTAACCCAGCACCCTGGGGCATGAACAAGATGGTGTCCATAGCCCCTGTGCTGAGAGCCACACGATCCCCCTGAATATAAAGTAAAAGGAAAGGAAAACCTGTTGGTGAGGATGATGGTCACAGTTCTGTCAGAGTAATGACTGCAGACTTGTCGAGAGTGGCAGTCACAGTCCTGTTGAGGTTCTGGTCCTCTTCTGGATCCAATGAGTGGTACCTAAAGTCCCAAAGCTCAAAGATTATATATGCTCAGGTTTCGGGTGGAAATGCCCAGGACCTCCCACAGGGCGAGGAGTTTCACAATGGGTGATTTAACTCTGTGCGTCCTGGGATATTTTTGGAATCTTTGGCCCATTAGCAGACCTGACCCCTCAGGCTGGGTGTGAAGGTGCTGATGCCTCCCTGGAGGGGAGTTATCACAGCTGAGTCATTGGTGTGAAGACAGAAACACTCCCCTGTCTCAGGGAGTTCTTTAACACCCAGCTTGAAGCCTAAAGTGTCAGGTGTGCCCTGGGCAGCTGCTGCAAATGATCCATTATTAACAGCTCATCAGAAATTGGGTGTAGAATAGATGGGTTTGATTATACCCACATAGTGAGAAACTAGTCCCGGCCCCTGTGACTTGGACAACCAGACATACCAAACTCGTGCATCCCAGTTCTACCCTGTGAGCGGATCACCTGAGCAGAGACACTTAAATTTGGCTAAAAGTAGTGTCCTTCTCTCACAACACATACTGGAATGGAGTTCTTGCATCTTAAAACCCTTTAAAAGCACTAAGAAAGTGTTATGTTGGTTTTTTGGGCTGTGGAACTTTCTTTTTGCTATCTTCTTGCTTCTTGTTTTTGGAGCACACAGGGAATAGGTATCTGTGATCTTTGGTCAATACAACTAGTGCTGACTGAAAGGGTACTAGTGAAACATTTCTTTAGGTCTTGTTCTGATTTCCCTTTTCTCTTTGTTTTCCTTTGTACACCCAGGGACAAAACGCTAAACACCCAGTTTTCTAAAAGCATTTGGTCATTTGTGCCAAACTGGTTACTGTTAGAAACCAGCTTTTATTAGGAGAAAAACATGTTATAACTTTTTAGTATGGGAATCAAGCGACTTAATTGTGAGAGTCAGGTATCTCCTAAAGTGCCTTGGATTTGTCTTTGAAAATATCCTTAAGAGAAGAGAAAGATACATCCGTTAAAAAAATGAAAAATATTGTAAAATGACTGAGTGTGTGATGCTGGTGGGGGCAGCTGCTCTTTCTCTATATGTGTTCGTGTAAATTGGGGTAGAAAGTGGGTCTGAATTGCGGCAAACTATTATTAAATTAAGGGCTTTTCATGTTATTTCTAATGCAAGAAAATTTCATTACTCTATTGATTTACAGTGATTAATGTTTTCTTTCTCTCTTTTCCTTTCTTATTTTTCTTTAAGTCTGTATTGTCAGAAGAGTAGACATGCACAGCTGCTTATTGATTCTAACCAGGGCTGAAAGATTATTGAGTGATGTGACTTTTTGTTTCTCTTTGAGCTCTGATGGAAAAACAATTATAAGTGTTCCAAATAACAGCATCTCTGGGTGTTCTCTTGGTCTGTGAATATACTACTAGAGATAGAGATGGAAATGCCAGTGACCCCCTGACAACCAGTATAAGATGAACGCTCATCATTTTATGAGATAACAGCTATAAATATACAATCTGGTTCTTTAGAATAGGACTGGAGCATTAATTTAATCTGTTAGACTGCAGACATATAGTAATAAAGAATTAACAAAAAATTCGAGTGTTTGGCTGTATTGTAGTTTGTTTATGGTAACCAAGCTGCTAGAAGTGTGTCTGATTAGCTGATCAATGAGAAGCTATTTCTGTGCTTTAGATTGTACTGTCACTGTAATAATGACATTAGGGATGTAAATGGCTCTTTAGTTCTCTTGATACTATAAATGTTTGAATCCATAAATAGGATTTAACATTGCTAAATACAGGTTAGGACTATGGAGCAGTGCTAACATGGATTCAATGTTTTGCTTCAGCATTTTAGCATAAAAGAATGGGTTTATTTCATGTAAGTGTGTTTGTTCTCTCACTGGTGAAAAATGTGGACAGGTGAATACAGCTAGTAGGCTGAGAGAAGTAAAGGGGATGATGGAAGAAATTGTAGAATTTTAATCATTGTCAAAATAATAGATTTTAAATTGTTCTGCACTGCCTCCATGGCTCCTGGTTACAGCTGGCACCATTGCTGGCACCTGAGTTTTCTATTAGCTTCCACCTCTGGTTCCAAAGCATACTCTTCTGCCTTAAAGGCTGTTTTTGTCACTGGGTAGTTGTGGACTTGGGGGCATTAAACAGTACCTTTTTACTGATGAGATACCTTATAAAGTAACAAGGGAAAGTTGCCCTGGTGGCTGGCTGTGTTCTTACCTGCGCTGGTCGCTGGGAGATATTTGGGAATGATGACCTATGGCCTCTTGCTGGCATTGTATTTGAATTTGACTCATCATAGGTATGTAAGCTTTTCACAAGGAAGAAAAAAAAATCAGAAGAATAAGAAGGTTTCACTGTTCTTTTTTCTAGCCCAAAGATAAACAGCAGCCAGAGCTCAAATGATTGAGAACTAGTGTATTTATGTGCTTCCTGCTACAGCTTCAGAGTAACTTGAATGATCTTTCCTTGTAGAAGTCAGACAGAAGTGAAGGCTGCTTTTTTTCCAAGGAAATCTAGAGTCCCTTCAGTTGTCCCTTCAGTTGCCCTGAACCTGTACACAGAAAATTTTCTTGGTCTTCTCTCTCTGCTAAGTCTGTTGCACACTTCTCTTGGATGTTAGCTTAAAAATCTATGCATTTACCACTTCGTGAAGGGAGACAGCAGAAACTGTATTTTGTTCCACAGGTTCCTCGATGCACAGGAAAGCTTTTCTTAAGAAAGGTTCTTTGTAGCTGTAATGGAAGGATCATGAGCAAACAGCTGCAAGGTGCTGACCATGCAGGGGTAGGTGTGTGTGTGTCCTGTAACTATTGCAGTGGTGCAAGCCATTGCAATATAGGCAATCCTAGTGTTTGGCCTTCCTGGTTTTACAGTAATGCTCCAGTTAGATGATGAAAAAGTATTTGCCATCTTCCTTATCTGTGCTTTGTGTGCTTGTGGGTTTTTTCTCCCACATCCCCAATTAGATTTGTTTACCTTGTCACTAATCTTTTCACTCTGGCAGATAAGTGTTTGGAGATCAGGCTTAGCTGAGCACAGATGCTGACAGTTTTGTTGCAATGAAACTGTGCTAGTGCCCTTGTCATAACTCGCAGGCACTAATTTGGAGACTTAAATTACAGGTATGTCTTGTGTACAATTAAAGTGCCATATAAATATCTGCCATGGATTTTAACAAGCAGTATAATCATAGTACTGCCAACTATCTGCTAGCTGCTTTTGGGATGTTAAATATTTTACTACTATTAAATATGGTGAGCAGTATGGCTGTTGCCAGTTGTCAGAAGAAACACCTGCATTGCCAACAGCACAGCTGTTTAGCTGAAAGTGTACTGTTGTCTCCCCTGAGGGAAGGGAAAATTTAGAAGATAAGGTGTACTGTAGACAGCTGTAGTATTCCTCTGGATGTCAGGGGCTGACAATTTCTAGAACAATCACAATGGCAGCAGAGCTCAGTGACAAATAAAAATTCAGTAAACCAAAGAAAAGTTCTACCTAGAAAATAGATATGAAGATCAAGTCCTGGCTGCCAAACTAGTGTATGCAGTGAGTGAAATTCTGGTGATTGTACTTGGGGCAGTTGCAGCACTGGTGCAGTGTCTCGCACTAAGCTAGTGCTCAAACTTCTTGTGATGTGTTTTACTGTAAGTCATGCTGCTGACCACCCTGGGGGTGGAAGTGAAGAGGAAGGTGTTGGTGAAGTAGAAAATATCAGACTTGCACATTTTAGCAAAGGGAAAAGATGACAATGTTTCCAGGCACAGAGCACTGAAGTTAGCAATCAAGAATGCATTCACAGCTAGAAAAATTTGATGGCAAACCCAAAGTCTGCTACTGGTAGGAAGAGGAGCTGATTGTGAAAACTGGTACTAAAGACACAGGCTTTTGATACAACAGGCTTTTAAGGATGGAATTAACCAGTGCCACTCTACTTGGATTTTCTAGTACATCAGCTTTCTAGTGGTTTAAATGGGTAGTCTAAAATAAATACTTCTAACTACTGGAATTATTCTTTCAGGACAAGAACAGAAAGATTCAGCTAATGCTTTCTTTCCTCTGAGGTGACACCTCCTATTTTGCTGTGTAACTACTACCTTCATGTATGAAAACATGCTTTTTTTTTTTTTTATTACAGTGAAGAACAAAGGTGCAAGGATTCATTGGTAAAGAAAAGTGTATACTGGTCTCCAAACCTGCATCTGTGTAAGTTGACCTCTGATTGAAACATGCTTGTATTATCCTCAAGAGAGTAGCTCTTTATTAATGGGGAATCATGTAATTTTCCTTTTCAGTTGAGAGAATTCTCTCCATCCTTCTGTTTGTGCTCTTTCCTGTAATGTTGCATGGCCTTCCTTATCTGAGTTGATCAGAAAACAAAATATTATTTGATTCCCTGTCACACTGCTGTTGATGTGATACTATCAGGCTGTGAAGCAGCTATGTTGAGCACTGTGATGTTTCTCTTCTGGTTCTGCAGGTGGTTCTGCCCAGGCTGAAAAGCCTTCTTGCTCCTTTGTGCTTCCATCCATCCATTTTTAGTTCTGGAGTTAGTTGTTTTCTGTAGAATTACTGACTGTCCAAGAGATGTGTATTTCATTGCTTTTAACTGGATGGCCCAATGACTCAATGTTAGTAGCATTCTTCATAGAGGATTTAATGTAGGAATGGGAAGAACTGTGTCCTCAAAAATCACTGAGCAACATCATGGCAGTACAGAAAACCGGACCATGTTTGTAATGATGTGATTTTGATTGTTTTGAAATCTAGATCAAACCTGTTGTTTGAAACCTGTTGTTTCTCTTGGATTTTGTGTCTTGAATAAAAGTAATCGGTTTGCTATTTGAATAAAGCTCTCAAATTTCAGCACCTTGGGGAGGTCTTCACATTATCCAACTCATGCATCTAACAAAGATGCTCAAAATTGTGGCATTGACTTCTCACCATTCATTATGCTTAGTATCCTAAATTGCAAGATATAACACAGAGGTATGTAAACAAGGAGGGTTTAATGCTGGAGTTTGTGAACTCCTATTCAGAATTTTAAAAGGATGCAGCTGAGTAATTAATAGAAACATAGTCATATTATTGAGAGAGGAAGAAGTATTCTTTTACTGTTAGAAACTCGGAGACTTAAAAATCAGTGGCATATTAGGGGAAAATACTAAGCTACACTTTTCAAGGTGTCATCATTCCTTACAGTTTAGAAAAAAAGTGTAGAATGAACACTTTGGTCAAAATGTTTCTAATATATTGGCATGCTGTGCCTCAGATCTTATAAAAAATTACTTTGTTATTTGACATGAGTGAGTTTTACATAAGATACACATTGATAATCTGTTCTAAAATTGAAATATTTTTGCTTTTAAAAAAAATTCTATGCTTCATATTTCATGCTATTGAGGCTTTAAGTTTCTACCTCCTGGCTGATTTGCTTTATTACTAAGTTTTATCTGAAGGATATAAATAAGGCTAGAATTGCATTAAGCCTTCATCTGAACTGCACATTTTTTTGATATAGGATAATGAGGAAGCCGAGAATTTTCCCACGGCACTGCCTTATTGAAAGTCCTGTTTTTCCCAGTGGAAGTGCGTGATTTTTTTTCTTTTGTAATGTTGTATACAGATAACACACAAAATGTAATAAATAATATTCCTCCATTATCCAACATCCAGTCCCTCTTAAAAAACATCCTGTAATAACGAACTGTGTCAGCAAAGCTCTACAAAAAAAATCCTGCTTCTGAAGATTCTCACAAACTTCTAGCTAAAGCAGTCCTACCAAAAAACCATCCTGACAGAAAATCCTGTCATTGTATGGAATATCTTATCTTTTTGAACATCTGAACAAGGTTACATGCCAAGGAACCGTGAGCAACCCTCTTTGGAATACTATAAAAACTGAAGAAAAATTTTGAGGAAATTAGGAGCAAGGAAGGGGGAAGAAGAACCGGCTACTTCAGCTGGGAATTTCTCCTCAACCTCTCCTTACTTCTTCTCTTCACCACTGCATGCTGCCTGACTGCCACAAAAGAGACTGGGACAGTGCAGCCTGGAGAGAACTGAGACCCACTACATGACGTGACTTTGCCACATCTCTCTGACTTGCCATATTTCTGAAGGCCAGGAAGGCCCAGCTCTGCACGAATCCCTGCGGCGTGACTCAGTGTGCCCAAGCACCCTGGCTGCATTCCAGAGAGCTAAGACCCCCTGATTCTAAGAGATAGCATAAAAGAAAATAACAGGAAAATAAAAGAGGATAAAACGACCCTTCCTCCACTACCCCCCTCCACCCC
>JAWWMP010000116.1:10317409-10328899 GCA_035047865.1 Dendrocincla tyrannina
GTTTTCTAAATTTAAAGGAGAGGGATTATTTCTTGGCTAACATAGATATCTTAGTTCTTCCTTGAACTAAGACACTACCTTTTCTTTTCTTTTTTTTTTTTTCCACTAAACCTGGGGGACACTGGACCTCTTCTTTATTTGTGCTTTCTCTATGCCATCCTTTGTATAGAAGGCCATTCACACTCTTCTTTTACTTCTTGTACATTGTGGGCATATATATATGTATAAATATATGTATAAAGTTTAGTAATATTTGAAAACTTTTTCACTTTATAAATTTGTTCTTTTTTTATTTACTCTTAAGCAGACAGAATTTGGTCATGGTACTCCTGGTATGTTCTGACTGGTTAACACAAGCAGGCAATTATATGTGGTCTCTAAAATATTTACAGAGTAGGGAGAAAAATCCACATTTGTCAGGAGGGGCTATCAATCCAACCTATTGGTGTATTAACCTGTGGTTTATTTTGCTTTTTGCTTGGTCACAGTGATACTGTGTCACTGCTGCAATAGGTTTCTCTCTGGTGCAATATGTTTCTCTTTGGTGCAAAATATTTTTTTTCATAACATATCCCAAGCTCCCCTAAACCATGGCAAAAGAGGAAGTATTTCTTCCTTTCTGGTTAGTGTGGCTCCTCTGCCTTTGTTCTTTCATTATGTTTCTTTGCAGTTATTTTACCCAGGGAACCCTAGAGAATATCAGTTCTCCCATGTTTGTATTGCATGTTTGTGTCAATGCTTTGTGGCTGACCACAGGGACAAATCTGCAATATCTCTTTGTTTGGCACTGTGCTGATTTTCCACATGAAGAGATAGATCTGGGCGTCACAGCACCAAATTATACTGAATTCTAACTAAACTCTCCTCTTCACCCTTGCCCCCCTTCCCAAATACAGGACTATACACCCTGAGCATCATTACTGGCATGTTCATTAATTACTTACAGCAGGCAACTACAGCTTTGGCCTGTAACTATGGAAGGATCTATTCCCTCCTTGCTCTGTTGGTGCTGTTCCCAGATGTCTGCCTTGCTATGTGTCCTTGAGGCTCTAGAGTTGTGTCTAGAGCACTGAGCAGCAGTCTGGGGGGTGTTGTGAGGATTTGGTTTGATCTGGATCAGTTGTCATTTTGCAGAGTGATGGTGATCCTTTGAAGTACTATTCTCCTTTGTGAGGTTGAAAAGGGATTCCTGAGTTTACCAAATCCATTGACTTCTGCACCCCTATGCCATGGCAGTGAGGGGGGCACACATTCAAGTTTGCTTGTGCAAGTATATTTTCTGCTCCTCTTCCTATTGTCTTTTCCTTCTCTCTCACTTTGGAGCGGAGATGAGAATAGGAGGAAAGTAGCCACCAGATGAACAGAAATTATTCCCCTGTTATTTCCTTGGTTAGTGCCCAGTTTTGGCCGTTCCAGGAGGCCAGTCAATGGGACCAAGGACACCAAGAAGGCTGAGGCAGTGGTTACCCCAGGAGAAGATGCTGTGGGAGATAGGGCTTATTCAGTCTGGGAATGGGATAGTTCTGCAGGAGCAGCAGCAGGTCCCAGTACTTGTGGGAGGTGACAGAGAGGTAGAGATTGGTTCTCTTTTCAGCATAGTGGGAGAATAACAGGAAAGGGGCTTAAAAGGAAATGAGTGGGAAAGGCACTTTCAAGTGGGAAAGGCACTTTCACTGTGAGGATGCAGTTCTCCATCTAGGACTGCGTGAGAGGTGGCGAGCATGACATGCCATTTGAGTTCATTTCCCACTCTATTTGTGTTTCTGTGTCTTGGTATACTGTGTGCCACTTTTGCATTTGTGGAAGTTTGGGTTGGCTCCCTGCCAAACCCAGCTGTTGACCGCATAGATTCTCCCCCACTCCACCCCTCATCCCCACCCCTAAAAGAGAAAAAAGTACCAAAAGAAAATTGTGGTAAAAGTATATATATATTCACATATGTTAAAGTTATATTCAATTAAACACTATGAATATACAGAACAAGAGTCCCAAACATTCCCAAAAGGGAAAAGGGAGGAAAGGGAAGATGGACATAAATGGGTAAAATAACACAAAATAAATACACACACTCATAAACTCAGGGAATAGCTCAAAGTAACTTACACAATAAATTCTCACCAAACTCCCCTCAAGAGAAGCAGTCCCTTCACCTCCATGTGGCTGGGACAACAGTTCCTCAGACAGGCCTCAGGTCATATAGATAAGGACCAAACGAACACGCTGAGACCTGCTGTTCTTCCAAGCAGCTGAAAGGAAGAGGCAGGGAGGAAACCTTTCTCCTCATCTTATATACCCCTGATTACGTACAGGAATGGTGTGGAACACTGCCTTAGTTATAACCCTTTTACCAGGGAAGGCCTAAACCAAAACTAAACCCCCACAGCATTTGACTTCACTCTTTTTTGAGTGTGTGATTTGCTAAAAGTTGCATATCCTTTTCTAAAGAAGAAACAGTTGCATAGTTCATAATGCTCTCATGATGGTTTCATACCTGGTAGGTACCTGTCCATGCAGCTTCTTGCCTAGCATTCAAAAGCAACTTCTGCAGTAGTGGCTTCTATCTTCTGTTGTGCTTTTCCTTTTCCACAATATAATTAAGAAGGCTGATGTGTAATTCCTCCCAATCTTTGCTTTTGTATGACAGAAGCTGATTTTAATTTGCCAGTAGCTTATGTCTCTTTGTACTAAACTTTTTAACAATTGTAGGATTTATGTAAGCTTTTTTTTTAAGGAGTCAGATGGAGTTTATGAAGCCCGGATGGTACAAAGAAATGTCACTTGTAATTTTTAGCAACTTCCTCTGACTGCCTTCTACCAGAGTATTTTATGCTTTTCCTGCTGGTATTAATTGCACTAGAAACCCAGTCTTGTCAATGGCAATTGACACAAATGGTGTTTTACATTCTATGGACTTCCAAATGTAATTTAGTGGTGCTTTTACTCTCATTTGTGTAGGAGTCTTGGTCTTGGTTTGCTCTTTCTCCTCTCCTAATCTGCTTGCAGATGAGACTTCTTTTTTTGTGACCTGAATCTCATTTTAAGGCTTAGCTTTTCTCACTAACAAACGTTTCTGTTCTTCCTGCATGCTTTCTTCCTGTGTGAGAATGGGAAAGAAGGTTTTATTTGGGTGACAAGGCAGGCTGTGTGTGACCTGGATACCAGAATACCTATGGGTGGAGTGTTTGATGTCTGAAGCTGTATTTTTGCACTATCTGTGTGGGTTGAAAACTTCTAAGTGCCACATTTAGCAGGAGAAAGGTGGTTTCAAAGCTGTTGGATAATTAGAATGGAAATGCTGGATTATATTCTCATGGCATGGATATTTCATATGCTGAATATATTTATTACTACTTGGGACAATATGATTTCATTTTAAACAGATTTTGAGAAATGAAAATGCAGGAATTCTTACTGTCCTTGGTCTCCCATTTTCTGTGTTGTTTAATGGTTTAACAAGTCTTATCAGATTTTTTTGATTTCAGGGGAAAGCAAATCTGTATTTTGGATTAAAAATGTATGAAAATAAGGATTTCTTGCATCTGAACTGCATTTCTTCACAAGCATGCTCAAGCTTCTAAACCATAGCAGATTAATTAGGTTTATTGCAGTGTGCCATGTTGTAGAATTATTTCAATTCCTAACATATGGATCTAATTTTGTATCTTGATGACAGAGAGAGAGAATATGTAAAAAGGTGTTGCTTTTTCACTGCTCTCTTATTGGAAGGCAGTGAAATAAAAATAAAGTCACACTAAGTGCAAGATTGCTGTGCAATGTTAATATTCCTTTTGGCCTCAAATGTTTTTTACTGGGCTTTTTTTGCCACTGTTGAAAGCAGTGCACAGTAATTAAAATGTGATGATTTTCCCCTTCTAAGTAGGCATATCCATTCTATCAAAAGGCAACTGGATGATCTTAGGTAAATTAATTTTATGCTTTCAGATGTGTTATCTTCTCCCTGATTCATATGTTGCCATAGCAACAATTGACTTCACAAGGCCTGACTTGGCTCCCAAAGAAATATGAAATGTCTTGGTTTATATTTTTCTGGTGGAAGTCATGGAGGTGACTTCTGTAGCAGTAACTGATTTTTATACCATGATTTTTCTTTTTTAAATTGAAGATAAAACTGTTTGTTTTCCAAGTTGAATATATTCCCCTTCTCCTCTGACTGATTGAGAGTGTTATAGCATACAAAATACAGCTGTGATTTCTAAAAGGTGGTTCTAAAAAGGGCAAATACTAGTTTTAAAAGATTTTTTTAATTTTAAGGTATGCACTTCTATCAGTTTCAAAACCAGATACCAAATGGCACAAAAATGCTTGCTATTTACAAATATGCATGTGTCATGAATCCTAATTTAGGAACCTGCTAACTATGCCAATTGCTCATGTATCCTGATTTAGGGTCCTGCTGATTACACCAATAGGTCACAAATGAGTGATTTGTGGTTACTCAAAGAATCACTAACAAATGTATTAGCAAAAATAGCATTACTATGAATTTATAAAAGTGTAATTTAACAGAGTTAAATTGCAAGGTTCACTCTATTGCTTACCACATGGATAAAATATACAAAGGAAAATCGAGTTAGAATTGATTTAGAATGATTTACACAGAGACCAAAGATACAAAAGGGTGAGGAATGCCCTCCCACTGAGTCACAAGGTTGAGGGGATGCCCTTGCTTTCTAAGCTCCTGATGGAGTTTAGGTGCAGCTAGGTCCAATCTTGGTTTCAGACTTGGAAGACAACTTATAGCTAAAGGAATTAACTATGTGGATTTCATTAATATTAGTTTAGCATACAACTAATCATCAGCTTCCAGGGGATCTGTTGGGAATAGAGAATCTCTCTGCCTTGGGTAAAGAAAGATCTATGTCTCAGGTAAGAAGTCTCAAACTTTGAGAGTTGTCCCAGCTCAGGGGGAGTCACTGGTGTGCAGCCCACTTGCAATTTAGAGAGAACCTGAATAGGACTCAGTCAAAGATCTGTCATTCATAGAAAGGTCTCTGTGCCTCAAGAAGCAACCTTGAGAGGCATCCCAGCACAGGGGAAGGTGACTGTCATGCTGCCAGGAGGGGGCAGCTCAAAGAAGGCTCACTTAGGCTGCTGTATTTATGCAAAAAAGTGGTTGGCTCATAGTCATAGTGCATAAAATGGGAAAGGTATGCATGAGACTCCCTGTAACCTCAACTTCATTTGTTCCTTGCAAAATGAGTCTTGGGAAAACCATCTGTTATTGATCTGTTAATTGCACTGTCAGTGTTCCATCAATATAGAATCATAGCAATGGTTTGGATTGAAAGACTTTTAAGATCATCTCATTCCAATGCCCCTGCTATGAACAGGGACACCTTTCCCTAGACCAGATTGCTCAAAGCCCCATCCAACCTGCCCTTAAACAAACCCAGGGATGAGACATCCACAGCTTCTCTGGGACACCTGTTTCAGTGCCTCACCACTCTCACTTTAAAGACTATTTTCCTCATATCTAATCTTAACATACCCTTTTTCTGTTTAAAGTAATTCCCCCTTGTCCTATCATTATGTATCCTTGTAAAACATCCCTTTCCAGCTCACTTGTAGGCCACTTTTAGGTATACTATCAATGCTCACTGTGTCAGTCTGCTCCTTTTTGGGTTTCCTGAGGGAGTCCTTGGCTCAGGTACAGCTCAGGCCTTAACCTCCTTTGTACCATACTACAGCTGCTTTGGTTAAGAGGATCAAGGGCATATGTCACACTCCATCCCATGACTACAGTCAATCCACTATGGACTCAGAGTGGTAGCACAGTAACCTCTTACCTATTGCCACAGGTCATGAATATGTTGTCATAAATATCTACCATTGCAGATCAGTGGTAATAGTTAATAAACTCTGTCAAAATTAATATGAATTAGATACCTTGTTGACACACTCTCAGATCTGCAGGAAACAAATAGCTTTTAGTATGAAATAGTACTCTTAGTTACATTATTTGGGGATTCTTTGTGATGAACAAGGAGCATTTCCTTTGTCATGTTCCAAACATTTACATATAAAAAGATTGTAAATAATCAACATAATATTATTAGAGCTTATGAAATCACAATTGGATGAAGCATAGGATTTAAAGTTCCTGCTGCTGTTTGTGACCATCTGAATAAGGTACCCCATCAATTATGTCCTCCATCTTTTTTCATGCTCTCTAGAACATATTGTATCTTTGTGTCATGATGGGTACAAGATAAATGTCATATTCATTTCCCTAAAAAAGCAAATAAGTCACACTCCTGAAGCAAAAAACATGGAAATGAAAAGAAAATAAACAGAAAACCCCTTGATTCAGGTGGTTAAATCTTACTCTAGTAAGATTAAAGACTTATAAAGGATCATCTAGTATTATACTAAAAGCATAAATTATATTTCATATATGTATGTACATGTTCTTTCAATAATTTAAATATGTTGTGGATTTACAAAACAAGTATTGGACTCTCTTCATTGTCTTAAGAAGGTATCCAGTGTATCAGTGTAAGTTCTGACCTTGAAATGTGAACAAAATATGATCTCGAGGAAAGACCTTTTGAAAGTTGAGTAAAATCCTTATGCCACTAAAATATATTTTCATCTGGAATCCATACAATGAAACAATTTTATTGCTCTTTGTAGGTCTCTACTCTGCATGGGTACAGTTGCACCTTGAACGTTAGGTGTAGTTTTGGGCACCATAATATAAGAAAGATATTAAGGTATTTGAGAACATCCACAGGAGGGCAACGAAGATGGTGAAGGGCCTTGAGGGGAAGCTGTATGAGGAGTGGCTGAGGGTCCTTGGTCTGGTCAGCCTGGACAAGAGGAGACTGAGGGGAGACCTCACTGCAGTTACAACTTCCTTGGGAACATTGATCTCTTCATGACCAGTGACAGGACCTGAGGGTATGGCCTGAAGTTGTGTCAGGGAAGGTTTAGGCTGGATATTAGAGAAAGGCTCTTCACCCAGAGGGTAGTTGGATACTAGAGGGGACTCCACAGAGGAGTCATCACAGCACCTGACAGATTTCAAGAAGTGTTTGGATAATACTGACTCACACGTGTGACTCTTGGGGATGGTCCTATGAAGGGTTGGGAGTTGGACTCAATGATCCTTGTGGGTCCCTTCCATCTCAGCATATTCTATGATTCTGTGAAATTCTCTCTGAACTGTGTAAATAAGATAACCTAAGGTATTACATACTCTGAAATATTACAAGGTAATACATATATAGCAGAGTTGAATATTTTATTTTCTTAATGTGTGCATTAAATTTCCCAGTTTTATAGAATTTTTTCCCCTTCTTCAGTATGATGCCTAAAATCCTGGAAGATAGGCACTCAGACAAAATGTTAATGGAGAAAGATAGACAATACCTTTATTGGGAGTTCAGAGGCTTTGGGCCTCTGCTGGGTCTACAAAACACGCATTGTTTCAACAAGGATCTCTGCATCCAAAAACCCCCGAAGAACCCTGCCCTCACTAAGGTTACAGTATTCATACTCTTCCAAACAATTAGCATATTAGATATCCATAACCAATCATCGTTTCTAATTCCCTTGGTGGTCCACCCGTCAGGGTCCTAGGCTATGCCCCCTGGACCACCTTCAAGGGTTTCTGGGCTCTTCTATTGTTTTGACTTCAAGTTATCTTGAAGTTATCTTGCAGGTGGCTCTGAAAAACATCATGACCTTCAGAAAGCCTATGTGAGAAAATCACTAATTATTAACAGAAATAATTTAATTGAGTTCTACAATAGATATTTTCCATTAATGTGTCATTGTGGACTTTATAATTGATACTTGAATTAGGCAGTGTTTTGAGTGGAATATATAACCAAATTAAAATTGGGACAAATATGTTCAATGTACTCCGTAGTATACAATAAAGGCCTATGCACATCTGTAAACTGCTCAGTAAACAAACGTAAGCAAATAAATTTGGCTGAAATATAGGGTATGGCTTTCATAACTTTATGCTGAGATACAGACATTGAAATAATATGTTGAAACACTTCTGGTCTGCTCACACTCCCTCTCCCCACCCCAATTTGGAAGAAAGTGTTTCACTGCTTTCCAGTCAAAACTCCAACATGTCTTTTTGGACATGAAAAGCTGTCATGCTGATGTTTTCTTTTAACCTGTAAAGAAAATATGTACGTGAGTATTAGAATTCCCATGAAATTAAAACTTTGAATTTGGGTAAAGGATCTTTTCACTTGCTGTTACAGCTCTCCAAAAAAGCAGGTTAAAAAGCTTATTATTTTTATTTTTTCATTTTATCTGTGCCAGGAATAATTTTGAAGTATCTTTTAAAATTCCTAATTGAGTTTGTCTTTTTTACTTAATGCACTTTGGAACCTTGAACAGCAAATTTATAGCTGGCTTAAAACCAAATTTTCTCAACTTCTTTAATTTTTCAATATCTTGTAATATTCTGAGTAGCTCAAGCCTCTCTGTGACACTGTGAATGATAAAAAACTTCCTTTACCTAGTCTAGAGGGTTCTTTCTCCAGGTCGCCTTTACCTTTTCCACTTTATCTGTCATCTACTTAAACAAAATTGTATGGGGCCCATATGGGCCAGGGTTTAACATACCTGCAGGAGGCCAAAATTAACAATCATGAAAATGATACCAAATCGCAGAGGTATCCAACTGTGGGACAGAGACGGCCCCTGAAATAATCTGCTGGTTTGTACAGCAGGTTTTCTCCTCAAGAGGTCCTTCAGCTCATGGTAGAGAGTGGGTTTTGGAACCAGGACAGTTGTTTTGGACTCCAGTTAGCCTCACTGCTACTTTCTTTCCTAGGGGCTTGGAACGTTTTCTCCTTCCATAGGTATATGCTTCCCATGTGAACTCAGGGGACCCATCCTGCGCAGCAGGGCATGTCCCTTTCTGTGACATCTGATTACACAATCAGAGAGAGGTTCAATCTATGTACCATGACCAGAAAGTGCCTCTCATATGCTAGTACCTGCAGGCTGTATGTGAAAGTCCATTCTGTATATGAAAAATGACTATGGGAGGACTGTGTGGGCTGCTTTGGTGGTGGAATAATTTGCTATCCATGAAGCATGTGCATAAGGATGGCAAATGAAAATTACATAGGTAATCCTAATTCTGGAATTACCTAATTTTTCAGAGCCTAAATCTGCGAAGGCAGTATTCTGTCGAAGTAAAATTTTGGTACTATATATGCAAATGAATACACTTACTTTTATAAGGATTCACAAAATAGAAGAGTCAAGAAATGTTCAGGGAGCTGAAGAATTGGTGCCAGTAGTAGCTAACTCTGACTGAGAATACAGGTGAAATCCTTGCAAATGTTACCTATAATATAAATTAGCCCAGCAGTACATACACATGAGCACAGTTTAGAAAATATGTGGTTGAACAGAATATTGATGTATTATTCTTTTTCTCGAGGAGTATTCTAAGTAACTTTTTTTTCTGACATCATTTTCATGTCAGCTTCTCACGCTTGTAACTCTGTGTTAACTTTGCTGTGTGTTTGCCTAATGTGTGCATGCACCAGAAATACTTTCTGAGCTAACCTGTCAAAATTTGATTGCTATTTCTAATCATGTGAGATTAACAGACTACAATTTACATACTGTTTTCTTATCTAAAAAAGAAATACCAAGTGTGCACACAGAAAAATAACAAGGGTCTCTTCTGAAGTAAAGAAATGTAAACAAGGAGAAAAGTACTCATAACACGTCATGTGTATAGGACATCGTTTATTTTTGATGCAAGATTTGAGGTGGTGTCACTGCATTGATGACTTATTTTCTTTGGTCAGCCCAGAGGCACAGTTGCCATGCAGCAATGTGTGCGAGGGCATGTAGCAGAAGTGGGATGGACCAAGCCTTCCAGGATGTTATAACAGCCCCATTTGCTTCGCAGTTATGTGTCCATTTGTGGCTCATTGGTTTTGATGGTACATAGCCTGCTAGCTTTTTCTGTCAGCTTCCTCAGAGAAAAACCTGGTTTGTTCAGGGTACTGTACTATGAGTGGACTGTATATTCAAAGTTCATTGAAACAATTCTGTGTCACCTCTGTACTTCCTCCTCCCTCAATTACCTTCTTTTTAGGGTATTTGTAAGGTACAAGTTTCTCATCACAATTTTGTTTGTCTAATAAGATTTTCTGCTAACAGATTATAGAGGTGGGTCTTGTGTTTTTTTTGTGTTTGTTTTTTTTTTTTGTAGGGGTAGGGGAGGGGTGGGGATTTGTTATGTTTGTTTGATTGTGGGTTTTTTTTTCTGCTGGCATCTCAGTAGGATTTGTGAATAGGAATCATTAAAAAAACCGTTAACTGGTGTTCAATTTCAGTTTATTTACCAGCCACAGGCTTTAGACAGGGAAAGGACTGTTTCAGCCTTCTTTGCTTCTGGCAATGGCAGCCTTTGCTTATTGTACTTTTTCAGTGGCTTTCTCCAATTTAATTATAAACCTCTAATTAGCAGTACAAGGTAAGTAAATTTTGCTAATAATATATGTTTTCCAATGGGATCCTAAAGACATTTTGGAAACTCAATCTGCATAGAAAAAAAAATTATATATCTCTAGTAGTTATTATTTTCAATGCATCATTAGTAACATTCACATATGGACCTGGACTCAGGAGAGGAATATATATGTTCTAGGCCCAGGGAAGTGGTTCAGCTGCAGACTGCAGCAGGACAAAGTATAAAGCAAAATAGTTGTTTATGTGTGCAATAGGTATATTTTTGTCCTCTTGCACACATGTTGAGTGAAGCTGGACAACAACAAAAGCAGATCCCTTTGAATCTGTAGAAATCTACAAGGTTTTACTGTTACTAAACAGTGCTGTCCCACTGAAAAGTAAAAAGTGAGCTTTCAGCTTGGAATGCGCCCCACTAAATTGGGCATTGTATGAGAATAATTACAGCAGTCACAACAGAAATTGCTAGATAGAATGACTCAATTCTGATGGATGTCCCAAGAATCTTACCTGAAGAGTGCCTGCCTGGTGTGTATTATCTGTCTCCCTGCTGGGACCCAGGCTGTGCCCACAAGAGTTTCTGGTCTGGGAACCTCAACTACAGAACTTCAGTTTGTGCTGTGGCATTACACTTGGTTGTAGTCAAGGTGACTCATTGCTGTTGGTGGTAGTTTATTTCTGGAGTCTTTGTGGCTCCAGGAACTGCACAAGAAGGGAATAAAGAAAGATCAGTGTCAAAACTGTGATATCAGGATGCATGGCAACAGTATTTTTTCTCTTTCTCAAATGTAAAATAAAATATATATGAAATAAAGTCTTAAATTCTATCTGAGAATGACTTTTTGATTTCATTCAGCTGGAACTTTTTTGTCATAAACCCACAAAAATAAATTTTCCAGACTTCTATTTTAAGTATGTAACAGTTGATTTACATGCTGCTAAAAATAGTAGGGATTTTGATTTCTTTTTTCTAAATGGTCTCTCCCCTAGCTTTATGGACATGTT
>JAWWMP010000116.1:10328999-10344992 GCA_035047865.1 Dendrocincla tyrannina
TTCTCCCTCTCTTTCTCCCTCTCTTTCTCCCTCTCTTTCTCCCTCTCTTTCTCCCTCTCTTTCTCCCTCTCTTTCTCCCTCTCTTTCTCTTTCTGCTGTGTATCCTTTCACTATATTCCCCTCCCTGTCACCTATTTCAAAAACTGTTTCAAAACTGGATGATAAAGGTGGGTTGAGGATTTTTCCAGCTGTACTTTCTAATAATAAGGGTGTAGTGACCGTGACCCAGGGACTGTCTTAAAAGCAGCTAAAGGAAAGAAAAGATGCTTAGATTAAGTATAGGCCTAATGTTGGTAGCTATTTAAGCAGCCATATAATACGTGCATCAATTTTACATGATATGGAACATTTACACTAGTTGTGTGAATACTAGGTTATGTAACTGAACTAACTATTCAAGTATGTCTAGTCTTCCTAATGTTGCCTTTTCCCCCAAAGTCTTTTATTTAGTTATTTTTATTGATTTACCATTATTTTCCCATCATTTTCCCATTTTGTTTAATGATTGCAATAAGGGAAAAATAGAATCTTGATGATGCTGTCCTCAGCCAATGAAGGTCAAAATGGTCCAATACCATACAATGGACACTTTCTGACTTTGCATTAAGGGAGCTAATTCACCTGAGGGATAGCTATACTTGTGTCAAACCCAGCAGGGGACATGAAAATATCTCTGCTTAGACTTCAACCTAAGTCTCTCACTTCCCTCCCCCCCTCCCTCCCTCCCCCCCCGTTTTTTTTTTTTTAGGACAATTCGAGGTATCCCTTTGACAACTCCTTCCTCTTTTCTCAGAACAGCCATCCCCAGCAACTGAGCAAAAAAATCTTTTTTCAGTTTAAATGACTTTGAATGTCTTATTGGAAGCATTAACATGGCTTTCCAATAAGTTTCTGAATAAACTTGCCATTGGACAGAGAGTAATAAGGAAAGAATTGGCTCAAAACAAGGACTGAGTGAATACAGGTCTGTGCAAGTATTTGCACCTGCTGTTAGGGGAAGAAGCGCAGTCCCTGGGACACAATGCCTGAGTTTTTATTGTGTTTTAACTTAGTGTGTTTATACCACCATTTTGCAATGCTGTGTTCCCCAAAGGAAGTGGAGTGCAAGCTCCTTCTAAGGAAGATGATTGTGTTAACTTTTCTTGACCTTCAAATGAGTTGCTCAAATGTAAAAGGATTGGGGGAAATCTTTTACATTAGTTGCATCTTTTTTTCCAATGCCACCATAATTGGTGTAAGAAGAAGAGAAAGAAGGTTCTAGCCTGGGCAGTTGTAAAGAAATAAACATTCCAGGACATCATGGCTTCTCTGAATAAAGCTATGCATTTATTTGTGATGATAATTTTAGTGGTTAAAATGTAATTAGTGGCTAAATAGGTAAGAGGGTAAAAGAAATCTCAGTGGCGTGAGAGGTTTCTGACTCTTGGAAGGGTGTTGATCCCTTTTGAGAGTTTGGGGGGCGGGGAGAAGGGGAAAGCAATAGTAATTATCTAGTTAATAGGCACCAGGGTCTGCTTTCCTCCCTTTTCCAGGGTCTGCTTTTATCAACTGATGCGTTACAGTTATTGGAGTACAGTAACACACAGCAAAAAAATGAGGATAAACTTGCAAGTAGGGCAAGGCACAATTAAAACTGAAAATTGAGACCTGAAACATTAATTAGAAAATCATTAACTACCACTCATGATAATATACCTTTGTGTCTTTTCTTCCTTCTCTTCTTCCCCCTCTTGACAAAAAAGTATAAATTCCAATTTATCACTTCATGAAGGAAAATAGAGTTATATTTTGCTTCCATGCAATCTCATAATGACTTAGGGATTGAAAACACTGGCTCATCTAATTCTTAAGAAGTCTACTGTGTTCTTATGGCTGAGGGGAATAAGAAAGCAAGAAGATGAAGACTGGCTAAAAGGAAATGTTTGAAAAGAGATTTAGTTTAAAGAAGAAAATGCTGAGTCTCTATCAATATAAAAATTAGATTGGACTAGATTGTTTTCTCAGTAAGCACGTTTTAAACATGGTTAATTTAATTTGAGAAAGGCTGAAAGAGACATATGAGTATGGCCTCATAGTATACAACTAGTTGTTGTGAATTTAGTGAAAATACTCTCTACAGAAGATATGTGAAAATTTAAGCATTTGCAAGGTTTGGGAAATACAAGAGGGGAGATTTATTACCTGGAAGTACAAATCAAAGTGATTTCTGATTCACCCTCAGGTGGCAAGGACACTACCTATTATTTCTGATATGTTTTTTCGTTTTATGGACAATGTGAATATTTAAGGTTTTCAAGATACTTAAGAGCAATGATGGTAAAAAAGTGTAAAAAAAAAAACCCACCTAATCTTTTGTCTTTCATTTGGTTGGTAAAAAGACCAGCAAATCACTATCCCTGCTTAGAATGACAACAAGCTTTCTTTGTTCTCTGAATTATTGATAATTAAGAAAATAAATGTTCTGAGGTCAATTGTGATTTTGTGTATGTTACTGTGATTGGGTCTTGAAAATATTTTGACTTCTAAAGAAATTTTTAAGCAAGGTAGGTTTTCTTGTTTGTTTCTTTTTGGGAAGAAATTGCACACTAATTTTGTGGGGGAACTGCTTGCTTAGAGTTGTGTTATGGGACAGTTTTGGGAGTTTTTTGTTTTGGGGGTTTTTGGTGTTTTTTGTGTATTTTTTTTTTGTTTGGTTTGTTTGGGATGTGTTTGGTTTTGTTTTGGTTTTTTTTTTGATGTTAGAAACATGGTGAAATTTGAAAATATTCCCCATCTGTTGGTGAATTATTATCAGGTACAAGATATTCTGCCTTTGACATGACCAGTTATCACTACCAAAATAGATTTAGCTTGCTTGATTCAGTTGGATGGCACTTTGTCACACCATAAACAGTTTTGATCCCCTTCAGGAGCTCATAGGGAACACAAGATGACCACATGATTTTCACATAGCTGAAGAGAACATAAAAGTGATGACTTTCTACTCTTGTGAAAAACATGGAGCTGGCTGAACTGGACTGCAGTTTTACCCCCACCCGTGGCAGGCTGGAGAGAGACTATGGAGGTACCTGGGAGGCCCAACACTGAATCAGTTAGAGGAGAGCAGTCCTTAGTGTCATTATGTAACACTCAGTGTCAGTGTGCACTCACTGTAAAGGTGACTATTGGTGCCCCAAGACTATTAGCACTGTTTCTGTGGAAAGCTGCTCTTTTCATACATGACTACACCATGCAGCACAGATGTTAGGAATTTTCTCTGTAATCAGATGATCTGGTGAGCATTGTGATCTTCCTTAATGCACTTTAAAGTTCTGTGCTTAGTCCTCAGTTGGTGCAGTTCATTTTTATATTTATAAGTCAGACACAGGGCACATCAGGTCTCCAGAAGATGCATCAAGGCAGTAAGTTCCACAATCCTGGTGGCATGCAGAATTGTATTCATCTCATCCCAGTTTCCTAAAGAAAAAAGTCTAACAGATTTTTGTGTTTCAGAAGGATTAGGATTTGGCAATGCCTATTCACATCTATGAAGGCTGGGGACACCAGAGGCTTAGTGGATTAGGGAATTCCACCTTTGGCACAGAAGAATCTCGTTGCTGGACCTTGCAACAGTTGTCTTTGCCATATAAATGGAATACTACAAGCTGCCAGCTACCAAAGATGTCCATAAATTGTCATTTCTATTAACATGTGATTTGTGCAGACAGAAGTCATTATAATGATTCAAAGCTCTAATAATCATGATAATGGAGCATAATTGCTAGGCTCCTTAAAAACCTTAGGACAATCTATGCTAATACCATCTGAAGGCTGGCAGCAATTTATTAGTTCTATTTTGATCAAACTCCTATTTTTCAAGGAGAAAAAAAGGCGTTTTAATTATGTACTTGAAAAATAATCTTGTGACTGTGGTTTCAGGCAGACAGTTTTACTTTCCCCCTTTAGTAAATAAAGAACAGTGAATTCTCATGTGCAGTCTAATAGATGAACATGCTTTTATTAAAAATAGGTAACCAAGCTTTTAAAAGAGTTTAATTATATTAATTTTGTCTTTTTTGTTGTTGTTTTTTTGTTTTCCCCTTAAGGCTACTATAGAGCATGAAAAAAGCCCAGTCTGGAAAGAGTCTAATTTTAAATGATCTGTTTTCAGTGCTGATATCAGTTCTTGGGGTGCTCTGAAGATATGTGTCCTGCACATCTACTTCAGTGCAAGAAGAGTTTCTTATCTAAAGGCAATCAACAGTTACATTTATTCTCAGGACAAAAGCTCAAATGTGAAGGTGACATTTCACATTAGCCCATCATTGGCCTCCCAAGTTCTCATCTGCAAAATGGGGGCATTCTGCCACATTAAGGCCCCTTCTTAGCACACTTTGATTTTTATAATTTGCTTTCTATGCATACATTATAACAGAAAAAACACACAGCAATGTTTTGTCCAGTCCATGAAGGTAATCTTTTTTTATTATGGGACAGTCTGTTTGAACAGAAGAGCCAGTGCTTTTAACACCTCTTCTGTGTTAGCTAGACAGCACTCTAAAATTGCTTCTGGTTTTCTTGCAAATATCACTTAACACTCTTCCTCTGAATAGCATCAGGATCTTTGCTATACTTGTTATGTGTGATGCTGTGAGCTGGTGACTGTCATTCAGTAAAGTACTTCTGCCCTGAATAGTACATGCATTTCTAGATAATTCATATCCATGATGATTTCTTTCTCTCCCTATCTTCCTTTTTCATCTTTTTTATTTGTATTATTACCACGGTAGAAGGTCTACCAGGCCTTCTCTGAGGGTGTATGAGACCTTTGGAAAAAGAGGTCCTTCCCCACACTTGTCAGTTGTACCTTATGGTTTGATCTGTACCATTCATTCTCTTTCATGTAGCTTTTCTGAGTATGTTCAGATATCCCTCAGTTTTATTTTCAGTTTCCTGCTTGCGACAGCCTGAAGAGTGTCAGCAAGTAAATATTTCCCTACCTAAATACAAATGATCTCTTGATCAGTATTTGCATCTCTAGTAAACAGAGACTCTGATGTTAGGTAAGCTGTCCTGACGTACAGAGTTGCTTAGTTTTTGCAAGGTTTCATAAATACTATTAAGAATTTCTCCACCTTTTTCCAGGTATTGCCAGTAACACTGATCCAAATATACTCTGTACTGTGTTTTATGGAAACACATTTTTTATAGTAGAGGTAATTGTCTGCAGCCAATATGCTGGGTTTAATAAGCAAAGTTATGTTTGTCTGGGGGACTTTTTCACAAAACATAATTGATGATGACAGCTTGGTTATGACAAGCTGATGTATACATCAGTTTAAAAGCTTGTCATCCACTTGATGCATTAATTCAAGTCCTTTGTGCATGCCAAAGTTCCTATCCTAGGCAGAGCATATGGTCTGTCACTTAGCACATGACACGTTTTTAGATTACTGTGTCTGCAAGTGTACTGGCCCTGAATGTGAATGTACAGGCTTGCCCTGTAAAAGCTGGCACCAATTTATTAGCCATTCAAATAGTTCTGCTCTGTTGTTGGGACTCTTTATAGCCTAAGCATGAGGAAAGATGTCCAGGATTTAGCCCACAGCTCTCCTTTACTATCTTTTGAATTTTCCCTGTGAGAAATGTCTTCCATTCATGCACCAGCTGAAATAATATTCATAGAAGCATAAATGTATACAGTCATATTTCTCTGTAATTGTTATGTTGACAAGTCTCATAACTTCCTAGGCAATTCTCTTGGCTTACTGGTAGTGAGGTTGATTTTATAGAGATTGCTTAATTCATCAGAGTTAACTAGACTTTACCCAAATAGAGATAAACTGAAGCAAAAATCCAAACTAAAGTCAAACTGTAAGGAAAGAGCTGTTCATTTAAACTTTTGATCAGCCACTGTGAGTAACAGCAGGGAAGTAGAATCTGTGATCATGTAGGAATGATTTCCTCTGCAGCGCATCAGAATAAGGTTCAAATTCCACTCATCTGTGACAGTTGATGGGCATGGATCCACTCCAGTCAGAGAACAGTTTATTAATGGTCACATACAATCATATATATACCCCAATGGGGGCAGTTACACAGGTGTGGAATGCGTGTAAACCCAACAAACAGTTTTAAAGTCCTTCTCTTGGGCGTATGCAGTTGGGCACTCCTTTCGTGGGCTTAGGTGCAGACTTCAACTCTCAGTGTGCCATACAACAGTTATTCTGTGAAGTACCCTTCCCCCACACTCACTATTATCCAAAAAGCAAAAAAAAAGTTAGATATTTGTTCTTTGAAGCTTCATGCAGTGACCAAAGCATATGCACATTAGAGTCACTGCCTTTGTATGAAATTAGGTAGGCTACGGACCTAATGAATAATACTAAAATCTCCATTTCAAACTCAACAAGAAGCAGTACACTGCTCTGTGAATGAGCCAAACTATTTACAAATTTACTGAATTTGCAACCAAGTTTCCCCTCCCCATAGAAGTGCGGCAACTGGAACAAAGACATCTCTCAGTATAATACTGAAAACACAAAGTATGTGTCTTTGGATGTTCATTTGCATTCTGAGTTGCTTAGTGCCATTAATCTTCTTCCATTGTCTTTCTGTCTGCAGCTATTGATATGAACATGCTTGCTTTGTTTTCATAAACTGATTAGCAAACATCAGAAACAGAATGTGAATATCTATAGTCATACATGTCCTGGAGCATTTGCTATGCATGTTTTACTATTAGTTATTCACTTCATTTTTATTTTTTTTTCCTCCCAGTCGTTGTCACCATTCACTTGGGAAGCAGAAAAGGTACTTTATAACTTGGGTGAAAAAATGAATGCCAGCCTGCTGAATGCTAAATCTTGGGATGAGAAGTTGTGAAAAACACATAGGATATGTTTTATCCAGCTGTGGGAAAAAGTGTGTTGCCAGACTACTTGAAGCGATAAGCTGTGGGCAGCATTGATGGAACTTCTCCACAGAAATGTTCCTTATTCTATTTTTAGTGCTCAAAGAAAACAGTCAAGTGAGTGAAGAAGGATCCACTGTGCTGACTGGTATTCATGTGAATGGCTGATAAATATCCTACTGGCATCGGAATTTAGGCATGAGTACTGTTAACATTTCTATGCTCTTTCTGGTTTTGTTCCTCAAAACATGTAAAGAAGGAGAGGAAGCACCCTGCCAAATCTGTGCAGGCAGAAAAACTCACCTGAGCATAGAACATGTGAAAATTGATAAGTGTAGAACCTTAACATAATGAAAGACAAAGATTACAGTATTGTTTTGGAATCTCTGAAAGAGATCATGGCAAGGTTATGCAATGGTATTTAAAAATATACTTGTAGGAAAACACAGAATCATTCCCACAAAGGCGGGTCTAGGCCTGGATTGAGGTACCAAATGGAAGTATTACTTGCTCTTGCACATGTATTTACAGAGGGCAGACTTGTGTGAGTCTTACAACATCTTGCAATGCATGCTAGGGGAGATTAATGGTAGCTAATTTGACTGTGATGATGTTTCTGGTTTTGTGAGGAATGTATCTGATTTCTTCTGCTTCCTCATAAAGAATTAAGAGACTTGCTGGCTGTATTGTTTACAGTGAGCAGTTCAACATATGCTCTGATTAATGCTCACTGTTTCTGCACTTGCATGGGACAGTGAGAAGGTGATTTGTACTGTCAAGAACTCTGCTCAGATGCAGTTTAAAAAAAAAAAATCCAATATTCAAGAATACATGTCAATCACTGATTTCTGTCAGTGTTCGTTTCATTATCACCTGAGCTACTTATGAATGCCACACTTAAAAATTTATGTCACGAAACAAATTCTGCTCAAGGAGCAAGAGAATGTGAGAGATGCTCATTTTGTCCTAATTTACAGTGTCAGTGAAATGTAAAAGGGTGTAGTGTGTAAGCATTGGGAATGGGATTTGGTGATTTGAACCAGTTTCTTGGGATGTATATCTTTGTTTTAGAAGTTTTGCTGCGTATGGATTATTGTTGGACTGCTCTGTTGGTTTTGAATGGTCGATGGAAACTATCAGAGGCTCTGCAGCTGCCTCTGCAAGGAGCTGAATGGGTACCTGAGTGGTGCAATGCTTCTTCTCCATTTAGGCTTTTCTGGGGAGTATGTATGTGCTATAGTGAGACAATTGTAATTAGGAGTGACTTATACATTGAACAAAAGCAGTAAGAATTTAAGGATGAAAACATAAGGCAACTTCGTAGAAATAGAACTGAAGCGTAAGGCTTAGGCCTAATTTAGGCCTAGTTAATTATATTAATAGTAAATGTTATCTAGTATTGCCTGTGAATATGGGATGGTTTTTGCACAGGGAGAGAAGGAAGTTTTTAAAATCTTTGGTGGCTAATATATCTAGACATAGTATTATGAGCCTAGAATAAATAAGACAAAATGCTGTAGGAGGAGCTCTGATCTGCCTTCACAGTGGTGTAGTTCTACCAATTACAATAGGCCTTGTGTGAGAGAAATCAATTTAAAATTAAATCACTTATATTTATAAAGTTCTCTTTGATCAAGGTCCTCTGGATTGAATGAGTCTTACAATGTCTAAAATATAATGAAAAATTCCCTGTTGAAAAAATTGTACTAGGTTTTTTCAATAATTTGTTCAAGGCTGCAGATCAGAGGAATTGAGAAACAATATTCAGTTCACTTTTCTTAAGTGTTTTGACTGCAATTGTCTCTAACACACTTGACTGATACTGCTAGAATAGGGTAAAAATAAGTGTGAGAAGAAAACCATCGTGAGAAAATCAGTGAGCCGCTTTCATTATTGTATCTTGATACAATAATGCTATTATAAAGCAATGATTGCTGTCAGGAAGCTATATTGAATGAAAACTGGAGTAAAGAAAAATAGAAATTAAAAGTCTGTTGGCAAATACTGAGTAAACAGTAAACAGCTGCTCCTCACATCTTTTAAAAGCAAAAAACCCAACCCACTCCTCAGCTCGGCCAGTTGTATCTTTTTGTATGTGTAGGTACTATTGATTCTACATCAGTACAGCTGCTGAAGAACTGCAGTTTCCATTCTGCAGAATGGATTTGACAGTATTTCTAGACTTCCTTTTAAACTAGATAGGATAAAAACCTTTCCAGAGAATAGAAAGCATGTTGCTCCAAGCTAGTTTGATATAGTTCCCTATTGCCATCAGCTTTAGTATCAGGATCACTTGATAGTTTTAGTGCATCAGATGCTGTGTCACCATTCACTTTTAAGGACCGAGATCTTTGGACTAGTATTATCTCCCATTGTTTGCTTTTGCTCCCATAACAGGACTTGGTGGTTCAATCAGGGCGTTAAGTTTGGTGCCAGACAGGGGAATATATACTTGCCAGTGAGGACGGTCTATGGAGAATGAGATAAGAGTTACTTTAGCATTTCTACCAGGGGGATTGATCTTGAGTAACTGGGAGATAAAAGGGCAGATGAAATTCAATCTAGGTGAATTCTAGATGGTGCACCCTGGGGGCAAAAATATCTTCAATAAAATTATGGGCTTTAAAGAGACTTAACGCTCCAGAGCAAGATACTGGTGTTGTCCCAAATGGCAGCATTGACTTTGCTATCTTGTTTCAGTCAAAAAAAAGTGAATTGAGGTTTGGAATTACTAGATAAGGAATGGCACACAAACAAGAGATCATTATTAGGCCATTGTATAAATCTGTAGTTCAGCTCTATCTTAAATATTACATGGAGTTCTGAGTCTTCCATCTCAAACTGGGCATTACAGAATCATAGAAGAGTCCAAAAAAGTGTAAAAATTGTTGGAAGGATGAAAAGAGGTTTCCACAGGATGAAAAATAAGGTGGGAAGGGGTTGTAGAGGTAGATGTGATGCACTTAAAGGTTCAAAGAGTTAAGAGGGACTCAAAGGGACTAAATAACAAATAATTGTTTGATTGTCCCTGCGTAAGAAATGATGGGAGTAATTTAATAGATGGTTGGTTCTTCCCACAATATGTAATTGGATTGTAGAACTCCTTGCCACAAGATTTTAGAGTGACAAAAAGCTAAATAAAAAACAAAACTCCAAAAGCAAGCAAATATACATCCTACTGGACAGTTAAGGAGGGAAGGAAAAAAAAAAGAATAAAGAAATCACTTGAGATATATTAAAGCGTCACTGCTGGACCCCCGAGGATTAATTTGAGATAAGTTACTACTTACCCTATCCTCTTACAGTTCCCTTTGCATTCACTATTGGTCATGCTGAGCTAATTATATATTTGCTATTTTAATAGCACACTGTTATGAAAAAAATCCGCATTTTTAAATGGAAAAATAAAATGAAGCTTTGTATAGAGCTTCACTTATGCTTCTTTGATTTTACTAGTATTAACAGTTGCACTCTGTAATCCAGGAATAAACCGATAGTAAGAGAAGGATTGAAAACAACTGATATTCCTTGACCTGTTGGCTCACTGAGGAATTAAAGAAGATGCCATAAAAATGCAGGAGTTAAAAGGTGTGAAGCAGCATTTTCCCATATATTGGTGCATGACTTTTTATGCTTTGTTTTGTTCTGAACACAAGGCTTATGCAGGCTTGTACAAGAACTTTGTCACCAAAGAAGTGTCTGGTCCTCATTTCAGAGAGAGGCAGCAATTTCTTTTTGTTGGAGTTACTAGCCCTCTAGATGCTGGACCCACTAATTGGGTCATAGAGGGCCCAGTTACAGAACTTCTATCAAAGGATGCTTATCCCAACCTTACCTGCTGCTTCAGGGGGAAGAAGATAGGTTTGCCACTGCTGTGAGGCACAGAAACCAAACAGGAATATGTTTAAATATATTCTTTAAGAAAACTGTGCTAATATAAAACAAAAGTGGAGACTGCAGTATGGATTTTTCTGGGAGGTAAGACTGATTTATTTAATGAGGGAAGGATAAATATGCGAAATGTTTATCTTTCTCTTTGTTTCCAGAGTGTGTATGGTCTCTCTAGAAATTGTCTGCTTAATAAATTAAACTGCAGCAATGTTCACAGTGGAAAAAGAGAAATTAAACTGGCTATTGAACTTCTGCCACAGAAGGGAAATTATTTTTCCTTAAACTAAATCTGGTTAAAGTAGAGCTACAGAAAAAGAAAAGGAATTTTTTCTTTTCTCCAGAAATTCATTTTCTTTGACATTATACTGTTTTCATTCTTATTTCTTGGATAAAACAGCACTGTTTGCAAGTGTTTTGCTACTAAATGATTCACTTTTTTTCCTGACTTAGTAACTCAACTGAAAATGAATATCCAGAACTGCAATGAATTCTCAGTTCATTCTGGTGCAATTTCGTAACTAAATTCTTGTTAAATAATGTTGCTTACAAAATTACAAAACCCCACAAAAGGTAAGGAGTGGCTGAGGTCACTTGGTTTATTCAGCCTAGAGAACACTGAGGGGAGACCTCATTGCAGTTTTCAACATCCTCATGAGGGGAAGCAGAGGGGCAGGTCCCATCTTCTCACTCTCATGACCAGTGGAAGGACCCAAGGAAATGGCCTGACCTTGTGTCAGGGGAGGTTTAGGCTGGATATCAGGGGAAATGCTTTCAGCCAGATGGTGATTGGGCACTAGAACAGGCTCACCAGGAAAGTGATCACAGCACCAAGCCTGAGAGAATTCAAAAAGCATTTAGACAATATTTTCAGGCACATAGTGTGACTCTTGGGATGTCCTGCAAAAGGCCAGGAGTTGGACTTGATGATCCTGATGGGTCCCTTCCAACTCAGTATATTCTGCAATTCTGTGGCACTTAAAGACTTGATTCCTTGTAGGTCTGAAACGAGGCTAGTAAGGAAAAATCTTTTTTACATAATCCTAAATTTTATCTTGGATACTTTTATTTTAGAAGCAAAGATATCTGCTAGACAAAATGAATGTATGTGTATATTTTAGAATTACATTTTAGCAGACCAAACTATTCATCGATTCTGTTGCTAAAGAGATGAAAAATTCTATTTTTCTTAGTTCTAATATTACTGTTGCCAAGAATATTTGTCTTGAGTTACTAAAATGATCAAATAGGCCCAAATGTTTTTTTATATTTTCTAAAAAATTTTATTAGTCAAGAGTTTTATGCTAAAACATTGTGAATAATTTCAAGTATTTTTACTTTATTGGAGAATCCTAGGACTGTACAAAGCATTTGATATGAGGAAAATGTTAAATCAAAAGACAGTTTTACATAATGTAGTTGGTTGCACAGCATTAGAGTCATCTGACACCTACTTCAGTTGAAGGTAATGGTGTCAAGAGTATGAGCATGTTATGGTCAGGAATTAATTTCAGGAAAATGAATATATCTTAACTTAGTAGAAGAGGGAATTAATATTCTTATTGTCAACTAGCAATATTTGCTAGTTTTGTTGCTCTGAGTCCTTTAAAAAATAAGTTCATGCAGGTAAATATATGAAATGTATGCACTATATTTATCTGTTCTTATAGTTCTGCAAGTTTTAGTGGTTGTTTTGTTTTATTAAGTACACGGTTTTGTATAACTCCATGTGGTGGCAAAGTTATGTGATGTCATACTGAAGCTCTTTGATTTATAATGCCATAGTTGTTACCATTGCTTTTAATGGAAAGAAAGCTATGTCTTTGATAGACAAGACACAGTTGATAACAAAGTCTTACGCAGTATTACAAGCATCCCTATGCATTGCAGAGATTTCAGATTAATTTTGGTAGCTTTTTGTTAATGATTGAATGATGTTGAGAAGCATTTCACCATGGCATAGAAGATCAATGAACTACCTGTTTCTCATAATTTGGGTATGATTTAGAGCCAGTCCAGCTCAGCTGGGTGGGGCTCAGAAGGTGAGAGCTGTAGAAATACACTCTTCCTACCATCACTTGACATTGTTGGGGTAGTAGGACTCAATGATCTTAAAAGTCTTTTCCAACATAAATGATTCTATGTCAACACAATCTTAGTCTGCAATTTTAAAAATGCTATTTCTCTTCAGCTTGAGAGTTACACGGACAATTTGAGCACACTGAATTATAAACACAGCAATCCTTTATCTTTTGGCAGTCACAGTAGAAAGCAGTTGCACTTTTGTAGCTTTCAGTTTAACACAGATTGCATTTTGAACAGCATGTTGTGTATATACTGTCAAACACTCTGATCATGGTGATATCTTGCAGGCCTCTTGATTATATCCTCTTATTTGTTGAAGTTCAGTTATCACATTGACAACATCAAAGAAGTGGCAAATATATACAGATGTCCAGGTGTGCATTTCATACAGATATGTTATTTCATAAGCATTCTTAAGAAAGATAATATTTATAAAACATACTCTGGAAAGGAAAAATGCACCATTTTAAAGGTCTTTAGATGAAAGTATGGTAAAATTCTGATCAGGATAAATGCAAGTCTAAGTAAGGATATGGCAGGTGGCCAAGTGAAAATAAGTTTTGGGCATATACCATAATTCAATTAAAGGGTGATTCTTTGCTTGTGGAAGTTTATTTGATTATATTTTACAGGGAAAGGCAGAAACTAGTTTTGTGGCAGTGGTGTTTCTCCCAGGAACATTCAGGAAGTCTAACATGTTTGTGAGAAAGATGACAGTTCTGCTTCTTTTATGACATTGGTAATTGATTTATATGTACAGGAATATGACAATAACATGGAAACTTACAGCACTAAGTATTTACAGCTGAGCTTTATCCAGGGTCTAACAATAGCACTGAAACCACACTTTTTAATAGTGACAACCTGTACAACTATGAAAATATTATACGTCTTTCTAATCTGCTGCTCCATCAAATACCCCTGCATGAAAAAGAAGCAGGGTGGGAGAGAAGGGAGAGGGAAACATCAGCCATTCTACTTGCATCTCTCATCTCTCTTGGTTCCAGCACCTGTACATTGTGGTATAGGTCTAAGAAGCAGATAAATAATCAAATAATTTATTATTTTATTGTTGTTATAATAAAACTCTGGAGGAAAAAGGTCTGTTTGTGAACACCAGTCTGTGCTTTTATATATGGACCATATAAATTAAAACAAGTGCTAGTGAGAAGTCAGTCTTTCCTTTTATTGCTTTCTAATAGAAAATACACATGCATCATATCTGAAGGATGAGAGTGTTACTAATTGTTTCATCTCTTTCGTTGTTTGTTTTTTAACAACATCAACTGGATTTGGAATGTAATTACTAACCTGTGCATAAACCCAACTATGAAGGTAGCAAAAAGCACCCGAGAAGTAAGCATAGAATAAGCTTCTTTTCATTGAGATGGTGATTTAACTGCCAGCAATAATTCTCACCTACAACTTCTGATGCAACTGTGCAGTGTTGACTCAGGATAAGACGCACTGATGTAATGAAAAGATGTCAGAGCATAAACTTGTTGCTCTGGACTGCTGCTGCAGATCTGGCTTCCAAAATTGGATGCAAGTAAATGAAAAATTAAACATAGTACTAATATAAGTGCTGATAATGTGATTGGAAAACACTTAAACTGAAACAAAGAGTTGGTGCAGAATTCAGCCTGGAATTCTGGAATCATTAACTGATGAAAATTACCAATTTTTATCAAAACTCTATGCCAAATTCTAAGGAAGGAATAATGGTCCTTTGCTGTTAGAAAATAAATGGGTGAAGAACAAATTTTTAAGCTATACAGAAGTGGAATGGGAAAAACAGAAGTGGAACTATATTAGTGTTGTTTCAGGGTGACTATTAAAAAAAAAAATCTTTCTTTTGGAACAGTATCACACTGTGGGCCAATATTCAGTGTGCAGCTTCTGTGGCATAATTTTTTTTAGCACTGTTTTCAAGCTATTTCTCTATGAAGATCCTTTAGAATTCTGAGTCAGTGATGCGAGGGCTTGCAAAGATATTGGTGACCTGCACAGAGTCTTTTTATTTTGACATGCAGGTTACTAAGGAAAGTTTTCAACAGGCAAAAACCTAGAATACACCCCTGGATTGAAATAACCCCTTGATTTGACATAAAACTGCTGATACTCAGACTTTCACTGATGACTTTGCAGATAACTCTAATGTCTTCACACAGCTGGGGTCTGTGGGGTCCTGGGGAGTGACAGCACCCATTAGTTCTAGAGTTTGCAATAGGCTTTGTAAACCAGTAATTTAATACATGTAAAGATTGTCGTGTGTTCATACCTCTCCTGCAAAATAGTTGTTGATCCCTAAGTGAAGAAAAGTTGAAAAGTCATTAGGTATATTGATTTTACCTAGTGTGGTTATGTAATGTGATTTCTGCTGTCTTAAAAAGTGCATTATAGTTAAGAAATAGTCATTTGTCATTTTCTGTAGCCTTGTCAGATAGTGAATCTATCTCTGTATATGATGTTGTATGATGTTTTAGATGCCTAACATACCATTTCCTTTGTAATTTCTTTGAGTATCTTTTTATCTTCAGTCTTTTCATTTCTAATTTCCAAGGTTCCTTCTGAAGTTACATTTTACATATGCTCTTTATAAAGATAACAACTTTAACTGGCAAGCAAATATAGCTGGAACTATTTTTTAAATGCATTTATAAGGAAATAAATGTGAAAAAGTGAACCCAAGAAGGAAAATTTAAAAAGCAGACAAACAAATAATTTTCCTCTGTTATCTGACTCTTATAGTAGTATAAATGAGGCTCAAAACAGCTCTCAAAAAGGAGAAAGGGAAAATAATATAAACTATTTCTTTTTTCTTTCCTTAATTTTCCTATTTTGAAAGAAAGAACAACAAAAAGAAAAAATTAAATATCATAATGTTCCAAAGAAATCTATAGTGTTTCACACAAAGTTCTGCCCAGTAAACTATAGAGAATATAGACCTCACATTTCCCAGTTGTTTATCTACAGCTTGTAGGTGCTTTATTGTATATCTATACTGTATTTCCACTTACTGTATCTGTTCTCCTCATAACTCTGCAGTAGCATCCAGAACTTTTTGATCTGTACAATTTAAAAATTAATATGCTCCCACATTTACACATTGGTGCTAATGTGTATTA
>JAWWMP010000116.1:10345092-10370760 GCA_035047865.1 Dendrocincla tyrannina
TACACATTGGTGCTAATGTGTATTAACATGTGATGATAATGTTAATGTGAACCCATGTTCACGTTGTAGTAGTGGAGGATTAACGCCAACCTAGAGGTAAAACCACAAATGTTGTTGTGATCTAACCAAACATTACATCACAGACACATGGAAAAAATAAATTGAGGAAGCTAAAAGCATTTGAAAATTATTGCAATAAAGAGTTGACATAATTTTATGAACATAATGTTTTTCATTTTAATTTTTAAGATGCTATTACAGACTGCTTTGGAAATTCTTGAAAAGATTTATTGATAATGAAAGCACTAAATGCTTTTCTCTGCCGTCTTCTGAGCTATTGCTTTGAGGTATGACAAGGGTTTCTAAACAGTCACAAGCCTAGATATTCTGAAGTTATATTTGGTGGGTTTGTTTTTAATATTGTATGAATTAAAGATTTGCCCCAGTCTTTAATGGTAAGACCAGTTGTTCTCCAGGTACTCAGCCCCTTGAGTTGAAAGACAGGGACAGTGAACAGAATGAAGCCCTGATAATCGTAAGGAGAGATGGTCAGTGACCTGCTACACCACTTAGGCACATGCAAGTCTACAGAGCTGGATGGGAACCACCCAAGGATAGTGAAGGATGTGTTAGAAGAGCTCACCAAGCTGCTTTCAATCCCTTACCAGTGGTCCTGACTAACCAGCGAGGTCCCAGGTGACTGGCAGCTAGCAAATCACAGAATCACATAATTTGCTGAGTTGGAAGGGATCCACAAGGATCACTGAGCCCAACTCCTGGCACCGCACAGATCATCCCCAAGAGTCACACCATGTGTGTGTATGTGAGTATCATACAAATGCTTCTTGAACTCTGTGAGCCTTGGTGCCACTGCCCTGGGGAGCCTGTTCTAGTGCCCAATCTCCTAAACCTTCCCTGACACAACTTCAGGCCATTCCCTTCATTCCTGTCATGGGTCATGACAGAAAAGAGATCAGTGTCTGCCCCTCCTCTTGAGTAAGTTGTAACTGCAATGAGGTCTCCCCTCAGACTCCTCTTTTCCAGGCTGAACAGACCAAGTGACCTCAGCCGTTCCTCATACAGCTTCCCCTCAAGGCCCTCCACCATCTTCATTGCCCTCCTCTGGAAGGTCCTAAGAGCTTAATGTATTCTTATGGTGCCCAAAACTGCCACAATATTAAAGGTGAGGCCTCACCAGTGCAGAGCAATGTGGGACTGTGGTGCCCATCTACAAGAAGGGCTGGAAGGAGAATCGGGGGAACTACAGGCCTGTGAGCCTGACCTCAGTGCTGGGGAAGGTCATGGATCAGAGCATCTTAAGTGCTATCATGCAGCACATGCAGGACAACCAGGGGATCAGGCCCAGCCGGCATGAGTTCATAGGTCCTGGTTGACCAACCTGATCTGAGACAACATGACCTGCTTAGTGGATGAGGCAAAGGCTGTGCATGTTGTCTCTCTGGACTTTAGTAATGTCTTTCAAACTGTTTCCCTTAGCATTCTCTTAGAGAAACTGACTTTGCATGGCTTGGAAAAGGTGTACTGTTTGCTGGGCAGTAAACTGTGTGGATGGCCAGGCCCAGAGAATGCTGGTGAATGGAGTTCAATCCAGCTGACAGCCAGTCCCAAGTACTGTTTCCCAGGGCTCAGTGTTGGGGTGTTTACTGTTTAACACCTTCATTGTCAGCCTGGACAAGGGGATTGAGGGCACCATCAGTCAGTTTGAAGATGACAGTAAGAGTGTTCTGCTGGATGGTAGGAAGGCTCTGCAGAGGCATGTTGACAGGCTGGATTGACTGGTCAATGTCAATGGTTTGAAATTCAACAAGGCAAAGTTTTGGCAGCACTACAGGCTTGGAGAAGAGTGGCTGGAAAGTAGCCCAGTAGTAAAGAAGTTGGAGATGCCCATTCACAGCCAACTGAACAAGAGCCAGCAGTGTGATCAGGTGGCCAAGAAGGCTAATGGCATCGTGGCCTGTATCAGCAATAGTGGCCATCAGGATTTGAGAAGTGATTGTTTCCCTACACTTGACACTAGTGAGGCCACACTTCAAATCCAGTGTTCAATTTTGGGCTCCTCACTCTGAGAAGGATGTTAAGGCACTGGAACATGTCCAAAGAAGGGGAACAAAGCTGGAACACAATTCCTATGAGGAGTGGCTAAGGGGAAATGAGGCTGTTTAACCTGGAAAAAAGGAGACCTTATCCTGTTGACTGGAAGTGCCAAATCTTTAAAAGATGCATAGATGCTTGCTTATGTTATTACATGCCCACAAGGGCAAGAGTAAGACAGGTTCTTGTTAATACACCCCCTAGGGGCAGATTAGAGCAAAAACACACTGAATGATGGGTGTTTGTAAATATACATATTTAGGGTTTATTTTAGAACAATTTAGGTTGCAACAGAAAGCAGGTATGTAGCTATTTGGATTATTATTATCCATAGCAATATAGCTATATGAAAGCATAAAAATATTACTTAAGAAAATGTGTAAAGATAAAAACCCCAAAGAGATAGAAGAGTTCATAATCACTATCCATGGATTGCAATAAAACTTGATTGTTGCAATTTAGTTGTCTGTTGGTCATAGTGATGGTTGCAGTCTGGACTCATCACACAGTCAGGGAAGAAGCTTGCAAATATACCTTTAAGTTCAGGTGGGAATGCCCCAGTACCTGCCCTGCAGGGAATGGGGGTGGGGTTTTACACTGTCTCTTGCAACAGAGTCTGGATCTGTTGCAACACTTGGATCAAATGCAGTCCTCTGGTGGAAGACCTCAGGAATGGGTCTGGAGGGTAACTCATGGGTCTTTGATGGTTTACGACACCTTTAAGACGTGACAACTGCCTCTCATGTCAGCACAGTTAAACCAGTAATTTCTCACCAGACCTTCTCCAGGGGAAGGAAGGGAAAGTTTTACAACTGATCAGAGGACAATGACCATGATAGAAAGCACCATCCCATCTCTGCAAGGTAATGTCTCCCATGGGAGGTGTAAGCCTGGCCTCAGCAAAGCACTTTGCCACCTTCACAAATGGGCCAGTGTTTTGAGTAATTCAAATGAGTCGGTGGGCTATGGCCTCCCCTCCGTGCCCCATAACAGCCAGAGCTGATTTTCAACACAGCTGCTGGGAATGGTTTTGTGGATTTATTCTTCTATCCTCAGGCTTGTTTACTTCATAGACTGAGATATTTGAACAAAAATACCACCTTCATTTTATTTTGAATTCCTATTCTTGTCAGGAGGCATATTTGTGAAGGGATGGACTTCATAGATGAGCAGTTTGTTCTTTGCATAGTTTGCTACTGTGGAAAAAAGTCCTTCGGTGATTTTAACAATGTTTAAGCCATTAACTGGAACATTTCAGTCTCTCTTAGGGACATAGTTTTATGGTGGGTTTTGCAGTGCTGCGTTAACAGTTAGACTCAATGATATTAAAGGTCTTTTCCAACTTGAATGATTCTGTGATTCAACAGATATGCTTTTACTTTGCCCAGCTGGAGAGAGAAGGAACTAGAGAAAGAACTTCTCTTTATGAAAGGTGGTATACATTTATATCCCACTCAGCAACATTTCCAGTTCTCCCATGGCAGCTAGCAGCTGCTTTTCATTCACAGCGTACTTCTGGTGTCATTACTTCTCAATTTCTGTCTTCTGTTAACATCAAAGATCCTCCTGAGACACGTCATCTCTATCACTCAACTCAATACTCATTTGCTTTCTTCAAGGTCCATAGCTCTGCCCCATACAACACCAGGGAGAGTCTCATTCTTGAAGCAGCTAAGTGCGAACATAATACTCCAGTCAGTTGCCAGTGGGCTTGCATTCTGAAAGTTCATAAGTCCTAAAGACAGTAAGTGGTAATTTACCCAACTGATTATCCACTACTTTAAAACGCGATCAGCTGTTTACAATGAGCTCCTTTCATTCATGATCTATGAATATAATCAAATCATACTGGAAAGACAGCATTGCACTATGAGGGTTTTTCTCTCCATGTGTGCCCTTTTATATCTCACTTAGGAATAAGATAAAGAGAATAATTGAAATGAGAGCAGGGAAATGATAAATCTTACCATCACTTTATTTTTTCTTTTTTTTTTTTTTCAATCTACAAAGGTGAATAATGCAGAATCAAGTGCTCTGTGTGTTTTCCTTCTAAACTTTTATTCAATTTACTAAGTGCAATTTGTGTCATGTTACTGTTGGTCATTTCCAGCTATGTTTGCAAGATTTTATTCTTTTTACAGTTGTTATTGAGTTTGGCCATTTCCTGAAACCTGTTCACAGGAGGATTGGCAAACAGACGCCTCCTGCTAGAGTTTTGTGCAGAGCTGCAGCTCACCATCACCAACACTACTTTTAAGCAGAAAGGCAACCTGAAGACAACTTGGATGCATCCTTGATCCAAGCACTGGCACCTCATTGACTATGTCTTAGTGCAACAGAGAAATGTTCGTGATGTCTGTCATACCCGAGTGATGCCTAGTGCAGAATGTCAAACAGACCACGGCGCTGTGCGTTGCAAACTTAACCTCCACTTTAAGCCCAAACCTAAGAGGGGTGGCATTCCAAGGAGGAGGTTCAAAGTTAACAATCTTCAAACAGCCTCAGTGAGAGGCAGTTCCCAGGTAAACCTTCAAAGTGGGTGACCCCATAAATCCCTCTCCTGAAGTGCTTTGGCAGCATATTCAAAATAGCATCCTGCAGTCCTCTGAAGAATCCTTAGCGTTCTCCTCCATGAAAAACAAAGACTGGCTCAATGAAAACAATCAAGAAATCCAGGAATTTCTGACAAAGAAAACTGCCCCCCAAGCACACCTTGATCAGCCACCTTGCCATGTAAAAAAAGCAGCCATTCGTCTTGCATGCAGTAAGCTCCAACAGAACTTCGAGACATTTAGAACAAGTGGTGGATCAACCTAGCAGAAAAGACTCAACTACCTACAGATTTGTGTCATCACAGAGGATAATATGAGCCTCTGAAAGCAGTGTACTGACCCACACACCAGGTTCTGAGGTAGGTTCTGCAAAAATAATACCTGGTCAGTGTTAAATAACACGTCAGATACAACCTTTTAATTTTTCATTTATTTTCTGCTCTCTTTTTTTTTTTTCTCTTAAGTTACATGAACTCCTAGTATTTTTCAAAGTTAGTTTTAAGATATGGAAGGATAAGTAAAGAGTGTTACAGATTTGATTTTTTTTTTTTAAAAAAGATTTTTGTATTTAATATTGGTCAAAATAGATTGGACTAATAAAACTCCCTAGTCGCTAATCACCACTGAAATGGATAAAGGATATAGTTTTTTGAAGTTTTCCTTCATTAATAAGAGCACGGTTCTATTCCTTTTCTAGTTTCTATTAATTTTCTATTAGCATGTAAGATGAAATGAAAAGACCTGATTTTTGATGGTACCACTTAGGAAACAAGGGTGGCTTGCCTACCTTGGGAAAGCAGTCATCAGCTGGTCATCCTCAGAAGTCTGATCAGTTTCCAGGTTGGAATGGAAGAGTGTTTCTAAGGGTGCTCAGACTTCATTAATGTATCATGGCCTCATCTGCCATTGCTCACAGTGAGGAGCAGTCCCCGGACACTTGTCAGAAGCACTGTCTGCATAATCTAATTATGGTTTGTGTGATCAAGGAACATACATCTAATAAACATGGTTATAAACGAACCTGCCATCAGTATTCCTGCCTCCTGAGTCCATCTCAGCAGAGATCATGACGTGTCAGAGTGGATATAACAAGTTGACTTCAGTGCAGAATGACAGAAGTGAAGATGTGTTTGTGCTCAGATTCAGCACACTTTTGGTTAATACCCACATCTGCAACCTGAAGAGCCTGCGCTACAGTTTAATGACCTGCATCATTCATAAAGCCAGTAAGGATTATAGACATTTGTTACTCTGCATATTCAGAAGTAAACTAATATATTGAAAAGAAGGAGAGAGAACATTTTAGAAAGAAAAGTCTGAAAAGTATACTACCTTTTTTGTAGGTTCTTTCTGTACTCTAAAAACTTGTTTTCCTGGAGTGAAGAGCACCATGCTGTGAAGTACAGTTACCAGTGGTAAGGCTGCCCTTTGAAGACAATTGGACATACTCTGTCTACTATCCAGGTAGATCTAAACAAGAGGAAGGAAGCAGCTCATTGAGAAGAGAACCACACAACATATCGCTGTATTTCACTATGCTGTGCCTCAGCTTCTGTCAGTTGCCAGAACTGCAGGTACAGGGATATCTTGCATGCTTTGGTTACCTCTGAGGACTCTGGCGTTTTCCAGGTGGTGTTTTTGCTGCTAAAGGCAGCTGTTTATATAGCTGAGCAACTTCCTTCTGAAGGGAGGAATTGTAATTCTTGATGTCCAACTTGATATCTGCAAGTTATATTTTAAATTTTGCTTTCTGTAAAGGAAAAGTTATCTCTTTTTATTAGAATATTCTTTTCTAAATAGATTTTTAAAAGCACAAAGAAGTATTTATTGCATGGTGTGCATAAGAAAGAGTCAGTATAATTTAAAAGCATATTTCAAACTCCACCGATATCAACTGTGAAAGTCCCATTTGACTTCACTAGGCCTTAGGCCAGATATTAATGGCAGATGACATTAGGTAGGGCACCTGCGTAGACACTAACTATTATGCACAAGCAGGTGCTTTGCCTTGCTTCTAGCTGGTATTTAACTTCTAGTAAGCATGTCTTTTGTTGATAAAAACTTTATTCTTTAAGAGGCTGGTTAATTTTCAAGTTTGGATGTTGCACTTGTCAAGTATAGATAACAATGATTATGGCTTTTGCTCTTTATTAATACACTGTCCTACTTAGAACTACATAGTCATTCCCTTTTTATATTGACATGTTTATTGCCAGTGACAATACTGGTAGAGTGCAGAAATGTTATTGAGCAGAGTATTGGTACACTGGCTTAAAGATCTGGATCTAAGAAATATTGATGGGAAAAAAGAGTATCCTGAGTTGTAATATTAGCGTTTAGACGAAAGGAAGCTAAAGGTTATTGCAGGTCACCTGCTATCGTATATGATAGCAGCTCTTTTGTGATTTATGCTTCCTACAGTACTGCAAAGAATATATACATTGGAACAGTTATCGTCAGTTGTCCCACTCCTAATTTAAGCTGATTACCTCTAGTCTTTCATATGAGGGTGAGCTGCAGTTTGCGTCATACAGCCTCAGGCTTTCTTGAGGAAGTATAATATGCTTTATCATACTGTATCAATGCTTGTTTGACTGTTTTTGTGCAGATGACCATCAGGAAGAGCTGTGCAGCTCAGCACATAGTGTTGATCTGCTTCTTTTCATGCTTGGCATGAAAAAGACTAGTAAAAATCTGTGGTGGTTTTTTTGTTTGCTTGTGGTTTCTTTGGTTTTTTTTTTCTCCTTTTATGATTTGCATTCTCTGGGGCTCTGGAGGGGTGAACTACAGAAAGTACAGTGCTTCACTTTGCAGTCTCCAAGGCTACATTCTTGGTTTAGTGCAATGTGTGATTTTACTAACTATTGCCAAGTTTAAGTAGACATCAGATGGTACCTTCTCTGTAGGCTATCCAATTGTACAAAATGAAATACTTAGGAGCCCTGTAATGGACAGCTACCAGAAAGCAAATATTGATAGCTGTCTGTTGAGCTCTCTCCTGAAGTCACCCTGTTTTCACATTGCCTCTTCATCCCCTCTGGTCCCTTACAATTGCAGCAGAGTATTGTGCTCGCAGAGACATGAGCACTTTAGGCTTAAAGACTTACAGATTAAATGCAATGACTCCTTTCTGCTACTTCCAAAATAGATCTAGGAAAAAAGAGTCTTGTTGCTTAAAATGCTACCTGCCCCTCCCATGCTCACTGCTGAGGGCCTGTGACCTAATGGTTTCCCTTGGCAAGGTTTCCCCCTCCTACTGCTTCTCCCCATGCTGCTGCTCATTTTGGAGCCCATGTGGCTGCATGCATTGTCAAAAACCACAGCTGCTCTGCATCTATTGTAAGCTCCAGCTATTGATTTAGGTTCATTTTTTATGTGTTGAAAGACAAAATAGTTGTTTAAAAAGGCATTTGTGTGAAACCTGGAGTCAGCCAGGGCCTTGAGGCAGAACAGCCTCAACTTCTCTGTATGGCTGATGTGCCAAAGTGCTCAAAGTAGCTCCTGGTCTTTCTCTTGTCCTTGTTTTAATATAACAAACACAAAGTAATAAACTAGAAAAAGAGAACTACTTTTAAAAAGAATACACAGTTCTGTTGGGTCACGTAGATTTAAATAAAAAGGTCTGAAAACAAATCCTTCCCTACCTCCAGTGGGTTCTTGGAAGGTTGAACCTTTTTCTATGACTTTGTCCTTAACTGCAGCAGCTGACTGTCAGTGGCTGTGTGGAGCCCTTTGGAGCTGTTGGCACCTATTTTTGGCCTCCTGTGGTGTGTTGGCTTGACCCTGGCTAGACATCAGGTATCTATGAAAGCTGCTCTATCACTCCCCTTCCTAGCTGGACAAGGGAGAGAAACTATAACAAAAAAGGCTTGTGGGTTGACAGTAGGGCAGGGAGAAATCACTTACCAGGTGCTGTCATGGACAAAACAAACTTAACTGGAGGATTTGTTACCAATCAAATCAGAGTAGGGTAATGAGAAATCAAACCATATCCTAAAACCATCTTTCCCCCACCCCTCCCTTTTCCCCAGGCTTAACCTCATTCCTGAATTCTCTACCTTTTCCCCTCCAAAGGTGCAGAGGAATGGGGAAAAAGAGTTGTGGTCAGTTCATTGCACTTTTTGCTTCTCCTGCCTTTGCAGGGAAAGGACTTCTTCCCCTGCTCCAGAATGGGGTTCCTTTCATGGGAGAGAGTCCTCCACAAACTTCTCTAAAGGGAGTCCTTCCCAGAGGCTACAGTTCCTTATGAACTGCTCCAACACAAGTCCTTTTCCATGGGATGCAGTCCTTCTGCAACAGATTGCTCCAGTGGGGGGTCCCCTGAGGGATCACAGCAATCCTGTTCTAGTGTGGGCTCCTCTCTCCACAGATCCTGACAGGATCCTGCTCCAGCAACCCATAAGGTCATATTTTGGGCATTTATCTACTGCAGTGTTGTGTCCTCTAGAGACTGCAGGTGGACAGCCTGCCTCACCAAGCTCTTCATCACATGCTACAGGGGACTCTACTCTGTCACCTGGAGAACCTCCTCACCCTCCTCCTTCGCTGATCTTAGTGTCTGCAGAGCTGTTTCTCTCCCGTATTCTCACTCCTCTCATCTCTGGCTACAATTGCTTTTGCACAGTACCTTTTTCCCCTTCCTATATATGTTAGCCCAGAGGCACTATCACCATCAGTGATGGGCTCAGACTTGGACTGCAGCAGGTCTATCTTGGAAGAGGCTGACACTGGCTCTGTCAGACACAGGGTTAGCTTCTTGCAGCTTCTCACAGCAGCCACCCCTGTAGTGCCTTCACTCTCCCCCACTCCCCAAAACCTTTCCATGCAAACCTGATATATGTGGCTATGCTCCTCTAAGCACATACCTTTCCTTCTTTTTTCAGAGATACAAAAATCTGTATTTACACTGTAAGCTCTGTGCTTAGCAGTGTCTCTTTTCTATCTGACGGGTGTTGCAGGCCCCAAGCTTGCTGGGCTTGGATGTGCTCAGGTGCTGCAGGACAAAAGCCTTCTCCCCATCTCTGAAACGATCTTGCTGGTATCTGGGTGCAGCTTTGCATTTACACAAGCAACAGTCGAAGCATGATAAATAGTGCTACTGCCCATCTCAGCACTTTTTTGGTTTTAGCAGTTGAGCATTTATTTAAAAATCTGGAGGGATTTTTTACATTAATGTCACGTCTTGTGCATGAAGTACAGCTCAGGAACAGATTTCACCCTTGGATTAAGTTAGGGAGCGAGGAAAGGAACTGGCATCTCCAGCTACCAGTTTCTTCAAACTGAATGTAACTGTTTCGTCCTTTGGGAGAGTTGCTAAATTATCATGGGATGTGTGTTGTACTTTAGCAGCCCTATGCCTGTCCATGTTGCAGTTTATGTTGCATCCACACTGGAATCCTGTGATGCCTTGTAGTTAGGAGTTTATGGTGTGTGGGTTTAGCAGTGCAATATGAGTTTAGAGTGTATGTTTGTACAAAATGTGATTTGTGTGCATTGCTGAATTAACTGACAACTTTTCTGCTGTGGAAATTATGGTATGAGAACATTTTGGGAAATTGACAAAGGAAGCTTGTCTGATGTTTGGAAGTTTGGCACTTGAGGCCCAACTTTTTGGATTTGGAATGGAACATATGTTTTCTAACTCACTGTGCTCTTAAGTTCTACATGCTGTCATATATTCTATGCCAGTACACTCACTTGGCAGTTTTTGTTTTGAGCTGTAGCACAATATTGGTGAAATGCACTCAAAGTCTCCTTTAGGGAGGCTGTTTGTATATCACTGCATATACAAATGCCACTATTGGTAACTGTGGAAGGAATTCAAGAAAACTAAAAGGGTGTCATAATTTAGAAGATTATCTCCTGTAGCTAAAGCACTAGTGCCAGTTCCTTCCTTTTTTACTCTATGTCTTACTCTTTACCTGAAACAAAGAGGGCTCATAACTCCCTTCTCTCCTTGCTTTCCTAATGAAAGAAATGAATTAAGAAAATCTGGTTCTTTGCAGAGGAACAATTCTGCCCTTTATAAAGATTCATCTTAGCATTGTGAAATAACATCATCTATTAATAAAAGATGTATTCTGCTCTTAGTAGGAGAATACTTAATGATCAGAGATTTCCAGTATGATCTCTTTAGATGTGCTTCTCACTGAATGTAGCTCTTGTGGGATTTATACTATTTTTCTGTAGCTCGTTGTTTCATTATAATCCTGTAGCTGAGGTGTCACAATGACTGCTTGGCCTGCAAATGGCTTCTGAAAAAGTTTGTAAATCTGTGAATGCCTGGGTTTCTGTAACTTGAAGACAAAGTGGCTTATAATCATGACCGAGAGTAGACCCTTTGCAATAGAGAAGAAACTATTTAAACCAGGGTTTGACTATCAGTCACCTGCAGTTTTTCACTACATCTGAGAAAGAGTGTGGACCATGGGTGCTTCAAAAGTAATTAGTATGTATTCAGTTAATGACTTGTCACTATAGCTTTATTTTAGTAAAAGAAAGAAAAAAACTGTTTCACATACTTTCAGTTTTCAGCTGTAGTCAATAAGGAATTATAAGCAAGAACTTTTTTAATAAATATAAATTTCAAGGGATGTCAATACAAATATAAAATTATAGACCCTCAGTATCCAGCTTTATCAGACTATTGCTGTCATCTTAATTACAAATCTTCAACTGGCATGAGATGTACACCCATAGAGTAGGTGTCCTAGAAAAAGCAATGAGAAAGCTAACGGGAAGGTTGTCAGCTTATGTTTTTTGAGGGGACAGAAATTCTTATTGTCAAGTGAAACTTGAAAGCTCGATGTATAAATTGACAGTTTGAGGGAACTGAAGACTTCACTTGACAGAAAGTCTTATGTAGGTATTGTAGGCAGATATGAACTTCTAAAGATGTTTTAAGGGGTGGATCTATACTGGAAATTCCTGTGAGAGAGATGTTGGGAGGATGTGAGAAGCAAACTGAATGTAGTATGTTGAAAATACCAAAAGGTAAGCCACTCAAGATGCACACACTACTAGTGCAACAGTATTTTGTGGGTTTTTTCCTGAATGGCAATAAAGACGTCAGAAAATTATGGACTCAGTAGAAGAATATATATGGATGTATGCCGGGTTTTCTGGCTACTACTCAAACCCTTGAAATAGTGTGTTAGATACAGAAATTTTCAGGGCTCTTCTCTGCACCACCCCCCCTTGCCAGCTTCCATTCCCCCTTCACTAAATTACAGAAGAGATTATCTTTTACCTGTAGTGTCTGTGAGAGACAGACTGTGGAAAAAACCCAGATCACTGCCCCAGGAAAGCTGATAGTCTGCAGCATAAGCCTAAATTGTCTTAATGGGTTTTATACTGCTAGATAGCAGGCATTCTGCTCTATGACAACTCTACTTTGGAAACTCACTGAACAGACCTAATGGAAAGGGATGTAAAGTTTAGTGATTGTTAAACTGTGATGCTGAGAGACAGCACCCTTGAGGTAAAGTCCTCCAAATGAACTGCAACTGCAGAACAATGGCAGATAAGGAAATCTGTCATATAACTACTAGGATCTGACATTACTCTTGACTGGCAGAGGAGAAGATAAAAACACTTTGTGGATTCCTACAGTCAGAAGCAGAATTTCCCAGTTTAGAGAGAATCTAAAGTGCTTTTTGTATGTGCATGTTTTATCTTTGTAAATACCTGATTATATTGATGTGCAATGAAGTCTATTAAAAAGGCCATGTCAAATACTCATAAACCTTTAAATAAACAGTGACAAATTCTTTGGCACAATTTCTATTTTTATTTTTTTTTAACTTACGAGAAGATGACAGTATCTTTTTTCCATTTACCTGCTGTTTGAGAACTTCTGCAAGGATATCACAGATTCTCCCTGACCTTGTTCCAATGCTATCCTTCATTTTGCAGTGAATTGTGGAAGGTGTGATAGTATGCAAATGTCAGAAGACTAAAGCTGTAAATAGGGACAATTTTACTATTCAAGTTCACGCTAGGTTTAATTGAGTGCCAAGCACTTGAGCTGGACTGCTCAAAAAGTTTGGCTTCACAAGCAGGTAGGGATTGCTTGCTTTGTTCAGCTGCTCTTTTTAAAGCAGAGCAGGAACTTTTCACCAGCCTCAAAATTAACAACCCATAAACTGGCATATTACAAACGTCATCTTATGACATGTTCTAAATGAAAAATCTATGTGAAGTTATGCATTTCAGTAGGTTTACTAGTGAACTCTGATATGAAGACCCTTTCATTGAAACCTTTCCTTTAGACACCAGGTACTCTGTAATCTGTAAAACTGAAGTTGGATTGAAGTTTCACTGTTCTGTATGGAAGCATAATTCATGATGTTACTGTGAAGATGAAGAAGGAGGATATCTGAGATTTTTTGAGAATTTTATAGTCCTAATAGTGTTCAAAAAGGGCTTGCATGGCACTAGGAGTTCTGTTTCTGAGATACCACCATGATAAATAACTAATTAAGATGTCTTCGTGAGTAGTTTTTTTTAGAGCAGTCCCTTTAGAAAACAGGAGATCAGACTCCTAGTTGATGTCCTTCGATATTGTTCCATGGTTTCAATAGAAATATATGCATGTATATATATATAATACCTTCTGAGATTTTGCTCTGTGTTTCTAGGAGGTTCTTCACTGAAGTGCATCAAGGTGATCTGGGAGCGTTTCTATAGATCAGGCTGAAAGGATCACTGTGTGCTTCAGGTTGTGGTTGTGGTTATAGAATAGGCCTTTTTCTTTTACATTTGGAAATGTTTGGGTTTTTTTCTGTTTAAGAAGAGGTCTAAGAAATTGGGTGCTTTATATCAAATTGGAACTATCCTAGACAAATTCTCAACACTTACTTTTATATGCTTTATATACTTTAATATGTTTCTGACTATGAAATAAAATGCATCATCTCAACAAAATAGCTTCTTTTTTACTGCTGTTTCACTCTGCAAAGCTCTTCTGCAATATGTTTAACTTCCCAGTAGCAATTCAGCTCAGTTAATATACTACAAGTGCAGAACTTGTATTAAATCTGCAAAATGACTGCTCACCCAAAAATAATCTCACGAAAGAAACTCTGCTAAAATCTTTTAACATATCCTAATAAAAGTATGTAACAGGTTTAGAAAGTTTTAAAGAAATGCTATGGAGCTGTAAAGTATTTCCAGAATTTATTTTATTGCACTTTTTAGGTGAGCAAGGTATGAGGACAGTTGCTGTAGCTGTGAGAGGCACATCTTAAGGAGACATCAGCTGAGTGGTATAACAGCTGAACTGAACTTTTTCTAGACCTCCTCCACAGTCCCATCCAGGGCTGACATCACTATCCCTTCACATGTCTGATGGAACATACCTTGACCTCTCATTCTCCCACACTACCAGGTAAGTAGGAGAAGTTAAGTACAAGTTTGCTCTTGTGGCGTTCCCCAAGCACTGTGTTTTGGTGCACTGCCTAGAGCAGACAGGCTGCAGTGCCATAGTTTTGGGGACTGCTGCTTCCATAGCAACAACAGATCTTTTGTGCTCTTGCCCTGAGGAAGCTTCTTCATGAGATATGATTAAAAGAATATGCTTACTTAAAAGCATAGATTTGCAGTACTAAAGCTACACATGCAAAAAAAAAATGCAATGCATTAAGATTATATTTAATAAGGATTTCTCTCAGCTTTTAAGGTTGTTGTATCCTGGGGAAATTGGAACTACGTCCTTCCTGCTTATTTTCTGAAACAAGTCTAAAAAGAGGTTTGTAGAAAAGTCTCACTGGATGATCTGTTGGTCTTTAGCCTCAGATAAAAAAGCTTTACTCTCTTCTTTATCTACCTTCCCTTTCTACCACCTGTACTGGAACATGGCTTGCTATTGCTGGGGTTTAAGTTGTTTTCTTCTCTTTTCCTTCTCAAGGTCTTTTGAAACATATATGCTTTAATTTATATATTTCCAACTTGGCAAATCTTTGGGATTTTTTGTGTATTTATTTGAGGCCATTTCAGATATGACTGAAATTTTTACAGATTTTGTTAAAGTATTTGTTTACTACACATATTTCTTAGGCACTGCTGAAATTATTTTTTTTCTGCAATACGTATGTTTAAATTACATCTTGAATTTTCAGTTAATGAGGAGAAAAAAAACCATCCCCTTCTTCATTTCTGGTAACTCAGGAGACTTGTTAGACTGAGTGGTATCTTATGCATTGGGGTGCTCATGCATTTATTTCATGAAGGAGAAACACACCATACCAACAAGATTGGCTTCCTACATCAAGCTAAAGTCATGGAACAAGAAAGAAGAGATGGCTAAAAATTAGTAGACCAAAAAGTTTGCTTGTCTAGTATTTTCATGGACATGCATGTGAAATAAAGTGGGAATTAACCTAGTTCTAAGACTGCTGGGGTGTGGAGGAACAGCTTCCAGGTGTGCTCATTCTCCCACTGCACTGAGCCCTTTCATTGGAAAGCCAGACTAGTCAAGCTAGATCTCCAATACCAGACTATTCTGGCAAAGCATGCAAAGGATGTTGTTTATCCATACCATGGTGAAAGAACCAAAAGCCATAGGCAAGATTATGAGTATAATCATTTTAAACCTGGAGTCTTATTTCTTGACAGTAGCATCTGTAAAGATAAAGCAGCTGACTAACACTTGTACAAACTTTCACTGGCTCCTCTTTGAATGTGGAAGAATTTCTCTACATTTTCAGTAGCTCTACTCAGCAGATCATCATGAATGAAGAAAGAGTATTTTTATCATCATCTCTGCTTCACTGAAATTTTAGATAAATAGAGCATGCATTATATTTTCCTCCGTCCACTTTCTTGTCACTCATTCGTTTAGCTGCTATCCATATTATTTTTTATAGCTGCATCTTGTGAAATTCTGGATGTCTGGCATCTGTAAGACTTGATGCTGCAATAATTAGCATGGAATGATGCAGAAAATTGTTGAGCAGACTTAAAAATAATTTTATAAACATCTTATGATAACTGAATTATCAATATCTCTTTCCTTACAGAGAAACTTCAGCTTTAGTTGGTACAACTTAATCCAAATAATGTTATAAAGACAGATGAAATAATGGGTACATATTAATGTTTTTTTTTAAAAAAAATCACCTGCCTGGTGTATGGTTTCTGCATATAAAACTATACGATGGAGAAAATAAAGATGCTTTCTCTTTTCAGCATTGGGCAGATAATCATACAGAAGTTTTTCAAAAGACTGGTATCTCTAAGTTTCAGTTAGCATCTGTGGCATTCTATAAACCTTCCAAGCACACAGAGGGCACTCATTGTTCCTTCAAGAGAAATTTTCTAATCCTGGATTACTATGACAGGCAAGGATTAAGAAACTAGTTTGGCAGAATGATCTTTTTGCGTGTTTCCTAACTTCTCTGGAGAGAACACAGAATATAAACTTAGAGGTCTACTTTGTTATTTTTTTTTCCCCCAGAGATTAAAGAAATTCTAGGGAGTGTTGCAAAGGGGTTATTAGCTCTTCTGGCTCAGGAATGAAACTTCAGTGATAGAACCCTGTGAGAAAATGGAGAAAAGCTTGTTGAGTGTGGGGTTTTTGTGAGATGTTTTGTTTGTTGGGGTATTTTTTGGGGGGGAGGGGGCAATTAGGGTTTTTTATTGTTAGGGCATTTGGATTTTTGTTATTGTTTTGGTTGTGGTTTTTTTTTGTTTTTGTTTGGTTTTGTTTATTTTATTTTTTTTTTTATTTTTAAATCTTCTGCTTCCAAGGATACTGTTGGTTCATTCAACCCTCCATATGTAAACTTCATGTTGTGTGGTATTTGCATAAACATAGAATTGAGAGGAGGGAAAAGATAAAGTTGATCTTCTGACAGACAGTGACATTCTTTGCCCTTGGCCCCAGATGCTGTGTGAAAGAATGAAAGGCAGGATGCTGGTGTGTTTGTGGCAGTGGAGGTGGTGGTATTTGAGTTGGTGGTGTAGTTATCTACACATACTTCTAAGTATCTGTTGATCTTAAAATGTGTTGTTCACCTGCAAAGATATCACTGGTGGGCACATGTGGAAGTGCCTCTGCAGCGTGCTGTGGAGTGGGAGGGAGATGTGAGTGCAAATGGACTGTCCTCCCAAAAGGCAGAGATTACGGAAGTGGGTGAGACAATCACATGGTCATCAGCTTAACAGTATAGCTGAATTTTCAAATGTTGCAGTAAAATAATCAATTGCCATAGTTTTAGAAAACATGTAGCATTGTTTTGTTCTCAGTTTTCTTCTGAACAAATTATTTTATGACTATTTGAATTACACATTTAAAATATTTATCAGTAACCTCTAAAAACCAAAAGATAGAGTAGGAAAAAAAAATAGTGGCAAAAAAGTACAGACACTCTTGATTAAATGCAGACATCCTGAAATGAACAAGGAAGGAAAGAAACACCCCAAAAAACCTATTGGAGAAATGTAGAGCACTGTAAATGATCTCAGACAAATATAACTGTAATAGAATAAGCTTATCCTGACTCAATCCACTAATCCATATTTATTCATGTAAAAAATAGAGTTCAGACACTCATATTTAGTTTATGTCTTTTTGCCGGGATGCATATGAAAGACTGCTAAATTTGTTTATATAAAAATTCCAACGTTTCATACATTTTCATCAGAAGTAATAAATAGGAGTTCCCTCTCTATTTGCTTTTAGTGTAAAGAAACAAAATTATTTTAAGACTCATTCCTATTTAAAATTTTGCATAAGTACAGATCTTCAAACTGAATTATAATTTCCATTCAAACCATGGAGTAAAGAATCATATATGCATATATATACACACATATGTATACACACACACACACAAGCTGAATGGATTTCATAGACAAGTACTACTATTTAGTCTCAATGTCATTGTATCATCCCCACCATGTAACCACGTAACTGGAATTAAAAATGCCAGTTTCCCAGGACAAGTTATTTTATGCAACCCTGCAGAGGTGTAACACACTGCGTATGTTACTGCGTGACTTGCTTGTGTCAGGCTGACCTTCACGAGGTAGTAGAGCATGGTTTCTTTTCTGATTAACTGGCTACAGATCACCTCAAGAAGAGGAATGAAGCCACTTTCAGAGAAAATTAACACCACCACTTTCAGCTCCTGGTATTCAGTCAGATAAGTACTGATGTTCATTATTAAAATTGGGAAAATGTATGTTCCATCTGAGTCCAGTTTTCAAGTGTTTATTACTCATTTTTTTTGAAATGTCAGATATTACTACAAATGGTCTTGTAGTAATAATTGATTAAATCACAAAGAAACCAGCCAAAGCTGTGTAGCCTTTTCAGTAAAAGCAATTGTTTATTCCAACTATGTTCTCCAGAACAGTCTTTCAAAATTAACATTGGAATTCTTTATTCCAGATTGCTATGTGTAATTGTCTTTCATGAGTTGTCCTTTCCATTCTTTTATATTCCCTTTCTCTTTGTTTCAATTATTTTTCACCTCAGTACTTTCTCCTTTCCAAATTGTCTAATGCAAGCTAAATTATCCAAAACATATAAAGACTTAGAACTTCAAATTAAGCACCCTAATTTATCCATTGTGAATTTTTGCCATATTACTTAAAATGTATGAACAGAAAAAATCACAGATGAAACCACAAATTTCAGTCCTGCTTTCATTGATACACAGCTACTAGAAAGAAAAGTACCCATACCGATTGGAGTGATATATACATTGGCATACTCAGGGACTGATCAGACCCTTGATGAAAAAAGGCTGACCCAACTGGTGTGTTATTTCAGCTAAGCTCAGTCTCTTATAAATACACTAAAGAATTTAAGATATCAGCAGATACCGTATGAATGAATATTGTGGAAAATATCTTTCCATTAATCTGACAGAATTACTGCATAGGAAGTTTATCAGGGTGAGGTATATAAAAGCCAGTGTTATATAGCAATGTTCCTTTGGATTTTTACATATAAGTAGTGGGCCATAAGTATTTATGTGTGTGCGTGGTTCATGTGCTGCTGCTCATTTTATCATCTTTTCCCATCTGCAAGGAAAACAAGTAACCACCTTTTTATCATGTTTATTGTCCTTCTAGTGCTTCTTTTTCTACTGGCACTACTAAGGTGTCCATCTCTAAACTTTCATACACAAAAACCTGGGAGGCATTAGATAAAGTAGTCTGAAGAGATTATCTCAATTTACTGCAAACATACAGGGTCTGATTCCAACATGTTTTTTATGCAGCCCCTCCACTGAATGCTGTCTTAAATAAATAAAGAACACAAAATTTTTAAGATGAAAGAATCTGGCTTATCATGCCTCAACTTGACTAGTGTTCCAGGGAGGGTCTGAAGGGATGTGGAAGCTGAAACTGAGACACTGCTAAAAGCTTAACCCAAACAGTAGTTTTGTTACCAAAAGTGGCCAAGTAAACAGGAAAAATAAAGCAAGAGAGAGAGAAAAGAGAAAATAAGCCCCCAGGGACAAACACCCAAATTGCCCAGGTGTTTCCCATGGAGTTGTCTTACTGATGCCCAGAATGCCCAATCTCCCCAGAGCAGTGGCTGCATCCTCAAGGGTCAACAGGCTCAGAGGTGAAGGCGGGCGCCCCGACCAAAAGGCAACATGGTCCTGCCATGTGAAGTGAGTGAGCCCCAAGGCATAAACCATCTGCCTTTTACCTAAGTTGCCCAAGGGACATCTACCTGAGTAAGTGTGGCCAGGACCACCCAGATAAAGGTCCCTGGCAACGCCCCTCCCGCCCCGCCCAGTTATATGATTGGTACTTCTCTGTGCAGGTGTGGGTTTCTCTGTCCTTGTGCAGTATACTTTAGAGGGTCTTCATTAACTAGGTCTGGGGGTTTACTTCATTCTCCTCCTCCTCTCTTTCTCTTTCAAGTGCCCTTGGAGGGCCATCAGGCAATAGTGAGAGCCCAATTAATTTTAGTTTACTCAGAAATGTCTCCTTCAAGGCCAGAGACTGCCTTTGTCAGCCTGTTTTCCCATAAGTTGGCAGGAGAAGCACAACTCCTCACAGGTGGCTGGGCCAAACACACACCAACAATATTAGCATCTGATTCAGCCCGAATACCACTAGTCAGTGAAAATAGTTAGTGGGTGGCTTACAGGAGATGACGTACAGAAAACTTTTATAGTGTGTTTTTTTAGTTAGGATTAAAATGGAAACATGTGAAGAAGTGTGGGGACTCTACTGATGTGCAGAGATAGATGCTTTGAGCTTCCCTACCACAAATGTGGCATGTATCCATACTTTGCTAACCTATATGGATTACTTGAGGATTTGTAAAATATAGGCACAAAATTGACGCTACAAAAGTTTGCATACAGATACTTCTGAGGACAGCAAAAGATTGGCTGGGAATTTGTCATGAACTATTGATTTCCAGGGTGCTTTTTCTGCCAGTGTAGAACTCCTACTTGAGATTAGCAAGTATATGGCAACACAGATAACTAAGTTGCTCAAATTCCAAACATTCATTTATTTTGCTGCATTTTATCATACCAACATTGGTTGCTAAAAGCCTATTATGCAGCTAAGGGGAATCATGAAATGGTCAACTGCTAATCATTACTAAGACTGTGAGTTCAGACCACACAACTTGGAATGTTACTGTGCAAAATTGTTTCTGCCTGTGATACAGGTCAAATGATAGCCACCATCCACAATGGAGTTCAGTTGTATATGTTGCTGATTGCTAATCCATGAGTGATGGAGGAGGTGATAAAAAGGCAGCAGAGAATAAAAAAAATCAGGTTTGTTGCAGTAAGTTTTCAGATGGATCAGTAATACATTACAGCTGAAACCAATATACTTTTCAGTGCTGCAAAGCTGATATGTGATGGGAGAGATTTGTAGTTCTTTGCTTGATCTCCATGAGCTCCTCTCTGTCTTTATAGCATTGCATAGGCTATAGAAAGCATTGGTGAAACACGGGTTTCAAGTAGCATAAATTGATTTTACTATTTTGACCTTGGCTGAGTTACAGAGACTCAGACCAGCTGTTGAAACTATCTGGATCCTTAACTGATACAATTTGTCATTTACAGGGGAGTTTGATAGAGAGAAACAGCTTTCCTGGTTACTGTAGCCGGGACCAGTTTATCACTGTGTGGGTGTGGCCAGGACTGTATTCTGCACCCTCTATGTCATTCCTCATGAACTGTTAATAATGGAACGTTTGCAGCAGCTGCCCAGGACACACCTGATGCTTCAGACTACAAACTGGGTGCTTAAGAACTCTGTGAGATGGGAAAGCTTCCTGTCTTCAACACCAATGACTGAGGAGTGAGAACTCCCCTCTGGGAAGGCCTTAGCACCTTCACACCCAGCCTGAGGAGTCATGTTTTGTAAGGGGCCATCAAGGATTCAAAAGATATTCCATGACTCACAGAGTAAATCACACACTGTGAAACTCCTCACCCTTGGGCAGGTAATGGGCATTCCCACCTAAACCTAAGCATATATAATCTTGGGGTTTGGGGACTTCTGGTACCACTCATTGGACCAAGAGGAGGACCAGGACCTCAAGAGGACTGTGACTGTCATCCTCACCAACAGGTTTCTTTTTCCCTTTCACTTTGTCCTCTGGGGGTCACATGGTGCTTAGCAAAGGGGGTCCATTCTGTTTGTGCCCCAGGGTGCTGTTTTTGTGGGATAAATGTGGGGCTTTTTTCTCTGTATCACTGTACATACTGTAATCTTCTTATTAAATTGTAATTCTGACTTGTAATCTTGTTTTGAGTTGGGTTCACTTCTCCCAGTTTACCTTTAAACCAGCACATCAGCCTGGTTGCAGGTTTTTCTATGTGCCCATAAATGCATGCATGCAGGTAGGCACCCGAGCATGGGATGATTTTGAGTTGGTGTGTATTTTCTGTTGATTCACAAAGCCAACAAATTTAGCTTTACTGAGACAGTTTAATACTTTCTTGTATTGTTCTAGTCATGTTCTCAGTGCTGGTAAATGAGGGCTGATTTTCTAATGTGTGGTTTGGCTCAGTTATTTTTCAGAGCTCATTCATCTATTGGTGCCAAATAAAATTTTTCCTGCTTTGACATACTTCAAAATACATTTTTCATACACTCCCCCATAGCTGAAGATAAGATACAAAGAAAAAGTGAACTGAGATGGAAAGCATTTACCTTCTTTCTCTTTGTCACTGACTGGAAGATATGATCATGCAGCAGCTGTCTCATCATCAAAGCATTTATTTCCCATTGAGATTTCTATTGACCTCCACCAAAGCTTTGTTTACAGTGAGTGCAATGAGCTTTCAGTGCATTGTTTTGTTCCACCATATGGGACAGGTCCTGCAAACAAAAAGATTGCTTAGGTCTCAGACCTGAGCATGAAAGGCATTAATACCAGCACACTGCCAAAAGCAAAGGGATTGTTTATATGCTTTGGAAGGATCTCATTTTGTGAATTTACTGCATGGGTTCCCTGTTTATTTTGTTTTCCTTTCTTGTGGTGTTGTAGCATTTTATTTCTCTGTCCAGCTTTTCTTCTCGCAATCAAATTCCTTTGTGAGGATCAGAAAACTGCTGTCAGATTTCTCACTTCCTGCAGCTAATTTTTATTCAATTGGGAACAGGTTTTGAGCAAGGCTGCATGGTCCAGTGGTGGAAAGCAGATACTGACAAAGATTATTCTGTTTTCTTTTAAGCCTTTGTGATTGGGTTGTGAAGGGTTAGATTCTGTCTGACTTGGTTTCACACAGCCCCATTACTTTTGTTGTTTGGTTTGTAACACTTAAAGCTTTTATTATTTTGCTGTTACATCAGTGTACTTTATAGGCAAAATATTTGAAATCTAGAGGGTCTGGCTAAAATGAGACCCACAGGCCATGAGGGAAGATCTTATTTACACTTGATAAATCAAGCCCTAGTTCTCCATTCTTGAAGAAATCTGCCCTTCTCCCTCATCATCCACTCGACGGTCTCTCCAGTGTCCCACAAGAAGGGTATACTACTGGAGTAAGGGAAAGGTGAAACCGCCAGTGAATGTCAGGGGATGAAAAGGCTGCAGGAAAATACAGAGGCTTTGGTAACAGCCAGAAGAAATTGAGTCAGGCAGTTTATAGCCTGGTGTACAGTTAGGCATTTTCCCCAGAGAGCAGTAAGTGTTGCTAACATATCCCAAGCCTCAGCTGGTGGTGCCTCAATGACCATGACTGCTCTCTTGGGAAGATGCAGTCACAGTTGAAGCTATGAGAGATAGAAAACCCAGGTTTATTACTAGCAAATAAACTGAACAAGGGCTATAACCAGGGGTTTATTTTTTTGTTTTTGTTTGTTACTAATCTATAGGCATTTTGCAAAAGTTGTAAGGCATCCAATCCAATTTGGAATGGATGCCAGGGATTAAGTGTTCTGGAATAGGGAATAACATATTAACTAGAAATATAGCTGGAACAGCCTCAGCCACGTGGCCGGCCATGTGGGCAGATGGGGGCTGCCATGTTGCCCAAAACTCCACCCCTGGCATGGGGTGGGACATGGCAGAACCAATCTGAGGAAAGGGAACGCTCCTCAGGTTACGTTAGTGGGGTGGGACCTTGAAAACTTTCAAAAGCGGGATTTTTGACTCAGAAGGTGTGCTTCTGGGGATCCTGTGTGACCTGGGCACCGAACATGTGTTGAAATTAAATTTTCCTGTTTGTTAGAGTTCTTTTGTTTCACAGATATTTGCCATTTTTCTAAATTTAATAAAAGAGATTTTTCTCACAAGGCAGAGCTGACCTTTGCACCCTCTCATCCATCCTGTGCGTTGTGATGCCATAGAGAAAGATGTAACATCAAGCAGGCTTTCTGCCTTCCTCTGCATTCAGTGTGTCTCTTTCATCAAACCTGTCCCCAAAGGAGTTTTTGCTATATTCATGCATCTCCTATCGGACAGTAAATATATCCCTGACCTTGATGGTAGCTCAGGTCTACCTGTGCTGCAGGACACAGGTAGTTTCCAGAGGGAAGTAAAGAGTATTTTACACTTCCTATTCTTTAAGAAGATTACTGTGGAAGGTAATTTGTGGCTTTAATTACAAAGGAGATCCAGGGTCTGTGAGGAGGTGTCAAAATTGTGCTGCCCGCAGGGCTCCAAAGGGAGCCAGTAGCTTGGGAGTGATCAGTGCAGGTGCGTTCTGTATGAAACACATTGACAAATTTTTCACAAAGGATTAAATCAGTAGATGACAAGTGAATGTGATACATTGGAAAATTGCTACTGTGGCTTTTTCAAGTGAACATAATGCCTCAGAAATGGTCTGGGTTTCTTTGAAAGCAAAATAAGTAGTTGGTGAATCAGGGGATGAGCTAGATAAAATTATTGAGCATTCTAGAGGCTATTGAAGAAATTGTCATGTGGAAACCTTCTCACAGATTAATAGCTTGTTACGAAGACCTGCTTTGTACTACTAAGTTTTGTGTTTTTCTGCTGCCCATCTTTCTCTAGCAATGGCTAGAGGTAGATACTGGGGTGAATGATTAGATTTTTGGGTCTAATGTAATACATCCATTCTTATGATTTTGGTATCTGCACCATTTGAAAACTTGATGTTTGAAATCTTGTCTTATTTTGGCTGAAGTGTAATACTTCTTATATCTAGAAATACTTTTGCCTGAACTAAAGTAAAGTATCTGGCGGAGAGAAAAATTTGATTTATTGTCTTAAATCGAGTATAATAGGTATAGAAAGCTTAACTTTTATTAAGGAATGCTCTTTTACTGAGAGACTAGTTAAGGAATTAAACTTTTTACTGCAGAAACTGAGTACACACCAGCAATAATAATTAATATCCATGTCAGTTGGAACATTGCATTGAAGTAGAAATAATTTAAGATTAAGACATTTCAGGCATGGTTAATGATTTTAATTTGGTGGCAATTTTTTCCAAGCATCATTGTAACTTTTTTTGAGAGTAATTTTAAATAACCTAATGGTCTAAATGACGTGAAATTCTGAGGTTTAGCATACATTATGACTGTTATTTGAAGAGCTTTTCCGAGACATTTTCAGTCTGGGTTGAATGTTATTTTAGTACAAGAATACTTTCTAATCTCTGTTGTTAAGAAACAACTGTTGTATTTTTAAATACCTTGTTAAAGGTTTTAAAATATATTAGGATGCCATCTAAGCTTTTATTTTTTACCCACAGAGAGGTTGTAGAAACCTCTAACCTAGCTGAAGAGACTAATGAATTAAAAGTATAACATCAGAATGTGCTGTGTATGTGGATACTTAGTGCTTGTGCTGGTGGTAATCCTTGCAGGGCCTAATTTATTTTGACAGTGGCAGGTAGCTAAGGATGTTGATTAGAATTTATTCCAAGAATTCACTTTTGCTTTACTTTCATGTATCTTACGAAATGCTAAAATGGAGTTTGAGAAATATTAACCGGACATTGTTAACATGTGCTAGCAGTGTGATTGTTGATTAACTGCTGTAGTATTTGCAGTGTGAAATGTAAGAGAACTTTAAAGCTGACTGTACTAACATTTCTACTAAGTATTTACTGAGCAAATTGAATTCTATTCCTTCAATATGACCTGGCATAACTAATCTTGACTGAGGTTCAATTTACTTGAGTGGAAATGTCTTATTATGAGCACTGTTTTGAGGACAGGTTGTGGAGGTGGATGCTGTGTTCTCACAATGAGCTTGATGTGCTGTCAAAATTCATCTAGACTTGGTTGCTAGCAAGAACTGTAGACCTAGTGTTGAAATCCATTTGTCCTCAGACTGTATAAGTGAGATACAAGCCAGTATTTCCTTATGGGGAAACCACCAACAAATCACCCCGAACGGAAACAGCAAACCACAAAAAATGAATGGGAGATGGAGAGAAATAAATCAAAGAAGACCTATCCTCGACTAGGAAAGGAACCAGCCTAAGTGGACCCCAGCCTGATGTTTCTGAAATTTTTTTAATGTTCTTATAGAATAGATAGATATCAATTGTATTAGAATAGTTAATATTACATTTCCATTGTTGGACTG
>JAWWMP010000116.1:10371209-10383544 GCA_035047865.1 Dendrocincla tyrannina
CGCCTGCTTAATCCCTTGTTTGGCACAGTTGCCACCCCCTTTTACCTTGCTTGTCACGCTCCGCCCTAACTCTGCCCCAAACTCCTCCCTAGTTCCAGAACCCTATATAAGTCCCGTGCTCCCTCAATAAACTGGCCATTCCTGCTTCACACTCACCTGGAGTGGCTCGTCCTTTTTACCCTCGTGGAACATGACATTTCTTCTGCTCCTCTCATGGTGTTCCTGGAAAGAACCAGTCCCATGAACATATGCTGTTTTAGGCCACAAACCAGCAAAAGTTCATTTGCAAAGAGGAGCTGTGCAGTCTGTTTTAATACAAAAGTTAGCATGTTCATGACAAATGCCCTCTCTTGCTTAAATTTGAGAAAATATAGGTATTATCAGTACCTCTGCATTGGAGGTATGTTGGATGTAGACCACATCATCTAGGGCATCTTCTCAGTATTGACTGATGCAGGACTTCTGAAATGAAAGTCATCAGTCTGTATGAAGAGTAGACACTAAACCTGAACTTGATGAAAAATAGCTTTAAATAAAGAAGTTAAACTTTCGCAATAAAGGTTTGATTTTTCAATGATATTTCTATTCCAATTCAGGTTTTCAAGTCCTACTGCCTTGGATACATGTTATTAGCTTTTCCAAAGCAGCCAAGCAACCCTTAGGGTTGAAGGCAGCTTGCACAGATGGGTCACATATTTCTTTGATAATATGGCAGTGCAACATTTCTTAATATCTACTGAAAATGATTAATGTCTGGTATCAATTACAGCAGTAGTAGCTGGAATTGCCCACTCTTCTCCCTTCCTTCTCAGTATGTGGAGAAGAATCTGATCTAGAGGGATTATATTTTATCCATAGATTCATTTTCTTTTTTTCATTTCATGAAATAACAATGACAGTAGTTGATGGTAAGATGAGGTAAACATATAGAATCACCATTGGATTACTGATGGAAGTGTTTTATGGAGATAATGTCACATATGTCAAATTACCTGTGGCTCTTGTGGTCCCTATGGGACCCTTTCATAAAATGTCAGTGACTTTTTAATATTAAAAACTAGGAAATACAAATTACTGTCTTTTGTGTGTTGTGATGCTTATTTATTTACAGAAGATGAAAATGTATATAAAAGGGCAACGCATTCATATAACAGCATCCAGGAATATAATTTGTCTAAACATCAGTGTTAAACAGAGTCTGCTCTCTACTCCTTCTGCCAGGTAAACCAATGCAAGGGGTCAGTCGGGTTGCCAGGGAGGGAGGCACAGGTTCTGCTCTGCTTGCTCCAAGCATGGGGTCCCAGGGAGTTCCAGCTTGGGTGGAGTCGGGAGGAGCGGCTGAGGTAGGACAGTGTCTTAGGGGGTGAGCTTTTTCAAGGGGGCAAGTGTAAGGCTTAACATAGATCTCTATGTGTATTCAGGCTGTGCAGTGGTGCGTGGGCACACAGGTCTCTATAATAGGGGTAGAATTAAAGCAAAAGCCTCTAATGTGTTTGTAATTGACCTAGAGATGGAAACAGGCTCTCTGGTTTTCCTTCACTGGCCCTTTTCTCAAAGCAAAACTTTAAAGGCCTTGATGGCTGGATCTTCTTTCTGAGGTTATTTCTGGATGCAGGTATAAGTGAAACATGAATAGCATAGAAACCTGCTGTGGAAACCATTGGAGAGCACAAACCTGTCTAAGACATCAGAATGATCACTTTGTGCAGGTTGGTTTTAATATGCTTTGTCACTTTGCATATAGTGAAATGTCAAATTTTAGGCCTTCATTCATATTTTCACAATCTGTTTTTTAACAACACAAATAGCTGTTTATAAGAGCTACACTTCCCTCTTTACTGTGTGTATCTTGTGCTGCCAGTTTTTAAACAGTGAATGCAAACCTGCTAACTTCCCCTCCCCACTACAAAGCTGTGACTATTTGGAGAAATATCAACACTTAGAATGTAATATCCTTTTGTCCTAAACTGAACAATTTTTCTCCCATTTTATTTAATCTCTAGGTCAACTGTTCTAGTAAGAGTCCTTCTTACAGAGTAAATAGCATAAAAGCCTGCTTACAAGAGCTTTTGCCCCATATTCTCACATAATATTAGCTGGCAGGCAGTAACTTCTGTAGCTATCCTATGAGGGTTTTGGTGACAATGATAAACCTCAGGCTAATTTTCTGAACAGAATCAGTCAGCTTGAGCAAGTCTTGTTTGAAAATTAGATAATGATGATCTTAGCTGTAACATTTTAAATTACATAGTAAATAAAGAGCTGGATGATTCTTCATATAGTTGCCTCTTAATTATCATCTCCAGTGACAGTAACGGGATATGTTGATGTTTATGATGAATATAGAGGTTGTTCCAAAATGTCTTTAGGTGACAGTCTGGAAAATCTACATTTGCTTATACTGTGCAGAATAACATCTGTTTTTCTGCCTTTCTTGACAATAGACACTATATTTTATCATGACATAAATTTCCCAAGGGACAGTAGGTATTGATGCATAAATTGCAAGATTTTTGTGTGTGTGTGTGTGTTTTGTTGTCTTCTGAAAAAGAGGTTTTATATGTTAAAAATAAGAAGCTGAGCTTGGAAGAAGTCAACAGCCTGTTAGATGTGATCCACCATAACCAGAAGGGAGGCTTCAAGCTGGTCTCAACTGCACTTGTTGACCAGTGCCCAAATGGTTTAAATTAGCAGTTGTATGCTTCTAGATATTTATATGCTCTGGAATGAATACAAAAGAACGTGCAGGACACCTTTCTCCTCTGTATTGCTGACAAGGGCTCCTGGAAACAGGCAAGCGTGTTCACTACTGTCAACAGGGGAGATCATCTGTTAAGCTAGAATAACCATCTCAGCAAGTAAACACCTTAAACACCTTAAACACCTTAAAATGTTACTCTAGTAATGCTACCTACCCTTGAGAAAGAAGAGAGATGCCTTATTAGAAATGTTAGTTTTGAAGTGAGTGCAGTATCTATCTGTTTGATACACTAAATAATCTTTTGGGACTCATGATTACCAGAGACATCAGTATTCAGACCTGTTTTGTATAACTTTGTTCCTGCAAAGGACATATCAGTGTGATCGATGTGACGTATTCATCATACTGCACACTAATATACCAGACTAATGCCTTAAATCATCACTCCAAAATATCCTTCCTATTGTGGGGAGAGACAGTGTTCAGATAGAGCTCTAAACTGGGTCTGAATCTGGGCTGGTAGCTATGTGCTTGTGACTGATAACATCAAGGATCTCCAGCTACAGCCTCTCCTGGTCTTGTCCAAAGCTCCTCCAAAATACAAACCTTTCTGAACTAGTGCCTAAGTTTAATCAAAATTTCATGGGAGCAGGTTTGTAACCACAATCCAGAATGTGACTCCCAGCATAGAAAAGCTCAGAAATTGGGAGAGGCAGATGGAAGTCCTGGTAACTGTAATCCTAATTTACTCTTCCTGTCTCTAAGGACTGGATAGGGAAAATTACTTTATCCATGGCTGAGGGACCACATTACTTAAGACCTTGGTGTTCAGAACTCACACTTTGGCTTTGCTGTGAACCAGTCAGAGTTTCAAAACCCAGCCTCCCAATGAGATCAGTCAAAAAGCCCAGGGAGAAAGCAGAAATATTGTGTAAGGCTATGACAAAAAATTTCCTGTACACTTAGCTATAATTGTGTGGCATCTCTGGGCTGCAGGTTGTCATAACTAGGGCATTTTGCAATATAATTTTGTCAGGAAACATTGTTTGCAGTGAGTAAATCACCAACTTTTGGGGCCGAGAATATGTAATTTAATCCTATTAATTTTTTTTCCCCTCATTTACAGCAACACCAGCAGCAAGAAAAACAGTGATTCTGTGCCATTAAAGTTTTCCAGATGCAGTCTTTGCCAGAGACTACACAAGCACTGCTATTAAGTCTCCCTGAAAGACTGCTTTGAGCAGCAGAAAATGTGCTATATTTTCTGGATGTCCCCATAAGGCTGAATGTGAAATTAGACTTCCTGTCTCAAAGCAAAGCATGCTTTAATGAGCCAATAAATAGTAGACATCAGATGTGATACTGAGCTATTGAGAAATATACATCATGTGCTTTTCATAGAATTACTTAGGCTGGAAAGGACCTTTAGGATCTTTGAGTCCAACTGTTAACCCAGCACTGCCAAACCAACACTAAACAATGTCCTTAAGTGCCATTTCTACATATGTTTTAAGTAGCTGCAGGGAGGTGACTCAGCCACTTCTCTGGGCTCCCCACTCTTGTATATAACACTATAGAATATTTATTCTGTTGGATTCTTTCTCTGGACTGATCACAGATAAGTTATTAAATGAAAATGAATGAATAGTGCTTTTTAGTTTTGAACACCTAGAAGGTTCCTTTCTGAGAAGTCTAGACTTTCACTTCAGTAACTCCTTCTTTATATGGTCTTTAGTGTACACTACAGTACGATACAAATTAAATTCTGTTCCACTTAGAATCTATATTTCTCCTTCAATTATTTTTTTAATTACCTAGGTAATTTTGTTTGCAAGGGTGAAATCACTGCAGTCAAACATGCTAAAAGCTCCCAGCCTGTCTGAAAATCTGATTTTTTCGTAATGTCGTTTTTTCCCTGCAGGCCACTGAAGTACTCTGAAATGTTTTTAAAAGACTTGGGAAAGACTTAAAAACTTAAAACCAAGCATGCAATGCAAAACAAAACAGAACAAAAACAAACAAACAAACAGGCCAACCCCGTTCCCCCAATTTTAATTGGTCTGACTGTAATGGTCAGTGAATGAAGGCATCGTCTCTGTGTTCTTAAGAGGGAAAATCCTAAGCTTCATTTTGTAGGTGGTTTTATTTCACTAGTGTTTTATCTTCCCGTTTTGCCTTTTTGATGTGTCTGATCTGTCAGAAGCAATTTCATGTGAATAGGTTAGTGAAGGTTTTTTTAGCTGTGGACAGTTTCTTAATTTATTGCTGCATTTTGGATGTATGCTTGCTGTGTATTGAATTCTCTGTCTGTAGCTGTGGTGGCTCCAAATGTCTGAAAAGTTTGGGTTATCTCTCTGAAAAGGTATAATTCCTTTGCTGGCCTGATCCTCCTTCTTGAGATCTAATATTTCACATAGGAGGTTTTGGTGTGGCAAACTGTCACTTTAAAATGATGCTAGAAATGATCTGAAAGTACAGAAGAACTGCAAAAGAAGGGGTTTTTATCTTGAGATTTGGGCTAGCAATGCACTTCATAATGATCATTCCTAATATCCTCAGTCCAATGCCGTGAGACAGTATTCCTGAGACTTAGCTGAAATATCTGGCTTTGAGAAGGAGATTGCTTTATACCAAAGGAAATTTGGAGCACTTCAGTTGGTTAAAATGACAAAGCAATGACATTGAAGTATGTATGGTGCAGTTCTGCTGCCATATTTATTTTCCCTGTTTTGTCTGCAGGTACAGTGTAAGGCCTGTTTCTATGGTACTGTTAAGTGTAACTGCTTTCTTAGTAGAGGTTATGGTTAAAGGGATTCAGGATTCAAAGCAGTGATAGTGGTCAGTGCTCTAAAACTTTAGGCAGTGTTGTGAGCTGAGAAGGGCTTGCACTTTAAGAGGTCTGTCAGGCTGCATACATTTCCGTACTCGAATTGCTGGAATAAAAATCTTCACATATGGAGAAAAATCCCTAGCATCTCTATGATAAGGGCATATGGCTTAATTTCTCTAGAGATCTAACCCTCCAAGAAAGAGAAATCAGCTTGGATATTCACAGAAGCACACCGGGAAGGCAGGGTACCTAGTCTGATCCAGTCCCTACTCTTAGGCTGTCTTTCATCAGTAAATCTTCCAGGCAGGTAAATACTTACTTTCCCTGGATACTGCCTTTTAGATCAGTTCAAATAGGATTCATTGTTGGCACTGGAAGTGAGCAAATTGGGGAGGAACCTGTTTACGTTGCTCCTGTGCTGTGCATTGTGTCACAGCATAGATGCCAACTCCAAAGCCAGGACTGATAGGAAGAATAAGGATGAGAAGTCTTCCCACTACAAACATTGATCCGTACTCTAACTATGCATGGAAGATAGATCCTGAACAGTGCTTAGCTGCATATCAAGCATCACATGGGTATTGTTTTGTTTAGTTTGTTCTGGTGTGTGTACAAAAACATCTCCAAATGACTTGCAGATGTATTTTAAAAAAACAATTTATTGGATAATTCACAAACAGTAAAAAGTGCTAAAATCACTTAAAACACCCCATTTCTTCATAGTTTTCTAGCTCGAACAGTGACCATTCAGCAAGTGTCTGCAACCTGTATGATGTAGTAGTAAAGGATTCTATCCAGATTTCCCTGTGCTGGAACTTGTCATTTGTTGGGATATAGTTCACTTGTTTGCAGTTGCGTTAGTAGCTTTGGATAAACAATAAAAAAGAATTTAAAGCTTGCATATTCATACAAGTCCTATCTAATCTGCCTTCTCTAAAGGGTACATAGGATGTTACTGTGATGAAAACATCTATGAATAAGCAGCACTTTGATACCTGTTGTATTCTGGAGGTGTTCATTTATTTTCATACAGAAAGGCTATGTTGGTGGAGTAAACACTAGAGGAATTTATAGTGACATCAGCCTTCTATTTCCTTTAGCCCAGACCATTATATTAGGCCCTAATTTTTTTTTTTTTATGTGAAAGAACACAGAAGTGACATTATCTATCTTACAAATACATCCTCACCAGTTTATAAACAAAAAATTGAAGCCTCAGCTGATGAGTATCTGCATACCTCTATGGACTTCAACATTTATATAATGGAAATTCTTCACAGCAGTGCTATGTATAATTTCATAATTCTGTTTCTAAAAGAAATGTTATTTGAAAAAAAAACCAAACAAAAAAAGTGAACAAAGTAATTACTGCAGAAGTGAAAAAACAGACAAGTGAAAGGAATACAATTACTTGAGGTAGTTTCAGTATGGATGTGTAGTAAGCATTTTGAATGCTTTGCGAGGCAGAGGTAGCTTTAACCAGAAAGGCTGGTAAAAATACCACAGTACAGTAAAAATTGTGGGAACATCTTACTGCTGCCTGTCAAGCTTTCTGGTTTGAATATGTGCATTCACAAGCAACTTGAAATCCTGCATTCTAAAAGAGTATGAACAGAGCAGCCATACAGCTGGAAACAAGGTGTCTGCTTTTAGCCTGCTGGGATAGAGTTTGACAAGAGTGTATGTATGTTTATGAATAGAAACTAGAGCAGCCCAGAAGTAAATATTTGGAGGAAAAAATGTAACTCTGTGGAAGTTTGGATATGAAATTGAAGCCCAGGTTGGTATCTCTCTATGCTTCTGATGATTTGGATGGTATTACCCAGCAGCAGCCTTTCTTTAGCAGAATTAAAAGTGAGAAGTATGATCAAAGCTAAGTATGAGGATTTCATTGAGCTGGTATGTACTTCTTTTCTTCTGTAATGTAATTATGTTCTGATTTTTATGATTCTGGTCATCTAAAAATTATTTCAGACTTTGAGCACTTCCCTGAAGTGAAAGAACAAACCAGGAGAAAGTCTAATAAACATTACAGAGAAAAGAGATTAAAAATCAATGTTTTATGCTGTTGCATATAAGATAACATAAAAATTATGATAAAGTACTTCTCCAAGGTATCCTATTTTGAACTAATTCCAAGGCCTCTGGCAGGGGAGAAGGAGGTAGAGGTGGGGTGGGGAGAACCTGGGAGACAAACTGAAAACAGACAGACCCAAAAGTAGCAAGGTGTACAGAATTTATTAAAGGAATGTTCTGCCTCATGCAGGGGGAATAATGTGTTTTGAGAAAGGAGATATTCAGTGAACAAGAAGCATTTAAAATAGTTTGGCTGATACAGCAAAGTCATGATGGAGGCAATAACCACAGGTACTCAGTGATGTATTCCACAGTGCTCTAGAGAAGGTATAGAAAGAGGTCAGGAAATTGTTTTATGGATAAGCCTTGCAAGACAGACTGTGAGCTGCTTGGAGGTTTTAATTTAATGAGAGTGGTATAAAATTTTGGAAGGAATGCTTTTTTTGAAGCTTTGAGGTGTCTTTTATATGCAATATGCTAGAGTGACATGATCTATTTTTGCCCTAACCTTAGTAAATGAGCCTACAGTGACAGCCAGCACTGAAGCTGTGGCTGTCTGGGGTTTTCAGCTTCAGATGTCATTATATTCGACATTGTCACGCCAGCACATTTTTGAGAAACAGCAAAAGAGTGCATTTTGCCTTCAGGAGAGCTGACTGAGTAAATGTGAAATGCCCCAGAGATTTTTCATTGGAATTCAGTAATATGTTGGAAGTAAACAAAGAAATAAAGATAGTTTTAAAAATAGAGTGATAGGTAGGTCTGAAAAACCTTAATATAATTTTATTGCAACAATTATTTCAATTATATTGAAATACCTAATTGACAAGAATCTGAAACTGTGTCAGTGATACATAGCTAAAGATTTTATGTTGTGGAGCTTTTACTGTATTTTTAACCTCCCCTCCTAACAAATTAAACAAATAAACTCCAAATAACAACAGATAAAAGACATTAAAAGTCCCAGTCTGGAAAGTAAGACAGTGTACTAAAATGCAAAGGAAGTGGGCAATGCACAGACCAGTGAAGATGTCTGTGTTGGGTGATGCTGTAAGCCTTAGCTAATACAATCCTTTTCCACACCTGAAGAATCTGGATTATTGTTCATGGATTGTATATTAGTATGAAGGCAAGGATATGTCTGCCAGCATATCTACAGAAGGTTGAAGTAATGCATGATTGACAATAATATGATTTTGAAAACAAGCATTTTAGAAAAGACATGGTTTGTTGTTGTTGTTTGTTATTTTTTTAAGCTGTCTTTGCTTTCTGCCTTTTTATGAAAAAAGCATGGCAACAATTTGTTTTGAGTACCCACAGAGAAGTGGAAATGGTTGGTTATGGGAAGGCTGCATGTCCCAAAGCAGCTTTCAGAGTTAAAAATACGCAGATCCTTACTTTCTTAACACACTTTATGAAAACTTAGTGCTGCTCTGAATGGGTCAATTCCAGGAATGCTAATGTAGCAAATCAGGGAGCTGGGTTGTCAAAACATACGCAAGCCAACTTTTTTTTCTTAGGAGTTCATGAGATTGTGCAATTTAGATTGGTTGGCATCAACCTTTCTTGCTCTGCTCTCTCTCTTTTTTTTTTTTTTTTTGTAACTATACTTGAAAACCGATTAGGTTTTCAGAAAGCTGCTGGCATGTAGCATTATCTAGGAGCTATAGAAAGCTGAAAATTGTTCTGTCAAAGTGTAGAATACTCAGCAATATATTTGTCTTTGTTTCCTTTTGAGCATTGCAGGGAAATAACTGAGGAAGGAAGGAAGGAATCAACTGGCAGTAAATTTTTAAAGGCAGTTACAGATACAGTATATTGGTGAGCTGATTTTAAGGAGTTTCTGTGAATGGCAAGGGGGTTGATCAGTTATGGAGTTGTTTCTGAAAAAGAGTTGATCCAGTAGGTCAGAACTGTTGCTTGGACAAGCGAGAACTGAGGCAGAAGTTACTGAAGTTTATAAAAATTAGGGTTATCAAGGAAAAGATGGAATGCGGTTGCTCTTGCCTCTTCCAATGTAAGAAATAGAGGGCATTAAACGGTCACAGATTCAAAACAAGAAAAGATGCTTCTGCATCTCAGCAATTAATTAATAAAAAATCAGTTTTTGAAATCAACAGATAACTTGGTTTGAGTTTTAATTTTGTTAGGGAGAATATTTGAATCTGAAGTTCTTTCTGCAATATTTAATCAGATTGTAACAGTCACCAATACATTAACCCTGTCACAGTAAATCAGATTATTTGTGTTCCATGTGTGGTTGAGTGGGTCATTTGAAGTTGGACTTTTGGGGAATGAAGAAGGTTTGAGGAGAACAGGCTTCATAGGCTGGAGACCCTCAGAATGAGCTTTCAGACTGCACTTTGGATTCCTTCATACTTGTCTACTTCAAACACTTCAAAACTTCTTCTGCTGGGGTCAGTGGTTTGGCTTACATAAGAAACAGTATGTGTCTAATTAGAAGGATCCCGTGTTGTGTGCCTAGTGTACAATTGCCTGGTTGCTGCAGCTTTTAAGCATTGATTGTGATTTCAGAGGTACACTTAGTGAGACAAGTGAAGGCAGGGCTCACTGGCATTCAAGCCTGGATTTATTTATACAAGCATAAGTTTAAAAAGCCTCTTTCTCACTCTCTTGATCGTTTCCTGCATAGGCAGTACTTCAGAACCAAGATCTTGTTCTCATGATATGCTTGGCAGAAAATCAGTAAAGGAACTGATTCCATATATCTGAGTCTTCAACTGTATAGTTTTCTTCCTGGAAGTAGGCTTTCTGTGTTTTGAAATCTTCTCCTTCACATTTCTAGACTTGCATTTTAGAACCATTTCATTTTGTTTTTTTATGAAAGTACCAAGCAATGGAACAGGCTTTGTTCATAAACATTTTTAAAGTGAATTGTGTTTAAGTGCTGACACTTTATATTAAGGATAAAGTCCAACTAGCATCAGAAGTTAAGGTCTGATTGGAAATATTGGAGTCTACAAAACTAGCTTAAATCAAAGTTGAAGAGGGTCTGGTCTTACATTATTTTATAATGGCTTAAATTAGTTTTCTTAACTCAGTAGTTTTAGTTACATAGGAAGGAATATCCAGTTATACCTGAGAAGGTAATTGCTAATATATCAAGTGAATTACCTGCAACCTTTTGGAACAATGAACTGTTAAATAAAGCACATGATAAAAGTGGGCTGTTACAGATCTGAGCTTTAATTCCCAGATTAGTCCACTGGCACTGAAAAGATTTCACTGAAAGAAGAATGAGATTTTCAGGATGTTCAGCTAAAATACTGCAGCAGTATGGGAGAGCTTTAATGTGCATTTTACACTCCAGGTTTGATACTTCTGTACTGACTGTTTTCTAGCTTTCTTTCCTTCTGTGTATATAAAGAGCAAGTGACAAATATTTAGTGTATGTATGTGTACAGTTAATAGACACGTAAATAGTTACTTATTTCATTACTCCTCAGTGACAGTATGTAGCTCATTGTTTCTGTCTTTAAGCGACTTGTTGCCTGCCAGTAGGAATTTGAATGTGGCCCTGAGTTAATGACTGTTGTCCTTTGGCACAGTCAGTGGTTGCTACTTTGAGAACCGTGGGGGTTCAATCTTTTTGGGTAGGAAGACTTAGGTGTTTACTTATTCCTTTTCCTGTTGAAGCTCCCTAGTCTCTTACCCATCCGATTGAACAAGACTTTTTTGCATTGTCTAATGATGATCTACTAAAACAATCCATTGAACATCTGGATTTCAAGCTTGCTGTTCATGTCTGCTTTCATTTTTCCATTGCGTTTAATCAAAGCAGAAAGGCTGTTTAATGAACACAAAAATTAGAGCAAATAGGAACACAAGAAACCTTTGGAGAGGTTTCTGATTACATTCACTGTGTATGTTACTGCAGTAGGATAGTACAAATTGTTGAAATCAGTCTATTTCCTACAGGGCTCTTAAGATAGAAATTGATTAACTGCAAATGTACAGATCTCTAACATATATATTTTTCCTAGTTTAAAAAAGAGTTTTACAATAAAGATCAACACTGTTTCTAGCAAGTTATGAAAAGTTTGTGAGTGCTAGGTAAATACTAGTTCCTTTTTCTAAGCATTTCCAGACTTCTGGCTCCAAATATTATTTCCAAATTTGATTTAATTTTAGTGTGAGTGATGTTTAAAAAAAACTACCTTAAAAATCCCACCACTGTTGTGACACTAATGTGCTCACGACTTTTATAGGAAAAATGTCAGGTGTACGCTATGATATAATATGGCAATTTCAGGAACTTCAGCATTATCTTAATAACAAATGAGAGGCAATGACATTAATGGTACTTTGTTCACTGGTTTTTATTTTGGTGTAGTTTGTTGTTTGTTTTTTTTAATTTATTGTGGTGGTTTGACCTTGGCGGAATGCCAAGTGTCCACTGAAACTGCTTCAGGCCCCCCCTTTCCCAGAGGGAAAGAAAAAAAAAATCTAAGAATTCACGACTAGAGATAGGGGCTGGCAGAGGTCTCATTAACTTCACAGGCAAAACAGGCTCAGGGTGGGGATACGACTTAAATTTATTACTAACAGGATAAGAACTGAATAGTAAGAAATAAAACAGTCTTAAAAACACTTTCTCCCCATCCCTCCCTCCTTCCACGTTCTCCCTCCTCCCCCCAGAGGTGCGGGGGAACAGGGAATGGGGGGTTGCAGTCAGTTGTTGTTTCTACCACTGCAAACGTGAGTCCA
>JAWWMP010000116.1:10392592-10415538 GCA_035047865.1 Dendrocincla tyrannina
ATTCTGCCATTGGGAGATAAAAGAAAATTCTGTATAACTCTGTGGTTGGAGCTAAATGCAAATGCCCTATCTCAGCATAGGTCTCAAGTGAAAGTCCAGAGCTAAACTACCTAGGCAACCATTAGCAGTACCTGCCTATTTGGGAGTGTGGATACGGGTTCTGGTGAGAAGTCCGCCACTGATGGCTGGTATTACACTTGCTCAGATGTGCTTGGACATGCTGCTGTCACATTGAATTACTGGGGATCTGACAAGACAACACCTCATCTTTATTGCCCACAAGAGGTTTAGCTGAAGCATCCCCTCATGATTTTGAGCTCTGGGCAATTGCTTGGTGTCTGACAGCTCTGAGTGCCTGCAAGGTACAGCATGTCCCCATGTCCTCACATTGGCACATCACTCATAGCCATTCCTACCCCTGCCAAGACACAGGAAGAAATTTTGCAACTCTTTTCCCAATTGTTGTGACAGGGAAATCCACTGTCCTACGGGGACTGGAAGCTGCAGATAGTCTCTGATGACATTCTAGGAGTCTTAAACCAGGGCCTGGTTACCTTTGCTTACAACATTTGCAAAGAAAATTGTGAAAGAAGTGGCTTGGGATATTTTCTCCAGCGACAAATACTTGGGATCTCAGTAGGAATCATTTTATTCTGTGAAACATGGGGCCAGAAGCAGCAGCTGGTGTAAAGCAGCACCGGTCCCCTGAAGGGATTAAGGAGATGCTGCTTTACATCAGCAACTGCATCTTGTTCTAAGTTTTCAAATTAGGTTATTATGGATGAACACCACGAATTGTTCTCTAAGGGGATGCCACTTTGCATCCTCAGCTGCATCTGCATTTTGAACCTATTGACCTGCAATCTGTTAACAGTTTTTGGCAATTACACACTTCTTATAAATGACTATTACAGAACACATTCATTTTACACTCTTTCATCTGTTAGTTTTACTGCAAAAAATAACGACTATTTCCTGATTTTTGGTAAATGAATAAAAATTTTAAAGAAAGGTGAACAAAGATCACAGGAATGGCATGGTACAGCTGTCACCTTCTGTGCATTGCACTCATCTCCTGCACCAGCCTAAAAAATACACCAGGGTGACTCTATCTCCCATTAATTATCTCAGTCTGGAAGGAAACGGTCTCCTACTTTGTCCAGACATCTTGTGAGGGTAATTATTTTTTCCTGCAAATTCCCCTAGCCTGATTTATGGTTTTTATGGAAGGAAAACCACCCGTACTTTCTATTCTTCACACTCTTTGTTGTGCTTTGCATTTAGTCTGTTGGTTTCTTTTCTTGCCTTAAATGCTGATCCCAGCAGCATGGCCAAGTCTGCCTGGCTCTTGGGCTTTTTGCATAGATTGGTTTGGGCAGACTATTGCCTACCTGACCGTCCCACCTCCAGGCCTCTGGAGGGATGGTTCTGCTCATCAGCCATCGACTCTGGCAATTGCTCCTGGCTGTGAAAATAGCTTAGGCTTTCTTCCTGTGAAATAACATGGTGAGAAGGAATCTTGACTGAAAGCCAAATCTGGCTGTGGGGCTTCCTAAAATGGCTGCTAGCACAGGTCTTTACTGATTAAGTCTCTGTGGCAGCATCACCAGATGAGGCAGTAGGTGCATTGCAGTGTTCTCCAAATGCTGTTTTATGTTATGTTGTTTGCAGGGCTGTAGTTTGCTTCTTTACTGACATTTTCATCACCTTCTATAAAGCTTAATTTAATTGTTCCTTAATTACCTCTTTGGTTTAGCATATAAATCTCAGATGGAAGCTGTAAGTAGCATACATAAGGCTATGGATGTCACAAAACACTGCTTCTCTCTGTTTTCATGTCCTTGTCTGGGCCAAACCTTTCTGTTGCTGTAAAAAATATTAAGGAGTAGGAGGAAGGCCTCATGCTCATAAAACTTCATTTTTAGATAGTTTTTTGGAAGGAACAGCAAATATTTACTCCAGGCTTTCCAACCACTTTCTACTCGAGCATGTATTATTTCACATGACTTTGATGTTTGTCAAACTATGTGAAGAGAAGAAATTTCTGATCTGAATACTGTCAGGACCATAAAGGCTTCAATTTACAGACAACTCTTTAAATAAACCCCATATTCTACTTTGTGAGTGAACCAAAGAAGAAATAGTTTTTACTCAAGATCTTAAGCTACTTTCTGCAATAAAAACAGTTACACCAGTCTTCACCTCTTTGCCCACCTTCCCAGAACCTGATAAATCCTGGCACTTAGGGAGATTATAGCCTGCTCTCATAGCTTGCAAAGTGTTCTTCTTACCTCCCCCTTGGCCAGCTGGGTACGGGAAGCTCTCACATTCAACATGAATCTTTAATGTCTTAGTGTATATTAATTTAAGTATTTTTCCTTTCAAAGATGACGCAGTTCTACTTATCGAATAGATTTCTATTTGGAGAATGTATGTTATATATAGAATTAAACACAGGAATATTGACCATAAGTGAAGGTCATATCAACAGATACTATGTAGGTCATTGTCTACAACTAGATTATTTTCTTCTCTGTGTTAGCCTCATTATGTTTTTCTGTGTTTTTAATTTGTGTTTGGTTTTTTTCCTTGCCTTTCTCTCCACATTGTACTCTGCTTTGTAGCACGTTGTACTAGCTTTACTTTGCTCCATTTTAATTCTGTCTCCTTCCTCCTACTTCTTGTATGCAGAATAGAAAGCCATTAAATATTAACCTGTTGACTGAAGCTTTTAAAAAGCCACGATGCTCATAGGAACTGAGAAATGAGCAATATCAGCTTCCCACCTGTTATTGAATCTGCATTTACAAAAAACAAACACCCTTGACCTTTTCATGAGCTTTCTAAATTATTTTTGTTGAATGCCTCTGTGAAATTCTGTTTATTAGAAGACTGTATAGAGATCATGAAGCTTCTCTCTGGTCTTCTGAGGCTTTAGACTTAAATAGCTTCTATAAGTTAGAGTGGAATAGAGGCATTTTTTTTTCCCCCTGCATATCAGTCTTTCTAGGTTGGTGACTATAGAGGGAGCAAGAGCTCTCTACTGGTGTTCTCTATCTGGCTAGTGCAACTGGGCATTTGATTTTGCTGTGGCCTGTACCTGCAATGTCAGTCTTAATGGGAGAAGTCGTAGGATTTCAGTAATGAAACATTAAAATATATTAAAATATTCTCATATTCTAACTCCTTAAATTACTTAGAAAAGGAATTAGGAAATACAATTTGCACTTTCTACTTAAAATCTGGCTTGTGCTTTGTATCTATCTACCTTTAGCTGATGAAAGCAACCAGGCCATTTTGTTTCTGTTTTCAGACAGGTTCTGGTCAAGTCTGACTGTCACTTTTTGACACACCAGCAAGGTGCCACAGTCCTGAAGCAGCAAAACCAGGGAAACTTTTCACTTAAAACGTATTTTAAACACTTTAAAATGTACTTTCCCTTGTTATTACTTCTTAAAATTGTAAGCATCTTGTATTGACTCTTATTTTTGCAGAAAAGACTTAATTGGGGCTAAGTTTCATTTGGTGGTGTCTCTTTAGATACCACACTTTGCCGAAGGAAAAGATGGGAAGACAGATGTTGTACTAACCTCCACTGATTGCTTTCTGATTGCCAGTTTAGCTGCCTGTCTTCAACCATTTCAGATGGCCATACGGGAAATCAACAGTGATGATCTTTAATAAAGTACCAGAAGAAAGGTGCTTCACCTACACATATTTTCAGGGAAGGGAGAGGGATCTGAGCCTAATTATAAAATTTACGAAACTGCTAGAGCATGCTAGTCATTTAAAATTGCTGAGAGCTGCAAAATGAACAGAAAGCTTGACAGAATATTCACACTGTTGCAGGTCCTGCATATCAATTAACCTCAGAAATGGTGAGGGCCACAAACTTCTTATATTTTGGGGGGTTTTTCGTGTAAAAATCTGTGCAGTTGTATGTTACTGTGAAACGAGAGATGAATTAGTAAGAAAGGCCTTGAAAAGTTTAGTATAGCAGAGTTATTGGAATTTGCTCCCACTAAGTGGCAGAATAAGTCAGGATCTGATCTGGTATTTCTGATGTTGCCTGTTATGTTATGTTAGGAATTGAATATTTCTGCTTAAAGCCTATTTTTCTAATAGCAGAAGTCATGATATTTTAAAATTCTTCAAATTGTACCAAAGTGTTTTGCAGCAGGCATGGGAAACAAGACAAATTCAGTCACTGAGAAGATGATGGTCTGGTTTTGGCTGGCTAACTGTGGTGTGTTCTTAAGTTAAATGTATAGGCTACACTTGCACAAGCAGCCAGCTTCAAGGGGCTAGAAAGTGAATTTCTATTTATCTGCCCAATTAGTGTAGCACAGGCTGCCTCTATGTCTCAGCACTGTTGATATCTTTAGTGCATTTGTACTCTCTTGCTGCAGATGTGGTTTCTATTTGGGCATTCCTTATTTTGTCCCCCTGAAGAAATTAAATAGAAATTGTCACTGGCCCAGCTTTTACTATTTAGGAGAAGACACCACGTATTTCTCTTCCAAGTTGTATTTTATGATTTTTTAATGGTTTGGTGGAGTTGTAGATTCAGTTTTACATCATCCCTTGATTAAAAACAAGTCTTCCACTCCACCAATTTCCTTTCAGTCTCTAAGTTCATACTATTTAATTAGGTAGGATAGTAACCTGTTGTGAAATCCAGCTTCTTTTCATTCTGCTTTTTATCTGATGGTGTTTTTAACAATGCCTGTGTGATAGAAAGCTATATGGAGTTTTCTGCATGAATGTAGTTGTCATCTCAGAGGGGCAAAATATCACCTAGTTCATGTTAACTAAAATATCCCATGTGGTCAACAACTGGATAATAAGACATCAAAAATACAATAGTCAGCTTTCTAATTAAATATCTTCATTGCATCTAAAACACTGAGTAGCATTTTCTTGTTAATAAAGAGAAAGCACACTGCAGTCAGTTTGCTGCAGATATTGCCGCTCTATGCCAGACCTCTTGCAGGCTGTTATAAGAATAGGATATGAGCATAATATGTTGTAAAACCTAACACTTAGCTGTGATTTTACAAAGTGCTATCCTATTTATTTTAAGTGTCATGTAATTATCAATTCATTTACTACCTATTGTAATACAATGAATCATAATGAATGTATTTGCATAATAGGTAGTATCACATGAGCTCAATTATAATTCAGTATCAGCTAAATGTACCATGAAAACAAAATGTTTCCTGTAAAGGTAGGCTGAGGTTGATATATAGCCTGTCTTATACATGGTGTATTACAAATGCTTTCATGGAAAATTGTTCCATTTGTGGACTTGTTCTCAGAGGAAACTGTTTTGTAGCCCTGCCGTATCATTCATTCATTTCCTGTCCTGTCTCCAGTCCCCCAGTTTAAATGCTCTTCAGCTCTACCAATCTCATGGGTGAGAAAAACTTCAGAAACCTGTCTCTGCTGTTTAGCTGTTATGTTAGTGCTCTGCTCACCGAGGCCACAGGGCAATGTCTGCCTGAAGACTGAGCTTATTGTTTCAGTAATACTCTAAGACCTGCATACCCTGTGCTGAGTGACTAAATCGAGGAGTGCTCATGCTAGGGACCAGTGGATTGCCTCAACTATGGGTAAGTTTTTTAAAAATCTGTTTCCAGACACGATTTCTTTTAAAACAAAAAGACCTCAAAAATTACACATGTGCCTTCCTGGAGCAGGAGTTAGCTCTGTGTTGCCATATTGGGGAGTATTATACAAGAAGGCTGCTAGCTCCTCAGTTACACAGTTTGTTCTAGTTATCCTTTGTGCCTAGATTGCTCTGTGCTTGCTACTGCTTGCTCATCATCAGCACAGTCAGTTATCTGTTCTCTCCTCCAAGTGTTTAAACCAAGAGGGTGTCTGTTTCTATACAGTCTGCATGAATATGCGTGGCTTGAAGAATGGCCAGAAGTCTTATTTGCGGTCCCTGGTTTCTGCATAGCCAGACATCATACATACCGCTTGTGGCTGTTTGACCCTGACTGAATGCCTGGGGTTCGCCCAAACTGCTTCAACCCTGTGTTACCCCAGAGGGAAAGAAAAACACAACCAGTTAAGAATTTCTGAGTAAAGATAAGGGCTGGGAGAGGCTTTGATTAACTTCAACTGGCAAAACAGACTCAGAATAATGCTTAAATTTACTACTAACAGACTAAGAGCTAAAAAGTAAGAAATAAAACAGCCTTAAAACCACTTTTTCTCCAACCCCTCCCCTCCTTCCATGCTCTCTGTCCTCCCCCCAACAACGTGGGGTACAGGGACTGGAATGTTTTTAGTCAGTTGTTGCTTTCAGCCACTTGCAAACATAAGTCCAAACCCTTTGGGCAGCAGTTCTTCCAAACCTGCTGTCCTGTGGGTCTTCCCATGGGCTGCAAGGGGACAGCTTGCTTCACCACGGTTCTAGGGGATCATAGCTCTGAGTCCTTACCCTGCCTTCCTTGGGGTCCCTCCCATGGGAGACAGTCCTCTGCTGTCCCATGGGTCGCTCCATTGGATGCAGTCTCTTATGGATACCTGCTTATGTACCTGCTCTATCGTGGGTTTCTCTCACAGACCACGGCTACAAGTCTCTTGCAGGACCGTGCTCCATCATGGGCCTCCCATGAGGTAACAGCCTCTTTCATGTATCCTCCTGCTCCAGCAGGGGGGTCTTTGCACTCTGATGGCCTCCATAGGCTGCAGGGGAACAGCTTGTAATCACCATGGTCTGCACCATGTGCTACAGGGCATCATAGCTCTGAGTCCTTCCACTGCTCCAGTGGGGTCCCTCCTCCTAATTCTCCTCCTGCTCCAACCTCGATGTCTGCGTTGCTAATCCGTGGCTGCAATTTCAACTGTGCAACTCCTCTGTTCTTAAATAGGTTATCACACAGGGGCAGTACTATGATTCAAAAGCAGGAAGTTCCTCCTGGAGCTGGCTATCATTGGCTCCATAGGATAGGGGAAACTTCTAGCACCTTCTAACAGAAGCCACCCCTCCCGCTATAAAACCCAGCCACAAAACCCACAACACTGCTTCAGCTCTGCCCTTTTGTAGAGAATGATCACCAATGCATATAATCCCATGCAGAATATAAAATGCTCACTTTCAACTTTCTAGCACAGTTGATTTTTGCTTGTTTCCTACTTGTTAGATTAAGGATACTGAAATTACAGAGGATAAAAAGAGAGTTATTTCCACAAATGCCGTGTACTTACTGTGACACATGATAATATAGAAATGCAGTAAATTATGTTTCTCCATTGTTTCTGTCTGCCAAAACTCCCTAGCAAAAAATTCTCTGTCAGCCTTTCCGCCAGAAGTTCTCACAAAAAGCTTTCTACTAGAGTCTTCCTGCTAAAATACCTGCTATTGTTATCCAAAACATCTGGATAGAGCTAGGTGCCAAACAACTGCTACCACATCAGTTAAACACTATCAAAACTTAGAGACTTTGGAAATTTAGGAGTGTGCAAAGAGGGAGAGAACTGGTTTCCATAACCAAAAAATCTCTCCCTGCCTCCCCGTCGACTCCTCTCACGTTTTTTTAGGTCACCACTGATTGCTGCCTGCCTGCCTGCCTGCTGCTGGGGACAGAAACTCTGCCGGCCAGAAGAAGAACCAAGATCCACCATGTCACATGCGTGAATTATATATCGTTCTACCATTACTACATTTTAGAAGACAAAATGGTGCTGACCCGGCATCACTTGGCCTGAGACAGCCTGTGACATGGCTTCTCATGAAAGATGAATCCACACCTCCTGACTGTACTCCAGAGAACTAAAGCAGCTAAGACACCCACCTGCAGCTAAACAAATAACATCAAAACAGCAGAGACAGAGGAAAAAAAAAACCCTTCTCTTCCCCACCCCACACTAACTTGACAAAAGGTAGGTTTTTTGGTGGTACTTTGTAATTTGCTTCTAAAAGTAATCTTAGATTTTTCAATCTTTTCTTCTTTCTTGTCTTTACATCTCTTGGCAATTAATAATATCAGTTTTTGGTATCAACAGATAACTTGTGTGAGTTTCAGTTTTGCTCAGGGAAAATATTTGAATATGAAGTTCCTTCTGCAATAACTGAGAAGATTGTAACAGTACCTCAAGTATTGTGTAGCCTGAACTACATTCAGGAAACAGCACTGCAATGGCAAAAGACTAACAGTTGACAACACTTAATTTTTTTGGACTTATGTCGGCACTGGCTTTATAATGTGACAGGAGAAATACATCGCAGGAATTGATGAAGTAGTGCCATATTTGCACAATACTACAACTCTCTACAGTCATTTAGGGCAAGCTTTCCTTCTTGACACACAAGGTAAAGATTCTGAATTCATGTACCCTAGCCAGCATACAATTAAAGCTGTCCTCTCTAAGTAATAATTCAGTTTGGCCAGCTAAAAATCAAATTAGCTGTGGAAATAGAGCAATGCCATTGTTGGATTTGGGTAAAAAGGCTGCTGCAAGGGAAAGACTATATGTTACAAGGGATCTATGCAATATTTGTACAATAGACATTCTTGTCAAACACAGAATTGATAGTCCCCTTAATTGGAACAAGCACTGTACATGAGCATATGAACATACAGAGGATGGTATACCTGGCAATAGAATTACTCCCTAGAGAGCAGACTTACTTGAGGGGCTGTATCTTCACTAGGCCAGCTTGTCAAGGCGTAGCATCCCCAAAGGCAGTAACAGTTATGAATTTGAAGGAAAATGCTTTTTCTTTAATGGAGATGTCAACTTCTCTTTCCATAGTTCTCTTTGACATGCTGCTCACAGATGGGAATTTCTGGGCCTTGTTTCTTAATGGGAAGTTTGCAAATAAGGTTTACAAGAAAATGAAAAGCTGAAGCACCCATGAGTTTCACAAGGGAATATTCCGTGGTGTTTAAATTCAGTTTATTATTTCAGTTTTCTACTTGTATCTTTGAAATGTGCCTTATATGTGGTTTTTGGTTTGTTCTGTTTTTACTCCTAATGGCTTTTTATAGGACATATGCTTATTCACATCAATCACAATTCAAAGGAGCCTACAATGTAGAAATCAAATTCGCTAGGTGATGGCACTTGCACAGGAGATGTAGTACTAAACATGGTCAGAGGAAGGACTAAAAGCACTATGAAAGCTGGTGGTGTGATGTTTTTTGCACTGTGACCGAACTTGGTACAAACTATCATGATGATTTTGTGAAGCAAATCATCTTTCACTGTATGTATGGAGATCTTCAGTTCATCTTGCACACGTTATTAGCTGTCTGTGAAGCCTTGATGTTACTGCTGTCCAGGGTGATAGGAGGTCTCTGTTACTAGCTGTCGTCTTGCACTACATTTCCAACAAAATCACAATGTCCAGATTAGTTTACATACCTGTCCCCTTCCCATTATGTTCCTTTCATTATTATTATTATTACTACTACTGTAAAATAATAATGCTATGTCCTCCAGGAAGGATACAGCCTGTGGCATATTTGAATCCTAACCACTATGTATCATGTAAGATCACCTTCTGATATAAATTCTGATACAAATCATCTAGTCTAAATAAGAGAAAAAAGAACAGAACTGCCCTAGGTGTCATACCCAGGGAATTAAAATCTACCTGATATACTATGTGATGCTTGATGTAATTTTTACCAATCCATAAAAAGTGAAACTGTGCAAAAAATGTTCATTTTGAGGTAGGTTCAGACAATGCAGGTGTTTATTTTGCACTTTCACATAGTATGCATTATTTGCACTACTTCAGTAAAGGAGAGCTGATCTTGACACATATGACTTTAAGCAAAGAGAATCTGGTGTTTCTTTGCTCTATAGAGATTTTCCACTTGCTTCTAGAGAGTGTATTTCTGCTAAGGCCATCCTTCCTTAATTTTCCCTACTGTGATACATCATCCATAAATATTCTGAAATAAAGACTGAAATGAGATCCATCCAAAATCATTTGTATCATTGGCACAGCAACATTTGCTATAAAATTTTAAAGCTTAGAGAGCCTATCAGTGTCTACTGTAATCAAAGCTAAAGACTACCTTCTTATCTCTTCTTCCAGCTTTCATCTTTACAAGACAGACTTTCTCAAGCTCACAGCAGAAGTGCCTGGAAATTTTGGATTAAATAACTTACTTTCCCCCTCAACTGATTAACCCGTTTTCATGCTCTGACAGCAAGAGAAGTAACGACTGTGGTGCTGTGAGACATTAGTACCAGCTGAAGAGGGCTACATGAAACCTTTCCTTTGCCCAAACCATCTTTGTGCTTAGCTGGAATGTGGCTTGTTCAGATCTTGGTCCATGCAAAAGCTGTGTTGCTTATGTGCTACTGTCCTGCGGCAAGTGAAGGGCCTTGGAAGCAGAGGCGTATTCTGACACACTAGGTGAGCCTCTGCAAGCAAAGGGAGTGTGGAAAGGACATATTAAATGTCCAAAGCACTCACTGTATGACTGCTACTGCATTGGCAAGCTAAGAATACACTTCTTTGTTTGTTTGTTTTAAAGCTAAGCTTTATGTGTGGGGCAGAGCACTTTTGAATTCATTGTGTGTTTTTGAAAATGCTTTTTCATCTAACACTATAGCTGTTAGGCAGCTCAAACATACACATTTTTTCAGCTTAGCAATGACTCTATCAGTAACTTCATAAAAGTCATTCAAGGATGTTTAGTTTCCTGTCTCCATTCAGCTTCTGGATGATGTCATTTGTAAATGGCAGCAAGAATGAAAGTCGGGAGACGAAGCTCTTCTTACCTTTCTGTGTGGTTTCTTATTCTTGATCCTGTAGTTGCTTACAGACATCTAATGTGTTATGTTGGTTTTAGTCTATGGATGGCAGTCACTTTCTAAATTTCTTGTACAATGTTTGCAGTCTTTCCTGCACTAGGCTTATCAGACTTGATGTTAGTAATACACATCAACAGGTAATCAATAAAATCAGAGCTAATTATATAATGTGGGGTTTTCTTTTTTTTTTTTTAATCTGTCTGTAGCACAAGCAGATGTTAAATGAAAGCTAATAAAGTGTATCCTCTTTTAAACAGGTGTATGCCCCAGGATTTTACACTGGACAAACTCTGCAACACAAAAGGCAATTTCCATAGGTTTGTATGCAAGAAAATAAGTATTAGAGCTAAACCTGAACAGTCATTACAGAGGCAAAATTTGTGAGCTTCTTCGAAAATAAGATACCAGGCAAAGGCAACAAGCAGTGCTGCAAGCAGGCTGCTTAATAGAGAAGATATATTAGCAAAAGTCCTGGCTCTACCCATAGGTTTGCATATGTGTTCTGTGGAAATCCCTTGTTTGTCTAAACAGAGGTTCCTTAGGCATAGAAATAATGGTTGTTTACTTGGTTTTCATTCAAGAAAGGAGAATTTATGCTATGTGCTACACTGGAAGAACAGCATAGAATGCATATAAAGTAAAATAATTTTTTTTTTTACTTGAGCCATTAATAAACTCATTTAATATACCTCTATACTGCTGCAAGCTATTTTTAGTCTTTTGTTTTAGTTCTCTGTATTTTTTCAGCAGTACTAGTGGCAGGCAGATCTCAGTGATTTGGGGCTGTGTCTCTTTCTGAGATAATAAGTAAGTGGGTACTAAATCTCAAAGCTGGCTGTCAGTGAGAAGAGCCAGTAAGAAATAAAAGGGGAAAAAAATCCTAAATTCCCCTCAAATCGACAGAAGAGGTGGATTGTTACTGCATCACCAATACCAGTAAATGTCATGTTGTGAGTTAAGTATTGCGCAGTGCTGTGCATTTGCTTTCTCAGAAAACGTGATTCCTATGGGCTTGGAATTCTTTCTGCTTGTCACTTGAGTAAAACTGCCACCACTAAATACATAAATGTCATGAGCTAGATCCTGGGTATCACACAGGTAAGTAACTTAAATTTTTGTGGGGAAAGCTGAAACACACTTGTTTAGAATTTTTGATTGGTTTCCTAAGAGTTTACATTTTTTAACCATTTTCCCCTGAATTAATAAAGGCTCAATTTTTTTTTAAGTAATTTTTTGTAAGAAAAGGTTGTGAATTTCAGATAGTTTAATCAGTTTCATACTGGGGATTTCAGTTATGTCTCAATTATCGACAGATTCAAACTAGGTTCTCAGGATATGGTACCATAGGAAATTGGAGATTCTAATCAGAAATGGAAGCCAGGAGATCATGTTACGTTGTCTGACAGCCATTTCTGTTACTCTTAAAATTGTTGAGAGATTTCATAGATAAATTAGGTTGAAAGTGAAAAACAGAAGAATTACAATAGGTATCCTACACAGAAGCTTAACAGACCAAAACCATAAACAGCTGGCATGAAATATTATGGTAGACTCTCTTTGGTGGAGTGTCTCTGATTTTGGGAAAATTTACTAAGGAATTTTTTAAAAATGAGATTTTATTTCTGTATTTCTAACTTTCTTTGAGACAAATGAAGGAATGGCCTCTGACCTCAGTTGCCAGGAGCAGCACATGAAGAGTCACCTGAAAATCTCTGCCCAAGCCTCTCAACTGCACTTTTGTATTGTTATGAGCTACTAAATGGCCTCAACTCTGTTTGTTGACCCAGTAACACAAGTGTTCAAAAAAAGAAAAAGATGATTAGTTGAGAGTAAATAACATGGAAGAAAAAGTTAAAGGTTTAAATAATCCCTTTAGTTCTTGTGAACAATGGCCAGTGAATATTATTGACACATTAATAAGAGAAAAAAAGTATCTGAATTGTTGAACTTGCTTTGTGTATATATTTGTTTTTGTTATTCAGCTGTCTTTTTTTTCCCTCCAGGACTGGAAATTGCTCCATCATACTAATCATCCTACTCTTTGTGCCTTTTGATAACCATTTAAAAGGTTATTGAAATGATTTGTCACTCCTGTGTGCTGGAAAGACCATCTTTCCCAACAGTAAAGCCCCAGTAAAATCTGGAATGCAGTGCGGAATCCTCCAAACATTGGTGTAGGCTTTGAAAATGTAAACTAATGTGACTTTCACTTATGGTATCTCAGAACTTTTGGGGGCTAGAAAAGAGTAATAGAAAAAACTTTCCAGTAAGTCATTTTGAATGAGCTTTTGTCTGCTATGAATAGAGCACCCCTTAAAAAGCTACACTGAATAGGAGTACCCTGGGATGCAAATGTAACTCACAGGATTTCAATCAGCTTAGTAAAATCTTGTATGGTATATACAGCCTGCTTGAGTTCATCATCCATCTTGTCTGGAGGGATTTTACCCCTTGTCTGATATTTACTGGTTATCACCTGAGCTTTTCAATCTTCTTGTTATCAGATCATGGCTCACCACAGAGTGGCCTTTTTTTCCTTCTGTAACTGCTTTGCAGAAAGTAAATAGAAGATATCTACAGTGACCACAGGTGACTTTTACAAGGAAACATGAAACTTCAGTGGTATCATAGCATCTTCAGCACAGCCAATAGACTGAGTCTTCAGCATGAGGTGCGTTGAAGAAGCAAATCTAAAATGAAATAAATATATTTATGGGGTCCATTTCTTATCATAGTAGTTTTAACTATGAAGTGATACTACTTGAGAACCTAAAGACATTGTCATGTTAACCTTTCTTTGCTGTTTCCCAGTTGGTTGTCTTTCATAACAGTCAAGATGTCACACATAATAACTAATGAGATTCAGTGAGCAGAAGCAATGTTAGGGTGCATTTTAATTGGAAATAGTGAAGAATCTCAACATATCTCTCTGTGCTACAGAGTGACATTTTTAAATGCTCAAAGGGCATGCAGGTCTCCAGCTCCTGGTGAAACTTTGTGCGAATGTAATATGCAGCTCTGATTTGTCTTATTTATAGTAACATAAAAAAAGATCTTACTGTTATCTGTGTATTTCAGATCTGGATTTGTGATTTTCCAATAAGAAAAGATGCCAGTCAATGCCACTGACTAAAAATCCCCTCAAGGAAGTGCACCAGCATAGCTGGGGGCACACACTTTCCAGTGCTTATATTTTATTTAGGCTGAATATACAGACATCTTTTTTCTAATCCCATTATTATGTGTAGCTAAATAATTGCAACCATTTCTATTATATTCCATTTCATTTGGTAATTATGTAGGCTTCAGAAATTGCCTGTAGCTCCTTTGTATGTACTTTTCATACATGTTGAATGCTGCAACTGCACGTCTGTCGAGAGAGAACTTGAGAGTATTGAGAAAGCTCAAAAACTCTAAAAAGCCAGTTTGATATTTTCAGAATAATTTTGTATTAAAGGTGTTTTCCACTTACTCACTTAAACATGAGTGTTGTAGAAGGCTGATGGCCAGTCTCTTATAGCCCTGGAGAAATGTGTGAGTCTGAAAATGTTGCAATATGCCATTTCAGATGAAATAAAACTAATTCTTTTTATGAAGATTACACTTGATAATTAGGGTTCCGTACCCTGAACTTCAAACCTATGAACTCAAATGCGTGCATTAATGATTAAAATAGGGGCTCAAAGATTGAAATATTTCAGGACTGTAACATCACATAATGTTCCTGTGAAGTTCATGACAACATGAAGAGCATATATCTTAATTAGGAAAAAGTGAACAGAAATGAAGTGAGATGATGGCTTGTTGACTAGTGAAACTTCACCCTCCTGTGTGGAATCTATGGCTGGCTACAAAATTAGCTACAATTATCTCAGAGCGATTTCTTTCAAAACACAGCTGTTAGCTGACACTTGTTGACAATGCAAGGTAAAATACTTGGTTTTGAAGTGCTTTACCTTACTTAATGTACTGCAAAATGATTTTTCTGTTGTCCTGGTCTCAGCCATAGTTAATTTTTGCAGTAAGTGAGGGAGTGTGGCAGTAGGCATGTTTAAGAGGTTATTCCATACCATCTCCTGTCGTTACCAGGGCTGGTGGGGAAGGGACTCTCCTTTCTGAGGACACAGACATTCCTTTGTGGTTGGAGAAAAAAATGTGATGGAGGGAGCAGTGAGGTGGTGCTGGCTACGGTTGCTCTGTGTCAGTGAGCATTTTACATGCAAAACGCCCTCTCTTTTATACCCTGTTGTTACTAGGATTGTTGCTGTTACCATTCATTTTCTTACCTCATTGCTGTTTCCAGTAATTTGTAATATCAACTCATAATCTCTGCACTTTGTCTCTCTCAGCTGAGGGGCTGGAAGGAAGGGAGTGGCTGTGTGGAGCTTTATTTCCAGCTGGGCTTAAACCACAACATCTGTCAAGTTTGCACTGTGGTAGACAGATTTAGCATAATAAACTTATCATAAAATATCCCTGTATAACCAATAACTTTGGCAGCTATAGAAGGAGTTCAAAGTTGGTTTGTAAAATGTAGCTGTGTTGAAAAGTTTTTGATTCTTTAGCACAGCAAAGTTGGAGGTTTTTTATCTTTTTATTTCCACTGTATATAGAGCAGAAGCTCCAGCTGTGTTTGTTAAGGCAGTATATAACTTGAATTTACTTATTTTTATAAATGTTAAATCTTTTAGTGGTGCTGAAAGCTAATACAATTGTAACTGGATGAGCAAACCCTCTATATTGAAATACAAAAAACTCATCTCACCCTTGGAGAGATGTGCATCATTTAACGGAGAGTGGTTAATCTTGAAACATGTTGGGGTGTGCTCTGTAGCACTGGAGTTGGGTGGAGTAAGTTCATACAGAGACAGCTCTGTGCACTCTACGAGTGAGACACAGTATGTGAAATGGAACAGTATCTAATCTGTTGGATCATAAACCATTTTTTTTTTGATTTGTGGATGCATGTATTTGAATAGATGTTGTGTATTTTAAATGGTACCATGGAAAGATGATTGAGTTACTTACAATTTATCTATCAGCTCACAGAATTTCTGATCAAATGGGAAGGGCTGAATCTCATGTATTGCTTTCAGAGGAGTATGAGAAGAACAGGTTGTTAAACTTTTCAGGTTAAGATGGAAATGATAGCTTAAAGAGGTGAAATAATTTAACCATTTACTCTCTAATCATTGTAGTGAGAATTAATGATATTAGGACCTTTAATGAATAGTTCTTTTATATCTACATTTTTCTATTCACTTTTGTAATCATCAATGACTTCCATTACAAAATGGAAACAATGATAAAGATAATACATCTAACAATTGATATTCAGTTGTTGGAAATCAAACTTTCTGTTTATTTTAACACAGATTTTAAGATAAGACAAAGCCAATATGATTCTAAGTCAGTAATTTAAATATTCAAGGATATTATTTATCTAACAGAATATCCTTCAAAATGGAAATCAATGTTTTCTTTATTTTTTCTTTTGAATTTTATTAGTTCTAAGTTATGCAACTAGGCAATTACAAAATAGAGTATATTACTGTGGTGGTTTTTAATTCAGAGGAAAAAATCAAATTATTAATGTACATTATAAGTACTTCAAAATGTGATTTTTTTTAAAAAAAATATTTTTCATTAAGATACTATTACAATGAGACTCTGATCAAAACCTAATAATTTTTGTTCAATGACATTGGCCCATGCTAACTTAAGTTCTGGAGACTTGTACAACCTTGTGTTATGCTTTGAGATTCTAACTCAGAAATTCAAGGGACAACTGTGTTGTTTATGCATGGCTTTTGCCACAAGCAATAAATTGGTCTGAGCAAAATTCAACTAAGCTCTTGAGAAACCTGTTTGTTGTTATGGATTCCTGATAAATAATTCATGCAACTCTAATTGCAGACACTAAGGATTTCATGTTGAAATGCATATTTTTTTTTAAAAAGATGCACAGATTTAAAAGTTAAAGGGAACACAATGATAATCTAATCTGAACTTCTGTCTGGTTAAAAAATACAGAGGTTCTTAGTTCAAATGCAGAGACTTGGTTTGATTGGTTTTGTGTAAATGTGTTATGGTCTGAGTTTCACAGTCAAGAAACTGAGGGGAACTGGAGGGGAGTTCTTCTGAGTTACAACCGGATGTCAGTGACCTCAATACCCTAATTTTTGCTGAGGCCAACAGTATTGTGCCAAAAGTGTGTTGGATTCCATGTTGAAAAGATGAAACAGGAAAATACAACAAACAGGTTTTGTAAAAATGTGTTAACATAAGAAAATGGAAAAGCAGCTTTCCCCATGAGCCAGCAACGTCTATGAGGCACTGCTGTTAGTTTGCATTAGGATATAAATGTTGTCTAGTGATGGTATGGTAAGATGGCAGCAGATGTCAGTAACATGAACTTGACTGTGATGGTCATCTGAGGACTTTGATGTTTCTATGCTGCTTTGTCAGATAATAGGCAAATTAATTTTATTTAAAATGCTTCAGACATTCATTTTAATTCTCTGTTGGAATACATATTTCCCAACCTGTGAGGCAGGTCTGTTCTGCAGTCATGCACAGCTGTTGCCTGGGACTATCTAGCTCCACTGAAGTGCTATTTTTTAAGAACAAGTGAGAGGAATTCATATTTCTGTCTAGCTTCCTCTGCCACTGGGCTGTGCTGTATTGCCAGTGTCACTTTTCCACTGGGGCAAATGTTTCTGCTTGCTTCGGGCACTCAATTGTACAATTGTGCCTAGTGCCTTCAAAAAGCAACAGCAAGTAGTAAACCAAAAGATGAGTAAAGAACAGTGTCTGGCCCAGGATTTTTATTTACTTTTTATATCCTTATTTATTTCCTAAACAAAATTCTAAAGTTCTAGGAATTGTGTGTGTGCTTGGCTGCTTTTACTTTAGTTTTCTTTCCTTCAAGGAACCCTTTTAAATGAGGTACTGCTTGCAGATGCATTTCTTAATTAATTGTGAATGCGTAGTGTGGTGACAGATGCAGAGGATGTTGCCTTTATCCTGATCACATTAAAATGAGTTGTGTTGAATATTCTATGATGCTTGGGGAAATTGCTTAATCCTATTACTTCTTGGAGAAGATTGAGTACCTCCTAATGTGAAATACGAAACCTCAGAGCTGCACAGTGCAACTGCTGCCTCAGAAAGCGCAGCACAAAATGTATAGGATTTCTTCTTATGTGAGTCAACAATGATTTCTAGACCTGTTTATCACATAAATGTTATCTGGCAAATTACTGGACAGTTGCTATGGAAACAAAGACCTAGTCGTGGAGGGATTTGTTACCATAAGTAGTTAAGACAATGCTCAGACCTGAATCCCTGCTGCAAACAGCCAGCTTCTAAGGATGGAAGTGACAGATAACAAAACACCTATTTTTTACTGATAACAGAACAATTTAGAAGTATTTATCAGCTGGTCTTTGCTTTTCTAGCAAATACATAGGTATATGAAATAAAGTCCAAAGGTGTGAAAGCACTAAAGAGAAAAATAACCTTTTATTTTGTTTCATAAGGTTCAAAAAGTAAATGTAGCTGTTGATATCTACTAGAACACAGTGTGTAAGAGATGGAAAGCCTGAGCAGGCTTCTCTCACTGCTCTGTAGCATTTCGTGAAACAAAAGGACCATACATGCCAGCTGCAGGAAATATTGATTGCTGGTTGCTGAACAGAATAAAAAGAAAAACAGAACATTAGGAAATGGTGTCTTTCTTCAGATGGAAGGTATAGTGGAAATATTGCAAAAGGGGAAATAAGTCTTGTTTACGGAAAAGATGAGCCATAGTTGGGTTGTTCCAATCATCTTCTTTGTGGATCAGCGAAAGTAGTATCTTCATGTTTTGTACTTATCTAGTAAAGAATGCCAGGTTGTTGTACTGGAAAAGCTCATTTCCACAGTTTCAGTGTCCCCAGTGCTTATAATTTTCTAAGGGGTTTCATAATATTTTGTGTTTTATCCATCCCTGATGGTGGTGACTGAGGAATTACAGACTCTTGCACATCTCACCTCCTTGTGGGGTGAAAATGGAGAAAAAAACCCTTTATTGTGTAGCTGCAAGGGTTTTTATGTGGCTTGGGAGGTTGCTGAGCAAGGTCAAAGGCGGGATATGCAAAACCAGAAAAGTTGCCATCAAACACAGGAACTGAGGGCCAAAACCAGATGTCAGGGTCAGAGCCAAAGCCAGAGGGAAAAGAAGGCAACATGGAGGGGAGCTGGTGACAACAAAGCCTTTTAAACTGAATCCCTACAATGAGAATGCAACAACACAGAACTCTTAAACTTCAACAGCTACGGTCCACAGTGTGGTGGGTTTGCTGGCACTGCTGCAATCTTTGTCTGCCCATCTCTTAAGGTGACACTTCCATTCTGCATACGGTATGTGTTCTCCCACACATCCCCTTAGCTGGGAAGTTATCAGAACCCCTCAACAGTTGTTTTGAAAGTGCTAGTCCTTGAATTTGTAGAAAAAAACTTAGATGTTAATGTCAAAACCCAAACCAAACCCCATAAACCCCAGAAAGTAAAAGGTCGCTTTGCTTTTTTTCTGACTCCTGCAATTTGTAAGCCAATAGCATATCTAGAAAACTGCGTTGTTTATCTGGGAGACCATATTCCCCTTGTTTTCATGCAATTGGAATTTCCATGAATTAAACACTGAAATATTTCTTGTGTGCAACTTTTATCAGTAGAGCCCTCAACTTGCAGAGCAGCAAGCCATGTTAAGTGCGGGTAGCATTTACAGACACACAAGACAGGGAGTCCCATGACAGCAGCACAGCTGAAATGGGAAGTTGGATTCCAACAAAATGCGCTCTGTTGTGGCAACTGACAGCAGCTGAAGCGATTTCCTAGTGACCTGAGCATATGGGAAAATGTGCAGCTAGGAAGGGAGTTTGCCATCACTTTTATGATGTGCACAAAAAGAAAAAAAGATGACATTTGTTGTGTGATTTCTTTTTTCTTTAGCATCTACGGGCAGCAACAGAACAGGAAATTAATAGGCTATTGATCTAAAAACAAACAGGATGACTGTTTAAGTTAGATGCTCATGCACAGTCTAATATATTGCCACAAATTGTGTTCTATCAATAAAAGAGAAGCCAGAGACACTGGAGGATTAAAAGACTAAAGCAGATTTATAGAGCTGAATTTGTATGTACTGAACACATATGTTGAATATGTGGGAAAGGCATAATTACTCAACTTGTGCTAAGACCAGAAAAAAATAGGCAACAATATCCATCATTAGGTTGAAATTACATCAGACATTTAATAAGAGAACAAATTCTTTAAGAGGATAAAGAAAACTAAGGAAATTTGGAGATATCATCCAGGGAGTGGGAGAGCCCTCAGCAGAACACTGAATTGATCTGAAAAACCTTGGGTTTGCCACATGGTTAATGCCCTCGGATAGATCCTCCTGTCTAAAAGGCAAAAGGAAAAGAATTGCACAGGTCCTATGGCTTTGGAAACTGCTGAGCAAGTAGAAGAAACAACAGAATGGGTATATTAATATTTTGGTCCATGGAAATATTTTATATATAAAGTATAGACATGTATGTATACATACATATTTTTGAATGAGCATACCAGTTGGGTTCTGGCAGGATTGTTTGTGTGTGAGTTCAGCACCTTGTTTGGAGGGACTGTTTCCTCCTACTGTTGTTTGGCTCATGTTCAATACCTGAGGTGTAGTACATTTTTGATGGTATAGGGGGCTTTAAGTTTACATAGATTAATATTTTATCCAGGGAAAACCAACAGAAGAATGCCCAAAGGCAACCAGACTTTTTTGGCAAGGTTAAAAATAGTGTCTCCTGCTGGGTAGATATATATGTATTGAATAACAGAAATAGGCTATAGGAGAGAAATTAATCCAGCAACATGTACAGGTAGGTCTTCACTAACATGCTTGACCTTACAGTTGATGAAAACCTTGCACAGATTCCATCTTTAGAACGATGTGGAGGAAATGTGGGCCATATCTTGCAGGCTTTGAGATGTTAGCTCAGAGGATGAAATCCATAACCTCTAGCATGCTGAGACAGAGGCTTTAAAATTAACTGATAAAAGTACCAGAGAGACGAACTTTGTTTCGGAAATTCAGTTCTAATAATTTTCTGAGACTAAGATATGTATTTGCTGCCTTCAGTTATGTATTAATGTAAAACTGGAATGTCGCAGCCACCACAGGCATCTGAGAGAGATGACAGGTTTGTTCTTTTAGTTGAATGCAAAGTCAGTGATGGCTGTGAGACAGTAAGAGCAGCAGGTGACAGAACAGGAAGGTTGGGGGTAAATTCCCTCCTCAGTCTGAGAAAATCATCTATATATTACCTGCTGTTAGGAAATTGGCTTCCCTACCCCTTTACATTTCTCTGAAAATCATCCACCAGCATTCCTATTGAAGTTGGACATCAGATTGACAAGTATCCAGGGAGGAAATTTTAAGGGGATAAAGGAATCAGAAGCATGACCTTAATGTCTAGGAGTAAAGCATGAAGTTTCAGGAGGGGAGAACTGGGGTATGAGTCTGCTCCTGAGGGTGTTTGTGTGATAGTCACAATGCAAAGCAGCTTTCTTTGGTCATGTCCATTCCTTTTCTGCCTAGAGGTCAGCATCTTCACTGGCCTGGTATGGAAGAAGTGGAGCTCAGGATATAGATTTTCAGGGAATAAAAAGGATTTTAAATATTTCCTTATGTGGAGTTGGTTTTAATTTGCAGTTAACCACCAGTGACTGTATTGTGTTCATGACTTCAGTCTTAAAATTCTTTTTTTCTTATGAGAGATGGAGTTTATCTGTAAAACACATAATCCTTTGAACGAAACAACTGTCAGTAAGTGTGCTGCTGTAGATATGTGCCTAGGGAAAAACATTTTTTTGTGATTTAGGTCTTCATTTGTCTTGTTTAGTGTTTGTGTATTTGGGCAAAAGAAAACAATGACAACAAAGCAACCATCTTATTTCACTCCTTATGCTTCTTTCTCATTCATTAATTTCCTTTCCTCCACCTCGCATCCTAACACTGAATTGACATGCATTCACTTTTTTGTGTGAGTACTGGGATTTTTTGCAGATAGAATTTGAAGCTTTTGGAGTGTGAAGATGATGGTAATCCTGGCAAATAGTTTTATATTTTCTTTTATTCTGTCAGATGCTCAAAACTTGGGAAATGGTGCTCAGAGGTGAAGGCCAACTGGTAGTCTTGGCAGACTTGTAAGATGAAATTTTTCAAGCTGCGGAGTCTAAAATTCAAGAACTCTCTTGGGTTTATTACAATTCAGATCAACCTATTGATAAGGTTGGATGAGAATGCCTTTTTAAGATAAACTTTGATATTCAGTTGAAAGGTGGAAAGAAGGAGAAAGCAGAGACTCTTATGTAGGAACTCAAATGTTCAGTCCCTGATGGTATGAGTGGAAGAGGCTAACTGAAACAGAGCAAAGGCATGCATAAAAAAACCGAACGGTGAGACCAGTTTTTGTACTGAGAGGACTTTCAATGAGCTTCAGGGTCCTGATTGGAAGTTGGCAGTTTTAAAAAGTGAAGTGAAAATGTTGCTGGGAAGTGAAGCATTTGTGCAGCTGGTCAAGAATGGACTGTTCTATCTGAACCAATCATTACTAAACGAGACTCAAGTAAAACAGGGTCTTACTCTGGGCAAGGATAAATTTACTGAGAATGTCCTGCTGGTAACACATGTTTCAAGCTACCATTTGAAGACTTAGCAAAATGCAGTATCTAGCACTGTAATCCTCCAATGAGAGTCATGATTTAGCCTGATTTCCCAAGGAAAGGTGACTTGCATGATGACATTATTGCATATATATATATGCATATACACACACACTTAAGGATGTACTTATTTGTTTTCCCCATTCTCCCATCAGAAAATCTACGCAAGGCAAAGCCACAGGAGACACAAATTCATAAGAATTCAGTCTTCATTACTTTTATTGGTCATGAAACTACTCCTCAGTGTTTAACAGGTTCTTGAGCAAACTTGTGTCCGAATAACCCTATCTGCTCCTTCAGCTAGCAGGAGGGGAAAAAGAACAAAACTTGTAAATGTGAGAGGGCAAGAAAATGCATTTCATATGTTAACAGCAGTGTGTAGCTTTTTTTTT
>JAWWMP010000116.1:10415638-10474813 GCA_035047865.1 Dendrocincla tyrannina
TTTTTTGGCAGCTCTTGCATGATTTCTTAAATGTGATGGTTTGCCAATAAAGGAAAACACCTGGTTTTAGAAATTGAGAGGCTGAGCCAGTTTTCCAAACTTTTTTTTCATTTAAATCTGATTTACCCCAAAATATAATTATTGTGAGCACAGATCTGCACACTTAACACTTAAGGATAATGTTAAAATAGCTTAGATGCCAGACTTATGTACTTATTCAATCGAGTTTCAGTCAGCTCAGTTCTGCATATTAAATCTGAGAGATAAATTCCATCCTGGCAATCATGAAGGTCTGGGTGTTTGTGCAAACTACAGTTAAAGGTCAATACCACTAAACCATAACAAACGGAAGTCTTAGAATATAAATTAGTTCTGCCAGATGTGCTTCAACTAGATCTAGATTTTAGGCTCCCTAAATGCAAAATGAAAGGAAAACTATATGGATTGGTTTGAGTAAAAAATTGCAAGTACTCCAGAAATCAGAGGGAGTTGATTACTGATATTTTGCTCCAGGAGTCTTTCTCTTTTAACTAGCAGGTATACCTTCTTTGTATAACAGAGAGATGAAGACATTAAATCTAATATAAATGAGGACTTTTATGCAGTTACCTTCTTGTAACACAGCAGTAAGGAATCTACATCTAGGGTTTTGCTTAAATTCAATTCACAGTTTCCTACTTGTGTGTGTATCAGGGTAAATCTTTCCATTAAATTGGTGTTCGAAAGAGCAGTATGCTGGAGATTAATCTCAGTCTTTCTGGTCCAGGTTTCTAGAGCCAGACCAGGGGAGATAAACAACTGATGAGGTAGGCTTGGTCCCTGCTTTGCATCAGCAGTGTGTGTCCTGTAAGAAATGCATGCTCCAACCTACAGCATAGGCACTATATAGCTCGAGTTATAAACACGTGCCCTGGCACAGAGATATGTCAGTGCACAGGTACTCAGGCAGCTCTCCAAGTGCTTCTTGTAGCAATGGTACTGGGCATTTCCCTTATTTTTACATTTGTCAGTGTAGTCTATGAAGGCAGGAAGGAAAAAGGTGACCTACACAACTTCTCTTTCTTAGCTAATCTGTGAAACCTATGATCTCTAGGGGTGTAATAATTGGTTGTTGTGCTACTTCCTCTAAAGATAATCATATTTGCAAGGCAAATCTTCATTAAAAAACACTGGTTTGTTTAAATATCTTCACTGAAGTGTTTGTAGATTTCCCTAAATAATTTTTACATTTGGAATAAAGCTGTAGACCATGAATTTAATGTCAGAGTTACCTTTCCTGCAGTACAGCAAAACTGCCCTTGTAGACAGCAGATGCTGATAAGCTGGATACTAAATGCTTAACCAATAACCTCATCAATGCATAGATGGCTGAGGAAACCAACGAGATACTAAAGAAACATTTCTTGAAGAAATTGCATTGGAGAGGAATGTTTGATATTTGACTTGTGTTGGAAGGAAGTATGAGTAGTCAATCTCATTGTGACATGTTGAAATCTCCATATTTCCTGAAATTAAAAAATGCTGGCTTGTGATGCTAATTTAGAAAATAGAAGGGAACACCTGTTTTAGGGAGAGTTCCCTTATTAACCATCTCCTCTGACATGCAATGCATGTCTGTATGCAAAGATCATGTATTATTGATTATCTGCATATTAAATTCCTGTTAGTCACATTTTTTCCCTACATTGTTTGTAGAAGCGGGTTTTGGTTGATGGGATATATTTGGGATATATGGCAACTAAAAAATGCAAAAAATTTTCAGTGTATTTTTTATTTCATAGCCTTCATGTGCGTGGAGACAAAAGGCATAACTGCAATGGGTAAGGAAGCATTTCTCTTGTACTCGAAAAGATAAGAGACTGGGAAAGCTCATGTGGAACACAGCTGGTGACTGATCCAGCACAGAAGGATCAGATTTATGCTCAAAAGTTCTCCGCCAGTAAACAGGGCACAGTAAACAGATCTTCAAGAGGAAAGTGGTGTTTCAACATGACTTTGGTTTATTTTTGTGTCAGGATTTTCAACCAAAAAAAAAAATTCAGAAAAAAATTATTTAGCTGGCAAACCATGATGTGGCATGTATATGCCCATGTTGCTTGATTCAGACAGTTATTTTTATTCACCTCAACAAATGCTCTGTTACTGATGCTACAAGGGTTGTGTAAGGTAGCAGAGCTCTCAAGGATACCAACAGAGCAGTTCTACTGCCAGCCTGTTTGCTTGTTAACAAGTAGATTAGTCCTGGTTTTTCAAGCCTTCAGTTGGGACTCTTTGCCTTGTCTGCAACAGGAGAGTGCAAGCAGGGGCATCACGAAATGCTCTGTCCTGCAACTCTGTTCTCCATCAATCACTTCTGGGAGCGTGAGAGTCCTTATTTGTTTCTCTACTGAGGCAAAATTGTTCACAAGGAGGTAGCATTTCATGTCCCTCCAGAACTAGATTTGGAGTCAGCAGTTCATCTCAAATCATCCTGTGAAAAGTTCTGTAGTGGAATTAAAGCATGCTGTCTGTATAGCCAATATCAGCATTTTCTCTCGACGCAGTCATGATGGGAATAGGTTACTGTTTGTTGCTGCCACGGTGCTCAGGTTTGCTGAGCTCTAGGTGTACCCATTTGGTTGGGTTTAGGAGAACTTCCAGTTTCCTTACAGTCAAAACAAGCAATTTTAGCAGTTATAGTTACTCCTGACAGAAATGGGTCATGAAGGGATCTTCTGGACAGCTTAGTCAAAGGGGCAAGTTTTAGACAGCTAGTCTAAGGGGCTAGAGGCTCCCACTCCTCTTCCCCTGCAACAGGGGGAAGGGGAACAAGCAGGAGGTGGGAGGGCATCTTGAACAGCCATGCCCAGAGAAGGGCTCAGGTCTAGTGCCTCAGATGTGACACCTTCAGCGTGTTGTAAGTTATTCTAATAGGTTTTAGCCCTTTTGTATTTTTCTTTAAGTTGTTGAGAAAAGGTTTTCAATGCTGCTGGTTTTCCCCATTATGTCTTAGGTTTCAGAGTACTTGATTCATCAATGGATAACATACATGCAAGCATAAATATAGTATAAGGGTCTAATATGTCCTTATATACTTTGTTACTCTTTTATAGCCACCTTTCAATTGAGTTGAGTGTGAAAAATAAAGATGGGTAAAGAACTGTGCCATTCATTCACTACTGATAGGGAGGTGGCTGCTCTATTGTTTACTACTGGGTATTATTATGCATTTGAGATTATCACTGTTCTCAGAAGAACAGCTATAGGTAGCAGTTTGTACCATGGGCTCTTCTGAATGGCTGCTCTTCCCCCACAGTAATAGTAATCTGATTTTAGAAAACCTTACTGAATTTCAAAGCCCATCGTGTGAAACACACAGCATGACATTCAAAATAAATTAGGTGGCTAAAGTTAGAAATAAAAGTGTGTTTCTGAAATTCCTGACTTCTCCAGATGTTGTAAGTGAATATATATATATATTTATGCATCTCTATATATTCTTAGGGAATTAGTGATCACCTTGATAGGAATATTTAAAAGGGTGACAAATTTTCAACTTAAAAAAAACTGTCTACTAAATTTATGTTGTCCACTATGTAGTTCTGCATGCAACTGCTTGCCTTTGCCCCTTTGATGGTCAGGCTGCTTATGTGCTATATGTATATGATGTTTGTCTGGGCCAATGCTGTTGCAAAATTCTTATGTATTGATGTTGTTTATGCTATTTTAGTATGTTTATATTTGGGCTCAGTACAAGGTAATATTAATTATATCTTGATCAGCAGACTTAAAATTTAGGCATCCCGGGCTGCATAAAAACCAGCAAGGGCAGCAGTGAAGGAGGTGATTCTGCCCTTCTATTCTGCTCTGGTGAAACTCCATCTGGAGTACTGCATCCAGGCATAGCCTGTGACCAAAAGAGAAATCACTTGAAAACCCTGATCTTGCAGAACTGCATGTTCTCCACACATTTCAGTATATTTATGTCCTCTGGACTCTGGTTTGATTTGAATCTGGGACTCAAATACATAAGCAGTCCTGGAAACTATGGGAGAAAGTTAGCTATCTGAATACTTGTGTGTACATGCATGTGGACAAGGGGGACAACTGTATCCTCTATGCTTGAAAATTTTCATGTTAATGTACTCATAAAATTCTACAGTGTATATATATATTTTTTTAATTACATTGTTATACACATTAGTTGAACAAAACATTTATGTTTTCTATACAAAAAAGGGTCTTGTGGGAATTGTGGGTTTTTTCTCCCTAAAATAATTTTGAGGCTCTTAAAAGATTATAAAAACAATCACTTTTGGCCCACACTGGTTATCAGTATTCCAAAATACAAATCTAAATGTTAACATGGTACTGTGTTATCCCCAGACACTCTACTCTGCTTCAAAGGAAGAAAAGGGATAAAGAAGCTTGTTATATTTTAATAAAGCAATTTGCTGGGGTAGGTCTTAAGTGGCTAGTAGTAAAGAAAATAAAAGTATAATTTGCAAAATTAATATTTCTGTTATTTTAATAATAGGGGAAAATTAAAATGAAGGCAGTCATGTGTAGGAAAAATGGCATTACCCTTGATTGTGGAACAACATGCCGAGTCTGTTCAAGTGGAAAAGGTAGCAGATTATTCAATGTGGGACAAATACATTTAGAGAAAAGTGATTACAGCTTTATTGAATAATAGGCAGGAGCATGAATGATATAATTTCTAAAATGTTTCTTTAAATAAGATCTCTTAGCCAAAAGGAGCAATACTGCTTAGGAACTGCTGGAGATGAAGTTTATGAAAATCAAGATATGTAACATTCATAGGGAGAGAATGAGTTACAATTCTAATAGAGTTGAAAATGAAAAGGTGACAATTTTTTCTTCTCCTTTTGGTTCCTCTCTATAAATCCTCTTATCATGGTGGAAAACTTACTTTCCCTAAACCCTGCCTAAACCTATGTGTTGGCCTCTGCATACACATGATGTGGAGGCTGAGAGATGAAGTAATAGATTCAGTTTTAATGATTTGGCCCATTGTTGTGGGTTTCTCAGATTAGGTTTTTGGTAAGGAGAAGGGTAGTTTCTGTTAGAAGCTGCTAGAAGTTTCCCCTATTCTATGGAGCCAATGATATTTAGCTCTGAGGAAAACTTCCTGCTTTTGAATCATTAGTAACGCCCCTGTGTGAGAAGATATTTAGGAATAGGAGTTGTTGCACAGGTAGGAATTTGCAGCCATGGATTAAGAACACAGATATCAAGGTCAGTGCAGGAGGAGAAGGAGGAGGAGCTATCCCACACAAAGCAAGGAAAGGACTCAAAGCTATTATTCCCTGACAACCAAGGTGAGGACCATGGTGATACGAGCTGTCCCCTTGAAGTCCATATGATCCACCAGGGTGCAAAGACCCCCCTGTCAGAGCAAGGGGATGCATGAAGGAGGCTGTTACCTTGTGGGAGGCCCCAAGATAGAGCGGGGTGCTGCAAGAGATTTGTGGCCAGGGCCCGTGGAGAGGGAAACCTACGCTAAGCATGTACAGACAGATTATCCATCAAAGACTGCGTCCGATGGAATGATCCACAAGAGAGCAGAGGATCTCTCTCATGGGAAAGACCTCATGGAACACAGGGGAAGGACTCAGAGTTATGATTCCCCTGTGACCGCTGGTGACGACTGTGGTAAAGCAAGCTGTCCTCTTGCAGCCCACAGGAGGACCCCTGAGACAGCAGATTGGGAAGAACTGCTGCCTAAGGGTCTTGGGCTGTGTTAGAAGTGGCTGAAAGCAACAACTTCCATTCCCTGTCCCCACATCATTGTGGGGAGAAAGGAGAGCATGAAAGATCAAGGGGATGGTGTGGAAAAGTGTTTCTAAACTGTTTTTATTTCTTATTTCTAGTTCTTAGCTTTTCAGCAACAATTAATGAAAGCTTCTCTCCTGGCTGTTATCTCTAGTCGTAAATTCCTAGCTAGCTGGTCTTTTTTCCTTTACCTCTGGAAGGCAAAATGTGTGGGGGGGAGAGGCCTTGAAGCAGTTTTGTTGGACACCAGGCATTCAGCCAGGGCCAAACCAGCACACCCATTAAGGCACCTACTTGTTATCCCAGTCCTTTTAGAGATTAAAGTTTCTGCAGAAAGAATGACAGAGCAGGATATGAACCGCTGCCTCAGCTTCTTTGCTTCGCAGCCCAGACTATTAGGATGAGTGAGTATTGAAAGTGATGAAATAAAGATACTGCAGGAATCATTGGCAAAATCTTTCTTTCATAAATCAGTAAAACAGAAAATTCTTTCAGAAAAGAGAGGTTCCTTCCTTCTGACTGTATAAAGTGAAAGGAAAGAAAAAAGCAAAAATAAGTTTAAATTTAATAATTATTGATTACTGTTTATGGCCTGTTCAGGCAATGATTCGGAGTTAGGAAAGAATTACTAGCAAGACAAAGGTTTTAAGTACAGGCTTTGAGGTGTGGCCTTCCAAGCAAAGGGGAACTGTTCTGCACCTCTTATTGCCAGAGGCAGACCTGCAGTCAACTTCAACAGCAAAGGTTTTACCTGGTGAAAATATGGTCCTTATTGAATCAGACACTGAGTAGGCCAATACATCAGACTGTGCCGCACAGTAGTATATACAGAACGGGGTTGTGCTTTAGGATTTCTGGTGATACAGAGTCTGTGGCTTTGTTGATGTGGTTTATTTACCAGCAAAACTTGTGTTGAATGCTCAGGATCTCCAATGAGACATCTGAGTTCACTGTAGCTTAAAAGGCTCCAGGCAGTATAGGCGTGAGAAAGAGTCCTCGGTTCACTCTTAGCCCACATCAAAAGCAATCCTCGCCTTAGGAGAGTACAAAATTATATCCTAACCTGGCTGTAAATGAGTCTACACCAGGCCAATTTCATCTTAAAGTAAAATTGACTATGTCAAAATGAGAATCTTGTCAAAAATAAACCTGAAGGACATAGGAAATAAAGCAAAAATAATTTTTTGCCATAGTAGTTGGATTTGGGAGTGATTGGTAAGTCTTAAAACCCATGAAAAAAATACTTCTGATAATGGGTACAGCTCTTTTCTAACAGTGCAAACATATCACATGCCTGTTTCTTTCTTCCCTCATCCATGCAGCTTTTTCTGCAAAAAGCAGGAAAGCAGAATGCCAGAGTCTACTCCCCTCTACCCGGTTCATTGGGAGCTTTGTTACCAAAAAATCTGGTTTGACTTCCAAGTGGGTAAATAGTTCTCTGGCAGAGGGCTGTAAATGTACAGTTTTCATGTTTCTGCTTTGTGTGGAATGGCTCACCTGAATTTCAAATAGTGTTTTACAGAGCTCAGTTTTGGTGGCATTGCAGTGAGGCAGGAGCTGGTTGCTGTGGGATTTGGATTAACACTGAACAGTGGGAATATACATTTTATGGTTCTCTCAAGTTCTTTTGCAAAAATAATGGTAAAACTGCTTACGTGAATATATGAGTGCAAATGAAGATTGCTGAACACTGGTGCTTGTGTTTCAGATGCTCTGTGTTTTCAGTTGCCACAGTAGAGGAGCAATTAATGAGAAATGACAATATAAATTTAATTTAAATTCATTTTAGGACTTTTGATTCAGGATTGATCCTTTGTCACTCACAAGCAAAAAAACATGAAAGGAAATCATTTACTCACAAGACCAAGTCCTTAGCAGCTGTACAGTACTTTTTAGAAGCTGTGTTTATTTGAACTAGGTGAGCATTTGCCCTGTCATATTTATTGCAACTTGAGTGTTTTGTTCTGAATAAAAACAGACCCCTGTTCATCTTCAGGAGAATGAATTAGGCCCTGAGTTGCTATAAACATCTGTAACACCTCTGGCCTTGATAGCTGTCTGTTGAAATTATGAAATTATAAACATGCCCTTACCTCCAGTTTTTAATGGTGGTGAACAGTACATTTCCATCTGTTATTTCATTTGTGCCTTTTTAATACTCCCTTTATATTCTTATGTTGATGTACATCCAGACAATACCCAGCTGTTATTCCATGGCAATGTCTTCTCTGTGGTTAGAAATGCTTTATAGTGGCATCACGGTCTGTCTGGCCAGAGGCCACAGTGGCCAGCACACCTGGAGTAGCCTTTGCCCATCACAACTGTAACGGGGAATCTCTAATATTTTTCCTCCTGTTTTTCCTATCCTGCTGTCTACTTTTCTCCTTTTGAAGTAGAGAAAACACATGTGCTAAACACTGTCCCCTGTCCTACAGATCATGAGAAGAGGAACTGGGTGTGTGTGTAAAATGAGGAACAGAATAAGGACAAAATAGTTACTTACACAAAAGGGAACATAGAGACAAAAATTAGATGTCTCGCTAAGAGATTTGACATTTGAACTAGTTATATCTAAAGATGTCCGACCTCTGAAATAGGATCCAAAGTTTTTCCATCAATACTGGAAAAAGATACATTGAATATAGATGCATTTGTTATATTGTCTAGTTAATTATTTGGGCTAAAACATTAAAAATCCAAGGTTTATATGGATTCTTTATCTGAAAAATAAATCCAAGTAAGGGTTGAGATTTTTTAGGGTTGATGATTTCTAAAAATTATTATTATTTTTTAAGGGTTGATCAGTAAAGTTTAAATTTAAAATGATTCTACATGTAGAACCAGATCCTGAAGTATTTATTATCATGGGAGAAGGGAAAGTACAGCTGCTGGTTTATTTCAAGAAAATTCAAGTGAAGGGATAAGAAACATTTTTATTTGGTTTCTTACATTTAAAATAACTCACCCTTAAATAAAACAAAACCACTAAAAAACCGATAAATCACCCTAACAAAACACCCCCAGCCCCTCTCTCTGAGTTTAATGTGTGGAGCTAATCTCTCTTATGTAGGTTGCATTTCTAGTGGGATAGATAAACCATCTTTAATCACTGAGGCCTGAATTTGAGTTTTTATTGTAAAGATTATAATTTATTTTTAGCATATTTTAATCACTTATTGAAGTGCTGGTTTTCTTATCTTTATAGTCATGAAAAGTATAAAAGAAGAGTGCTAAAGTACAAACAAAGATAAAAGTATCTCTTTCATAGATAGGATCATATTTCTGTAAGAGCCTTTTGTTATTGTTCCTGTATTGTGTGGTTAATACTCCTTCTGCCCCTCCTCTGCAGTGCCTCACATTGTAACCACGAAAAAGGGGAGGAGGCATCGTGTCTAGTTTTATTTGAAAATTACTGTGGATACCCATTTAGTAACATAAGGTAAAGGCAGCAGACTTTAGAGTTCCCTTCTAATTGATGAGCAGTTAGTGCTGCCACAGTAAAGAAAATAACTCTTCTTTTTGTATTTTATAAATATTTACATGAGCAAAAATATTTTTTACGGTTACCACTTCACATCTTGGAAAACTACTCTTAGATCACATGCATTTACAAGCAACAACAACAAAAAAGCCAGCTCCTATGCAAACAAAATAATTAACATCCATATCTATCTGCTAAAATTATTGAAAGCTGCAATAACTAAATCTGCTCATGCAAGCTTCTCAAATAGCTGTTAAATCACACTAAAATAAAACTGTAATTGGCTGATGCAAGCTGCAGGATCTGTTCCAGGTCATCACAGAGACAAAGCATCCTTTGATCCTTTTCCTTGCGTACATTCTTAGTCTATCTCTTGTTTTAATGTTTAACCTGAATCATAATTCCACAGCTTGCTTTATCTCTCTATCCTATAATGTAAGTCAAGTGATAACGCAGAAATTGTTGCAGTAAGTGAGCAATTCTAAAGTAACTGGGACCATTTGGGGCTATTGGGATGAGCTCCCCTTACTGATGTGGTGATTGGAGAGTGGTGTGGAGTAGCATCCCTGTATTTTCTCGTTGTTTTTAGACTTCATTTTAGATTGCTATCATTGCAAAGGTACCTTCCCAGCGATGCACAAGTCTATAGCATTTCTTTGGTCAGGCTGGGGATAGTGCAGAAGGGTGCAGATCTGAGATCTAAGGCCCTCATCCTTTTAATGTTTGGAAAAGTTCCTATCACTGTTTGAAACTGTGTGCCTGGCTGACCTGTGCTGTGTAGCTTAGATTGGGTTTTTTTCTAGGGAAAATACCTGAAAATGCAGAAGCTTATCTGGGTTGTTTCAGTGTAAAAAAACTGAGTTAGAAATTCCATCAGCACAAATTTGCCTGTGAAATTTATGGCATCTCACCATCCAGTTCACACTGGTTGTGTAGAACTTGAAAACCCTTATCTTATCTTTTCAGACATAAGAAAAAAATATTTCTTTTTTTGGATCTTTAAGTGATGAGAGGTTGAACAAGGAATTATTATGTTTTCATAATTTTATTCAGTTCATTTCCCTCACACCTGGAAACAGAGGCATAAACTGACAAGAAGAGCTGTAGATTTACTGGAAGCAGGATGATGCTAGATGCTAATGTGCAAAATCTTATAACAAATGTACAGATTAATTGAACAACTGCATTATAGAGGAACATTTTTCAACACAAGAAACAAGCAGGCAAAGACAGGTGGCCTTTTAAATGTAAGGTGATGAATAATGAGATATGGTATGAGTTACTAAGTGTATTGATAACCTGCTAAGCCTCCTTCATATGAGTTCTCATAGGAGTCTTTAGAAATGAATTATCTGTCACACCAAATAAACTTGTAAAAGTTTTAGTTAACATTAGTTCTTTCTTGCCTCACTGTTTCTGATTAGACAAGAGAGGCACACCTGACTCAAAGTCTACCTCGAAGCAAAGTTGTCTACCAAAAGAAATTAGGACAACTAACCATACCTAGAAGAGGTAGTAAGATCACCAATTCCATAGAAAACCAAAGTGAACACAATTGCTAATCAGTGTGATAAAAGTTAATTTGCAGTCATTGCATTTATTTTAGTTCCTTCTGTTTAGTTTACCTGTTTTAGGGGAACTACAAGTCTCACCTTGCAATCTTTCATAACTGCAGTTGTATGATACCCTTTACCCAGACTTAGAAAAAGGAACGTTATGCACAATTTTGTGCTGTTCTTGATTGGTTATGGGGTTTTTTTTGTTTGTTTTTTGTTCACTTACTAAAAAAGTAAAGGGGAATGCAGATATTACAGATATAATGTGAGTCCACCCTCGGCCCCCAGATTTTGCTGAGAAGTGCAGGAGTACATTTTCCTAATGCATCTTTCTGAGATACTCTCTGGCTCCTTTCAAACCAGCTGGATGCACATGTATTCCTGTGAATGGTGATTAATGAAACAAATAATGCAGTGGATACCTCAGTGGCCTTCTCCTTTCCTACTTGGAATTACTCCATTTATAGTTGATATTATAGTTGTTGTATTCATACTGTACTGTACTGTAAAACCTGGCTGAATGTCTTGTTGCCTGTATACCATGCTGTCGTGGGCCTAGAGGGTCTCTTGCTTTAAGCATGTTGTTGATTATTTCAACTTTCTTAGTTTAAACTGCGTGTCTGCATCTGTTCCTTAAAGGACTATTAATTTTTAAAACATGGAAAATTTCCATATTCACCATTACTTTAGCAAAAAGGAATGAAATGTGAATAATTTCCATGTCAAATGTACCCTTTAGCTTTACCAATTTGCCTGTTTTGTGCAAAGAAAATACACTGAGCTATGATCCTGACAACTGCAGTTATGAAAACACATTTAATTTTGATATTACAGAGCCCTAAAATATTACTGGGCAGCTAGTTGGTCAGAATATGCAGAGAAACAGATTTTGTTTTGGTACACATGGATGAACAAATAAATTACCTATGCATTTGTAGTTTTATCTTCAGCATTTTACTTGAGGGAGATGGGTGAACACTCAGTCTAAATCATATTCTTTTTTGCAAAACATTAATGAAAATTAGGTTGTTGATTCTTTAAATAGCAATAGCAGAAGAAGCAAATAGAACCAATTAATCTTTATGAGTAGATAGATTTATCATAGTTATCTGCTCGTACTGCATTCACATCAACCTCTGGAAATAAATTTAGGAGAGAACCACTCACTGCTCAGCTGAGTGCTAATTTCTCTGATGCACTTTGGCAGATGTTTCCACCTCCATGCCTTCCAAGGTACTGAAAGGAAAGAGGAGTGGAGGAATGTGCATATCATGATTGTTCAAGTTTGAGGACTCAAGTAAGACTTGGCTTCACAAGAGTCTCACTCTACTGAGAGGCTGAGGAACAGCTGCAGCAGCACAGGCATGGAGTGTTGTGCAGGTTTGGGCTATTTTTCTAATAAAGGGAAAATTCATTATCCTGTGGCTTATGGAATCTGCCTTGGCTTTGACTTGTTCTAAGCAAGTCCTTGAGGAAGTTGCTTTTGGAGCATTTGGGCTTGCACAATGCATGTGTTTGTCGTTGGGCACGTGTGCATGCACATGTGATTATCTAAATGGGTGTTTTGATTTCAATGTTGAGCATCCAGTGAAAATGCAGCTTATTTAAAACCACCTGTCTGTGCTATGGCAGACTGTCTCAGCTGGTTGAAACAGTAGCATAGGTTGAAGTTGGCAGAATCTGTATCTGACAATGAGCCAGGGCCATTAAAATCCTGAGGTTTTTTTAAACATATGATGGAAGTGGGGCTAAGATACTGGAAAGCAATTGAGGAAAAAAATCCATATGAACACCTTTCTGTACACTACTTTTTAGAAAGCACCTTTTAGAGTTGAGCCCAGGAGCAAATGTTAGTGGTACCAAAGGCTGTAGGCATGGGAATGCACACTGTTCACTCCAGACATAAGTCAGAATGACAGGTTGTTCAAGTCTTAGCTGAGATGCACTGTTCTTTCCAATGGAACACACCCTGTAACCAGAGCCTTATTTATCTTACTAGGTGACAGAAAGAACAGGTAAAATACCTTTTGTTGAAAATATTTTATTTGATGAGTAGTAATATTTATCAAAAATATTCTATCACATTCATATTGAAAAGGTTGCCTGAAAAACTTAGCTCCTAAATGGAATGAATTTAATTGTCCAGTGTCTCCTGAACCCTTTTCCCCCAGAGGGTTCTGAAAATCTCATTCTAACTCAATACTTTCACAGCAATATAGAATTTTTGCACATTCACAGTTTAGAATGGTTTGAGTTTAACAGCAGACGGAGTAGTTTTTCCTTCAGATATATTAGCAGTGAGAAGTATCTAAAAAAGTAGTTCTTTTTATAAAAGCTTGTCATACATGTTCCGTAGTCAATACACATTTTCTGAAAAGAGGAGCACTCATCTTTTCTGAGCAAATTTACCCAAGCAAGATGAATAAAAAGGTACTGATTTTTTTATTAACAATATAGGTAATATACAGAAAAAATTATCACAACCATATAACTGAAAATAGAGTAATAAAAGTTTCAGCAGAATTTTTCCAGCAATTCTGCAGTTGGTTCCCTGTGCATGCAATCTTTGTATCAGCAGGACACACACTCCTATTTCTTTGTGATAAGAATGTGGAATGAACAACCTCTACCAACTGCAGTGTGAATTTACCCCCCTAATTAATTTCTTCACACATTATTCCTGGCAACTTCACAAGAAACCTGTTTCATTTAAATTCCCAAGGTACAGTTATATTTTACCCACATTCACCATTATACTACATTGACTTTTTAAGCAAACAGAAATAACACCGTTAGCCTTTAAAATATAGGTAAACTTGAGGCTGTTGCAGTCTTGACCTATGCTTAATGTCACTGACATAAACCCAGAGAAGGGTCATATTAAGACTGATTAAGTCTGAAGACTTTGTTGCAAAGGAAAGCCATGTAGACTATTCTGGCTGTATGTGTTGACTTGGTTATATCACAAACAATACCAACAGTCTTGACAATGTTGGGCCATTGTGTATCTCAATTTGCATTGGTCACACTGCTGAAGTCATACAAGATACATCAAGTAAAAGACGTGAAAGAAAACTCTTGAAGGCTAAGCTTAGAGGAGTAGTAATGGTGATCCCCTTGAAATCTGAAGCCTGACGTATCAAGTTTTGCACTGTTCCCCTCTTTCTAAACATAATGGATATATGACATAACATTTCACTTGCTTTTTACTGTAATCATGTCATTTATGCATGGTTATCATTATTTTGACAGAAGCTTCAGATGGTTTGCTATAAGGATTCCTCTGTTTCTAGTCATAATCAGGAAAATAGTTGTGATACAAATTATGTGAGCCTGATTTTAGTTCTCTTGCATACAAAATCAATTTCAGTGACGGTCAAAAGCAAGGAGTTTCATTTTCTATAGGTGTAAAGTAAATTTTATACATATAGGGATACATGAATATGAATCTTAGTGTACCTAGATGTATCTGTAAACTAGAGAGACAAAGTTAATATTTTGTTTATATATATCATATATGTGCCAGTAATGTTAGTAATGCCCTCTCCACTAAAAGGGAAACAATGTGATGAAAGATGATATGCAAGCATTCAAATATATTGACTATTCATATGGGAAATATTCTGCTTGAATTCTCCAAAGCTACACTCCATTTAATCCTGTATTTTACTCCATCGTTACTTCTAGATACCATCATCTGTGTCAGAAATGGCACAAAGCTACCCTAAGGAAAATCAGTTTAAAAACCTGACAGCTCTCTAAAACATACCGCATTCCTCTTTTGTCAAAATACCATATCCTCAGAAAACACAGCATTTATACTAAATTGAATACTTATTGTAATTGAAGATTGGCATTGACTCTAAGATAATTTCTGCATCAAAATAGAAAGAACAGTTGAATGAAACAGCAGGAAGGTATAAAAATCTTTATTTACTCCATGTGATACTGAAATGTGCAAGGAAAATTATTAAGCGGTTACGAGTTATAGTACAAAAGGACTATGATTTTGGGTTTTTTCTCCCAGTACATCTGCTCTAAGTCTTTATTCAGTTGAAGCCCAAATTAAGCTTGGACAGATTAATCACTGAAAGGAAAATAGCCCGATCAACAAAGACCAAATAGAGCTTAATGTTTCCCTTTTCTAAGATGCAAAGTGCGTCCACACATCTCTGGAACTGTAGCAATGTCAACCTCTCTGCACGTACATCTTGTATTGACTTCATCATCAGGTGCAGGCAGGAAACTACACAGATGAACAACAAGCACAGATACAATCACCAAGAAGACAGAAACACTTCTTTAGGAGAATTTTTTTTGCAGTGCATCTCCTACCACTACACACAGTTTTGGTGAGAAAGCAGGGTGAGTTGCAACAACATGAGCTGGATTTCTTTCACATGAAACTACATGGCAAAATGCTTTCTTGGGAAGGCACGTAATATGCTCCAGATGCAAATGGACTCTAACTCCACAGGAACAAAAAAGAGCTTGTCAAATGTAAGACCCATATAAGCGTAAACATTTGCTCCCCAGCAGAGCTGCTTTGCTCTACAGATCTGCTCTGAGGGGCTGCTCTATTTATGAAGGGAGATGCAGCATCAGGCCACCTGTGACAGAAAAATCCATGATGGATATTAAACTTTCTTATCCTATGGAGAAGGGTAGCTATGTCCAAACCTCTGCTTGGATTAGTCCCAGGTACCTGCTAAGCCTCCAGTCATGCCTAGTAAAATTTTGAAGTAATGTTAATTGTAATGGGCCAACACCACACCAGGGACCTTTTTGACAATGTCATGGTTGTGGTGGTTGTAGTAGTTTTGTTCTCCTTTCAGGAAACTTCTTTGGATACCTTTGATTTTGTAGTGTATGTGTAGCCACTCCCTCAACAAGTTGATTCTTCCAGGAGGATTGTCTGTGTTCAGAAACCTGTGAGAGTAGCAGAGATGATAAATCCCAGCTAGAAGTGATGGACAGAAAAGAAAAGGAAAATGCCTGCTGCAAAAGCAAAAGTACTGTCTCTGACAAGATAGGGTTAGAAAGCATCTTCTGCAAGTTTTCTTTCTTTCAATTCTTTGCATAGAAGCACTTTTAGGTCTGGAACTGTAAGTGTTTTCTTGTTCATCACTAAAGGATTGAGAGACTGAAGGTCAACAGGTAAACTTGTAATAGATTTTCACAGGCTGAATCAGTACCTGTGTGACAAGTAGTCATTAGTGTATGGAAATGGAAAGAGCTTCTACCAGCATTTTTCCAATTAAGGAAAGATAGAGAATGAATGCAAAATAGTACACAAGATTTGTTGGATAATTTTTCTTTACTCTTTTTGCGTTCTTTACCTTCGTCTTCATTTTATGAGAAAGAGAAATACTGATTTTTTAAATATTTTGCTAGAAATACTTTGAGTATAAGGGGTAAATGAACACAGAAATAAGAGCAGAATGAGGTTGAACAGAAAAGCTAGAGAACAAGAAATGGACAAAGATGAACAAAATGAAACTAACAAAATATTTAGAAACTTCTCACATAAATAAAAATTTAAAGATGTGAACTTATGCCACAGTAAGAGGGTAAGAGGCATGGCAGGTTCCATGCCTTAAACACTAGCATCTGTATCATAAGCAATGTCAGGTCTCTGTTACATAAATAGGACAATCTTAATAATATCAAGAGGAGAGTTTCTGAACTCTAAACTTTTAGGCATCAGGTTTCTTTTTTGGAGTTGCTTCTAACTTGAATGGATAAGCTGATGGAATTGGAGCCTCCTGCACTTACTAATGCACTGCAGTCTATTATTCAAGAATATTGTTATTTCAAAGTTACCACATTTGATCTAAAATAAGGGAAGATTAAATTTGAGGGGCTAATCTTGAATCTCTTTCTTGGACATATTTACCACCAGCATGGAAATCCTTCACAAATGAGGACTGAAACTCATGAAAACAGAGTAAGTGAATTATTTTGGGTTAATCAAATGTCTTACTAAAGTCCTAGTAAATGCACTGAAGTTATTTAAGTAGAGATTGTTAAACTACTTCTTGTTTTAGTTGACTTTTCTTTGGAAGTTCTCATGTTCATGGGACATTATTTCATATATGCATTACAGAGCATACCTTTGTAAAACTGTAGAAGTAGAAAGGTATTACTACTACATCATTAGTGTGCCTTTTTAGTGTGTGTTCCAGAGCCTAGAAGGAATCTTTCTCAGAGGATGTAATCAGAAGACTCTTGTGGCATCCCCTCTGCCACCCCTCTACTCCAATTTGGGCAAACTCTGGCACAAACATTCTTCTGCTGGGTTAGACCACTGATCTAAGCATCCTCTTTGGTGCTAATTTAGTGATAATGAACTAGACACAGTTAATGCCTGTGTAGCCCTCATGAGTTAGAAGCCAAGCTTTTATTGTGTGGTTTTAAGATTGATACAAGTCACAAGTCACTGTTGCATATATATTTTTTTTCTTTTACTGCCTGCAAAATAATTTTTAAAAATCCAGCTTGGTTTTTATTACCCTGAGGCAATAGCTTTCATGTTTTTTTGTGTACTAAAGGTTTTCTTTTACTATTTTAATTTGTGTAAGATACTGCCTACTCTCTTGCAAGATAATAAGCCAGAGCTGTATGCCTGGGTGACATTCCAGTTCAGCACAAGCTGTACTATTATTTTAGATACTTACAGAGTCTATATTAAATTTGATCCTGTACAATTAAGAAGGTTGACTAGATGAAAAATAAATCTGCAAGCCAAAAGTAGTCCCAAAAGTTGTGAAGGAAATGGTCTGACTCTTTTCACCTTATTGCTTTTTATGTTAGGATAACGCATGGCTCTGCAGAACAGTCCCAGGGCCAGGCTTGTGAAGATAGGATGGAAGACACCTACTCTGGTGGAGAGAGTGCACAAGCAGAAGGTGCAAAAGCACATGCTGCATGAAAGCAGAAGGTTGGCAGTGGAGTTTGGTGAGGTGGGAGTGATGGAAGGAGGTCTTCATATGTGTCCAGGCAGCCTATATGCCTCTAATTCCAGCTGCTTGCTCCGGGTAACAGAGAAGTGGGAAGGGAGGTGAGTTGTTTCATTGATGCAAGTCTCTCTGTTAAGTCTGATTTTCTCTGAGGTAGAAAGTGATGCTGGTTTCTCGGTGCCTTGATTCCCACACTGCTAGCAGAATGGTTGATGGGCGGTACTAGTCAGCACAACGAGCCGACAACGGGAGCATCATTTTCAGTGGCTGGGAGAAGAGCTTCAGTTGGGCATGTTTGTGCTCCACCACCTCTTGGGAGCCTCATTCTGGATAACCACTGGGTAAGTCTTGCGCAGCACCAGTAGCCCTGGCTTTATGAGGAGATAATGAAGTCTTTTTCTATACATCTGTGCCCTTGATTGGAGCTGTAGTGCTAGCAGTGTCTCAGACAGCAGATACTGACTTGGGAGGAGAAGTCTGAGGACTTGAAAGTGAGATGGTTAAGATGAAATATGAACTATGTGTTCCAAAGGGGCCACTGATTTTAGATGCCCTACATTTTAGGTGTTGAGATGTGCAACATTTTGTTAAAATTCGCAGAGGGTTTAGAAGCTTTCGCTGAAATCAAAATAAGTACTCGTTTCTGCATTGCTTTGTGCAAAAGGAAAATAATGGGAAGAGTACCTGGTCATTTGAGAGGTGAATGTTTTAAACCAGATGAACACTTTTAGCATAACAAAAAGGCACATGATCACTGTAGGAGTGCTAAGATTTTAAAAGGTAAAAGATGATTAAACATTTCTGGGGAAATAAATATTCATGATCACAATTACAGTATAGCTAATAAAATTAGTAATTAATAATGAATTATTAATTCTCAAATACTACAGCTACTTACCACTGGAAAAGTCAATTTATAGCTCTGTATTTAGTAAGACTCTTATGCCCTACAGCAGCAGGTAACTACTAAAATATAGATCCATCATTTACACTTGCTGCTAGCAGTTGTTCTGCAGTTTGGAGAGGCACTGTTTTCTCAAAATGCTCAGTACAGGGGTAAATCCTGTCTACGGCTTTCTCTGTGAATGCTGGTATCTGCAATGCAGTCTTTTGGGAGCATATATTACTCATTTAGTATTGCATGTGCCACTGCATTGACCTTTCCCATCCCTTATTTCTGTTTCAATTGGCTTATGCAGAGAATATCCTTGGGATTTGTCTGCTCTGTCAGTCACACAAGAGTACAAGTCTGCTTTTAAATCTTGGTTTACCCAACTTTGCTGCTCCTCTTCTTAAAAGTATTGCTGAGGTGCAGACTTAAAGTATTGCTGGGGGTATAGTTCCATGTGTTTTTTGCTGTAGTGCAGGCTGCCTATAGTCTAGGTGAGCTGGACTTAGACAGTGCACAGGAATGTGCTATAGTTCCTGGTAGAAGCTATTGCAAGCTACTGTCTTTTCAAGCTCACTGTGGTCTTGAGCAATGTCCAGAACTGTGAAGTAGAATATGTTTGTCCAGGATCTAAATTTCTCAGTTGAACCTGTTTCTCAACCTGTTATTGTAGGTGGTGGCAGAAGGTTGCCAGAAATGCTGGAAAAATGGAACTCAGATACTATAGCTCTCCTTCCTTAGGTCTCTGTTCACTAGATATAGAAGAGCTTACCCCATTTTGCTACATGCACCATTGCATCTTTGCCTTGGGCCTGCAGCAGAACAACCAGCATGTGTGATTTACATTAGCAGAGGTTAACACACAAAACAAGCACTCTCATTCAGTTTACTAAATAGCTGTATAAAAGCTTCTTGGTTTTCTGAAAATCAGAGTGCTTGTAGTTTGTCATTAATATGCACAAGGACTCTGTCATAGATTTTTTTGAGTGCTTCAGTTTTATCACAAAGCTTTCTGTGCTACATATCACTTTTTTATATATATATATCAATTAGCATCAGCTGGGTTTCATTTGACAGGTTTTACTTATGCAACATATTCTTAATAAACAGCTGCTCATGAAAATAGTGTTTCTTGTTCTCAGCAAGGTGGACTCAAGGAACCTGTCATTACTCTCCAATGGAATTTCAAAAAGAATTGGATAATGTAATATTGCATTTCTCTAAAAACCCTTTTATGTGTTCTCATAGAAATGAATGTCTTTATAGAACAGGATAGCATGACTTGGGTGTAGTGTAGTTAAATTATGGTGTGGTATTTCTTTACCCCAGTGTAGCCAGGTCTTAAATCATAGCTCTTCAGCTGATTGAAAGAATTGCTCAGATTACTGTACCTGTTGAGTCTGCATTACTATTGAGAACAGCATCAAGTACTGGCAGCTTTTAAATTCTCTGAGGGCTTACACTTTGCCTTTATTTTCCTTCTTAGGTTAGGAAAGGGTTACTTACTCTGATACTTATTTTTGAATTTACTGGTATGGAAATAAATGTGTCCTCAGAACCTGGAGCTTAGTGTTAGGAGTTTGCTGTGCATTGATAGTAATATATCTGTGTCTCATTTAATGTGCTGGAATTGAAATACACACATTAACAGCTTCTTTTTATTAAGATATCCCCTTGATAATAAAGTGAAAGATTACAGGTTATTTGTGACAAATCCTTTGCTAAGTATTGTATATATAACTATGCCTCAAGTAATTTATGTAAAATAGATTTCAAGAGAAAACATTTGTGTGTCAACATTTCATTTCTTTGCCTTATTGAAAACTGTGAAAACCATTCTGTTTCTGAAACAAGATGCATATGGTGCATAGCTCACCATTTTGGAGAACGCTGAGCAATCCATAAACTTTGGTACACATACTGTAATTGCTTTCTAAAGAAGAATGAATATAGCATGCAGTTGAATTAAATAATGGATCAATTAAGCTATTTTTCTTTGGATTTTTCCCCCTGCTGTTTAGTATATATAAGAAGCAAACTTTCAGGGTGTTTATTTTTCCCAATTTAAACATTACACATATATAAAAATATATATATGAGTAAAAATATTCTTTTCCTAAAACAGAACTGGTACTTCCAAAAAAAACCCCAAAAACATTTCAAGATGATTAAAGCTGTATGGTAATTTTTGCCTTTATCATGTCTTTTATTGGCTGTAATCATTGTTACTTCTGGACATAGTCATTGCACAAGAATGCTTTACTGAGATGATTGTATTATCCAGCTCCTAGAAAGATTCAGGTTTAAATTATTTTATATGCTTAGACCTAGCTTATTCATGGAGATAAACAGTTTCTTGTATTTAGAGCACATTTATAGTATATACATATAATATAATACAAAATAATGGGCATAATATAAAAAAAATCAAAGAATGTAAACAATACAGAAGTATAAATCTCACCTATTTATTTTTCCTTTAAAATATAAAATCTACTGTGGGTATTATGGATTGTCATGATCCAAAACCCATGCAGAGAAGCAAAGACTAATCAAGTCTTTCAAAAAGAATTAGAAATAGTGCGTTTCTCCATTTTTTGTTTTAATTTGTTTGGTTGGAGTTTTTTGGGTTTGTTTGTGTTTTTGTTTTGTTTTTGGGGGGTTTTGTTAGTTTGTTTTTGTTGGGGGGGTTGGGTTTTTTTTGTTGGCAGTTGCCATTCATTTCCTAAGTAACAGGTTCACCAGAGTTGACACTGATTGCATCTTTCTTCTTGTTATTCACAGCCTGGCATCTGTTGAAGGGAGATGGACAATGAAGTATTTTTGGAACTCTTAGCAATACCATTTTGAAGCCTCGTTTTAACATTCCTGAATGTTGAGTTCCCAGCTTGGAGAGAGAGAAGTGCACTTTGAGAGCAGAGGAGTCCTGACATACTGTAAACCTTAGTGTGTAGTCTGTACACTTACAGGATCCCTGCACCTGGATATGCTGGTATAGGAGCATACAGTGGTCTGGATGTTACTGAAAACAGCAAGATAAATCCCTGCCTATGACATTTAGTTTCAGAAGCTCAAAATACGTTTTTAAGTCGAGGAATGTAAAAGTCCACAAAACCACAGAGCACTGCAGCAATGTGCACAGGCTCTGTGGGTTATGGCTGTGTTATGCTAGTTGTGGACAGGTGTTGGTTTTACCAGAAACCGAAGTTAGCAGTCTTGAATTTCTGTATTAAAATGCAATCAGAGATGAGTCATCAACCATGTTTTCCTTTTTAGGAGCCGTTTAGGTTCTTGGTACAGCTGCTCTATAGTTGATGCCAAACGCAGTGCCGGAGCTTCCAGCTTTACTGGGATGGGAAAGAAAAAATTGAGAACCAGGAAAACTGGTTTTGTAAAGCAAAAGACTGGACTTGCAAAAGACCACTCATTTACCTGGTTTCAACAGAGAAAGACATTAAGTAGAAACATTTGTATAAGGAGTTGGTTGTGCTTTGCAAGTGGCACGGTGTGGAAATGGGTATGTGGCTTTCCACATGCCTCCAATGCTATATCCACATTCTGTGCATAACCTGCTATAAAATACATGCCACCAGCTCCATCCTCCTTCTGGCTACAACCAAAGAAAGAGGCTTTGTATGAGCTTGTGGGGTTCCAGAAGTTTCCTTCATGTACATTATTTTCTTGTAAGCTATTGCCAAGTAGAAGCTTGGCCTCAAAACCAGAGAAAACTGTGAACTGCTTTACAATAAACTTATATCTCTTTCACTAAGATGTGAGGCTTCAATGCTGTATATCTTATTTAGTTGACCCAACATTTCCATTAAAATAATGATGGAAGCAGCTTCTCAATAAATATATGCAAGTTTTTTCATTTCCATGAGGATTATATTAAAAGTCCTCTAAAAAGCATAAGACTTTGTCAACATCTCTTGTGGTCTGAACTATCTCTGTCTGGTTTTGAATAATATCCATTCTTGATTATCTGTGTCTTTTAAGTTACCTTTCTTTAGGGAGATATTTTTCTCTTGGCAATACATAATTGAAACCTCTTAACTATGCAAGACAAAATCAAAAGGTTATCAGAATTCTTAAAGTGTTGATGTAATTTAGGACTCTTTTTTATTATGATCAAAGATTAGTTTTGTGTTCTCCATCAAATCCTTTGCTCCACCTGCATAATGCTGTATAGTCCAAACCAATTAATAGGTAGCAGCTTGCAAGTGGGTCTAACTGTTCTGAATGCTCCATTTAACTTAATACTCCATGCTGTTAAGCTGTTTATCCCTGCTCTGATGTGCCTATTTACAGAAAAAAATGGGTTGTTTTTGAGAACCCTTCTTGTATTTTAAAAATGAACTTTTGGGTTCTTATCTGCAGCTCAAATTTTATGGTTTTTTTTTTTTTAAAAAAAAAGAGAGAAAGAGAGGGAGAGAGAGCGAGAGAGAGACGGAGACAGAGACAGAGAGATGGAGAAAGAGAAAAGCAGCTCTGTCAAATAAATCAGGGGCAATTCTGTCCCTGTGCTGGCATAGGGCAGCCATGGAAAGCCAGGACGTGATGCTGGACTATGTTATTTCTGATTGTGGGGCTAATGCAGTTTTGTGGCTGGTGATGTGAATCTCCTCAAGAAGCACAGTGGCCTATGCTATGAATTTGTATCCTCATAAAGTCTTCTTTGGCAGTGAATTCAAAGGCATCATTTCAACTGGATGAGTGTTACTGAAGATATTTTCAGATGTACAGATTTTTCTGCTAGTTTTCTGTGGGTGCTGACAGCTGTGCTACTATGTAAAGCATATACAGTACATTACCTGTGTTCAAGCAGCATCTGTGTGTACGCATTGGAAGATACAGTTTTGTCCTCACCAGTGGTGGGAGTAGAAGCATTGATGTGTGTTGGCTTGAACTTGGTTGTTGGACAGTGGGTACTATTTAGAAATATTGCAGGGTGAAAAATGCAGCTGAAGGGGTACATGCGCACAGTTCTGTGTGAACAGAAGCTGGGACAGCTGGTTAAAAATTTACAAGAGGCAAGTGTATATCTATTAGTCAGCACTTCTCTCCTTGATGTACGATTCTAGAGATGCTGCAAGCACACATTAGGCATGTACAAATTAAGCCTTGATGCAGATATATTTCCTGTAGTGTCTACTTAGTTTTGAAACAAGATCAGTTTGGTCTAGAGAACTGTTGCTTACCTTCTGTATAAAGGAAGACTTTGGGGTTATTTTTGCCCACTTACAATTTGAAATTATGCACCTCTTCTCTGTCTTGAGCAGTGGTCACCATAATGCTATGTTCAAAAGTTGGTGGTGACATTTGTTGAAAAATCTGAGAAAGAGGACCAAACTATCAGTGAGTTATTATGATCTCAGCCATCATGTAAGTGCCAAACTGAGTGTATGCCAGGCAAAGAGACCTCCACTTGGCTGTTTGGAGCAGCAGGTGCTGGTGCAGCCCTCTGCCCTCTCCTGACCTGGCTGTGATCTCCATTCACAGAGCCGGCTGGTAAAGTACATACTGGGTCTTCATGATATCACCAACTCCTTTGATCTCAGCTAAGGAAGTTGTGCAGGCCAAATTAGCATCTCATAAAAATCCTAAGGAAATGGCCCTTCCTAGGTTTTTGAGGGAGACGATGTTCCTGACACAGCCCAGCTATGTGTGTACTACACCAGGTGAGAAGATTTTCTTGCTTTGACTAATAAGAAGCTCTGAAAATTAATTCCATCATGCAAACTGGCAAGCTGGAGTACTTTTATGTAAGAGAAATTATTATAATAATTTAGGTTTATAGATTTTTTAAAGCAAATCACCATCATCCTGTTTTCCCCATCTTAGAGGTGAAGTTGAAGCAGTGAGAGGTAAAAGCACTTGCTGCAGGGTCAGAGTCAAATCTGCTTCTCTTGAGATGCAGTACTGCTCCAAAGGATGGCAACCCTGGCAGTGAAGCACTGTGTCTGCTGGCCTATGTTTCACAGAGGGAAAAAAAGAGTTTCAGACCCTCCATTTTATATCTCCCTTTGTGTTTCTGATTTCTGAAAGATTCACGTCCCTCAGTCTTCTGAAGATTTACTTTTTCCTGAGCTGCTAAATGCCTGGCAGCTTTTTCTGACAAAGGAAGTGTGGTGTGCTGAAGCAGCATTCTCAGAGTTTGCCTGCAGCTTCAATTAAGTTTAGCTAAACAAGTACTTTACCAGATGGTCACTTATAATCATGTTACATCATCACCACTGAACTACTTCTTATACCAGGCAGAAAACTTCCCATCCTTTTCTTTTGTTCCTTTCTGGAAGCATACATTGCTAGTGACATGTGTACACAGTGGAAGGTCTTGTGGGTTGTTTATTTCCTTTTTTTATCACTTTATGTCATGTATGTCAAGTGACTTTCCCAGATATTAGCTGGTTTCCTCTCAGACAAGGAGAGGTAGGGATGGAAGGAGGTAGAGACTAGAACACTGCCTTTGTCCCAACCTTTTCTGCGTCACTCAGAAAGTGAGATAATAATGACAAAAAGTAACTCCAGTCTGCCTATGTTGATCTGAATTAAGAGTAAATGTGGGTCAGTGCTAGATTTATTGCTCAAGGATTCAATTTTGATTATAAAGGACAGTGTGGTAAGAACAAAGGATTAAGTCATGCTAAATACAAGAGGTGGGCTCTCCAGCTACTGAAAATTCAAGTGCTTATATAGAGTCAGATACATAATGTCAAATAACTCAGCAGAGAAGCTTTTCTGATTAATAATGGAGTAACATTAATTTACACCAGTTGCAGACTACTACTCAAAAATTAGCCAACGTGCTTGTTCATTGCTGCTGGCTACATATCAAAAATAATGTTGAAAAGGAAAACAGATCAGTTACAGAAAACACAGATAACAATAATACTCAGCAATAGGGAAAAATACAAAAGTAGGGAAAATAATAAAAAGTGCAGTTTGCAACTCAGAAAATAGTACTGAAGAACTACTGTGTAATTAATGAAATTCACAAAGTGTCAATCAAGTAAACAATCTGGTTTGGGGCAGATTGAAAATAAGGGGCCAGATTCTGTCCTCAGCTGCTCATATGGGATGTTGTCTCCAAGGCAGAATTTACTTTATAATCTGTGCATGGATAACAACACAAAACAAGAGAAAGGATGTTTTAATAGTAGCCACAAATGACAGATATGAAGCAAATCTTCTAGATTTAACAAAGCTTTAATTGAGAAGGTTGGTCTTGTGTAACAACAGCAGAGTAAGCTGCCAATCCTTGAACTTATCCTCTAATAAAATATAATTGTTAACTGTTAGGCTTTATTAAAACAACATTGGTTTCTGGCCAGAGAATCATAAGCAGTTGATTGCCCAGGCATAACGGTAACAATTTCCACTAATACTGTGTTGCGGTAGTTTTAGAGGATGCAGCAACATGAGAAAGACATTCAAATGCCTATGAAGAAATATTTATATTGCTGGTCTACCCCATAACAAGACTGAATGGCAAGGAAATGATTAAAAAATGATCAGATTTTTGGAGGAGGCTAAGATGGTGAATGAAGAAATGTTTGCCTACGCTCATCTCACCCTATGAAAGGCAAAGACGTGCCTGGGTCTTCCAAACAGAGTAAATACAAACAAATAAAAAGTAAAATAAATTAAAAGGGAATGAGACTGCTTTTCCAAGACCTTTGTTAAGACTTAAACTGCACATCTAATGTAATAATTTCAGTAGTGGAAGTGCTTAATGAAAAGGATGCAACTAAAACAAAGGGCTACAGGATCATATTGTTTCCTCCAGGCATAGCAGTGTAGTTAAGTGTATGGCACAGTTTTCATGCAGACATTGGAAAGTGTGGAGCCCACGGTAATTTAGCATGTCTTAACAATTCTGATCCAATATTAGTAGTAAAATTGTCAAAGGACATGAATAAGGCAAAACTTGTAGGAAGAAGCCATGTCATTTATCGTACCATTAAGTTAATGGAAAAAACAAAACAAGCTTTTGGCCTGCAAGCCTTCCTTTGGCAAGGACTCCAAACATGACAGTCGCAGGGTATTGTCTTGTCTCCAAAATCCAGACATCTTGTTTTCTGGAACTAGGGGACTGAGACATCACTACCAAAGTCAGTAGAGGAGACCAACAGTTCTTTTGGAACAAAAATTCTGTTCTCATTCTGAGTGATGCAAACATGGCATTTGGTTGTTTTCCTTAAAAAATTGTATAAGCTTTTTGTTATTTTCTCAAGAACTGAGAGTCACTTAGACACAAGATGATGACCTTGCAGTCTGGGGCAAAGACTGAAGTTTGTGTTGCACCAAATTACACCTGTAACCTCAGAAAAATTAGTGTGCACGGAGCTAAAAATGGAAATAGGGTTTATGTTCCAGAAGATCTGTTACTATCCTTTCCTTTACTGGTTTTCATGGAGATCTTCTGGGCTTCTAGTCCCAGAAAACAAAATGCCAGTATTTTGGAGAAGAGAGGGACATGAGAGCGCTGTATGTGGAGTCTCTGCCTGTGCCAAGGACAAGCTCCATGGGGATTTATTGTTCAGCTATAAAGAAACGTAGGACCTCAATGGCACATCATCCTTTGCCTGCGTGTTCACTGGTGGGTGCTTCTTTAATTCAGATTTAAAACTTTTCAGTGGCAGATATTCCACAACCTCCTTACCTGTAACTTGCTCTAATGCTTACTTTGCATTATAATTACAAAGTGCTACCTCATATCTAGCCATTCTTTTTCTTGCTAAAATTCTGTACTTCAGGGGTAAATACAGAAAACAATAAATAAAATAATAAACAATAAGATAATCACCAATCTATATCTTTTTATAGTAAAGGAAATTAAGCATGATTGTCTTTAGTCTTCTCTATCATTTCCTTTACCTTGGTAAGTAATATATATAAATCTCATATTATTTTTTTTTGCCCCTTCTTGAGATCTTAATTTTTTATGTCTTTTACTAATGTGTGGTAGAGAACAGGACAAAGTACTTTAATAAGACTGTGTCTGTACCGAGACAAGGGGATTGTTCCTATTGTACTCCTGACATTTCTGATAGTGCCTTTCGGAAAGACACTTGCCATTTACGGAGCACCTGGTTTACTGTCACTTAGCCCAGACTCTGTTGCAGTCTTTGCCAATTACTGTGCATTTTGTGTTTGTGTATTCTTTCTTCCTTCCTGTGTCTACTTTGTGGTCTATATCTAGATTTTCATCCTATTGATTTCAAACCAGTTCTCCACTTCATCGGGGCCTTTACTGACTATAAACTTTTTGCCCAAGTGCTTCCAACCCGCTTGCTGTTTCCTACAAATTTTATAGCTGGATTCTCTATTCCATCATGCAAGTCTTTAGTGAGCTAACAAAACTGAAAAAAAAGCCTCAGGTAGACCTTTACTGAAGTTCACTCCCAAAATGATAACAAACTATTAATAATTTTGAATACAGAGAATAATGCACCCACCACAGACTAAAGTAATAATGCTGTTTTCCTCTTTCACAGAGGAAAATGCCATGCTACACTATCTTAAAAGCCTTACAAAAGTCAAAATCCATCATATCTACAGATTTTCCACACTCCACAAAGCCAGTTAGAGAAGTTAATGAGTTTGGTCTGACATGATCTGCTCTTGACAAATATAAGTTGTCTGTTTCTTTTCAGCTTATTATGTTTGAGAGGATTAAAAACTGATTATTAATAATTTATTGCAATATTTTTTCAGGTGTCATTGTAATGCTACCTTGTCTACACATCCCCAGATTCCTGTTTTTTACAACTTTTTAAAAGCTGTTCACTTTTATTTGTCTTTCCTCAGTCTTCTGGGATCTCACTATTCTCTGTGAGTTCTTGAAGACAATCACTAATGGTTTGAAGATTGCTCTAGCTAGTTCCTTAAGCACGTCAGGTTGAGTTTCATCAGGCCCTACTGATTTCAATTCATCTGACTTATTTAAATACCCTGCTCTATCTCTACTATTGCCTGTGTTTGTCTCCTCTTGCTCAAGCTATTTTTGCTAAGCATTTTCTGCAAAGATAGAAGCATAGCTATTAAACACTTCAGCCTTCTCTGTGTCTGTCATTATCTGCCTGATAGTCTTTATTATTACCTGTATCTGGAGCTTTTTCCTACTGCCTTTAAGCTTGAGGAATCTGTGATTAATTTTATGCTGTAGCTTCTCAAGGTGTATTCCAGGCCAGCTCTTGACTTGTTCTACACATCTACGAATGCATTTAGCCTACCTGCATTCAGAGTGCAGACTGGCTTAAAGTGTATCTATAGTGCAAATGTACTCACTGAGTATGCAGTCTAGAGTTTCTCCCCTCTGCCATTATACACTTTATGCAGTTTGACATATCAGACTTCCTCTGACTGTTTGGAAATTGTACCCAAAGCCATTGGATTGTCTAAGATACAACTGGGTTTCTCATTTGGCCTGCATACTTTCTTCCTGTGCAAAAAGGCAGCAAGATGGAAACATGACATGGGAATTCACAAAGGATTACAATAAATCTGTAGTTTTCAGCACTGTGTGTTCAGGCTGCCATATAATAGGGATACTGTTGAATGGTATTATCTTCCTCACCAACTTGAAATCCAGAGGAGAGCAGCTTTCAGCAGCTACTAGGACAACTCCTTAGGACTCTATATAAAGGAAAGACTTTTATAAAGAAGAAGAAAAAAAAGAGTATAGTGCTTGTGAAATCTTAAATAGCAATATCCTTCAAAGTTACCTTTTTACCAAAAGATTTTCAGAGTTATTATTGGAATAGTGATTTTATTTGCCTTGAAAAGCCTGGGAGATATAGGATAGTTTACAAGATACTTAATCCACTGTGGCTGTGCAGCAGAGCGTTGGGAAGCCACACCATAATAATTGAGAATTCTGTTAAAGGAAAGGTTTAGTTTGCCATTATTCACTGGAAAAGTGAGAGGTGTTAGATGGCTGGTAGTGACTTCTGAAAGAATATCAGCCTAACTGCTGCATCAAAATTTGTTCAGTGGACATGCCATGTAGTCTCTGGGCTTCCTCAGGGCTTATCTTCAGCACTGAGAACAGAGTTGCTGAGTGAAGTGGAACTTGCTCAGCTCAGTCTTCCTCTGCTTTGACTCCATGGGAACCATCAGAGAAGCTTCTGCTCTGACACTGGAGTGTGATGGTCCTCTGGCTTTGTTCTGACACATTTGCCCTGTTGGGTCAGAAATTCTTAGAAGACTTGTTTCTTTTCTGATGTGAACAACTGTTCATCAGACGAAATAAAATGCTAGTCAAAAGAATGCACTTTAGGCATTCCCCAAATGAAGTAGGAAGTGTGTAGGAGCTTTTTTTCTACTGGCATGTCCTAAGCAACCACAGTTCTAGAGGGACCTGCCAGGACGTTGCACCCCTAGATATTGGCCTTTTGCTGTGTAAAATATGTAAATACTAACTGGGGAGTTGATTCAAAAGATGTTATCTCAGGAAGGACTTTATGGAGGTATTCCTACTTGAGTTTTTCAGTCTGGTAGCATTGCCTGGAGGCCTGTATCAGTGCTCAGGAGTGTGTATGTGTAGGTAATAGCAGGAGAGTTCACTGCAGCAGAGGAGAGAGAATAAGGCCCCTTAAATACATCATATTACTAACAGCAACGTTATTCTGTACTTGAAGTGTTGACAGTAAAGCAGAATAGAATCCCCTTTTATTTTTAAAGCTGTGACAGATTAGGAGACAAATCTATATGCAGCTGTATCAATTTTTTACTTTCATTTTTCTTAGTAAAAGCAATTTTCATTGCAGAGCTGTCCTGTGCCATTCTATAGACTCCACTGAGACTTCATGCTGCACTGAATCAGCAGGCTGTCAAGCCTTGAGAATCATCCATTCAGACAAGGCTTTCACAAAGAGTGAACTATTTCTTAGCCAAGAAATTTGTGTTTCTCAGGAGTCTGTAACAGTCACGCATTGAAACTGAGAAAGGGAGTAGCACCTACATATCTGTCTTACATCAGTGTCACTTGTAGTCTTCAAAATTAAAAATTATTGGTTTAGTCATTCAAAAATGTCCCTGTCTTACAGTAAGCAGTTGTTGGTCAAAAAAAGCTCTGAAATCAACTGGAAAATCTTATGCATTGGAGTTTTGCAGAGAGGTCTGCTCAGAGTCCTGAAGTTTTTTGCAGGACATAGGTGTAATTTTCAGGTATCTGGCTTGTGAAATGTAATTTCATACAAAGGGATGCAGTGGAAGTCTAAGCTCACAGAGTGACTCACAATACAATTTTAAATAAGGTAGTCTAGACCTGAAAGGCAGTGTGTGTAAAGGAAGGTATGGAAGCTATGTGAGAGCAAAGGCATACAAGCGTAATTTTGCTTCTGCAGGGCCAGAAGCTGGATATGTTATGCTGAAGTCCAGATGAAAATAGGCAGGACCCAGCTTTTAAGTCGGGATTGAGGGGAAATCCGCAAGTTAATGCAGAATGCTACACCCACCGTGTGCTCTTGTGGCTTGTGGTCTGAATTTGTACCACACACAAATTCAATTTGAAATTGAATGTTAACTGCAGCACCCTAAGATTTCCATTTGAAACATTGTTTTCTATTGCCTTGTGTCATCTGGAGCTTCAAAACAGGGGTTTTATGCAAATGGAGGGTGGGGGGTGGGGGGAAGAGGGCGGTAGTTGCTTTTAGAAGGAGGTAGTTTTAGTGAAGTGGTCTAGGTACTATTGGGTTTAAAACGGTAATGGAATCAATAGAAGACCCACTCTATGAGCATGAGTGCATGGTGAACAAGAAAAATGCCTGATTGCCACAGGGACCCAAGTTAGCATCTTCCCTCCCTTCTCTGGGAGCCTTTCTGCCCTCATATGTGGTGGTGAGAGCTCTCTGCACTGGTTTGCAGGGATCCTGCCACAACTGCAGGAGAGTGGGATGTAGATTCTTAAAGAATGTGGTAATTTTAAAGTTCACTAAAGATTTAAGCACCTTGTCCAAAAGCATGAATTTCTACTCCATAGTTGCACTCTTTATGTGGCATAGATTGACCTGAGAAACAGAAGCATAGAGACCTGGTTCTGTCAAAGTCTGTGTTTCTGAGTGAAATGAGGAGCACAAAACCATGGTGATGAATCCTCTACAGAATTACAGCTTTTCCTCTTCCTAAATATGCTGCTGTTCTTGGCATTTGTAGAGTTGTGGTTTTGTTTTTCTGAAAGTCTTTGTCAGAAAAGGACAAGGACAGAGCAAAACATGTAAGCACTCATATGATTAAATACTTGATCTAGTCTTTGTAAATCTTTTGCCTTAGTTAAATAACTGTTTGGAAGGTTTGATAGCTTACAATGTCAAAACATGAATTCAGGGCTATGAATGAGATTCTGAAAGTGACTGGGGAGATGCACAGGCCAAGAGCTGTATTTCAGACCTGTGCCACTCCCAAAGGGTGCCAAGTTAGCAAACACTCAGAATTCTTGAGTACTGCTAAGGTATGTAAGTGTTTCCCAACAGTGCTGAAGTATGTTCAAGTATATGAATAAGACAGAGTCAGATAAATAATTTAAAGAACGCTGCTTTACTGCACTGGTGAAACTTTATGAAACACAAAGATATTTTCCTCCATATTTCTAATAATTTTATTTCTTGTTTAAAGCACCCATACTTTTGTAAATAAATACATTAATAAATGCAATAGTATTGAAACATTTACTCATGTACAATTACATCAGCTGTGTTGAATAGTCAGTATGGTTACAAAGTCTCTACAGAAAATCTCTATTAATAGCTAGTAGTATTATTGCATTGTCTCAAGCATATAATAATTTTCAGCATGAGATTTGCAGAATTGATCATTCCAAGACAGAAGAAAATGCCCAGGTCAGTAAGACAATATGGAAATGTATGTTGTTCTCCACTGAACCAATGCTGCAGAAACGTGTCTGGCATACAGCTGAAAGGGGAAAAAAAACCCCGCCACTTAGATGAATAGAAGAATTGTTATCTTGGAGTTCTTGGAGCTTTAGAGACCCCTTTCTCATGATGGACCTTCAGCAATAAAAGCAGGCCTGAAATTGCAGTTTTTAGTGAACTAGATGAGTTGGTAATTGCTTGAGTATGTGTGAAGGTGTTTTATGTATTTTGTACAAATTTTTATTATTTTGATTAGATTAAGAGGGATGCCTAGGCATCGGGAGCCAGGTGTATTAGCTTCATTGTTCTGCCTAAAAGAGCAACTGTAAATTTTACATATCAATTTGTTACTATAGCATCAGGAGCTATGCACCTACATCTGCTTGCCTAAGCTGGCTGCCATCACCTGTGATTCAGTATTTATCTTGCTCTTTCATGTGCCTCATATAATTGCACATATGTACATACTCAGGGTTTTCTATTTTTTTTGGTTTTAAATTTCTGTGAGCTTGCTAGTTAATTTGAATCTAATGAAGATTGAGCTTTGTTTACAGTAAGATGTGCAGTCATCAATGCATGTGGTCAAGGTTTGGTTGCTCAGCACAGAGCTCAAGGAGCTGTTTGTATCTTTCCCATAAGTCCGCTTTCTTTAATGTGATCTCTCGGTCTTTTTAGCTTCTGTCATCTTCATGTCCCTTGATGAGACAGAGTTTACACTTACAGTGTACCCAAGTGGTTTTCCTACCGTCATGAGTCCACATTGTTAGTTTCAATATCCTCTGTTAGAAGGATGTGGGGAAGAGCTGTTACCTGACACAAATAAATCACTGAAGCAATGCGGCAGTGGATAAACAGAAACACACACACACACACAAACACATGCAAAGAAATTTGGGGCAAGGAATATTTACAACTAACAACAACAATTTTGTTAACAGAAGGCTTCTCTTTTATACTTTTTCTTATCTGTCCATGCATACACATCACACTCTATTAGCCAAGCATTTCTGTCCACGAGTCTTAGACCATCTTCTGATAGGTAGTTCACATCTCTCCTCATGCTGGTGAGACTCAAAACACATCTTGTTTTTCTCAATTGCTTTTCTTCTTTTTTCTACTTTCCCATGCCACTGCAAGGCCATAGGTATCTTCTTCTCTGCTTTCCTATGCTCACAGCTGCACCATTTCAACACCAAAGCTGTCCTTGGCCCAGAAGTCTTCCACAAAGCAACAAGCTTCCTTTGTGTGGTGTTGTTTTAGGATACACGCCTAGAAGTCTGACAACTGATGGGTTAAATGTTTGGCCCTTATTTGATGTATTAATCCAGTTTGAAGATTTCTAAAGGTTTGTCTCAATTTTACACTTAAAAATTAAGAAATGTGCAATAGTTAGAATGGACAGTGTTTCAGTAATGCATTGAGTAATGCATTCAGTATGAATTGAAGTTATATTATTACTGATAAATTTCTGGTTTATATTTGGTTGTCTTTTGGGGAACTATTGATCTTTCAAAGCCTCAGAGAATGTGTTAGTTCCAGGTACATACACGGTATGCCATGTCCACATGGTTCAGTGTGGCTCAAAGTAGAGCTGGTGCAGACAGGTAACAAAACTGCAAGCAATTTGGCAAGGCTAGAGTGGATGCTTTGGATTGTTTGTACTTCCAGCAGTTGAGCTTTAAAGAGAATAATTCTCTTGTGCAGTCAACGTTACAATGAAAGGTATTAATTTCTGAAAAGATGATGAGAACTGGACAAGTGAAGACAATTGTCCACTGAGGAGTCTATTTTTGTTTTAATGGTGCTCTTTTGAAACAATTTAAACTGAAATCTGAGTAGCTTTGAGCTCTCCATTTTATAATGGTGAAGGCTAGTACGGTGCCCTTGGGCTCTTCTCAGCAGCCATCCTTTGTTTTCAGTAGTTCCTGCCCCTATGGAAGTGTAGCGTGGCCCGTAATGAGTAAAATGTCTACATTCTGCATATGCCTCAAGTAAATTAACATAGTGGTCTTGTAGTGGGGTCACAGAATCATGGGATGGCTGAGGTGGGAAGGAACCTTTGGAGATCATCTAGTCCCAGCCCGCCTGCTCAAAGCAGTCAACTAGAGCCAGTTACTTAAAATACTGTTCAGCTGGGCTTTGAGTATCTCCAAGGATGGAGACTCCACAGCCTCTCTGGGTAACCTTACCGCTGTTGGCCATACTCACAGCAAGATAACTTTTTTCTTGTGTTTAAGTGTTCCTTCCTGTACTTCAGTTTGTACCTGTTACCTTTTTTTACTGTTCCTGGATATTGCTGAGAAGCATCTGTCTTCATCTCCCTTATGCCTTAATGAGGTATTTGTTAGGACACCCTGCCCTGAGCCTTCTCTTTCCCAGGCTGAACAATCACAGCTCCCTCAGCCTCTCTTTGTGTGAGGGATCCTTCAGCTCCTTAGTCATCTTTGTGACCCTGTGCTGGATTCACTTCATGTTTTTCTTGTATTGGGAAGCCCAGATCCTTCTTCCACACATTGTATGCTTCTTTTTTATGTTTTAGTTGGAACCTCTTTGTGCATCTATGCAGGCCTTCTGCAACCTCCTTTGCTTGCCTTACTGCAAGGACCATCCCTGGATTTGGAAAACATGATCTTTGAAAACTCCCTCAAGAAAATTCCCTCATACCATACTGTGGAGCAGAATTTACCTTAGCAGCTTAACCTAATTTGCAAGAATACTGTTTTCCTTTGTGCCTCAAGGAACCATCTGCATATTTTCAAGCAACCTTAATAAAACAAGGCGCACAACTGATATTGTATCCCAGCTCTGTGGTGACTGGGGTATTCTAAGGATTTAGAATAAAATAGTATTGCTCATTTTCTCAAAGGCAAAATGAATAGCTGTTTTGACATCTCGACTTTTCACATAGCTAAAAAGTAGGTGATTAAGGGCTTGGTTTCTGCATTTCTTTTCCCTGTCAAATATTGGATTATTTTTTCCATTTTTCCCTCAGCCTCTCTGTTTATGCTATACCATCATTTTGGCACAGCAAGGCTCCATTTAAAATTTGTAGTACGTTCTTTCCACTTAAATACATTGTGTCAAAATTTCCATGTGAGTGAGAACAATTTGCATTGGAAGAGACCTTTAAGGACATCTAGTCCAACTTCCCTGCAATGAGCAGGGACATCTTCAATTAGACCAGGTTTCCCAGAGCCCAGTAAACCTGACCTGGAATGTTCCCAGGGATGAGGCATCTGGTATCTCTCTAACCAACCTGTTTGAGTGCTTCAGTACCCTCATCATAAAAAAATTTCTTCCTTACACCTCACCTAAATCCACCCTCTTTTAGTTTAAAACCATTACTCATTGTCCTCATCTTTCTTAGAAACCCCTTTTCCTGAAAGGACACGAGTTTTTTTCTACTATTGCTTACCTTTTGGGATTCAATCTTGATTTCCCTATGGATTAGATAGGAAGTTTGTAAGTCTGCACTGTGTATACAACTTCCCTTTTGTCTGAGGTTAAATGCAGCTGCCTGATCTGGATAATTGGGTCTTTGCTCCCTGCTCCTGATTCTTAACTACAAGAATTGATGCTGCTCCCAAATTTTTGGCGAGTGATGCAGTGGATTTGTTTTCATCCATGTTATCTTCTTTTGAAAAGGCTGGAGCAGGGTGGCATCCTGTGGAAGAAAGGGGAGAGCCAGCCTGCACTTGGCAGGCTACACTTAACCACCCTTTGGAACTGAAGGGCTATAATGGGTTGGCCTCAGCTAGCTGCCAGATGCCCACTCAGCTGTCCTCTAACTTCACCTCCCCAACGGGACAGAGGAAGCAAATGAGGTAAGAAACCTTGTCCATTGAGATAAAGACAAGGACAGTACTTACCAAATACTGTCATGGACAAGACAGACTGACAGACTTTACTTGGGGAAAATTAATTCAATTTATTTACAATTAAAATTGATTTAGATGCTGAGAAACAAAGGAAAATTAAAGCACCTCCTTGGGGTCTTAGGGTCTTTGAGGGGTTCCCTACAGGAGAATCACAAAATATGCTGAGTTGGAAGGGACCCACAAGGATCATGAAGTCCAACTCTTAACCCTGTTGTGCTCCCTCAGGGTTCCAACACAGAGCCAAATGTGCTTGAAGACCATATGGTTCATGATTATGATGGCTGAGGTCACTCGGTCTGTTCAGCATGGAGAAGGAGACTGAGAGGAGACCTCTTTGCAGCTATAACTTCCTTGTGAGGGGCAGGCACTGATCTCTTCTCTTTGTGACCAGTGACAGAACTCGAGGGAGTGGCCTGAAGTTGTGTGAGGGGAGGTTTAGATTGGATATTAGGAAAAGGTTCTTCATGCAGAGGGTGGCTGGGCACTGAAACAGGCTTCCCAGGGAAGTGATCACAGCACCAAGCCTGACAGAGTTCAAGAAGTGTTTGGACAATGCTCTCAGGCACGTGGTATGACTTTTGGGGATGGTCCTGTGCAAGGTTAAGAGTTGGACTCAATGATCCTTGTAGGTTCCTTCCAACTCAGCATATTCTGTGATTAATTACATTTTCCCACTCACAATCAAATTATATCCTACCTATTGAACTCTGAGAGTATGTTTATATATGTTACATTTTCACTATTTGAAAGCAAACATTAATATGTGTTGCTCAGTGTAGTAAAACCATTGCACTTCATTTGTAGTTACCTGTCAAAGTTTTTTTACAAGAGCTTTATAAATCTATCATATAGTAACTTTTTCATTGGCAAATCCACTTCTCTCTGTCAGGGAGCAAGGTGGAATGATAAAAGCTTCCACAGTGTGCTATACGAATGGAGAGCTTAAGTGCCATTAACAGAATAAGTTGCCCATTAACAGAAGGAAATAAAATTTAGGAAAAATTACATAATCACAGAATGGACCATCTTACAAAGGACCACAGTGGGTCATCTAGTCCAACCTCCCTGCTCAAGCAGGTTCCCCCAGAGCACATAGCACAGGAATATGTCCAAAGGGTTTTTGAATATCTTCAGGCGAGGGATAGTCCATATCCTCTCTGGACAATCTGTTCAGTGCATGATCACCTACACAGTAAAGAAGCTCTTCCTTGTGATCAGGTGGAATTTCCTGTGCATCTATTTCTGCCCATTGGTTCTTTTCCTGTTCCTTAGCACCACTGAGAAAAGCCTGGCTCCATCCTCTTGACACCCTCCCTTTAGATACTTTCAGACATTGATGAGGTCTCCTCTCAGTTTTCTCTTCTTGAGGCTGAACAGGCCCAGATCCCTCAGCCTTTCCTCATAAGAGAGATGCTCCAGTCCCCCAGTGAACTTCTAATCATCTTCTAATCGTTGTCCCTCTTGGGCACAAGGACACTTCTGGCTCATGGACAGCTTGTTGTCCACCAGGATCCCCAGGTCCTTCTCCACGGAGCTGCTTTCCAGCAGGTTGGTCCCCAGCCTTAAATTTCTAAAATTTAAATAGAAGTGAGGGAAGAAGAATGTGAAATAAAAATTGGAATGTAAGACAGGGATTGAATGTGTTGAATTCCCATTGGAAACTGTATAATTGTGACGGTCAGTTGCATGGACTCTGTCTTAGGAGTAAACCAAAATCAGTTTATCGTAAACACATTTCAATGTATATAGGGTTATTACAATTAAGAGGCTGGGTTATGCTAAATGGGGATGGATCGTGTAATTAAGAGAATACATTATGCTAACTAGGGGGGAAGCAGGTATCTAGAGTTAATCCATTATTCATGAACACAAGGGTAGAGGGAACAATATGTGTGGCCAGGTGGGTTTCCGTTTAAGATAGGGAATACACAAAACTGCACATCCTGTCAAATGGAAATGGAGTCCCTGCAGGTTCCAGAGATGGGTCAGTGTCTGCAGGATGGATTAAGATTAGTTTTTATTTCCTTGGGAAGCCTCCCAAGCATTTTGAAGCATTTTTGATATTTTTCAGTTTTGTATTCCTACATAGAATATATGGACACAGTTAACTAAGTACTTCCCTGAATGATGATTATCAGCCTGCCTGAATCTGTATTTGAGGGCTGTGTGTGAAGATTGCCTGAAAAAGCTTTGTTTCCTTTCTTCTAGAGGGGCTTGAATTTGAAATATGCACAAGAAATAGTCTTTGTAATATTTTTTCAGTACTTTGCAAACTGCAATCAAGAAATTACCTCAAAATAAACAGCATATTCTCTAAACTGCCAGTGCACAAACAGAAGACTTTCCTAACACGTTTACCTTTTGTTTCTGAAACAGAAAATGTGTGCCAACAGACAAGAGTTAATAGACACCATAAAAATTTTCATATAAGCTAAAAGTAAAGCAGAGATGCATGATCACCCAAAAAACAAACATACAAACAAGCCTAGACAATTTCCTGTAAGTGGGCAAAATACCTTCAGGATTCAGGATGTGCATTAATAAGATAAGCAAATATTAACTTATTGTTCTTTGATTCATAACATTTTAATGCAAAAAGTATAATAAGGAAGACAAGCCAAAGCTAGTTAGGTATTCATCAGATTGCCTTATAGAGAGGACAATAAAATGAGCCTCCTATCGATATGATGATAAGCAAACATAAATGCATAATTTTCTTGGTTTGTAAATTTTCTATGTAAAATGCCATTAGAAAAGGAATGAGAAACTAATGCAATTTCAGGTGTATTAGTTTTCACAGGCCTTAAAGTGAATTCTAAGAAAAAAAACCACAACAAAACAGCCAAAACCCAGTCTTCCCTATTGTAGCATCAACAAAAGGTTAAAGGAAGGTTTAGATGGGAGGTTTAATACACTGCACTTACTCAAAGGCCTCATAGAGTAATACTAGAATTGGAAAGGCTCTGGGTGAGTTGGGAAGATCACTGATGACCAATCCATGGTCCTGCAGTGAAGAGCACATGGGGTGAAGAGCACCATGAGCTCTCGCAGCAGAACGGTGTAGCCATAGCCACTCACTACTTGTGGAGCTTCTTTGCAGTTCGGTCTGTAGGAGAAACCATTTCTTTGTGCTGTTATCACCCAGTGAGCCCGCAGGCTGGGGTCTTGGTCTGATATGAAGATCTATGTCAAGTGCAAGCTTTTAACCTTTTGAAATTTCAGTCTCAAATAGTCACAGAAGACAACTAGGAGGGAGAATTATTTCACTACAGTTCTCATCACACTGAATCACTATCTAAATCACTCAGGTTTTCAGCACCATGCCTCTGTTATTTTCCTTGTTAGCATACATCACTGCCAGAAAACAGAGATTTTTTATTGCCCTTAAGAGCACAGCACTTAAGAAGAAAGTTAACTGCAGCAACACATCATGGAAAAGGGATTATTCATTGTAACGTATACCTCATCCTTTCCATTATGTGGAAATCCTATTGTAAATTTGTTCACTATGCAAGTATTTGAATTCTTTGGGTCTTTACAGAAGCCAGATTAGTGTTTGTCATGTTACAGAAGTTGTGCATGCGGTTTACAGCACAAAGAGTGGTGTAGCAGGGTACCTGCTTTATGATTGCAGTGTGGTGTGGATATTGCTGAATGGACTTTAATCAAGCCTCCCAGTTCCAGCCTGCCCTTCAGAGCCCAAGGCTGAGTGTACTGACCTTCCATGTATTTACTGTGCTGCTAAATTGGGTTTTGCAGCTGGTGTTAATGCTACAATGGTGAGACTGCAGTACAGACAGAGGGGAGGGAAGGTGGGGCTTAAACCCAGGGATGTCTAGATTTATGGGGCACCCATAGATATATAAACATTTAAAGAAATATTTTCTAGCTGCATCTGCAGGTGTATTTAGGTTATTATGTCTAGTTTTGTATTATAACTCTAAATGAATATATCGACATAACACGGCCCATGAATTAGATCCCTCCATGGACTCAAAGACAAAAAAATGGGGTTTTTTGTTACAATTTCCCCTGGAAATATTTTTTACAATTGCTAAATTTTCATTTGATCATAATGTGATAGTTCTGCTGTCATTGTTGCTTCCATCAGCAGCCCAACTATGCAACAGAGATGCTAAGACTGTTACTGGCACTAACACAATGAACATGGAAAGGCTCAGCTTTTAGTTTCAGGCAGCTTTCCCCTTCCCATGGTTTGGTAATTATTGCAAAGGTTAAAAAGTTATAAAATAACTTTCTCAGTTATTTGATACCACTTTTACTGACATCAATTTAGCTCTGGCAGCCAGGATGCGGTAGAGGAATGCAGGGTGCATTGGATATGCTCTTAACTCTATCAGCAGCAATACCTGATAAACTGACCAAGCCCTTATGCATTTCTATGCCTTGTTTTCTGCATCAGTAAAACCCTTTTACAAAGATGAACTCCATGACACTGCGAAATGTGTTTTGAAACAGTTGATGACAACACAAAAAACCCTACTCTGTAAACCAAGAAATGTGTTAAGAAGCATCTAGACAGTATTATATCTTACAGCTTCTAAAAACTTACTGAATTCTGATTTCCAGCCCTGTTTTCTTCTCCCACAACTCTCTCTCTTTTTGAAATGAGTTTCGCGTTTTGTCACCTTGGGATTGACTTGCTGATAAAACAACAGATGAAGGCAGTGACCCCCTACAGCTGGATGTCTCAGATGTGCAGTAATCCATGGTGATGCTGAACATGGCTGGATGAAGCTCTTCCTCATTCTAGCATTCTCTACTCTGGAGTTTTTCTGTAAATTAGAAAGGCTAGAAAGCCCTTGAGGTCATGATCCTGCACTGTCTTTGCTAGATACACAATAAAGCTGGAGAAAATAACATTTACATTAAACTTGGTAAATTGTCCAAGGTGAGCTCACAGAGCTCACCAGACAAAGCAATGAAGTCTACAGTAGAAAATGTAGACTGTCTGCAGAGCTTTAAATGTCTTGGTTTATCATCTTTTCTGATGACTGAGTTTGACAGAATTGGAATAAAAAGTTTCACAGCGAAGTGATCAAAGGGTAAGGCTTCATCCAGGGCTGCAAGATGCTGAGCAGCTCAGTAAAATATGTGTATATTAAGTTCATTTTATTACCAACTTGCTTTGTCTGTTTAAAAAATGAAATCTGAAAGTTATGTTTTCTTAAATTCAAAAGCTGAGACCAATAAAGAAAGATCATAAAGCCTGGTGACAAGGCATTCATTTGGGAACCATAACTTTCTTTTTCATTCCCTACTCCAGTAAGTACAGGTACTTGTGACCACACTTTGTGATGGTTATGGTAGTCTCACAGAAGCAGATGTTGGGATTCAGATCCCCTCATGTAAAAAGAGGATTTACCCTGAGTTTGTCTGATTCTGGCCAAAGAGAACCATTTTTTATACTCCCTTCTCTCTTTCTTTCATTTGTTCTTCATCCTTCCCATCCTCAAATAATTTGACAGATGAAAATCAAAATTCACAAATAACTCTTGTTACCTTGAAACAGCATTGCTGAATCAAAAAACTAACCACTGAAAAAAATAAATGACTAAATACAAGATTCTGCAGGTCTTTTAGGGTACTGATATTTCAAATCTGGAGTCAGCAGTGACAACTGCTGAAGGAAAATTGAGGTTATAAATGCTCTTGACATAGTACTAGTATTCTGATTCAATTAGTGAGAGATGCTTCTGCCCAAATTAAGGTGGAAGTGAAACCACGTGGGGAAACCACTGGCAGTTTACCCAGTCTTGGAAGGAGAAAGAGACCAAACTGAATGGACCATAGCCTGAGGTTTTCAAAAAGTTTTTTCCTGTTCTAAGAGAGTAGATAGACACTTGTTGTATTAGAATAGTCATAATTACATTTCTACTGTTCAATTGTTCCTATTGGTTGTTCCATCCCAGTTTCCCTATTGGTTGAGCTTTGGTGCACTGCACCACTCCTTTATAAGGTTCACCCTGCCCGCTTAACCCCTTGTTTGGCACGGTTGCCACCCCCTTTTTCCTTGCTTGTCGCACTCCGCCCTAACTCCACCCCGAACTCCTCCCTAGTTCCAGAACCCTATATAAGTCTCATCTCCCTCAATGAACTGGCTATTCCTGCCTTACCCTCACCCGGAGTAGCTCGTCTTTTTTACCCTCGCGGAACACGACAAAACCACATGCCAAAGTCAACAGCAAGGGTTTTATTTAACACTATATGTGAGGTAGAGAGATAGAAAGGAGTAGAAAGAGGAGAGAGAGAGATAGAGTATCAAGTAGAAGATAGCTGCCACCCATGGATCCAGAGGTGCCCTGTTGGGCCTTCTTCACCCTGGGCTTCTTGGTAGTGAGGGGCTTCAAGCTGTTCTTCTGGAAGTACCAAATTTATATAGCCCAAGTTTTGGGTATCCACTGGATGGTCACAGATGTTGTTCACATAACTTGGGGTGATACGTGTATGAGCAGTTGCTTCCTTTTTCACAGTTTGCCAAAGTGGAATTTTTGTCCAGATACATTAACCAGGATATGCTAACCAGATACCTCCCTCAGGCCTGGAATTAGCACCTTCTTCTTGCAAGTTCCTCCCTTCTGTGCTTATCTCAAGTTCCCACTGTGGTGGCTTACCTAATGGCATATTTCTTCTGTGGCCCTGATGGTGTTTGACACAGGCAACTTAAAGAGCACTTGTGTTCTTTTAGTCCCTAGGCCAAGGGACAGTTCAAAGTGCTTGAAGCCATTTTGCAGAAAGAGGGGGGACTTTTTTACCTTGCCTTATGCTGGTGCTGCTGTGGATGTGGGCTCAGCGCATCCTGCTCCTGCCTGCTTCTCTAACTCCCTACCACTTGGAAAAACATAGCTGGTGTCATGGTTGGGCTGTTTAGGAAGTGCACTGGGATTCACAGTCAGGCAGACTTTTCAGTTTTTTTCCTTTTTATTGCTTCTTGTCTTGGGCTGATGTTCCACCTCATGGTTGTCACTGCTGGTGTTAGAAGTTATCCCAGCATTAGGAGCAGCTGCAGGATTTTCTGGATGAGAAAAACTCCCTCTTTACTGCCTTGTAGATGAATGCCAGTGAGTCCCCATGCTTGGCATTCAGACCTGCTTTGCTGAAAATTCACAGTATCAACCAACAGTGGAGGAGAGGTGGGAGGGACAAGAGCAGCTGAATTCACAGCAGGTCACTGCTTTAATTTTTGACAACAGTATGCAAGGAATCCACTGAGATAGCTTAGGAAGCTGCATTTACTTAAAAAAAAGGGTGGCTGGGGAGTGAGGAGATAGCCTAGGCAATTCAAATTTACTGCATTACTGATTTACTGTCAGTTAACCTTAGTAACAGTTATTTAGCTGGTTTTTTTCTTAGAAAATAAAGAGGAGAAAGTTTTAGAATGTGGACTCTGAAACCAATCAAAAGTGCAAAACTATTCACCTGAACAGGCAAGAGTCTTAGGGTTTTTTGTTTTGGTTTGGTTTTATTTGTTTGTGTTCTTGTGTGTGTGTGTTTTATTTGTTTGTTTGTTTATTTATTTATTTATTTATTTATTTATTTATTTATTTATATTTCCTTAATGCAACAATTTCACAAATGAGGGTCAGAAGTCACAAATATCTCCTAATGTCTCTGGTAAAATTAGTCTGAATGTGAATGTGAAGGAATAACAGTATGTGGATTTAGAGATTCCAGCCTGCAGGAGTTCAGTGAAGCAGAGTGGAGACTTATCTCCACTCTAAAGGGATCTTTTGGCAGCTTGACAAAGTGCCTTGTGTCCACAAAGGAAACGGGAATGTGGTAAGGCACCTGGAGATATCAGCAATAGTGAAGTGTGCACTTGACCTGAAGTTAGATCCTGGGGTACCTGTACATGCTCTTGCTGTTTAATCATTACTTTTATGCCTTGTGTGGGATCCCCCTAACTGATTTAGTAAGTAAAGTCTTTCTAACTTGCTCTTCTTCAGTGGGATGTTCAAGAGAAAGAGCGTAACACATTGATTGCCACTGCAAACTGAATTAATCTTTATTAAGTAGATTTCAGACAGCATTGTCTAGATCCGAAAGAAATGATATGTTGATTCAAAAAATGTAAGTGAATTTCTTAGACACATGCACCAGTCCATAAATATTCCTGTATCATTTCTCAGTTAATGCAGTAAAAATGTGTATGTCAAAGCAGAGAGGAATCTTGGTCTGTGCGTTGTATTGATATCAGGTTGTAATATAGAGATACTCCAGCAAAAAGGGATAATTTACTCCGAATATTTTGTCCTTTAAATATATGAATATATTTCTAAAACCAATCTTCCTCCAAGTAATCTTTACCAAGAATTTTATACTCAGAAACATTTCAAAATGTTCATGGTGACATCCTCTCTCCTTTTCTCAGACTTTGATAGAACACGCTATTTCTTTAGAATGTTTTTTTCCCTTTGGCTAATGGACAAGTCATTTTACCTGCTTAATAGTATAGCAATGAAGTATTGCTTCAGTGTATAGTTTGTGCTTTAAAAAGAGTTGATATAAAGGCATTCCTGAATAGTTTCAGTGCTGCAGTTTGATGATAGCAGATCCTTCTGTTTGTATATTTGGAGTTGGGAAGAGTATGTCTTTTTTGGTAGACTATAAGTTTAATAAGTAAATGACCTTGATGTTTTGGTTGGAAGAACGTTGTTCAAGCTTGTGAACAGCATGTGACTCATGGGCTGTTTGAGGCTTTCTTTGCTGGCAAACATTTCAGAAGGTCTCCTTGCAATGTCAGACCTCTACTACAAAATGCTGTGCACATTGCAGCAGCCACTGAACAATCATGTGCTGTGACATGCACCTCCTGATCTGAATTGGTACCATGATGTTGGGCAAGGTTGCCATCAACAGTTTGTTCTATGTGCTGTTTTTTATCCCTTTGATGATATATAAAAGTAGCTCATATTCACAGCGAGTCAAATGATACTGTATTAACATGCCCCACGATGTGGTTCCTCAGCATGAACAGGTCTGTGTGCTTTAATTCTCCGGAAAAAAATCCTTAATGAGTCTAATAGGTCTTATGTTTTGTTATGCATGGCTGCTAAGAGAAAATGAGCACCTATTCTTTTGTTATCTGCATGGGAGGACTTCAAGGTGCTGGTGGATGAGAGGCTGGACATGATCCAGCAAGGTGCTTGTGCAGCCCAGAAAGCAAAACGTGTCCTGAGCTGCATCCAAAGCAGTGTGTGCAGCAGGTCAATAGAGGTGATTCTGCCCCTATGCTCTGCTCTGATGAGATCCCAGTACTGGAGAGCTGCAGCCAGCTCTGGGGTTCCCAGCACAGGAAGGACATTGACCTGTTGGAGTGAGTCCAGAGCAGGGCCACCACGCTGATCAGAGGGATGGAACACCTCTACTGTGAGAAAAGGCTGGCAGAACTGCGTTTGTTCAGCCTAGAAAAGAGACGGCTTTGGGGTGATCTAATTGTGGCCTTCCAGTACTTGAAGGGAGCCCACAAGAAAGATAGAGAGGGACTTTTTACAAGGGCATGTAAGAGGGGCAATGCCATCAAACAGAGAGAGAGTGGGTTTATATTAGATATTAGGAAAATCCTCTCTACTGTGAGGGTGTGGGGGCACTGGAACAAGTTGGCCAGAGATGTTGTGGATGCCCCATCCCTTGAAGTATTCAAGGCCAGGATGGATGGAGCTCTGAGCAACCTCCTTTAGTGAAAGGTGCCCCTGCCCACAGTGAGGGGGTTGGAACTAGATGATCTTCAAGGTCCCTTCCAACCCAAACTATTCTATGAGTCTATGATAACATGTTTCTTACCAAACATCCTTAAAAGCAAGGTAATGTCCCTACTATCCAAAATACAGATTCTTGAAGCTTATGAATTTCATTGTACTGCTAGGAATGAATATTCTTAGCACTTTGGTTTGGTGTCTACAAAGCTGTTTTCCTTACAGATAAATGAAAATATTGCAGTATTTTCTGATTTTAAATCAATTGTATGAGATGAAAATACTTCAGAAGACAATAAACTTTTACCTCCTCTCATATTCAGTACAGAAAAAGACTTTTTCTCATACTGTAATGGAAAGGCAATCTTTTAATTTTTATTTTATATTTAAATGTGTTCCTTCAGGAAACTGAAAAAAGGGTAATGTGATCCACAGGAATTCATACGACTCTAGGATATTGAAAGATCCTTGTCCTGATGGTATTAGATTGTTCAGAACTTTTCTTACATTTCTGCTATTTGTACTTATCTGTCTTTTTAAGAACTTCTCAGGCTTTCACTATCAATATTCAATTCTTAGAACAAAAATACTAACAAAAAATTCAAACTACCTTGATGAAATATGTCAAATGATTAACCTCAGAGGATGAATGACTGAATTAAGTATTCATTGCACATCTACCTTAATCTTAATCTGAAAGTTGATGCATGATGCAAAAATTCAATTAGATTATTCACTTTTAGTTCATATGTGGAAATATATGTGATTTTTTTTCTAAAAGTATGAAGTTGGAAATTCCATGGCTAACAGTTGTGTAATATTGTTTTGAAAGCAGGATTTTGGAATAGGAGTCTACTTAGTTACATGTGGGCTCGTAAAAGCTTTTAGATTTTTAAAAGGCATACTAAGAGGCTGAAGATTTTCACCCGTCTCTTCTTACTGTGAGCTTCCTGCTGCAAGGCATGGTGTTTTTTTCCACTAGCTTTTCATTCACAGTTACAGACATTCTTGTTAGATATGCTTGTCTTTTCCTAGGTTTTCAAAATTTTTCTGGGATTCCTCTTGGTTCTCCAAGAGTAGCACTGCAAAAATCTGATAATCCAATTGTTTCAGTCAGTTACGCAGAGCAGAGCTGCTGAGTGCTGAAAATCTAGCCTAAAAAAAAGGACAAAATGCCACTCAAATTATAAGTAGTTCTACAATCTTCTTTGGAACCCAGTTTGGGCCCACATAACTGAAAGACTGCCCTTTCCTGTGTGATAGCCATCATAAAATAGTGACATTAAGTATTTAGGGATATGTACTTCCCTCTCAGGATTGGAAGGTATTCAGTTGTAGGAATTGCACAGCATATTTAGTTTGAATTGACTGGGATGCACAGTTACATTTTATATTTGTTATGACAAATATCATGAAAAAGAGCTGTTGTTTTTAAAAATCAAAACAATCTTAATTTACTATTCCTATGTTTTTTTCACTTTCATATTGAGCCTGAGCACTGACAAAAACACTCACGTTTATTAAAATTCACCTTAGGTTTGCCAGAAAAGTTCAAGTATATTATGGACTGAATTTTGAAAGGAATATTTAAAGAAGATAATTTCTCTGACTACAATTTGTTGTTATAAACATGCCACACTACTGTAATTATGCTCTAATTCAGTGTAGGTAGCAAGTTTATTTTGTGACAAAATTTCTGCACCTTTCTTTCAATGTCTTTTTTGATTTTTAAGAAACTAGGGTTTACAGTTTCTGGAAATAATTAAGCCTATCAAATCCAAGAAAGATCTTTGAACATTTGGGGATATTTTAGTGATTAGAATTTGGGATGAAGCTTCAAATATATCCATTCTTTAGTTTGTGTGGATTCTTGCTGCTGTCTTCATAGAGTGTTATGGTATTATTTTTGCAAACTGTGGTTACATAAAATGGTGTACGTTAATTTTGAATGATGCAACCTGGGGACTAGGAGCAATTTAGTTGCCTTAATTCTGCTTTCTTCCCAAGCTTTGCTGCATTTCTTTGTGCTTTTGTCATGTGGGAATATTCATAGTATATCCAGTGATGTAATTTACTGATTGCATGCAAATTGATGTGATATTATTTCTTAAAGGATAGAGGTTTGTCTTCTACTTATCCATCTTCTTCCCACTTTTTCTTTAAATCCATCCACACCAGCTTTTTTAGTAACAGAAAAGGTAGAACAAGCTATAATATTCCAAGACCCTTGTGAACAGCATCACAGTTGAGCTACACAAGGAGCTTAAAGAGAAGTCCAGTACCAACTATTGTCTTAGCATTTAATACAGTGTCTCTGTGCATGGAGTGGTGTGCAGCTGTTTGTATTACACTATTACAGGCAGCAACACAGTGGAAAGTGGAAAATGGGATAAGGGAAGTTGAATACGTTATTTCTTACAGCTGTTTGCAATTCTACCACACACAGCACATGTCCTTCCCCGACACTGAACGCCTTCAAAATGTGAATAATCCAGTAAAGTCCATTTGTCTGTCATTGTTTGAAACATCTCCTTTACAAGACAGTCATTTTAGGACTGTCAGGTCTGGCATCAGCTCAGCTGGCATTACTCTTGTCACTGAGTGCTATTTCCTCCTCTCTGCTCTGCTCCAGACTGCTTGGAGCCTCATAGCTGGCTACTCAATGCTTATGAGGGTGGAGAAACAAAACTGTAAGTAACTGACTGGGCAGATACTTAAAATTCTGCAATAGAAATATTTTTAACAAGGTGAACCTAAAGCGCTCATTCACAAAACATAAACATTGTAGAAATTGTTTTCACTGCTTAAGTAGCTTTACATATTATTTAAGGAGACTATTAAAATCATTCAATTCCCCCACTCCACTTTTTGAAAAAATATTATAAAATTGTTAATTAACTTTGTTCCCTTGGTTGATATGCACTTTTCCTCTGAGTTGATGGAGCATGGATGATTTTTAAGTTTTCACTTCTTTACTTTCAGCAGCTTCTGTGTATTAAGTCAAATCTTGTGTACTTGGGTCAGATTCTTATCCAGCTTATGTTTCCATGTTCCATTATATACCAAAATTAATTCCCTCCCTGCCTCACCGTGCAATTTCTGTTACATTGGACAGAACCATGTAAATAAATCTGCTTTAGAGAAGTGCCTTTCACTCAGAATAGGTTGGCAGTTTGCAAATAGCTTAGCAGGGTACTCAAGATAGCAGTGAGCCACATCTGTATTAAGGCAGCTTAATGATTGTCTAAGTCCAATTGAAGGTGTAGGAGAAAGTGATGAAGTGCTATTGTTGGCTTTGCTGTATGGATTCAGGTAAATGTGGTGAAAAGCTGGGAGAGGAAAGAGAAATTTTTGAAACCGAAAAATGCACACAGCTGGATCTGGGCTCTGGAGGTGAATGTGTTCCCAATGTCAGATGCTTTCCCATGGAAACCCTGCACAGATGTATCCCTGCATCTTTGATCTGACACTATGGCATATCTAGATCCATACAAGATGACATAAGCCTGGCTCCATTTGCACACTGTCTTCAAGTAGTTTCCAGGGTTTGATTGCATACCTATATCTCTATAAACCTTTGTCTGATTTACATTTTATAAATGGTTATCTGCTTTAACTCATGTTTTCATCTTGCTTGAGCTAAAAATTATTTTGAGGTAATTGCCTTCAACGCAAATGAGATATTGATGAATCAGAGTAGCATGTGAGGGAAAGTAGAAGATAGTCAGGGGATGGCATTACAGATGAGGAAGTGCTATGGGAGATCTGAGGGAAGGCAGCCAGACATGTCTCAGAGGTGCAGTACAAAAAATGAGGCACTACAAGTTGAAACAATGGGAAATCCTGTTTTATATGAAACAAGACTAGATTTCACCATGAGAGTGATTCAGCACTTCTTACCCGGATTGATTGTGGGATCTCCATCCTTGAAGAGTTTCCAAACTCACATGGAGAAAATTCAGAATGATCTGCTGTTACTCGAAAGTTAATAATGTTTTGAACAAGGGGTTGTTCTAGATTATCTGGTCCTGGCCAGCCTGAATGACTCTGGAGTTCCCTACAGCAACCATGTCTATTGAGCAAATCTTCAATGCAGCTTAGCCCCAGACAAGACTAGTCCTGAAGTGCAGATGAATTTAGAATTAGTTTGCAAACAGTTCTGGGGAGCTAGGGCATCTCTCTTATTTGTGTTACTTTTTCCCTCAATTTCAGAAATGCCATAAGAAAGGTGCATAACCAGGTATGACCTCCCTCTTTTTGACAGGGAAAAAATACCATATTCTGACCTCTTTCTATGCCCTGACTGCTAGGCTCAGATTTTCTGTAAGTTGATAATATTTCACATTGGCAAACCGCTCAGTGATGGTGTGGTTATAAGACACTCCCAGCTTCTCAGTGCCCTTCCTTCCCTGTACACCCTTATGCAGCTGAAAGCCAGCTTTTCTTCTTTCAGAGCCTTATCTGCTGAACAAGCCACATGTTGATTCAGGTGGATTAAAGAAAAAAACTGAGAGAGCAGGAATATCTCCAGTATAATAAGGAAATATTTTTCAGTTCTTGCTGTTCTTTCTTATTACCCTTATTTCCAGTGCATTCACTTAACCTGCTGCTCTAATTTTGACATTTTTAATGTATCCATTAGCTGTGATTAAGATCATACTATATTCATGAGGAGTGACTTTGTTTGCCAAGAAGCTTTTCTGAGGTATTACAGCTCTAACAAAGACATACCTCACTGTAGTCAAGTTTAATCTTTCCTAAAATGTCCATGTAGAAAAAACTGCACATTTAATTCCAACTCTTTCTTTTGTAATTAAGTGGTATCTGTTATGTGTATAGTTGTGCAATGTAATTATTTCATTACTAGAAACACAATACACTAAAAGGCTTGTAGTGGAACGACCCAATAGGGCAAATTTGATGAACAGTTTCTTATGTAGTTCTTCCTTTGATCATAAAAATATACCCCAACCTTACACACTATTTGAAAAGCACATGATACAAATCATTTATGAAGTGGTTAAGTTTTTCACATGGTAGAAGAAAGAATAAAAGTGGATTATATATTTTCCTCTCTCTGGTCACCTGTGGTAGGACATGTGGAAATGGAATGAAGTCACATCAGAGCAAGTTCAGATGGAACATTAGAAGAAAGTTTTTCACTAAGATGGTGGTCAGTCACTGACCACAGAAGTGGTCATGACGAGAAGCCTGGTGGAGTTCACGGAGTGTCTGAACAATGCTTGTAGTCATAAAACTTAGTTTTAGGTAGGCCTGAGGTGATCCATACGGATTCCCTTCAATTTGAGATATTCTATAATTGCATTATAATATATACAAATACAAAAACATAACAGAAAGAATCTTTATATATATGGAGCAAAGAATGAATTCATAGTGTGATTAATGTTCTAACATACTCAAAATTATGAAATTAGTATAGAAAAACCTCATTAACACAGTCAAAACCGTCACACAAAGACCTCATTTTCATCTATGCCTTTTCTCTAGTGCTATACTCTGCCTGCCCCCAGCAGAGAAGAGGAACTATGACAAGTCTTGGGCCCCCTCAAGGTCTTCATCAGCAGCTGTTTGATCCTTTTTGCCTCTTCAGTCTCTAGTCTGTGTTTATTTTTGTATGTTTCTCATCATAATTTGCTCCCTTTTTCTTGGTTTCCTGTTCAAGTTTGGAAGCTGCACTCCCAGCATCAAGTAACATATAAGGGCATAAAAGTTTTTATGCAGGAACTACCTGAGTTTGTCAGATCTTTACCACATATTATTATTACATTTTAGAATTTAAGATAAAAGACACTAGGGAATTATCACTTGACCTACTAGACAGCTCCTAAAACATACTAGAGCCAGCTGAGACAAAGGCAATCCCAGGCAACTGCAGTGACCATGTACTGTCAAATCACTGTAAAAACTATAGCTTTTTATTTTTATGGCAAAAATAATTTTTATTGTGATATAAAGGAGGGGACAGTGGTTTTAAAATTGGCCATAAGCTCTTGCACATTGAAAGCTGATTTATTACTCTGTATGGAGAAATGAGAACATGAATACACCTCTCCCAGAGCAGACTGTTACAGATATGCATATGTGAAAGCACAGACTTCACTACTTTAGCACAGCAGACACTTGAGGTGTGATGCTCTTGGTGCCAGAAAATGCAGTAGTGCTGATGAACAATGGTAACAGAAGTGCAATCTTTATAATTGAGACATTAAATTCTTGCCTAAGCTGCTTTCTGAACTTCAAATTGTTAATTTTATTACTGTTGTCACTGCTCATTGAGTTGTTTTTATTTTGTTGATCGGTTTGGTTTGGTTTCTTTTATGTTTGCTTGTTTGGGTTTTTTTAACATTTTGAAAGTAGCATTGTGCCCTACCTGTATTTGTGCTCTGAGTGGGAAGAAAGAAGATAGAAATTGTCTCATCTTTCATATTAATACATAATAGCCAAATGCATTATGGCATTTGTTCTCTCTTGGACAAAGAATTTGGTGATAACTTAACTTGACTGTGGTCAAGCTGCTCTGATTGGCTAAAATTATTTACAAAACTAAGTGGAGGTACACAGTATTGTGACACAGGAGTGTTTTTTGCCCTTAATCTCTGCCTACTTTGCACTGGCAAAGTGCCATTATTTCATCAAAGCAGATGACCTGCATACTTTTTTCTGACTTTGAGAGTAAATTTTTGTTGTTTTATACAAGATCTTGTGTCATTATAGTGACAAACACAATTCTTGAGGTCATGTGTCTGCTCGTTATCTACATATGTTGATTATGTCCTAAACTCTTGGTCGGAATTTTTATCCGATTTGGGGAGTTTGAACTCACATCTGCTATCAAACTATGATGAATGATAGCTGACCAAGCTGAAATTGTCAGATCTTCTAACAGACACTTTCAGGATACACTAATGGGTTTTCTTCTGTCATCAAGGGCATGCCCAGGGGCTTTTCTCCTAGGCATGTAGTTGAATTTCAGCTGTTTGTTTGAGAATGCAAATGCCCTCCTCTGCTGTTTCTGTTTGCCTGTTTTTTAGGGCAGGAAGTAAATGAGCATTGTGTACATTGTAGAGGTCTTCCATCAAATACAAAAATCTTTATCAATACTTGCTAGATAGATATAGATTGTTATATTCAATACTGAAGATGATTAAGAGCTGTTATCTATTGTGTTACATATTTATACACATTATGTAATTGCTGTATGTAATGTATGCAAGGTAAATCAGGTGAGTCTGAAAGTTACCTTCAACATTGCTATTTCTCTGCAATATTTTTTTTTTACCTTCCTCTACAATGTAATTACTATATTCTTTTCAAAAAGTTGAAATTTTCAGTATACTCCCCAACAATCACATTCATCCTGTTTCATAAAAGTATTTGGCAGCAAATATTTCTGTCATTTTAAGTAATTTCTTTATAAATGTTTAGGTAAATTGCTGTGTTCACATTGGCTCTTAAACTAACAATGTAAGTACACAACAACAGTGCAAATTGTCCTGGTATAGTGTGATAATGTGCCTTCAGGAAAAGGGGCATGGGGATTTAAAATTAATCTGAATTCTTTCTTTGTTATCCTCTGTCATCAAGAGGAGCAAAAATGATGTGGGAAATATGACAGTTAAATTAAGAAAGAATAGTTTTTATATACCTGAAGGTTGTAGTGCTGGATGAAGAGGAAGGGTTTGAAGAAGGAAATAATGAGACGAAATTATTAAGCAAAGTTTAGATTGTATATCAGGGAACTCACCGAGACAGTGAAATCTGTTGAAACCTGGAATTATCTCCCAAAGGAAGATGCTGAAACTTAATTACTTTGGACATTTTTAACAAGTCTTGTCAGGCTGCATGCTAAACATGTTTCATACTTGTCCATGGTTGAAAGAAAAATACTTATTGCAGTATGTTTGCAATTTCTGTATTCTTTTCATTTTACTGTGTATCCCTTGCTAACTTTCCTGTTTTATTAAAATTTCCTCTCAAGCGTTTCTTTACAGCAAAGAAAACAAAAAAGGGAGAATTCTTGGGAACATCTGCAAACTATCTATCAAGAGAAAGATGTTAACAGGCCAGCCAGCCTTGGAGCTGTGAAGGGAGGAAAGAAACTCTCTTTCCCAAGATTTTAGAATTCACAGAAGAGATAATTCAAGACTTGTCTAGTAATTCACTAGCTTACTTTAAGAGCCCTGTTTGTTTTAGGTTTGTAATTAGGTTGTAGTTATCTGTCAGAATTCCTTTGCTTTCCCTCCTGTCTGAACACTATGTAATGTAACCACCCAGAGCCCGCCTCCTTGCCCAGCACAAATGTTGTCGTTACACATACTACCCTTATATATTGTGAGGCATGCTTTCAAATAAAGGTTTTCAGTTATTGCCACCTAACTAGGAATGTCTAGATTTTTAGCTGTCACAGAGAGGAAAACAGTTGTTTTTCCAGGAAATGAATCCGCTGGGACTTCGGTAACAAACAATCCTGGTGTTCAATGGGTATGTGACTAGAGCTCAGGTCTTCTCTAGACTGTATATTTCAACTGAAAGGTCAGTGTTTCTTCTATTTGTTTGCTGGTGAAGACTGAATTTTTGATGAAAACAAGTGTGGAAAGTGGGGGAAAGGAGAGGGAGCTGCATCTAAATGTGAAATATTATGAACCACCAAGAGCAAAGTGTCCCTGCAGATTCATTTGCAGGTGTGATGGACTGGCAAAATAAAATGTATTTTTACTCATTACCCTCTGTTCTCGTGCTTGCAGCATTTCACTTGTGCACGTCTGTCTGGACCCCTATTTTGTGTTTTTCCAGCTCTCTTTTGGGTAGGGTGCTGGCCTGTGGGGTGTGTGGCAGATGCATTGCCTCCTGTCAGGTGCAGCAGGAGTGTGCTATGATTTGTCCTCACAGCATATGCTGCAGGTAAGGAGCTTGTTTGCACAGTATTTCCTAGCAGGATAGATTTATCTGTCATGCAATGCTCTGATCACCGCCATCTGTTTAGTTGATTCATTTGCACTCAGATTTTATTATGTGTTTGTAAAGCATCTAGCATGATGGGTGTCCAGTTCCATTTTGAGACCAGGAGAAAGTATCACATTTCTGGTCACGCCTGTTATTGTTACCCACTGTAAACTAAATCCTTTTCCCACTCTACAGAGTGGGCAAGATGTTTCTCATTGTCTTGCATGGGAGCAAGATTTACTAGTCAGAATATATGAAGCCTGTATTTTCACCAGATATGCTGCTGCAGTTTTACTCTTGTAATGTGATGAAGTTACAATGCTTTAACATCTATTAGAAATACATATTGACTTGTGAAAAAATTTAGATGCGCCATAGGTCAGCTAGACTTTAAAGAGCTCTTAAGAATTGTGACAGAAGGGTGGCAGTGTTGGTGACAAAAATACATTGAGTAAACTACAGCAATCAGAGGGATAAAATATTACTCAGAAAATATGACAATAAGTGTAAATAGCTTACTGTGCAGCTGCCTTCACTTTTGGAGAGGGTGAAGAGGGTGACAGACTTTGAAGATTCTGAATCAGTTCAGCCGCTTTGTTAGAGATGTGTTTAACAAAGAAATATTCATCCTAACACCATAATGAATTTAAGATAAGATCTGACAGTATTAGGAAGAATAAAGCTTGATGGTCTCTTCTATCCAAGAAAATAGCATTTCAGGATATTAAAAAATTAAGATAAATTTAGATTTCAACATGTGAGAAATCCAGATGTGGTCTGTGATATTCAGGGTTTTTTAAAAAAATATCATACCTGTAAATAACTTACTTTAAGGAAATTATTTTGAATTTGAAGGGTGTTTTTTTTATTGCATATTGCTGCAAAGCATTTGTTCTTAGGTAACAAGCAAACACAGTTATAGATTACATAATGGAGCTTTTTATCAAGATTCAGCAACAAACGTGCAGCCATGGGCAAGTTATTTAAATATACGTATATATTTAAATATATCTATTGCTTATGAAACTGCTTAAAATCAAAAGCAAATCTCAGATTTGTGGCACAAGGATCTTACCTTTTGAAATTGCACGGGAGAACCATGGTAAACACAGGAAGTCTTTGCTACAGAATGAGGCTTTGGAGAGGCCATATCTGTGCCTGGAACGATAGCACTTAGATGCTGACCAAAAGACACTTGCCCAGCCTTTTCCTGATATTCCTAGTGGAGAAGGCTTCACACTTCAGCTGGCAGCATAGTCCACTCCTTTGCTAGCTCTGTAGACTCATCTGCCTGAAGTGCGCCCCTTTGCTTTCATCCCCCTGTGCCCATGGGGAGCAGTGAAATGCCTCCTTGATGCCTTTTGCAGAGATGTCGCTATCATGTTCCCCCTTAGAAGTTTCTTTTATAGACCAAGTCCTTCAACACTTGTTCATGGCTGGCTGGTGAAAAACCACTTTGTTCAAAGCTACTTGTCAGTTTGTTCCTCTGCTGGCCTCTCTCCTACATCTTCCCCTAAAGAGTGAACTCCAGGGGAGGCCTCACTGACACTGAGAAAAGAATAATCATCAACTCCCATGTTCTCCAGAGTGCATTGCTGTCACTACAGAGTAGTGTAAGATTTCTTATTTTTATTTTTTTCAGCATGGTCTGTGTTGATTTTAAGCGTTGAAGATGGGGATTTATTTGCAGTATGTGAAAAGCAGCTCCTGTGACTGTGCCTGAGTCCTCAGTTTTGTCCCTGATGAAAGTACAGCACTTCTGGCCTGCTGCTCTTGCACTCTCTGATAACACCTTTTTAGGTGTTATCCCTCCTCAGGGAATTTTGGAACTAGATCCTCTTTAAGGTCCCTTCCAATCCAGGCCGTTCTATGTCTCTGTGATTAGAGATGTTTCTTATGTAGTCTTGGAAACATGATCTTTAATAGTTTTGAGAGCTGTCCTAATGAAATTGCAGGAAAGAGCTGTGCAGCATTTGCTTTTATCAGGTTTCTGTTATCTGTACCAGTTGTGGTCTGGTTTGAATCAGGGGTCTTAAATAATAGTGGCCCTTTTGATATATTTCTAAGTTCCTTACTCAAAGAAGAATTGTCTTACTGTAGACTTAGAAGCTAAACACTGCATTCTGAAAACCTGCGTAGCAAGAGAAAGTAGAAGCAAGGTCTCACAAAAAACCCAAATGATAATGTTTTATTGATTAATTTGAACTAAAGAAAAGCTTTGTATTGTATCTTGAGTTTTGCAGAAATGTCAGTTCTCTGGAACTTTTGAATCAAGAGGTAGTCTTGAGCAAAGGCTATTTATTGTTGAGAGTCTGTGGTCAGCTGAGACAAAAACAGATGTTAGAATAATGGCATCAGACTTAGTGGTAAATATTTTCAGTTCCACAGAAAGCTTCCTACAAAGTGAGTTGCCAGAGGAGCAAAGGATCTGAGGAAATTTAACTAGCATATATTTATGTAAGAGATTCATACACTTTTTTGCCTAGTTAAGGAAAATCACAATAGCCATTCTCTCCTCCAAAGTGGACAAGAACTCTGTTTTAAAGATAGGAAGATAATACACCTAGCTACTGGTAATTATGAAGATTTCAAGGCCACTTGAATATTTTGGGGATCATTACTCTTTTGACTAACATGCTTATCATGGCATTGAAACCAAGAATTAACCATTGAAAAATTATAATTTACTGTGTGAGATTTAAAAAAGACACCATTTAAAAGTGCTTGCTTTTAACTTTACTCTTCTTGGCTCTACTTTTATTTTGTATTATATATAATTAATTATACTGTTGAATCTACAGAAGCCAGATACATTGTCTGTGGCTTTAGAGATGATACATACACTTTCAAATTACACTTTATGACCCAGGGTCCAAATCTAATTTTAACCTGTCTGCAGAAGTAGTGAGCAGTTTGAGTAGCTGCTGGTTGATGTGTCAGAGTTCTGTAGTAAACTGAGGGCATCAGGGCCTGCACTTCAACCCCCTGTTTTCAAATCGTCTTCTGATATACCTGTACGTTGGTTACTTTCTCTGGAGTGCAGAGATAAAGCAGTGAGTGGGTGGCTGAGAGATTCTGAAAGTAATAATATAATGATTTAATCAATCCACTGGGTTTAGGACAGAGAGCTTTCTTGCCCCAGTTATGTTGTTGGAAGAGTGAAAATATAGTGGCAGAATGGAAGCCTCGTGCTGCTTCAATCTCCTGGCCTGGGACTTTGTTTTTAAATCTTTCCTGTCATAAAACTGCTTCAGGTGAATCTGAGAAATACCAGGCTGCTTCCTCTTTTTTGAGAGTAGAAAGCTCATGGACACTGATCATGGCACTAGGGTTATCTCTGAGTAGTTCGACTGAAAATCATGATTTAGCAAACACTTTCTACCAACCTCTTCTCAAAACTGAGGATACCAGGTGCCTCATTTGGTTAAAACTTGGTGGTAATAACAGGATTCAATCCCCTGAATGGGCCATTCAGTTGAGAGTTGGACTCAATGATCCTTGTAGGCCCTTTCCAGCTCAGAATATTCTGTGATTCTGTGAAGTTAGTGTGGAGTACCCTTGCAAATGAAAGCAGCGTGTCTGGCAACTGTGAGATATTGGGGTGTTTTCTTCACTGAGAATATTTTATTATTTACAGTTGATTAACTGACTTGCAATACTTACTCTGTGATGAGGATAGGTGCCCAAGACTTCACTAGGTTGTGCTCCTACTTAAACGATGGTTCACTAAAGATCAGATAAGTTGTTAAATATTGGGAATATCTTTTGATACTGTGAAGAGTGCCCGTATCTGTCTGAAAATGCAGCAGTGTACCCCCACACACACTCTTAGATGCACAGTTTTAAAGATTTGCCCTTCATTTCAAAAATGAGGTGGAAGTGGCAAGAGAGATGTGGGGGTTTGGGTTGGCTGCCTGCCAAGCCCAACTGCTGGCCACACAGGTTCCCCCCACCACCCCACAGAGAGAGAAGGGAAAAAAAGTACCCAAAAAGACAATTTTACTAAAAGTATATATATATATTCACATATATTACAATTATATACAATCAAACACTATGAATCTACAGAACAAATCCCAG
>JAWWMP010000116.1:10474913-10491328 GCA_035047865.1 Dendrocincla tyrannina
CCACAGAGATAAGGGCTAGGCCAGCACAGAGAGCTGATGTCCTCCACCACGCAAACGGGAGAGAAGAGAGAAGAGAAAAGAAGAGGGAGGAAACCTTCCTCCTGTCTTTATATACACCTGATTACGTGAAGGAACGGTGTGGAAGACTTCCTTAGTTACAAGCTTGCTACCAAGGAAGGCCTAAACCAAAACCAAGAAAACTAAGCTACCACAAGAGGCATGGAGATGTAGAAGAAATTATGATGAATCATGTAATATTTGGAATTTCTAATGAAGCTAATTTCAGAGAATAGCTATTTTTAAAAGAAAATTAGTATCTCATAGTGTGTTAAGATATCTTTTCAGGAAACCTGATGTTCAAGAATTGAACCTAATACTATCTTATTGGTAAAATATGCAGCTGATGTATGCCATTTTTAACATGGTGTTTTTGTTTGTTCTAGGGCATACCCATATGATTGTGTTCCTCTGGGTGACCCCTTGCTGATTTTTTTGTCTTTACTGCATCTCCATCTTCTGGTTTTCACCTTTTTATTTTTTTTCCTATTATTTAGTATATTAATCATTTACTTGTGCATATTACAAGCATCTCCTTTCCATCCACCTCAGTGTTCACTTGTGCAGGGTGAAAGGGATGGTTGCCAGACACCCTGAGCATGGGGTTAAACTCATGGGGTAACTGGTCTTGCTTCTCTGCTGCAACACAGTAAGTGTTCCTGCCTATGTCAGTTTGACAGAATGACTCACAAGCGGTAAAGGCTAATAGAGGAAATATAATTCCAGAGCTATACTGTGTGTATAAGAGCTGATTTTAAAGCCTGGGGAGTTTCATTCTCCAGTTATGTACTGCCAGTCTGATTTGAATGAGACATATTCTATAAAGAAAGGATTGCAGCCCAAACAAAAAAACAGTAGCCTTTGAAAAACATTGAAAACAGTGTGAATCTTTCTATTGCCTTTGCTGGGCATTGGATCTGGCCTTGTCAATCACGAAAATTAAGAGGCAGAGGCTTTTAGCCAGTAGTTCTTCTATAAGTGCACAGAAAGTGACCTGAGAGTGAGCAGTTCTGCACCTATGTGTTTAATCATCCAGTGAGAAAAAAGTATAAATAAAAGTATCCTATCCAAACACAGAACAGGTTTATAAAATTAGAAATCATAGAATCGTTTTGGTTGGAAAAGATGCTAAATCTTATATATCTTCTAAATATCTCCAGGTATGGTGACTCTACCACTGCCCTGGTCAGCCTGTTTCAATGCTTGACAATCATTTCTGTGAATTTTTTACGAATATCCAAACTAAACCTCCCTGGCACAGGTTGACACAATTTACTCGTCCTGTCACTTGTTACCTGTGGGAAGAGACTGACCTTCACCTTGACACAACCTCCTTTCAGGTAGTTGTAGAGAGTGATAAGGTCTCCCCTGAGCCCCCTATCTCTAGGCTAAACAACCCCAGCTCCCTCAGCTTCTCCTTGTAGGACTTGCTCTCTAGACCATCACCTAGCCCTTTTGCCCTTCTCTGGACCTGCTCTAGCACCTCAATGTCTTTCTTGTAAGGAGGGGCACAGAACTGGACACAGTACTCAAGGTGTGGCCTGAGTACAGGGAGACAATCACTGCCCTGATACTGCTGGCCACACTATTGCTGATACAGGCCAGGTTGCCATTGGCCTTCTTGGCCACGTGGGCACCCTTGCTGGCTCATGTTCAGTGAGGTGTCAACTAGCACCCTCTGCTCTTTTCCACTGTGCAGTTTTCCAGCCATTCTTCCCCCAGCCTGTAATGCTACATGGGGTTATTTTGGTCAAAGTGTAGGACCTGGAACTTGGTCTTGTTGAACCTCATATTGTTGCCCTCAATCCTTCAGTTCAGCCCATCCAGATCCTTCTTCAGACCCTTTCTACCCCACAGCAGATCAATGCTCTCCCCCAACTTGGTGTCATCTGTAAACTTGCTGAGGGTGCACTTGACTCCCTCAACCAGGTGATTCTTAAAGATATTAAACACTACTGGTCCTAATACTAAGCCCTGGGGAACCAACTAGTGATTGTCCGCCAGCTGGATTTAAGTCCCTTCACCATCAATCTCCAGGCCTGATCATCCAGCCAGTTTTTTACCCAAATAGTTCTATCTTTTGAAATCCATTAATCACTTGTGGAAAAGATTGTGTAGGAATACACAGGAATGTCTTCATGTAAATAGTTATTTGGTGCAACAGCTATGGAAATGAATGAGCAGATTCCTGCATTGCTCTCTTAAGTTTTATTTTTCATAAGATTAATTATGTTTCCAACTTATCATCACGGTTCCACATTTCTATTCATAGCTTAAGGTATTAAACACTCCAATTCCCATTGCTGATAGTGTAATGCATCCTTTTCATTGTTTGCAGAGATCATGGCAGCCAAAGGCTTGTCTTTCTGCTGTGTTCTTTGCAGACCTTCCTGTCAAACCATGTAAAGTTCTTTACTTCAAAAATACTGTACTTTTCATGTATGTCCTGGCAGTGAAACACAAAGTGACTTCATTTTGGAGATGAGAGAGGCATTGCAATGGTGTCTGGTTCCTACTGAAAGCCAGCTGGAGACAAACTATCTTACCCATTCAGAATCTTCCTGTTGGCATTTTTTTCCGGCTGGTCTTGTAGCTTTTGTTATGTAAAAAGTCCCTTGGAAACAGTAAGAGCACATGCAACTAAAAGAGAATTGCATTTGACATAGACAAGATCAGGTTAAAAATTCAGACCAAAACTGAGAGGCAGGAGTATGTAAGAGTGAGTGGGAAATGACAAAGAGATTTGCTATAGCAATGGTGATGCCAAAGGAGAGTGCCCAGAGTGCACTTGCTTGCAAATAAGATTTGGCCAATAATGTAATGGTAAGGTGAATGCACTCATCTCCTTGAGATAATGAATCCTTATCAGGCAGCTTGAAATCCTTCTCTTCCCTTGGCAAGCCTTACTTATTCTACTTCTGTTTTGCATTAATATAAATTACAGGTAAGTCTGAATACTGCTGGCAGTAGAGAGAAGAAGCAAGAGGCTTCCTCAGGAGAAGGCAGATATTGCTAGGCAAGCTGCAGCTTCACTCCATGGTGAATCACTCAGGAGTTTCTTAGACTTCCCTTGTATCCTCCTGTAATAGTTACTGTTTCACGGGAAAAAACCCACTGTGCCTTTATCCTAATTGTGGTAGTTAGGGAAGCATTTTGGGAGGAGGGTGGAGCAGTTGACTAGGTGATCTTCAAAGGTTTCTTCCAAACCGAACCATTATGTGATTCTATGAAGCAGACTGATATCTTGTCAAATTGTATCCGTCTAGACAAGAGTATCTCTCTGCTTCCATAGTGGTCCTTCATTCTACTATAGTTGGGTTGTGGCTCTGTGATCTGAGGGACCACCAAAATAAAACAAATACACATCCATACAGTTTTTGTGATGTTTACTCATGTCTGTTACAGGCAGTATGCTGTTCATTTTGCAATTTAGATAATGTGTATTGAAGTGCTGTACAGTGGAACACTGTTGTGTATTCCACAACTTGAGTTAAAATTGATTTGATTGCAGCTTAATAGGTGCTGCACAGACTGTATAAATGCAAGTGATTACTGCCTAAATGTGGAGTATTATGGTGCATAAAAACAAGTGTCAAATAAACCCTTTTATCCAGAAACAGAATAATTCTCTGCTTTAATCCTAAAACAAATGCAATTTGTAAAACGTCAGACAGGAGAGAGACATGTATTTTGGTAGTCTTTATAAGCAGATATTGGGGTAAATGTGATATTCGGAGAGACATGCCATGTCTGTGGAACAGAACAAATTCTGTTAATAATTAGTGGGGTAAAGCTCTGACAAATAAATGGTAGGTGCTTAATCTGAACTCAGCCTTTTCCTTTGTGGACTGTGATTAGACTATCAGTGCCATATCAATGTTTTTTTGTTGTTGTTGTTTGATTTAATATTACATAACTTTTATCCCCAATCCAGTGATATGATAAACATATCTCATCTCTGGGAAAAGAAACAGCATTTTCACATTTTAGTTTATTCTTTCTGACATTAAATACATTTCAGGCACACTTTTATATTGCAGCATATGACTTTGAGTGGATGTATTTATAATAAGAATTTTAAGGGAAACATGCTTATTTTGATATCTAGTGTTAAATGTCTTCAGTATGTACCATGGAATTAAACTCCAGCTTGCCCATGCTACTGGGTTTGACTTTGAGATTGCAAGCAATATTCTAGTAGTTACTGAAAGCTTACACATTCATAGCTTGTTTCAGATATCTCAGAGGTATTACATAGCCTTTCTTTTCATACAAAACACAGAGGCAGATGCTATCACTAATAGTGCTTTAAAAGCCTAACTTTGTATCTCTCTGTGGATTAAATTCAAAGGCAATTAAAATCAGTGAGAAGGTTCTTCTTGCCTGCAATGAAAGTGGAGTGGACCTTACATCTTTGAACTCCATTGGTTGCAAACGTCTTCAGCACACAAAACATCATAGTCATCAGTTTGGAAGAAACTGATGTTGACAGCAACTGGGATTATTTTCATTCTCAAATAAATGCTGCTTTAAAAATAACTCATGGAGAAGCACTTAGTTGCATTTTAAAGCATTGCTAATTCAGAAAGTGTTGAGGTGTTCTTAAAAGTTTGGAGGTATTTAGTAAGTTTGGAAGAGACACAGTATTACTAATAGTGAATCTGTCATGTAGAAATGCACAGCTGCTGTTCATTATATGTGATGTCTAATTAATATCTTTTTTTTTTGCTTACCTGGAAAATACCACAAGAAATCTGTTTAAACATCAGTGGCCAATATCAGCTTGACACTTTGTATCAAGAGTCAGCTTCCATAAAAAGTTAATTGCAGTTAGTTCTGGGAATTTTGGTAGGGTTAACAGTAGTGGGGATGCTTATCTATCTACCTCGCATCTATCCACCTATCCATATCTGTCTCTATAGGTGCCTGCAGAGATGCAAGCTGAGAATGTTGAATGCCTGGGAGCAGACTGTGAACTGAGTGTGAAATCATCAGGAATGGAAAGATTCATGTGAAATTCATTCCCCATAGATTTATAGCCACCTCACTTTTATTAACTCGTGGCTTTCCTCCTGCCTGATGATTTACCTTGCTGTGTCACTAGGCCTGATATAATTCTCTATCTTTAACTAAAGCCTGGAGGACTGAGATGCTCCAAGACCAGGGAAGGTGGCACCTGAGCTGGCATATAAATGCTCTCTGTCTTGCCCCTTGAGTCTCCCAGGATTGCTGAGTGAATAATTTCTGCCAAAAAGCAGATTTTCTCTCTCCTTTTGTGCTTATAGAGTCCATTGCTCTGCTGTAGCAGTGAAATACCTGGACAACTCTTTTATCTTACATGTGCTGTTCAATTAGCATAAAAAACCCTGCTTTGACTTCATAGAGTCTGTTAGCATGAAGTGGCACATCTTGGATAGCTCACCAGTGTACAAAAAGTATAAAAACACATCCTCTCCTCACCGCCATATTGCTCTCCCAGTTTAGGAGTTCTGTTAAAATCTCAAATCCTTTTAATTTCCTTGTGTCCATTTTTCACTCCCTGCAGTGCTTGCTGACAGTGGATGCCTCCAGGGAGAGGGGGTGATATGCTTGCAGTGGTGTCACCACTCAAGGGCTTCCTTTATGCCCCTGTTTGGAACAAGAGGCTGCTGTACTGAGGAAGAAAGGGCTATTCTCCTGCATGAGGTGAGAGCAAGAATATTTTCCTCCCTGCCAGCACTGTTTGCTCCTTTTGGGGTGGGGAGAGGGGAGGTGGTGGTGGGGGGTGCTGGTATGGAATGAGGGGTGGTGTGTGTGCTGAGGGCTTTTCTTTTCAGCTGCTCCTTTCACCTACTGAAAAATGAAGAGTGACCAGTAACAGCTGAGTTATTGCCAGCTTGTTTCCTGGATTTCCCAAGTGAATATATTTAGGATTTGATTCAACCACAGTCTCAGTCATCTTGTTCCTTCTCCTGCAGTGGTGGGGCCTGATAGATGACAGCTTTGCTAGAGAAAAATCCCATGGTGTGACCTGCGTAGGATTGTAAAATTCAAGAAATGATGGTATCATCTATTTTTCATACAGTAATTTCATTTTAAATTGTATAGAAATGCAGCAAACAGCCTTGTAATCTGTTTATAAGAGTGTATTTCCTTCATGCATCTAGTTTTATTCTTATCATTAGAAAAGAGAAAAATAAGTGTATATCCAGATAGATATATATGTTCAGATGCAAGTAGTCTGTGGGACACCAAAGGCAGTTTTTAAATAGTGCTAGAATTGCAAGCCATATTAATGCTTTCTGGTATGTGGGCATATAGTTGTTCAATTTTCTGCTGACATATTTTTCCAGGGGAAATAAACACATTTTCCCAGTTTCCCCATAGCATTCACTCCCTGGTTTTAGTTTTATGGCAGTGGTGCTAAAAACTACGTAAGGGTTTGCCTGATAAACAGAGATTTTTCTTTCTTTATCTAGCTATTATGAAACAAAATAAATCATCAAAATAAAGTTAGGACAGAAAGAAAATCAGTTATAATGAAGCAAATGTTCTGATACCTAGTAACTGTTTTGCTAAATGGCAGCGGTGTTAGGTCATAGCAAAATGCAAATTTGTTTAGGACTTAAAATACAAAAAGAAATCCTGTTTTATTAACATGCTATTCCATCTTGGCTCCTCTGTGGAAGAGGTGTTATGGATCCCTATTTCCATTTAAAACCTGTCCCCTGGACTGAGATGGAGCTTCTCTGGCAAATGTGAATTTTGCTGCCAAGATGAATGACTGTAGCTCTCTAGGTGTGATCTACTGACTCAAATGCTGTCCCAAAAGCCCAGGAGCCTGGGTGCTATTCCTGTCACTGTTGCTGGCCTTTGGGTAATCTGACACAAAGTCTGGGGTTTTATGTGCAAATTAGATACAAAGATGCTTTCTTTCTTTTACAGCTTTTAGAGGGTCAAGGGAGGTATTGTTTTTTAAAGCCCTGAAACTATCAATGAATCAGAGGTGATTTCATTAACAAACTTGGTAACGGCAAAAAAGTTTTATGATAACCTGTGAGTTTAATTGTACCAGTCTTGGAACACTCTAAATGTCTATGTAGGTACTTTTTTGAGGTAATGCATGAGTAAGGAAACTGTTAACAGATGAAAAGACTCCTCTCCAGTCAACTGAGACATGCGGCAAGCAAGTTTAGTAGGTTATTTTCAAGAAGATCTGCTTAAAAATGAGACATTTATGACAAATATTACTGGGAACAACAAATAAAAAATGCTTTGGAGTCATTAACACTCACTTTGCCTTTGTGTTATACAGGTCTGTTCAGGTTTTGAGATGTGACTTTAGAATTTTCTCTTTTTTCTTCTTTTTTTTTTTTTAATAGAAAGGAGACAGCTGACTCTTACTCTCCTGTTGTTGAAAATTTACATAGGATGCATGCTATAAATTGATAGTCTGTAGCTGTGGCCCCTTAGGGTTTAGGGCTAGAACATATTAGCTGCTGTGGAGTGAACTTTGCTGTCAGGTATTAGCTGTCCAGTCTTTTGAAAGCCTTGGGGTTTATGAGCCAGGATTTCAGTACCTGTGGTCATGGCAAAAGCAGTAAGATAATCAAATGGCAAGTAAAATGCATCAGCTGGAATACAGTCTACTACAGAGAGTAGTTGCAAAATGAAAAGCTTTACAGAACCCAGAGGAAGAAGGAAGCTAAAGATGTTGAGACTTATTACACAGTCAGTCTCATTATAGATTCAGCCTTAAATGATCTGTGAATTCTGTTTATGAATCTGGAACTGTATTTAATCTGATATAGAGAAAACAAACAAAACACCATAGTAGGTTATCCATAGCAGTTGGACAGGAAATGAAATGAAACTGAATTGGGGAGCTTTCTACATTTTCATTTCTGTTGTAATTCCTCATTCTGAGGATCTTTTGAACACAGAGGTGCTTTTTAATAATGGTGCCCCTTTTTGTTGCCTTTGAAATAAAACGTAAGGCAAATGCAGTAGGTAGCTCTCTACAAATTTATTTTTACCTCGAAGTGTAGTTACTTTTTAATGAGAACTATAGAAGCTAATTAATTGTGGCTTCTGCATCTATAATTTAGGCAGGACACATTTGCAAATAGACTGCCCATCAACCTGAACTCATCAGGAAATCCTTCTCTTTACAGTAATAGAAGAAAGCATTTAAGCATTGCTCTCAGTACTAAGATTTTAACACAGAGCCAAGGCTGTGTTGGAATTGCTGAGAATTCACATCATCCATTAAAACCAACAGGTTGGTGCTGTGTACCCTGTATTCACCATTAAGTGAGTGTTTCTTCTGGCAGGATGTTAGCAGGATGGACAACTGATGTTTTGCCTAATACATTGTACTATAGGCTGAATTGATAATTTGACATTTATCACAGTATAATTTTTTCTGTTTATATTACTTGATATAATTTATCATTTTTTAAAGTCATGAATTAATATCTGTTTACAGTGGAAACTCTACAGATTAAATCGTTAAATTAAGGTTTTGTTACGAGTCTAATGTGTCCTCTGTAGCAATAATTTGTTTGTAGATACTTTACAAGAGTCAGTGGTTGTAATTTTACTAGCAAATAACTGTATTTAGATTCAGTTTTCACCTAAATTGGAGGGTAAATATATTTACTTAAGTGAAGGATGGAAATTAAACACATAGCCCCAGCTCTGACCATTTTCCAGCACCAACATACAATACAACAAGCAGGAAAGTAATTCATTTGCCCTAAGCGGCTTCTCTTCAATCATTTATTTTATGGGATTTTCCTGTACCACAGAAATTGTAACCCATGCTCCATTTTCCTTTTGGCTTTGTTTAATAACTGTCTGGGATTGCGTTAATATTGCACACAAATGTGGCTTGGTAATATCCTTCCCCTGGAAGGGAGCGATAGTTCCAAATTGCCAACTAGAGCAATGAAAGTCATGCTGTATGAGTAGTGATCCTTCTCTAGTCCAGCTGACTAGCAGAAAGAGTTTAACACATTGCAGCATCAGGGTGCAAGGTGGTTTTGGATCTGCTTTATGTCTCATTATATCTAATATAATGATGAACTCCCCAAGAACAAAAGCTGCTTACCCTAAGGTGGCTTATTCGGATTTGACAAAAGAAAGCAATAATATGAAAACAGCTAATCTATAATGATGATAATTTGACTCACATCATATGCTTTTTGGTTCAGTGGGTTTCTTGTATTGATTTTTGAGGTTGAACATTAATAAATTCCGTTTTCAAGCAACACGCACCCTTTGGGTTGTCCGAGCTTTCTGAATATTATTGAATTAAGACTGCCTGATGCTTGCATGATGTGTTTTTTCCTTGGCTGCTGATGGAGGTTCCAGCTGAGTTTTTGTTCTGCTACACTGTTTCTGCTTCATAGCTGTTGTCTCTTTTGATTTTTTTTTTTTTTGGCACATAATCTAATGGCTTGATAATTTTAATTAAAAATTTTGATAAATATTCTTAATAATTTGTATACAATTTGCAACATTTTCACTGGAGATCAGCTACTGCACTGGGTATTCTCACATGTAGATCAAAGAGGCATTTCAGTTTCTCCATGTGTTTGCAACCATAGATTTCTGTGGCTTTTTCATTATCTGTGCAATATTCTTGTTACAATTTCACAATCTTTCATGGATTTTTTTTTTTTTTTTGCCCCTTTCCAACACAGTAATTTGGGAGTTGGAAGCCAGAATGGGATGGCTTGATGAAGCCCATCGCCCCACTACTTGCTCCCAGAGCCAGCTGTCTAGAGCCTAAACAGAGGGATAGCTAATAGCTTTGCATTCTAACATGATGGCTGGGGAGAGGATTGGGGGATGTGGGGGTCGAGAGAGGTTTGCTGGTACTTGTGACACTTTTGTCCTCTGCTTGGATGCCCAGCTGCTGCTTGCTGCGCTGGTGGAAGCACTGGGAGGGGGTTCCTGGCTCACCCCTCAACTCCACGCGCCCTGTGCCGTTCTTCTAAGAGAACAGTCACCACTGCCTGGATTTGCTACAGACTCATTGAGGGGCCGACATCAGAAGAGTTGCTAGCCCTCACCAATGTTTTTGGACAAAGGATGCTGAAGACGTCCTTACTCGGCCCAGGGGAAAGATTTCAGCCCATCCCCTGTGGCCACCATTCCCATGTGAGCTTCGGAACCAGCATCTCTCCCTACCGGCCATCTTCGTCTCGCTGGAGCCCATGAGTCAACTCAGCCGCTGCCTCCCGAGGCACGGCATCTCCTCCTGCTGCCTGTAAATGTAACTGCCTCGAGGGGGTAGAGATAGGACTTGATTTGTTTGAAAGTTTTGGTTACAGTGTTGCTGTTGGTTCTTTCTGGATTTTTTGTTTGTTTGTTATACATATATATATATATTTGTAGTAAAGGACTGTTATCCTTTTCTCTACATTTTCTGATTAAAGTCTTAATTTCAAAGGTTGTGGTGATTTTTGAAGAGAGGCCCCCTTCCTAGGCCAGAAAGATTCCTCACTTTCCTTGATAGACATCTTGGTTTCTTTTAAACTGAGACAATTCTTTACAAATTTCAGTTCTTTTGAATAATTCACAATCAGTTCTCTTGTATTAGCTCTCATCAACCTCACCATAAAACCAGCAGGAATTGCTTTCTTTAAAGATGTATACTTGGTAGCATTTCACTCTGAGCTTGCATCATATTTTGAACATTACTCTGGTATTGCCTCAGCCATCTTCCCAGCTGAAGATGATTGAATTTATATCCTGTGCTTCCCCAAAACAAAGACATAGCATTAAATTACATTTAGAAGGAACAACTTTTTTTCCTTTATTTGAATATTGGATCCCATATTCAGTGATATTTTAAATGGAGATCAGCTGGTTGGGTATTAGGTAGTTTGAGCCTTCAATTTGTGCTTAAAACATTGTACAGAAACATACAGTATTCTTGGAGTAGCTCTTCCTATGTTTCATGGCAGCAGTGATTGTGGAAACATGATGCTGACATACTGTCTACAATAACAAAATTAAAAAGTGAGAACGAGTTTTACCTTGTCTATAGTGGACAAAACAACCTTTGAAGAATAATATGATCAGAATATGACCCATGTGTAGCTATATATGCATTCTGACCATATTAACATAAATGTACTTAAAAGCTTCACAGAATGCATGCAGTATTATTCCATGGTGGCAAGGTCTATTTTTATATTTCTTTCAAGAAATGATGTGCAAGTCAGCTGTTTGCTGAGCTGCTAGAGATGAGAGACTGAATCTTTTTCAAAAACAACTTGCAAATACAAAATAATGGTTTCTCCTACGTAGAATCATGAGAGAACATTTGCAGATCTTCTAAGAGTAATGCCACGTTGAATGACAAAGATGCAGATTTGAGTGACACTAAAAGAAATCTCCATGCAGAAAAAGAAGACCATAGTGTGGAATTCTGGAGTAGCTGGGAGTGGTAGGGTTGGAAATATGGATATGGAGACTGCATCATTTTCTGTGTCCTTATGACTGACATCAATTGCATTATTGGCAAGCAATTGTTTTATGTGTCCCTGTGATTGGCATCAATAAGGTTTAAGGTAAACCATACCTGTGCTGGTTTACTGTTGATCTCTGATAAGTTTCTTTGTCATAAAATAAGTTGGTCCTTTGACCACTCAGTCACTGGACACAAGCAAGGTTTAAGACTCCCCATCCTTTGTGTCTACCTGTTCAACCACAGCTTGTAGCAGTGCCACAGGGCCCAAGGGGCTTCCCATTATCCCTTAGAACAAGGAACTGAAATTTCAACTCCTCAAAAAACTTCTTGCTACTATTGTGCCAGGGACAGAGAATAGCTTCCTCCAGGTCTCCTCTGTGTGTGAGCACAAGTAGAAGTACCCCTGCATCCAGTATAACTTATATTCTAAAGCTGTGAATTGCAAAAGATTGAGTTGCCAGGCCATACTTGCCATGAAGTGCATATTTTTCTGTTTCCTGCTTGAACTATCTCAATGTATCAAGATGGCCTGCTTTTTGGGTTGCTTTTGCAAGTGATCACACTTTCTGTTATTATCACCCACAACTAAGTAATGAGATCATCAGCTTTTTTATTTATTTTTATTTTTTTTTCTCTTCTGACATTTATGATGATTAATAGCAAACAAACTGTGCTCATTATCAGCCTCCTTGTCTCTCTGATGACACTTTGAAATATATTCTAGGACAGGCTCTCTAAGTAACAAATGCTTGTTTATTTTTATAAATGTCACTCAATCAGCTTTTCAGCTAGAAAACCAAGCTCATCTATCATTTGCAAATTGCAAGGTATTGAATTATATCCAGGGCCTAATTTGCAGACCCAAGCCCCTACACTAAGCAGCCAGCTGGGCCTGGAGGTGCCAGTACCCTTATGTAAACTGGTCTTGAATAGCTCAGCAGGTTTGTCTGAAAGCTCATTTAACCAATCGTTTTTTGAACTCCTTAATTTCCAAATTAGTTTGGTACCTTTGGAAAAGACACCCCAGTCAGTCACAACTGAAAAAGAGGTAGGCACTCTGGGAATTCAGATAGACAGCATATATTACTCCAAGTGAATATATGGAGCCATCTGTTATTGAGTTAAACAGAAGCATCACGTCTTGTCAACAATGCTGCATAGTATCAACAATTAGTCTGAGTCTTCTTTTGTTGCAATGAATCCTGTCTTAAAACCACAATACCATGCATGTATGTTGTCAGTGTGAGCCCTTGTTATGTTAATTGAAAGCTGCCAAAATATAAGTAGTTTATTCAGTTCAAATTAAATTCCTGGATAGAAATATTTTCATGAAGAGAAAACACCTGAATTTGATCAGTCTATCCTAAGTAGGAACTTAGTAAGGAACAGGCTTATCTTCTGGCTGTACAATATTTTCTGGGAAGAATTTCATCTGCTGTGTAAGTGTATACCTCTCAAAGGCAATTGATAACTACTGTAATTGCTTAATGGCACATTTTCCTTGACCATAGTATGCCATGCTGCCCAAATGTCCTCTTACACATTCCAGTGCACTGCTGAAAGGCTAGCAGCATTTTCCAAGCAGGACAGAGTAAAAATATTTCCAACAAACACATCATTCAGCATCTCTACAACAGGTCAGTGAGAGCATCATGCCACCCCAAACATCATATTGTGTATATATCTGAATTGGTAACATATGGTCTACTCCCTCTGTCCAAAAAGTGTATCTCTTCAGGATCTGTCCCTTTAATTGTATGAACTCTGAGAATTTCTTTAAATTTAAAATGGACTGCAAACAGTCCACTTAGACTGCCAAAGGATCGGTAAATAATATACATAACCTACTGTTGCTATGCAAATTGCATGTCCTATCATAAATGTCATTTTTCTGGAAAGAAATATTTACTGGATCTGGAATGACATCCCGTTCAAATACAAGAGGACCCAAATGAATTTCAAAATGAGTGAAATCCCTTTAATAGAATTTGAGCACAGTTGTTGTTTAGCTTATAAAATAATAATGTTTCAATTTTCTCACCTCTTCTCTTTTTTGCTCAGTTGTAATTAAACAGCTATTGGAAGAGCTTCATAAAGTTGTTTGGTTTTTTTTTTTAATGGTAAATTATTTATAGCTTTTAGACTATATGAAACTATCTGCAAATTAGGCTGAATTTAGTGGCCTTTTTTGTGTCACACACACAATCTGTCAAAAATAAAAGAGGGAGAACAAACACAAAGCTTAAAAAATTCCAGGAAAATGAAAAATTTCATGTTAAAATTGGCATTTTCTTTTTCATTACTGACATTGGAAAAACATTTTCCTTTGATCTCATATAAATTACAAATTGCAATATAGATTATTCCATATTCAGGGGAAGAGAGAGAGGTAGAAGTACCAGGAGGGAAAAGGCTTCCCATTTCCAGTTGACCAGAAGTTGTGACTTGATTTGCTACCTGTAATTTAATTTACTAAATAAAGGGTAGTCTTTCAAAAATTACAAGCTGAAAAGAGAAATACTACAAATATTACAAGAAGAAAACAAAAAAAAAGGGCTGAACAGTATTAATCTGTTGGCTTTGTGGTGATATTTAAGATGTAAACCTGGAGTAAAACATACTGAGGTATCTTTGGATGCATAAACAGGTTGCCCATCAAAAAGTGAGATTTGTAAAATACAAATTGAGCTATGATTTTTTCGGGTGTTGGTTTACCGCTCTTGGGATGGGGATAAATCACCTTTACCTTTGTTTTACATGTTCACAAGATGGAACAAAATGATTTTCTGTTGCTGTTGTGGTATATGCACAAGGATGTAGCTAAATCTATTTCAGGGTCAGTGTTCTGTTCTTATAGCTCTTTAAAATGGACCACATTATCTGAAGACTTCATTCTTCATGTATGGGTGGGTTAGTTGGCTTAAAGTCAAAAGGCAATTCAATGCTCACTTCTGCAGCAGTGCAGAATGGCCAAAGTACTTCTGGGATTTCAACATACATTCTTAAGGCATTTAAGTGCTTCAGCTTTTTCATTTTGACATTAGAATCAGGGGGCAACAAGATTTTTATATCAGCCAGAAATGGTAGTTTTGTTCTATTTCTCATTTCCTTGAAATAAATAGGTAATAAAACTCCATCACTATCAACACTTTCCATTTATGTTTTCAAGCAATAAGACTAGGTAAAATGCAGATATACTTTTGTATATTCTATAAACTGAAATAATGGATGTGGTATAATTTTAGTTATCAATAGTGTACTAGACAACAAAAGTGTTTACTGTATTTTATTACCCTAATGCAGTTGTCACTAATCTTTTCAAACTATGTACTTTTCTAACTCTTGTTATAGTTTGCATAAGTCTTGTTTTCTTCTGTTAGTTTCTAAGCTTTCCTGTAGTATCGTGAAACCAGTTTAACATGTGACCTTTTAGCCAGCAGACTGGAGAGCAGCCCTACTGAGTTTATGGAGAGGGCTTGATTGCTCTGTTGGATAGTACAGTATTTGGGATATGCAGATGTTAGTGACTGAAGTGTATTATCCATCTTAAACACCACTTGAATTTATACTGAGGCTTTCAAGTTCTGTTCATTAATAGGTCCCACAGTAATTGCGTTCTCATATCATGCACAAAAAGAAGTCATACCTTATGTTCAGAATGGAGAACTCCCCTGATTGTTAAAAATTGCCATGAGGAAGCTTTTGAAAAAAAGGACATCCTACACCTGCAGCAATATTCTAGCTCCAGGTTCTGGTGGTTTCATATAGAAATTGATTTCAATTACTGACCTAGGAATGACAGGCAAGATGATGACGTGGTGAGCATTGTTATTGCACTTTCTGAAGATTTGTTGAAATTTTCAGTCCTTCATTCCTCTTACCTGCCAGAGCTGTCTTCCAGGGCTCAGCTCCCTTTATGGAGTTGGTTAAGTTCCTGTGAGCATGTTGCTAAATGAAAAGAGGCTCTCACAGGCAAGAGGTGGAACCAAAGGGTCAGACAAGGTTACTTAGTATGAGAAAAAAGCAAAGAAAAATTTCTTCAGATGTTATTTCAGACCATATCCAAGAAAGACCTTCAACCTTAAAATACCAAGCCTGGAGATTCCAGTGGAATTTCACCATACATTTGGCAATCACTTCTGTAGGGAAGGCAAGAATACCCAATTTACTATAACTTTTTTTGGGGGGGAAATTGCCACTGTGTCCTGACAAAACACAGATCGCTATTGATTTTTCCCACAATAGGAAAGAGAGACCTCAGAGACAAATGGAGATTGAAGAATATGAGCTTCCAAAAGTGAAGATGAAATAACGAGGATTCTTTTAAAGCAAGCATGGCCTTGCAGAATAGTAAAAATAACAACTGAATTCTGGATAATATCTTAGAAAGAAATGTTTTGAAGTAAAGTCTTATTTTGCTGAGTCTTATTCAGCCGAGGAGGACTGGTGAGAGAATTCTGCTATTTCTTATTTAGTTGAACAGCCATGGGAATTTTCTGTCCCCTTTCACCGTGCAGTAATTGGCTCAAGCGCTGCTGCCAGTTAAGCAGCTGCTGTTGACTTAATGGGAATCGACATTGTGCTCACAAGCGTACATGGGTCAGGATTAAAGCAGTCACTATTGTGGTAGTATTGGGGACTGATTAAAAATATTAAGAGGGTGGAATGAAAAAAATATTGCTTGACCATGGAGACTCTTTTATAGTCCATGTTTAATAGAAAACCACAAATAAAATCTACTGTTGGGATGGACTCGATAAAAAGCAGGCGAAGATCCCAAATAGATAAAAGTGAAACTTCCTTTATTTTTTCATACGACTACTTTTATATATTTCCTAAGTGTACGTGCACTAACATTATTGGTGCTCATTACACACAAACAATCACCTATTGG
>JAWWMP010000116.1:10491775-10515878 GCA_035047865.1 Dendrocincla tyrannina
TTTCCTAAGTGTACATGCACTAACATTATTGGTGCTCATTACACACAAACAATCACCTATTGGCCACAGTTACAAACAACTGCCTCTGTACAAACTCGTCCAAGTTGCTTATCTTCTGCTTCTCCTGAGTTCTCTCAGTCTCTGCAAGCTGTTTATTTTCACGGGTACACAACAATCTGGCCAAGGTCAAATTCTTCTTGCTCTGTCAAGCAAGACCTTGCACAGGCCTGGTGCATTTCCCACAAAAATCCTTGATTGTCTCCTTGTCAGATGCCAAGAGCCACAACTCCACAGGACTTCTGTAAACCACTTTTCTTGTCTTTCAGAAAGAGGTGTTAGAAAATGAATATGCTCTTTTGGAAGAAGTGGTCTAGCTTTTTTAATTCAAATAATGGTTGAAAAGTTCTTCAGTAATAAACCACTTTTGCAACTAACACATTGAAAAGAATGGGGTCAGTCTTGAGTTCTCGATATAAAGTCATGACATCTTTATAACTAACTGCAATGTTTTCAAAATAATATAAATTACTAACTGCTGATGATGCTGTTTACATCCTCTGCATGTGTTCTTCCATCCATAGAATACCATTTTATCCCCATGTATTTCTGTTAATGAGCTTTCAGTCTTTTTTAGGGTTTTTAACTTCAAGAAATATTACTTAAGAAGTTTTGCAGTTGTGCAGAATTTAACCTACAAAAGCAATCCTGTCAGCAGGGAGCACTCACACCTCCTAAGGTCTGACTGGCAGAAATATGTTTTCCAATTGAGTCCTGCCAGTGATGCTTTTGTGTGACAAATAGTACCTCAAAAGAGAAGAGATTCAAGTAAGACAGTGCGATAAATTCTTCTGCAGAAGCATAAATTATTTATTATATTATTATGAATTATTAAGAATATTTTATCAGATAGACTCGAAAAGCTTCACCACATTATTGTCAACACTGCACCATTTTGAGTGACTCCATGTATGAATAAAGCAAAAAGCAAGGTAGGAAAAAGAGCTGACAGTAGAGACTCAAAGTCTCTAAGGGTCTGTGAGAGACTGGACTGTTAATGGTTAATGACTCAAAGAATCGACCACTTGTGGTAATAGCCCAGGTGCAGAGCAGGTGCACAGCCATCACCAGAGGCTTATAAGATGGGTGTTGAACAAAATAAAGGAAAAGGCTAGTAAGATGAAAATCCTGCTAGAAAATAACTGTTTTCATCAGAAAAAAAGTTATCAGTTATAGTACCAGTATCAGTATATATAGATATATGTTTCACAGTGAAATTGGTCAAAGGACAGGCTAGCAACCCTTTCCCCCAGCCTATATAAATATATGCTTGAGGTAGCTGACAGTCAGCTTGAGGTTTAAAAACTGAGAAGGGCTTCAGGAGAGTGGGTCATCAGTGCTGATGTTTCAAAGCTACTACCTAGTTAAATTTCATGTGAAATTTGCATTTATTATCAATTTCTCTGGTTTTAATGTTCACGTACCCTTCATCATTGATACCTATGTTCAATGTTACTTTTATTCATTCTATGGCATTTATATAATAGATAATCTCACAGAAAGAGTGTTGTTCTCTAACTTAGTAAGCTTTTTTTAAAGGAGTAAATCCAAAAGATAAAAAATAGTATTCTTAAAAATTTCACCCCAAAATATCTGAAGGCATAAAGAACATGGATATTTTAGCTCAGCTGTAAACCAAAATAACATAAAATAATTTAGGTGGACTAAAAGAAAATATTTTTGTTATAGATTGATATTTGCATACATTCAAAGTAATTTTTTTTCCTCATTAATTAAGTCAGGTTTTATGTATTTTGACACTGTAGATCACAGAATCACAGGCTATGCCAAATTGGAAGGGACACACTATGATCATCAAGTCCAACTCCTGGCCCTGCACAGGACCATTCCCAAGAGTCATACCATGTGCCTGAGGGTATCATCCAAATGCTTCTTGAGCTCTTTCAGGCATGGTGCTGTGACCACTTCCCTGGGGAGCATGTTCCAGTGTCCAACCACCCTCTGGGTGAAGAGTCTTTTTCTAATATCCAACCTAAACTTACCCTGACACAACTTCAGGTCACTCCTGCCTCTCATTCCCCATTCTATACGTACATCAGGATTGCCCATCCCAGGTGCAGAATCTGTCACTTCCCCTTGTTGAACTTCATGTGGTTGGTGGTTGCCCAGTCCTCTAATTTGCCAAGGTCTCTCTGCAGGACCTCCCTGCCTTTGAGGGAGTCAACAGCTCCTCCCAGTTTTGTGTCACCTGCAAACTCGCTGAGTATCCCTTCCAGCCCTGCATCCAAGTCATTTATGAAGATGTTAAGAGCACAGGGCCCAGGATGGAGCCCTGTGGAATCCCGCTAGTGACAGCTCACTAGTCTGATGGTACCCTATTCACTGGTACCCTCTGTGCTCAGCCCAAGAGCCAATTTCTCACCTACTGCATGATCTGTTTATCCAGCTGTATGCCCAAAACATACTGTGACTGTTTTGGAATAATATATAATATTTAAATATAGCTAAAAAGTATTGTGTCTTCTTAAAGACAAAAGTCCATTTAAACTTTTCTAAAATCCCTTTCTCTTTTTTAAAACCATTTAATGAACTGCAAGCAAATACTTGACCAGTCCAATTTGTCCCAAGTCATAATTTCATTTTCTCCAAACCTGTGGGTTTTGGTGAACTTTCTGTCTGTGAAAGAGTTTTGCTCAGCTTTGCTTCCTAGTGAAGATGGTGTCAATTTTACCATGGATCAAAATGAGAGTTGAGTCAGGTTCCAGTGCTGTAACCATTGCAAAACAGTTTTCTAAATTGTCTAGTCTGTTTGTTTCCACTAAACTAAATAATTTTAGATGTACAGGCCAAGAGAAATAAGGGATTTTTAAAAAAATCAATTCAGAATTACTTCCTTAGGTATTCAGTGATTTTTTTGTATCTTTAAAGTAACCACCTTAGAAAAAGTCATGGAAGAGAATAATGCATATTACATTATCTATTTTTTGCTGTGCTAGGCATTTTGTTGGTACATCACACCAATGTATTTTAATGTCAAACCAAAGCTCAGCTATTAAAATTACTTTTAGTTTTTCTTTTTGATTAGTATTATTAGACTGTTTTACTACCCCTTATGGCTATAATGAGTTCTCAACTGAATTTTAGTGCAAATTAAAATCAAGAGGCAATCTACCAATATTCCTTTCAGTACTTCTAAAAATGCATTTGCGGGCTGTACTATGTTGACTGTTCAAGACAATGCTGTCTTTACATAAGCAGTTTCTTCTCCTGGGTTTGATGATCATAATAATAACAAATGTAATCTGATGTTAATGTAAGTTTATACACTGGGTTTAATTCTGCACTCCTACAAATTTATACCTTTTATGAAACTAATTTTTTTATTCTTAGTTTACAATTTTACAAATTATTTAACTATCTCTTACGTTTTCTACTTCTTTTAGGGAACAGGAATGATACATAAAAACTCAACTTTTAAAACCGAAAAGACATTTGTACACTATTAAGTACTGCTGTTTCTGAAAAGCTTTTTTTCTTTTAAACATTATGAAACACTACACCCACTGGGGGCAGAGTTTAAAAGAAATCTGATGTTGTGTATGAAGAGTACTACATAATTTAATGCAGACCCATTTCAGCTGGTCCATGTTTATGGTCAAATTAGCCCAGTTTTGGTTTTGTTGAGCAGAGAGCTTGGAGTGAACTTAAATCCTGAACAGAAATGTGTTCTGGAAATGCAGCAAATGTGTTGCAGGTGATAATTTCTACAAAAAATATCTCAAATAAAAATTTGTTTAAAGTTTAAGATTCTAGTCTCTGTATGTGTTCTTCCATTAGTTTTCATGTAAATATTAATAATCCTTAAATTAGAAAGCTCCCATATTTCAAACCAGAAAAACACAGGGACCTGATAATACCAATGAAGTTATTTGTTTGACTCTCAGTGATCATCTGCCAATGTTTTCTGTTGGGCCTTGCATGTCCTTTTCACAAATACTTCATTGTGATCTCCCTTTTCTACTCCTTTTAAACCCATGGATTTCTGGTAGAGTATTTTATAACGGTAGGGAACTCTCATGCAGACCATTCTTCTGAACTGCGCCTTCCTGCCAAAAGTAACAAGTGCTTGGTCTGACTCTTCCACCCACTCTGCCTTAAACAGCTGAGGACAACCGTGTGAAACATGTCTGCCTCTATGTCAGATCAGTGAGTGCCATCTGGACAGAAGGTAATGAGGTTGTATCTCAAGAGTGAAATACAGCAAAAGCATGCTGCTTCATAATTTACTTATTTTCTGCTTTCTAAACTCATTAAAAGTACCAAAAAAAAAAAAAAAAAAAAAAAAGAAGGTGTAAAACATAAGAAAATATCTACTGAAATCCATAAGTGTTCTTTGTGTAATTTCATAGCAAATATGCTCTGTGTGTAGACTCTTTGCTTATTATAGAAAAGTGACCTGGGCTGCACTAGGATCTCTGGGATCTGTGGATGTTAAAGGCTGAAGCTGCATTGGGATTTTGTAAGACTGGAAGTCCTGTATATCCTATTGTTACATGTTACACATGATTTGATGGCATTTTTAACAAAAGAGCATAACTGTTCTTCTGAGATTGCCTAAATACTAAGAAAAAATACTATTAAAATAGCATTTCAGCTGGGGCAAAGAAAGAAAGCACTATTTCTAAAAATAAGGTAACAGGCAAGTAATGTTATTATAATACCCAGAATAGTAGAAGCAGATGAACTGACTAATAGATTTGTTGAAGATCAGTGGTATTTCCTCAACTATATTCATCTCCTGGCTGACATCACAGATACCAGGCTGGCCCATGATCTTCTAGTTCCTCCAAAGACAGTAGACCAAGCTGACAAGAGAAGTCTCAGTCTGTTTCAGAGTCCATCGACTGTTTCAGAGCTCACTGCTTTCCCATCCATCCTTCCAAAGCAGTGTAGAGACAGGAAACACTAAGCAGCATGGAGCAGGCTGCAAATCTGCCCATGCTTTTTATATACTGTGTGCCGGAGCGGTAAAGATTTCTTGCTGCCTTTCCCCCAGCTATACACCAGAGAAGACCAACTTCTGTCTCATCCTTATGTGGACATAAAACATTTCAGAGGCTCACACCTCACAGAAAAATAGAAAACCAATTCTGTCAGTCTAAATCAAGAAGAAGTAGTGAAGCAGAAATGTTGCATTTGAGCAAAGGTGTGGACGGTTCCAGGCAAAGCCTTCTAGTACAGGACCAATGGAGAGTCTCTATACCCAGAAGACTACATTTTAATTTTTAATTATTTTTTTGCTAATGGAAATGAGAAGGTGCTAGACCTAGTGACTGGCTGGATTATTATTTAAAGGATAATATAATTCATAAAGGAATAATAAAATTAAACAGTAGATTCTTCAAATACTTTAGAATCAAGGTAGTACTTCATACCACACAGAGATGTGTTTGAAATATTGATAACTGAACTTACCACACAGAACAGATGCAGACTACATCTTTGATAAGTATACCCCAAATTATCTCAGATATAGTTATTTTCTACTATAGGGGAAATTTCTGCTGCCAGAAATTTGACTCAAATACCCATTTTAACCTGGTGGCAAGTTTCCTGCACTGGATTATAGCTTTGCCACCATCTCAGATATTATCAGAATGAAACAACTCAAAGGAATTGAAGGAAAACATGAATAATTTTAATGAGTTGTTCTGCTTCTTTTCCTGCTGCAAAAACAGGATTAAGCATTGCTTCGTACCTGGCCTTGCTGAGTCTTGTCTCTAAGAAGAGGTTACTGCTGTCCCTCTGTCTGGTTATGGCAGTGTGTGGAGAAGGATGTGTGATCTCAGAAGGGGGGGCTGGGCGTGGTCTCTGTTAGCATCCCCTCCCTGCAGAGCTCCATGCCCACTCCAAAGGGATGTCTGCTCGTGGTGCCTGCATCCCCTTACACCATTTTTGGCGTAAAAATGCTGTAGCCCACTACAGCATTTTTGGCCTCTAGCCCACCAGCCCCTAGCTTTTGCTGAAATTTTGTCTTGGGCTTGATGTGTTGTCCCTGTACAGCACACACCAACACAGAGCTATGGAGCTGCAAGCCTCCCTTGGAGCACAGGAAGATTAATAGGAGTTTGCTTCAGGGGTTTCTTGCTGCTCTGTCCATGCACTTGGCAGACAAAAAGCCATTTTCTTCAGCCTCATTAGGTGCATATATCTTGCTTTCAGCTGCGTTGCAGGGCATCTGTGGCTTGCCTGCTCTGTTTCTCCCTTTTCCCCCCTTTTACTTTCCCTGGTGCAAATCCCCCAGTCATCAGATCTATTTTGTATCCTTTTATGGCCACCAACACCAATGTTATTCCTTTCACAAATGAGGTGATTTTCTTATCCTGCATATTGTAAACTTTCAGAGAGCAATCCTACCTTTTTTTTTTGGTTGGTTGTTTTTTTCTTTATTTTGTTTTGTTTGTTTGGGTTTTTTTGTTTTGGTTTTTTTTGTTTGTTTTGGTTCTTGTTTATTAGTTTGTTTTCCTTTTGCATCTGTGGGAAAGGGCTAATACCTTCACTGTTTCAGTCTTAGAAAATTACGTAATTTGGGCATGGTACCATGATGTCTCAGTAAACTCTTCCCATTGTGCTGTCTAATCCTAACAGCACATGCCATATATGTGAATGCACCCTAGGGTGTAATCCTTTCTGGCTATAGTTCTGGTTGTAGCTGGTAACTGGCATAATTTTCAAAAAATCCCATTAGCTTGCTGTAGATAGAAGGCTTAATAGATCACAGATGACAAATATAATTTTAAAATATGCTGTGTGAATTCCCTAACTATGAATTGTGTGAGAGAAAAAGAAATATACTAGTTACTGCAATACATAGTGCTGCTTTGCTTCAGTGTGTCTGGGACATTTTAAGGCAGAAACACATTTTAGCAGTTCCGTGGACCAAACTATTCAGACAGTCGAGGAGAAATGAACCTTGAAACTGAGAAGACTGGATTCAGCCTTTCCTGCTGCTTTACTCTCACTTGCTCCAGTTCTTCCCTGAAGGTAATCATTCCCAAACTAATGTGCTCATTTTCTTTCTCAAATCTAACAGATTTTCCTATTCCCATAATTGTTTTTCTCATGACAGTTTCTCTCAGCAGAGTCACTTCATTCCACCTCCATTCCATCTTCCCTTCTTCCATAAATGTCTCCAGGCTGTTTCCCCATCTACTTGTTCCTCGCTGGAGGTAATTGAAGTGCTGGAGAGCAGTCACAGTGCAGCCCTTCCTGGTTTTTTTTCTCTTACAATTTGAAACAGAAAACTTTGGAATTTCTGTCTTGTATTTCAAAAATTAGGCTAGGACTTCTTGAAAGGAAAAGAAGTTTTTAAGTGACATACTAAATCTGACTTCCTATTAAATAAGATATATCCAGGGCATATTGAATATCATTAACATTTAACATTGATTGTTTATAGTTTTTGGATTTGTCTGCTAAGATAGCATGTATTGTGTAACAGTCTTGTCAATGATTGTAGTAAATCAGATTTAAGTAGTGGAAGACACACTTGCAGATTTAGTTTGGTTTTAGATTGTTTGCCTATGCAGGTGAGTACTCTCCACATTTTCAGTCCCAGGAAGAATGATATGTTACAAGCTATAAAGGACTCATCAACTCAAGGTTAGGCAAGAGTCTGTTTATCATGTTTTATTAGGAACATAAAGAGTACCCAGGGGATGGGGAAACTGAGCATAAAAGTTGAGGGAAACACTGGCCAGTCATGATTTAGGAGTAGATGAGCAGGTATGAAAGAAATTGTCCAGCTGTTGCAACTAGTATGGTTTCTAAATCGTGGATCAAGTCTATCTAACCTTGATGATCCTGGCTGATGATAACCAGCAACAGATTAGCTGTTCCTTAATGTGTGAAGGTGGCATTTGAAAGCACTGTGTCAGAAAGCTCAGATCCCAACTTCTTTTCCTTCTGTGGAGAAGTCCTTCTGCTCCACAGCCCAGCTCTGAGCCACTTCTCCCCAGTACACTTAGCCTGGTGCTGGGTGGAAACAGCCTCTTGTCTTGTTGCAGGAGGCAGTCGTGGTTGACTTAAGGGCTTTAATGTCATCTTGCTTCTATGTGTCCTCGATAAGGGAAAAAACTCTCTTTGTCAATCTAAATAAGACACTGGAAGGCATGTTAAAGAGAAATTACTTTCTCAGAAAAAAAAAGAAACAAACCCAAACAAACAGGAAAATTTAAAAGCCTGTTAAGTTTATATTTAGTTCTTGTTATTAAGCAGTAGATGAAGGACCTCAACAACAAAAAAAATGGAAAAAGTTATTATTCAAACCTTTCTCTCCTTGGCCTCTGAAAAAAAATTCTGTTATGTTATGTCCATCAGCAATGCTTTTGCATTGCCATATTGAAAACATATGGCAAACCTGTGCTTTCATTAACACTTGGAAATATTCTTTGTGCAAATCATAACTCAGAGCACTGTGAGAAATGAATTCTTATGTCCTCTAGATTTCTTCTCTTTTATTTATAATGTGCTCTCAGCAATTTGGGTAAGAATATCAGATCACGTTTCTCAGATGGGTCTTTTCATAGGGAGAAGGTTACTCTGTTCTCCTATGCAGTTTTTGAAACCTCACGGTAATATTCCCTCTATTATGAAGAAGAACAGTAGACCAGAGACTTTGTAGTGGCAACTTGTAACATCTATGAAACTGAAGTCTGATTCCCCACTTGGTAATGTAAGAGATCCTCAACAGTTCCAATAGACTAGGACTGGCATTTCTCTTACCAAGAGTGAATTTTCAGGTTTTTAACTTTTTTTTATTATTCCATTAAACATAGGACACGATGTTCGGGGCTTTTAAAAAAGGTATCTTTTGAGTTTTGTTCCTTAAGAAAGCAATGGATTGTCTGTTATAATGAATTCATAAAGAATTTGTAAGTATTTGGGAACTCCTCAACACCTCTAGCTCCAACATGCCATTTCCTTAAAAATATTCGTATCCCTAAGATATCTTGTGACATTCAAACAACACACAAGGCAACTGAGAGTCTCACGGGCTCTTTAATCTCAAGAGGACTTAATGGTCCTTTTTTTCAGTAAATCCATGGCTGCTCAGGTGCACTATACCAGTGAAATCACCCTTGGTTTATATATACAGGGTTAAACTGAAAAGATGCAGCTGATGCAAATGAACTCTTTGGATTATTAACTTGGGAAATTACTCCTTTTGCAGTGGGCAATAAGTGTTTAGTGAATAAGGAAGAATGTGGCAAACAGGAAGAAACGCAAGTTTTCTTTCATCCCGGTCCCCTTTGGAAAATGCAAAAGCTACTGAAGGGATTTGTTGTTCCTCTGGATTTGCTCTATGTGTTTCAGAAAGATTTAAAGCAAGAAAGTATGGGTTGAATGTAAATATGATATAATAGTGAAACAGAACTTTCCTTGGTTGTCAGCAAGCTTTGTTTCCTCTTACCTTGTAGCCATCATCTGCTTCAAGACAGCACATAAACAAATGCCTTGTATAACCTTTAATAAGGTAAAAAACCTGCACCAAATGTGCAGGATCTGATAGGCCACTGAAAAAAAACCCAATAATAATAAATAAAAATCCTCTGCCTCCCTTCTGAATGAGATGACTTCATCAAGGCTCAAAAGTTATTCAGCTTTGGGCACCTGAATTGTTTCACTGAGGTTTAAACTCTGTGTGTGCCTGTATGTGCCAGCCAGGGACTTGCTGGTTCAGGACCTGGATTGAATGTTCACCATAAAGTCTTGTCACCATGAAGTCTTGTAAGAAAAATAACTACTGAGCAACACATGAACTCCAAGACTAGGCTGAATCTTTGTATTTTTCCAACCTTTTATAAAAATCACTCACTGAAGTCCATAGTAAGACTCAGACTTTAATGGGTCTTGGAGTGGGCCCTTGTTTTCCTTCTTTCTCTTTTTTTTTTCCTGTTTTTTTTTTGTTTTGTTTTGTTTTTTAAATTCTGTAATATTTATTCCAAAGAAGTTCAACCAAACCACCAAAGTTTAATTACAATATTTTGGTTTGTATGGACAATTCTACCTGAGCTCAGTAAAACTAATTACTACTGGCAGCAAGAAGCAAAAAAGGAAGAGACTTGCTGACTTTCCTATGTATCGATGATTTAAAAAAATGAATATTTTCTGCTTCACAAGCATGGTACATGAAATGCATACCTCATTTATCGCTTAAATAGTAATAACACTGTCCACTGGATGCTGCAGGCTGGATTCTGACAGAGGTAGATTGACAGTATTTACTCAGTGGAAGCAATAAACAGATCAATAACAAAATGCAGCCTAGGGGATTGGTGGTGTGTCAAGTCAGTTATGATTTCAAAGTCTTGCTGCAACAATGATTAAATTCATTTGTACATCTGAAAATAATTGTTGCCTCATTGGGTTAAAGGTAGCTGAAGCAGGCTTGAATCCTCCCTGTGCCCCAGAGGAGCATGGCCACTTGGGAGCAGCCTGCTGCTCTTTTAGATGTACAAGCAGCAGTGAAATCTAAAATATAATTAAAAAGAAAGCCAATGGTTTGGTTGGGAGTTTTTTATATATTATTATTATTACTGTTTTTGTTTGTTCCCTGTAACTGTTTATTTGTCAGTGATGGTCTGGACTTTGCACTTTTCTTATATGAGGGATGAAAGAAAAATCAGATGTTTACCTGTGCTTTCCTCCTCCTGTTCTACTCTTACTCCTTCCTAAGTGATTCAAATGGACTTCCTGGGTGAAGGAAACAGCTTGCTCCTTCTTGTGACTTTGCCGGAGGAAGTATATAAGGAGAGAATGCCTTGCCTTCTTGCCAGCAAAATGCAGGAGCTGGCTGACTGCATGGCTCTTGGGACCAAAACTTCATTTTTGTAGGCAGCAATGACTTTGACATTTTTTTGCTGGTTAGGGATTTGTCTAGGGCAGCAGTTAGGGCTGCCATGGGAGGTGACGACACTCAGGCCATGGTTGTTGTGGTTTACCAAGAGGTGTCCCTAAAGTCACAGGCAGGTCTTATAAATGTTTTGCCCATCTTTTGGGCTAGAGAAGGAAGAGTATCACTCATCTGAAGGTCAGACAAGGCGAGAGACTTCTACATTTGAACACCAGGTGCATGTTCTTTTTTTTTATCTGTGTGGGCAGGAATGAGCCACTGGCAGGGAAAGTGCAACGTTTCAGAGGCAGCTCAGGGAGCTGCTGAGGTACTGCCACAGGCACTTGTGTGGGCAGAGTGTGGCTGTCTCTTGTGCTTTATGGATGAAAGTGCCTCGTCCTTCTGGAAAGGCTGTTGTAGCGTCTGACACTCAGCATGCAAAAATGAAACGAGCTGCTCTGGAATGTCTTCCCCCGGCAGGCTTATCAGAAAGGGCGATGACCTCACTTTCACATACTTCTCTTTGGCATCAATGTTTTTAAGAAGTAACGGGTGACTCTCTAAGGAAATAATTTGCCAATACTCCATATTAGCTCCTTGGTCTCCCTCTAGTTAAGCATCATTTCAATAAGGACCATTATGGGTAGGACAGAGACTCATGTAGAGTAAGGTGCTTAGAATATGTCTTTCAATTATAGAGATAATTTTGCCTCTTCTACGTAAGACAGCCCTACCCAGAACTTGAAATGATCTACATTCAAATGCAGAACAGTTTCGACTGCTTTGTATTTCTGGAAATATGGGGTGATAGACATCAGTCAGTCAACACAGAGTTTGAATGGCAGGATATGTATATCTAAAAGTAGCCAGTAGCAAATCTCTGTTATGTGAGCATTAGCAGAAAGAAGCTTCTGCACTCTGGGAAACTCTTTCATTTTGTGGACTTCCTCCTGAGCTCAAGCCATGAGGATCCCATGAGTTCTTGCATAACAGCATGTCTGTTTCGGCTAGCAGGAACAGCAGTGGCTCAGTTACTGGCTTCTTATCTGTAACATCTCTGACTCATGATCTAGACCATGCACAGAGACCCATGGTATCAGTTAAATGACTAAATGAAAGTGAAGAGGATCTTACTGCAGAATTTGCAAAGATTATTTTATTTTTGCAGAATCCGCTTCAGAGTCACACAGATACTCTGTCACAAAAGGTTACATTTGCAAAAGTACTTAATTCCATAGGGTTTAGTTATTGATTTAAGCTGGAGTCACACAGCATGAACTTTGAAAATATAAAGGAAAAATTACACCAGGAGTCAAACCTCAAAGAAAAATAAATCAAATACAGGATAGCTCGAAGATGACCTAGAAAAGGGAACAGCTGGTTTTGGTTTCAATCAACAAATATTTTTTAAGATAAAAAAATGAAAAGCCACAAAATTTCCACACTTAAAGTTTATGTTCATCACAGTATACATCACTGTGGAAATATATAAATAGCTTATCCATAGCATGTAACTTGGTGAGATGGAGACTAAAACAGAGCAAAAGGTAAGGAGAAACAGAAATATCACTCTAGTGTTGGAGTAAACAAATCCATCCTGGATACAGTGGAGAAATAGCACAAAATGTCTTATCCCTAGGTTAATAAAATTAATAAAGTTTTGTGTTCTAGGTGATAAATATATTTTGTACTGATAGAATTTAGAGGTGGAGTATCTTCACTAAACAAATGGATGAAAAATATTAAACTTTCAATTGTGAGCAGAGAGCTTTATTTTACTAATCATGATCAAGGTGAATGGTATAAATCAGTGTTTTATATATAAAACTTAGAGGGAGCACTTTTTATACAGAAGTCCTTAGAGGTCTATAGTTATTAATGAAATCAGTGCTGCATCTTTATTACACATGACTGTATATCTGTATCCCTATTGATTTCTGGTAAGTGTATGGTTTTGACTTTACTAAAATTGTAAAAAGCTCATCAAACTTCACAAAGTTGTTCTCCATTATCTTGACCCTTCTTTTGCTGAATTTAAGACACTATATATATTTTTATTTTTTATTTTACTGCAGCATTTCCAAGTAATTTTAATGATTGAGATTTCACAATGGCATTTGCATTGTTTTCTGTTTCCTAAATTATTTTACCTTTCACCTCTCCTAGATGCTGCGTTCTAATCTCTTTTAGCATACTGAAGGACACATACAAATAAGAAGCAATCTTATTTAGTTTGATTAAAAAGAAAAAAAAGTCTTATTTCTCCACAGCGATATTCTAAGCAATCCATGCAGACCAAGAAAATTCAATACACTCAGAACTCTGAACAGTTTTGCAAACTAGGTGGGTAATGCCACATACACACATTAGGTATAGGTACAGATAGGTGAAGGAAGTATATGCATTTAGCTTTTCCAGGTGTCATCTGAAAAGACACTACAAGGACTAATAATCAAATGACTGCCTAACAAAGAAATGATCCTTTTGCTTCCGGAGCAATGCCTTGGTACTGTTTGGACGTAAGTTTGTACAGAGGAAGAGGAATGGTCATAAGGAACAATGCTGAAGTGCATTTACTTATTATTTTCTTCTCCAAAGAGTGAAGACTGGCATATCTTGTAGAACATTGACTGACTCTGGTGCTTTGTCACTAGCATTAATCTCCTAAATCATGTTTTCTAGGCTGTTTCAGCTAGTAAGGCATTTTTACCTTGATTTTTTAAAATGCCCACAAACCAGTGCAAACCTATTACAGAAAAATATTTTAGCAGAAAAGGAAAAGTAAATTGCTACATTATACATCTATATATTTGCTCTAGTAATTAGCTTTCAAAATAGAACTAGTAAGATGGATAAAGTAACAAAGTAAAATAATTCTGCCAACCTTTATGTGATTTTAACTTACAGAATGTTATTGGAAGGAGTATTTGGTGAGATGGTATTTCTGAAGGATAATTCAGCAGGACACATATAAGACAGAAAAGAAATGAAATTTTAGCCTTTAAAATTGGCAAACTGCATGTGGAAGGTTGCCTTATTTTCTTTCGCTTATACAGTATAAACAATTTAGGGATTTCTTTCTGTCTTAGAGCAGTAAGAGAAACATTTATTATTAAATTTACTTGGCACAGTTTATAAATCTTTCTTGTTTTACTTTTGCCAAGCTTCAGAGTCATGGAGGTGAAATTTTCTGTGTTTAGGGTCTCATGAAGGCTGTTAGCAACATCAGTTGCTAATAGGTCAAAAGGATGCCATCAAATGCATTTGCTTGTGCCTTCACATCATCATACTAAAAACACAGTGCTTGCTTTTGTGCCACTTTAATATGGAAATTTTGGCATGAGGAATCATCAACTCTAGTTTGATGTATGCTAAACTCTTAACATTTACAAAGATATTTTTCTCTTTTATGAAAAGAATAAGTTGAGAACTACTTCATGTAAGTCAGCATGATTTCAGTAGTTTCAATAATTAAAACAAAGCAAAGGTACTTCCCTACCTTAATTATTTATACTTTATTATCCATTATAGCTATGAATATTGTGGAATTAATGATGCTTTTGTAATTTATACCAGCAAGGGCATGATATTTCCCAGTATATGTAACTTAATTGGTATAGAGTGAATGTCACTCCCTTTAAACAAAAGTAGATTTCTTCCTTTGTGATTCATTAAAATAGGCATGGCTCCTGATTTTGTATAGACGTCATTAACAAGAAACCCCGTGTGTGGTTTAAAAGAGGAACCTGTTCTCTGCCCAAAATAATTTCAACCTTATGCTTCCAGTATGTCCAGGAGAGCCACTGAGCACATGGCCGTCTTGAGAGAGAATGTGTGTGTACACATGTGCGTGGTGTGTGCACGTGAGGAGATGTGAGAAAAAAAGGTGAAAGAGAGAGTTCAATTACTTTGAACACAGAGAAATGAAATTACTCATTTTTCCTCAACAAACAAAAAGTTAGAGGCAAATTATTCCAAAGCCCCAGTAATAATTATGAAGTCTACTAAACCAAATGCACATCACTGACCTTCTCAGTGCCTTTGTATTGCCATAAAGGTTTTATGACTGTGAATAACTTTAATAAGCTGTAAACCTCCTACACGTAGGCACGCAAACATCAACACACACACCCAGAGGGAATGAGCAGCTGGGTGACCAGACACCAAGGCGATATTCCCACGAAGGAAGCTGTTGGGCTGATACCACTCTGTGTTTATGGATGTATGCTATGCAGTTCTCAGACTGAAGGAAAGGGACTATTGGTAACTTCCTTACATTTGAAGAAGATGGCCAACTAATTGGAGAGTCTGGCTAATTCAGATCTGTACCAAGATGTTGGATTTTAATGCCCTGTATGTGATGAGTAAGTGCAATAATCAAGAGCTGGCTATTTACTTTCCTTAAGCAATTAGGGACTCGGAGGACAGATTTAACTGTGAATTAGTCTGCCATTTTCTATTCCCATAAACCTTTGCCTGATATAAAAATTGAGGTCAGTTAAAAGACATCCACTGATTTCCACAGGCCTTCAATGGGACTCTGTAGGGACTGAACAGAATTATGGAAACAGTGTTGAAGAGTCTGGGCTCCTTTTCACATGTCCCTGACCTGTGTACAAGGTACTTCAATTTACCCCCTCAGAACAGAATAAGGCTCCTTATATTATGTTCATTAGCCATTCTAAACTGCTGCTGTATATCTCATGGACTGAGAGGAAATAAACCAGCAGTTTAGGAAATATGTGGGGTTAGAGGAGAAACGTTCTGTTAGGTAGTGTGAATACACTCACTTTTGTAGGACAACTATTATTTGTCTTGCAGACCAATTTCTTTACAGATACATTTAAACAGTTAATTAAACTGTAAACTAATACCCTTATCTTCTAGTATTTATTAGTACAATTAGGATTATGGAGAGAACAACACAGAAGAGAAAAGAGAAATAATGGAATTAAAACCAATTTTACCAGGAAGGATGGTTTGTGATTAACAAAGACAGGAATCTCAGTTCCACTTTTGCTCTGCTACAGCCTTCCCACTCAGGGATGGGTGTAGTAATCTTTAAATTTCAGGCATTTCCTATTTCATCTGTAAACATTTTAGAGCACATTCAGCTTGGATGAATACCTGTAAAACCCAAGACAATTGCAATCTCTTTTGAGACTATAACAAAAAAAACATTGTAGCAGATGAGTCACAGATCCCTTGTTGTGCTGAAACAAAAAACCATTTGTTGTCTAACACGTGCTCATATTTATACCCAATTTAGTTTTGGGTTTTGTTAGAGTTCTCCAATCAGCATGTGACATGCAAGCCCACCTCCTCTAACCAGCATGCCGCACGCATCCCCTTCACCAAGCAGTGCACGCAGTGTTCACGCAGCCAGGTCCATCTTGGCTTTGTCCTGATTCTCCAAAACCCACGATGGTTTTTTTCATTTCCCCTCTTTTGTAAGTATTTAGAGGACCTTGCAGAGCCATTCTTTCAAAATTTCTATGGCCAGTATGACAGAGAGGAATCAGGTGGATTTCCACATGTTCTTGTGTAAAAGGAAAAATGAAAACAATTCATCAGTTACTTTTTACTCCTCTTTTGCTGTGGTGTCAGTACAGAACGGGGAAGTGAAAAAGGCTGGACATGCCCTGCCTTTCTGTCCGCTCTCTAAGCCATGTTGAAGTTGATCATTTCCATTTTCACTTCCTTTTGCCAATTTGGGTGCTATTTGCCAGCTCCACTCCTCTGGCATTATCTCACCTTCTAGATGATTTTTGCCACCTATTATGCTGCTTGTCTGGTTTTGATTCAAAACTGATGTGATGTTAGAAATGAAAAAGAAGTGTCAAGCTACCAGGAGATAGACATCTAGAAACCTTAGTAGTTTTTCTACTTCTTATGGCAAATATATCTTCTCCTAATTTCTTTTAAGATGCATTTGAATAAAACTTAGCTTATTCATGTCAGGGTTTTATTTGGCTTGGAGCTTTGAGTTTGTTTTTGGGTTTGTTGGGTTTTTTTTGATTTTATTTTTGTTTGGGTTTTTGTGTTTGTTTGGTTTTGTTTTGGTTTAAATAGTTCACAAGTACTTGTGTCATTTGTACAGTGTTCATACATAATGTTGGAACTGTTGTCTAACTCATGTAGCACTGATTGCTGCATTCCCTTGGCTCTAGAATTTTTAGCAAGCTTTAACTTCTCACTTTTTTGTTTCATGAGATGCATACTTTAATGAAAGCAAGCAGAATGGAGCTGAATGGCTTTTTGCTGGCACTGAAGGGCAGATGGAGGGCAATTTGAAGAAGTCTGAAGTTGTTCTGATATCCATAAGAATTCCAGGATGACTTTGTTTTCTGGAACTTCCTTAAAAAGCTGTGGAGGGAGAAATAAATAAAGAGCACCAGCAAATACTTTTCTACTTTATTATTATTATTTAAATGCTGGAGGCCTTAAAAGATGTTTTTACAGGAGTTGTGTTTGAATGAGGAATTCAAGTGCTTGTTCAAATGTTGGATTGAAAGCTCTTTTGGTGGCTAGAGTGATTAAACTAAAGTAGCATCATTTGGCCATACCCTTTGGCATGTGAAAACTCTTGGGAGGGTGGGGCCTGATATGGTATTTTCATACCACTTTTGAAACCTGCTCAGTATTTGTTTCCTGTAGCTCATGATTTGGCAAATATCTTTCAACCATATTTGACTAAATGGTTTAGTACCCATAAACATAAATGGGAAATAGAACCAGAGTTTAAATGCAGGTGTTGTAGGGTGATGAGGTGGTGGAGAGGAATTAAATCACGGAGCTATACTTTGTCCCAGGGCACCTCAGACCTTGCAATGAATTAAACACTGCACCATGCCACAGAGCAGCTGTTGCATCTTAACAAATTTCTGCTCCCCTGTCTTTTCTTCCCCCCTGCCCCCCCTGACAAGTCCCCTGCTCTGAAAACCTGTGGGCTTGTGGGTGCCCTTTCCTCTGACACAGACCAACAAGGGCAGCACAATCAAGAGCAGATCTCTGTGGAGAACAGTGTTCATATTAAGGTGGCAAGGGAACAACTCCTAGTGTAATTGGGAAGGCTGTGCTTGGAGGTCTGGATGTGAGCTGGGGCCATATGTGGAAGCAGATCAAATATTGACTGTAAACCCTGCGGGTAAGACTGATTCCAGTTTCTTTCCATACACTTAAGAAAAAAGGTCTAATGAGAAAATTTCTTTGCCTAAAGGGGAGAGCTAAAAGATTTTATCCATGCTAATTGAAGACTAATATTTTTGCCCTGATTTTCTTATACATTTGTTGATTTGGTTGATTTTGGAAGGACTAGAGAAATGTCTGTGATTGTACTTGCCAGGTCTGCATGATCGTACCTAGGGCCTAATAGCTGTTGCTATTCATTGGAGTAAAAAGGATGGAAAAGGAAATCTAAACTACACCTTCAAACCCTGACTGCACAAATGAAATTATTTCCATATTTCCATGTACTGTGATGTTAGGCTATTTGTTTTTCTGGCTCTGTAAACAGTGTCCAGAACAAGTTTGCCAATAGTCTGTAGTGCAACTGAACTCAAAAATGGGAAGTAAGAAGTAATAATGGTATCTTTAAATTCAGTGCTCTGATCAGATGTGCAGGACATCTACACAAAAGGCATGTGTGGAAAAACTGGTAAGAGTGCAAGTAAGAATTTTGAAGCTGTGAAAAGGAACATCGGTGTAATTGAAGCTGAATAAATGGTTCAGGGGGGCTTTGACTGCTCAAGGTTTGTCCGTGTCTGTCAGACTTGTATTACCCATGATTACAATGTAATAAATAGACTAAGCATGTGAAGAACCCAAACCAAGCCTATATGGCTCAAAGTAAGTGATAATGCCTTGATTGATTTCAGAAGAGTTGTAAGTCCCAGACTCTTCTCTCTTTTATAGACTTGAGCATTAATTAATTTACGAGTGGGTTTCATGTTTTCACATGGTGTTGCAAAATTAAAGTAGAATTAATTATTTGGTAATCAGTGAATCCTATTAAGTGAAACAATATGGACTTGTTCAGTAGCTTAAACATTATTCAACATTAGTGAAGCAGTTGTATACTCATTACAATGATGATGGTTTTATTAAATATACCTTCAATTAGTTCTGGTTCAATTTAATCTCTACCTCCTGAAAAAACATTTAATCAAGTGTTGTGACAGGAGCAGAATGATAAATATGCCAAGGCTTAATCCCTCAAGGGTATTGCACAGGCTACATTAAGGTGAACCTTGAAAATTCCTCCTTTATGTTGTTCTCTTCCTTGAAACATCATCTAAAGAGCATAAGCATGTCATCCTTCCTTCATGCTTTAAAATAAACAACATTCATGATCCAGTGATTTGTGGTATCATCTTTGGACTCATGGCAGATACTTAGGGGAGAACAACACATGCAAAATCTTTCTAACTTTCTCCTCGTCACCTGGTATTCTCCAGGCTCAGCAGCCCAGGGCCACAATAATGGGGGAGGGGTTTTCCTGAGATACCTGGTCTGCTCCTGGGCTGGAAACCAAGCCCTGCCCTGACATCCAAGGCTGCCCATGGCACAGGAGCAAGGGGACATGCCCTTCTTTCTGCCCCCAGCAGAGACCTCTCTGTGCAGGCATGTACCACAGCAGCTACCCTAATAAAATCTGCAAAGTGGCTCCTGTGATGGAATGTGTGAATCATAGTGGGGAACAGGTCTTGGATCCCCCCCAGAACAGCAGTGCACCTCCAGTTGCCTTGTAATGAGATATTACTTTGCTTTTTCTCTTGCCCATATTTAAATCAAAACTCCTATTATTAATCAGAGAATTAGAATAGCTAAGAAAAGAGACAATTCTTACACCCTGGAGGATGAGATTTTCAGGGAGGCAGTAATGGATACAGAGTCTTTCCCCTTTCAAGTCCCTGCAAGGGCAGCTGTGACTGAAAATCATTGCCATATGCTATTTTGTCTGTTGCCTTTGTGAAATAAGTAAGTGTACTGGACAGGTTCTATATTAGATAAATTAAATTACAAGCGACATCTTCAGAGCCTCTGCATGCTAGCTGAAGATGCCAGAGAGAAATATGGGGGAAGTGAAAACTCTTGAGAAAAATTTAGTCCTACGCCACACGTGTTTTTGTGCAAGGATGTTTTTGAATACCCAGCCTAGAAAGTTGTATTTCGTATTTGCAGTCTGTGAATCTGAACTCTTTGTATTGTTTCTTCTGGGCTCTCAAAACTGATACAGTTTATGTGTTTCTGATTAAGAGCACTCTGACAAACTTGGATCTGAATTTCTTGTACCCACTCAACTTGAACAGTGACAGTATGAACTTCTTCTAAGTGACCTACCACAGTGCCTTTCAGAAGTGCCACCCACTAATCCGGTGACTATTACCCCATCTGAACATAATATTAATGAATTCATTCTCTGTTCATTTCAATTCTGCTGCTGAAGCACATAGACGAAGAGTTGCGTCACATACTTCATGTGCACTTGTCCTAGGAGATTTTGCGAGTACTGTGTGCTTCAAATTCATTTGCTGTTTTGGTTTCTCTGGCAACAAGAAGGTGCCTTTGATCCCTCTACCATCTCTTTGTTTTTGCATTTTGATGATTTTATCATGAGTTCATGTTTAATTCACGCTGCACTGATGAAGTAAGTGGCAACACTCAAAAAAAGGATACTCTTTGCAAAATCAAACCATATTCATTTGAACTGTGTATGAACTACCTCCTTCCTTTGAAGCTGGATATATTGAGAACAGATATTAGAAGAAGGATACTTATACTAAGTCACATTTATTATCTTATCTGAGTTTACTGTGTAGGTAGATCTATCAGATAAAAAATGGAGTGTGCTTTGAGTAAACTTTTATTTGAAACACATGGACAAAGGACTAATTGTTTTAGCTTTTAGATTTTTTAAAATTTAATTTCATTTTATTTAATTTTTAAAATTTTTATCCCTGTTACTGCTTTGGAATTACATACTCACTGATATACATGAATATGGGCAAAATCACCTGCACAATTAACATGACATGCACAAATGCAAAATATATTCTATAGGTTAATAGGGCAAGGATGTAGTGCTTTTTACAGGCAGTTATCATCTTTTTAATATAAGGTTCCTTGTGAAATATTTAGGCATCTCTTTTTTGTTGTTGTTTTGCTTTTTCATGAATCAGAGTGTGATTAAAACAAAGAACTGCATGCATCTCTTACCTTGGGCATGGGAATGCTCTGCTTGGTACTGGCGCATTCTCCCCACTCACAAGCCCAAAGATGGAACTGGACAAGTGACAAAGATCAGACCATCAATGAGCAACTACAGCTTCAGAAGAGAAAATTGTTAGCACATTGAATTATATTTAAATACATGTAAATTTGATTGAACTTGGATTTTCATTCCTAGAACAACATTTTAATTCACAGCTGCAACTACTTGCACTTTTGAGCAGAAATGAGCTTATTTGAGGGTTCAGGTCACTGATTTTTTTTTTTCTGGGGTAGTTGTTGAACCCAGTTTCATATAGCCTGGACTGTTTCATGGTTTCTTCAGCACTTTGAGCTTGCCTCTGAAGTGAGACATCAGCTGCAGTTTACAAAATTATGGGTAACTTTTTAACTGTTGCTCATAACAGTGGTTGATTTGATACGAAATCTGCTTCTGAAATAAGGTGCAATGAAAGACACGACTTAAGAAAAAATGAAAACTGTGTGACACTCAAAGTGAGCACATTTGGACTTCCATAGAGCACCTTGGTTGACAAGGAGTGATGACAGAGGGGAGAATGCGAACAGCTGTGAATATAAGACACCAAATTTAATGTATGCAAATATGTTTTCAAATTTTAGCAGATAAAATAAAAATTATACCTTTTTTTCATCAGTTTTTCCAAAGTCACTTTCTCATCAAATTTACCTCCCACTAAGGCATATACATTGGATTGCTGCCTCCTATCCTTGATTATGTATTAGATACCATGTGAAAGCATGTCTCCTATTACTCAAAATCAGCTCTGATGGACAAGTGTGGCACCTGTGCAAAAGGGATGCAAAGAAAGTGGAAGAGGCAGAAACTAAAAACCAGCTACAAGGGGCCCATGGACAATAAAATTCTGAATGAGAACTCCTTTGTCAATTCTGCAACAGCATCTTAAAGGCCCAAAGAGAGAAATAGATTTTGTAAATCAGACTAAATATTTTTTTTACAGGGTGCAGCGTGAAGTTTAAGAACCCAGCTGGGAAAAATAGCTTCTGAAAATCTGTATTTTACTGGCTACTGTTTAGGAGTAGGGAGAGATAGGATGGGGGAAGAGCTTTTACAAGGTAAAGAACAAATGTGTATGTGTGTAGGGTTTGTTTTGATTTGAGTTTTTGGAGTGGGTTTTTTTGAGTCTGCATAAAAAGGTACATAAAAAAGTTACCAGCATTGCATAGCCATGTTTACTGGTTCCTATAAAACCTGTAAGCCTTCCTTGGTGTTTTAAAACTTATGTATTGATGTGTGGTTTTGCATTAACTAGTCATTTGTGCATATAGAAAACCCATCTTTTTGTTAGAAAATCCTGTCATGGTTTCTACTGTGCAGTAACTTTGGAGAACATTTTTGCAATGACAAAAAATTAGTAAATATGTTGGATGGCAATTCTTGTTTTGAAGTAAGAAACAGAAGGATTGAGTAAGAAATCATTAGTGATAATCCTTCCAAAAATGACTATGTAGTTTATCAAGGTAATTATGTTTAAAGGAGATCATAACTGTGCAGTGGTTTCAAAGAGCAGAGGCTGGAGCCAGCAGTTTTGTTGCTGAGTTTCATGACCCTTTTAAGTGATGCTGAAAAACTTTGGAATAAAAGAGAAGCTGCTCAGCTGCTCCTTGTCTTGAAGCAGCAAGGTATTTATTCATAACGTTGAGAGCTAGCCAGTTCATGCTGCACAAACTAGCTCGACTCAAAAGGTGCAAAACAAATCATTTATACATTTCAGGTACACAGTTTTATCATCTAACATACCTATTCATAACTAGGTGGAGTCCAGGTGGAGCTTGGGCAAAGCTTTTGAGAATCTTCTTTTGGCTCAACTTTTAGGTGGTCTCCTCCTCTCGCTTCATCCCCTGGTGGTCATTTTTGATACTCTTCATCAGTTTGACCTGATCCAGATTCTTTAAGCAAGAACACAATGTCTGACATCACCAGTCCAGGGAAGGCCCTGCCCTGAGAACAGGATGACACTGGTAGTGGAAGTGCACCTTTAGCAGTTAAGGTTTTTGTATTACCAGTAAAGGAAATTGGTTTATAGGTCTTAAGAAGTACTGAAGGAGGCATTTAAAAATCTAAAGCATTTTTATTTTGTTTTTATTTTACTTGTCTGATCCATCTTTCTGCAAGAGGGACAGGTACTGTCTACAGATTTGGAACAAAATAGAGTGTGAAAGAACATCCTGAATCTGCCCACTCATTTTTTATGTGAATAAGATGCTGAATAGAAAAGGTCTGAAAACTGAAACATTTTTATCTTTTTCAAAAATCTTTGAAAAATACTCTTTTTAGGTTTTTTGGCAAACTGCATGTTGGGATTTTCCAACTTCTCTACATTAGTTTGCCTTGGAATAGACTCTCTTGTGCTTACTTAAAGATTTTTTGAAAGAGGGAAATTGTCTTACCTCTGCTTCTTGCAACATAAGTGCTTCAGGTACAAGTCACCATAGCAAATAAAATGATGTATTGTCACTGTCAAAGGAAAATGCTATATTGGCCAAGATGTTTCCTCCTTCTCTGAGACATATTATTGTTATTGATGGGAGTCTCCAGGTGTCTGTTGCCAGGGAGTGTGCTGGGAAGCCATGTAAATCCTTGAAAAAAGATAACTTTTTTTGCTCTGATATCTGTTGTCCTGCATTCTGTACTGTTGGAGACTTTTGGGCTGAAGACACCTTTGACCTGGGAAGGATGCAGCTGTGAGCATAGGAAAGCAGAGAAGATACCTATGGCCTTGCAGTGGCATGGGAAAGTAGAAGAGAGAAGGAAAACAACTGAGAAAAACGAGATGTGTTTTGAGTCTTGTCAGCATAAGGAGAGATGTGAACTACGTACCAGAAGATGGTCTAAGATTTGTGGAGAGAAGTACGGGGCTAATAGAGTGTGACATGTGTATGCATGGACAGATAAGAAAAAGTATAAAAGAGAAGCCTTCA
>JAWWMP010000116.1:10515978-10547867 GCA_035047865.1 Dendrocincla tyrannina
ACTACGTACCAGAAGATGGTCTAAGATTTGTGGACAGAAGTACGGGGCTAATAGAGTGTGATATGTGTATGCATGGACAGATAAGAAAAAGTATAAAAGAGAAGCCTTCAGTTAATAAAATGGTCGTTGTTGATGGTTCGTGCTGTCGGTGTGTCTCTGTGTCTGTGTGTGTGAGTGCTTGTCGCTGCTGCACTGCACATTTTTATTTTAACCAGTCTGCTTGCAAGTGTCACCCTAGTGTTTCCAGTCTGATTGGGATGGCTGCTTTTAAAGGAGGATTTACCCTAAACAGTGATTTTTTGATAACCAGTGGCAGCAATGTTTAAAACTGTGCGTGCTCAAAGGAGCTGTAGTTTCTTAAAATTTGAAATGGACTCAATGAAATGTTTTGTTCCTTAGAGAAAAAAATTTACATTGGTATCTCCTTTTCCAGCAAAACATCCTATAGATAGTGGGTTTCAAAGCCACCCTTTAGTAAAAAATTAAGATAGCCACGTTGTGATATGGAAGCTTTTATCAAGCTTGTTTGGTAGACAGTGTACACATTCTGTGCACCTGCAACAGCTTTGCCTATGTGTTGAGCTGCACCTGTGTGACAAATGGATAATAGAAATGTTACAACTGTGCAAATTTTCCTTTCCTTGGACATTTGGTGATGCTGTTCTATGGGTCTCCCCCAGTTCCCTGAGGATTGCTGCTCAAGAGCGTCAGGAATATGTGTAACATCACATTACCAGCAAAGCAGAAAGCTGTTCAGGTGACTCTGTCCAACAGTCTACTGGGATTAAGTGAGAATTAGGAATACATATGCAGTTAATTTTGCAGGGAAGAGTATGCAGCAGATTATGCATTGATTCAGATCATCTGGGGATCATCAGGATGGTAGGTTAATAGAAAAAGGACATACCTATTAAAATTAAAGCATTTTTTCATTGTTCAAAGTAGATTCTCACCCTGTTTTCATTATGCATTTTAAGTGATTTCAAATTATTTCCAATCACAGTTTCAATGGGAATACTTAGAAGCACCAAGGCAGGGCATTGCTAAGGTAAGTGGCATGGAGCAAGAATTGAGAACATGAGAAAATAGTAATTGCTGCCTTGTTTAGTTTGCAATGTGGTGATTGCTGAGTATCTGTTTATTAAACGGTCCTTGGAAGGATCAGCCTGCTTTTTCTTTTCTTTTTAATTACTATAAAATCTGTGTTGATGACAATTTGAACTGAGCCAGAATCCTGAAATAAAGCCTTTGTTTAAAAGATTGCTTGTTGTCCACTTGAATGTCCAGATAAACTTTCCCTTTAGTTGTTCTGCCTCTGGTTCTCTTATTTCCTTGTAGGGCCTGACCTTTCCTAAAGGAGATAACACTGATGTTACAGTGTAGGTTTAAGGACTCATTAGTGGTGAATATTAGTGAGATATATTGTGATGTATTATGATATATTGTGGGAGAAACCCAATAATGATGGCTTGTTGTAATGAGCATAGTGATGATGAGGCTGTGATTTTTCTGCAGCTGAAGAATGCAAAATGTTAAATCACACGTAATAATGGAAAAAGGCAAAAAAATCAGTTATTTCAGCTAATTCTTCCATTATCTCTGCCCCCTGTGTGAGTAGGCTGTTACCTTATTCCTCCTCTCCACTGCTGGTGGGCCCCCTCTGCTGTCCCTGGGCTGAGGCAGAGCACAGAAGGAACAGATCAGAGGAGGTGTCTGAATTCTGGGCTAAACAGTCCTTTGGTAAACAGAGATGAGTACAGCTCAGAGGGGGGAATTAGAGAAGGGGAGTTATGAGCCCGTGGCCACTGTGTTTGACTGCTCTGGAGAGGGATCACAGGAATTGCATGGAAAGCAAGGGAATGGCAAGAGACTGGTGGAGCCATTCAGCCAGCACTGTGAACAACAGGAATGATTTTCATGTGAAGAAACAGTATTATGGGGTTTATCTCCTGCTTAAAGGGTTCAAGGGGGTGTGTTCTAATGTGTGCTCATGTTTGATTCTTTCTTGATTTGTTTAACTATTATGCTTAGATAGTTCCATTGCACTGCCCCAGGAGCCCTGTTGCAAACTATTGTGTTAGCGTAGGACACCATCCCTGTGTTTTATCCTTTTGAACTGTCTTGCTGTGCACTGAAGTAGTAGTACATCCTCTACCACGGGTTTTGGTTTCTGTTGTTTTGATGTTGAGGTGCAAAAGGTAAAAAAAAAATAAAAAAATAAAGAAGAACCCCCCCAACAAATCCAACTGCTACTAAACGCAGGCTTAGTGGTTTACTGCACTCAGATAACATCCATAAAAATGGTAACAAGTCCACTGGTGATCCCTGTTCTGCTGGCCACTAAAGGCAAGTAGCAGTGTGGCACAGAGCTAATACCACCACTTTACTCTCAGAGCATGTGTGAAGGGAGAAGTTGTTCTTCAGAAGAAACAGTAATTGTCTTGCATCTCCTTTTATTTGTTATTGATCGGGGAGACTCCATTTCTAGTTTCATAAGAGTAAAATACATATTATGGGATTGTTTCATAATTATTTGTGGCAGAGAGTATCTATTATTATAACTTCTAAAAATGTGTAAACAAATGTAAGCTTTTACTCATAATGCATTTATTATTGAAATAAATGGATTCTTTCCCCAGTATAAAGATATTAAGGCCTGCAGAAGTACAGTGCACTAATTAGGTGTTGGGTAGTGTATGCTGTACAAGTGGAAGCTTATATTCCACAGGTGAAGTTTATATCCCAGAAAAGTGCTTTGTGAATGGAGAACCCTTCCTATAAGGACTGACCAGCCTGGGAGAAGAACCAAGCCTGCCTCACTCTTTTTCTACTTCCAGCATGAATAGAGGCAGAACTTGGTTTAAAATCATAAGAATCTCAGAGTCATTTTGATGTTTCTTAGTAATCTTTTAAATAAATGTATAATTTATATAGTGTTTTCATTTAATATTTTTTGATTGTTTTTTTAGGAAGTTATACTGAACCAACTATTTGTATAAAACTTACATTATTAAAATTGGTAGTTGATCTAAAAAGGAACTCATAGCAGGTGTGAGCTGACTTACCGCTTTCTGCAGTACAAGGGCCTTTTTCAAAATTTGATGGAAACAGGAAGGTGTGTTTCATTTATTTTCTTGCTGTGCTTGTGGCTAATTGCCAGTTTGTCAATGTGGTGCTCCAAAAAGGACACCGAGTCATGACAAAAGCTGTCAGTACAGCTGTGTTTTTCAATAAAAATTGCATGAAGCAATATAATTCAAGTGGTTTTGTGGCAAACCTTTACTCAAGGTCTTGCTTACTTGAATCAGTGCCCAGTTTGGTCCACAAAGTTCTGGAAACTTTTTGACTGATATCCAGGTCAATAGTTTACTGGAATCATGTATGGAAGTATGTACGGCAGTCTTTAGAATACTGATTGCTGAGGCTTCACCCAAACTAGTCTCATGCTCTTCAATGTATGAGGTACTTATGTCATGTTGGACCAGAGTTTTGGGAGCTCTTTAAGTCTTTTGTTTCCTTCTCTTCAACACAGAAATTGAACTTCAGACTTGTCTTCTCTTCAGAGCTAGATTAATATTACTCCTTTCAGCCTGTGGTACTTCTCACTGAAGGTAGATTTGCAAGAGTGAAGGCAACTTGATTTGTCTTCATAAATGTTAACTTTTTAGAGTTCTCTCCTGTTGTGTGGTGCTCATGCCTAATTTATTTAGAGATTGCAACATTTTGACCCATGGACAGAAAATTATACCAGCCTGAAAGTCACATAATTCAAACTACAGTCTCTGGCAAGGCAAGATTCTTCACATTTGTCTGCAAATGTCTGCTCATCATGGGCACTGCTATAACATAAATAGTAGTTGCAGCTACAGCAGAGGAATTCCACAGGAAAACTAGACAATTATTTCATTTCTCTTCTTGTCAGGGTCCAGCAGGGTAGTGAGGAAACTTTATCCTTCACGTTAGAATTTTCTCTGTTCCTTCAGCACGTTGTCAGCAGAGCAGGGGATGTGGAAGTTGCAATGAATTCGGGTGTGGCTGTGTTCTGAGGATAGGACAGGTTCAGAGAGAATATTAAAAAGCTTGTCTTCTGGTACTGTCAGTCACGCAGTCCCCCATTTTGTAAGCCAGTCACATATCACTGGTGATGTGTATTAACCCACTTTCTGCCTCTGCCATCACCTGTTTTATTTTCTATCCCCGTTTCATACCTTTTCTTGGCAAAACCACAGAGGAAATATATTTCAGTGGCAGTATATGGTAATTTTACTCTGTGCACTCTGGCTCATTACACAATCCTTGTCTTTCAAAAGTATAAAAAGGATCTATGTCTCTTACTATCATTTCTGCCACACGCTGATTCAGTGAAAGAGCTATGTGGTGGTTGGGAGTAAATTTCATTTTCTCTTCCGTTTCATGAAGTGTGAATCGCTTTCTAGCAGATGCTGTCACTGCCAACTTACAAGTTTTTCTTCCTGTATTCCTGTATGAGAGGAATCATAAGTACTGGTTTTGTCATGATAATACAGTTAGGTGTAGAGGGTTATGGGATACAGGAGGCAACTTCAAGCTTTTCTATTTTTGTTAACACAGATAAGTACCTGAGTTTGAAAGGTAAGGCACAAACTGACTAACGAAGGATGGAAGGTTTTTCCAGGTTTGGATCTTGGATACTGTGAAGAATCGTTTTCTATGGGATCTATAACAGTAGCTTGAAAAGTGAAGAAATTTTTGTTGCTTTTAATTTTTGAAACAGAAGTTGAAATTACACACTGTGAAGCTCTTCTTGGAAGAAGAGAACTTTCTCTTCTGTTAAAAAAAAAAAAAAGAAAAAAGTGGGTTTTACTGTTTAGAACATTTTATACACATCAGTTTTGAACTGTAGGTTCCTGGGGAATGTTCTTTACTCCTTGCTCTTAATGTTTTATTGGGAAGATGCCCGTGATTGTTTCTGCTTTCACTAATTTCACCAGCTTTTCAGCAGGAGGAAAAGAGTTGGTGAATAATGCTTATTCTTCCCATACACCTGCTCTTTTGGAAAGAACAGTGGCTCTTCCAATCAGTTCTGTATGGCATAGGTAACTTATGTAGATATATATAAAAGTGAAACCATAGTATGCAATCCTAAAAAACATGAATGCATAGCACCTATCTGCTATCTTATATGCTCTAAGTGCCTTATTAACCTCAACAGAGAACCAGAGTACTGAGCTGAACTCTGCCTCTAATTCATGGGTGAGGATACTAAAGAGCAAAATGCCATTATAGCCACAGTGTCCTTCCTAACCAAGGACCCTTTACAGCAGGGGTCTTCAAATAACAAACTGTGAGCTGTAGCAGAAGGGACAAGCCATCAAAACTAGTTAGCAGGATGGAAAATCAGCATGTATGGAAAAACTGACACTCCATAAAGGAGCATGTCAGGCGATAGGCAAGAACATACTGTACTTAACATTGAGAGAGTAGAAATCATTCACAGATTATCAGTGTTTATTGTCCTTCAGAGGCAGATATTAATCCTTTCTGTAATTCATGTTGTTATGTAATTCTTCTAAAAGTATAATCTACTATATGTATCCATTCTCAAATGCATGTGGGGCCTTCATATTGGATTTAGCATCTAGTTTCAATCTGTTCTTTGCATACTTCAAATTTGTGTATTCAGTGTGGAAGTTAGTAAAACTCCTATAGATTAGGAGGCATGGGTGGAAATCATTCCTTAAAATCCTTAAATAGGAGCAGGTCTCAATTGATTTTTTTCTCTTCCAAAGGCCTCAGTCTTGAAAACCGTATTTTTAAACCATCTAGGTTTGGATGGTTGGCTCTTAAAGACAAATATAAGCCCTTGTTGAATGTGAAAATCTATTTAAAACTGATGGTCTCCATCCAGCTGGCATAATATCTTGAAGGGTTAAAAAGAACTATTACAGAATGTTCCTGTTAGGCAAAAAAAAAAAAAAAAAGGTAAGTAAAAATTTATATTTGTGTTGAATTGTGTTTGTTTAGCTTTATGAGCATATGAGTTCAGCTAAGTTTATTTATTCTCTGCTAGTCCTTTTCATGTTTGAGGGCATGCATGCCTTGTAAATGCGTTTGCTTATTCCCATAACGATGCCAAACATTAAAAGGGTCAACCTAACTTTGTGTCAGTGAACACATCTTGTAATGCTCAGTATTTCTGTAATTGCCTTTTAGGCAAGGATCTAGCACATTACAAAAATTGTAATCAGAGTACTGCATATCTGGGAGCTGAAGAAATATTTTGCAGGTAAGGTACTGGTAAACGGAGAGAGGCAAATTTTGGTACAGTGTGCTAATTAAGAAAAACCTTTATTTTTATTTCAGTGCAACCCCCTTGCAGTGAGTAAAATACATCAGTCTCATCAATTCCAAGTCCTCTTTATCCACATCCAGTGTGGTCATTCTTGATAACAGTATCTGAGGAGCCCTGCCTTGCTGTATTCTTGCTCTCAAGTAACTGAGATCATCACTAGTACTGAGATCATCACTAGTGTCTTTTTGTGTTAATGAACAATAACTTTAATATTGTTGTCAGCAAAATGACTATACTGTGCAGAGTGCATGTGGGATTGCTGCATAATTACAGTACATCCTACCCAGGACCAGGTATCTGCATTGCTGAAAGTGGCTGCTTCACATAGTGCTATTTCCATGCACCTGAGCTTTCTTTTATTCAAAGGGAGATCCTGATTACAAATGTTCACCTCTTACCTTTTTCTGCCTGTATATTTGACTCAGGAACAAGGAGAGAGAGATCATAGGTTTTTAATATCTGATGAACATTGTTGATGCATTTTCAGTCATGAAGAGTTGAGTTGTTGGCTTTCTACATCCCTATGTTGACTTTTAGTGGTTTGTAAGCCAGGTTTGAAAAAATAAACTCCAAACACTCAGTTCTCTATATCCAACATTTTGCTACAGTTTAGGTTCCAGAAAGCATCTGGATTTATTCAAGGTATGTTTTGTAGGTGAGTGTTTCAGAAAATCTAGCCCAATAGCCCTTACAAATTATATGCTTAGTTGCCTGACCAAGTCACCCACCATAAAAGGGTATTCCGTGACGTGATGAGTTGCTCATTTTGGTTTTCTCCTTTCCATTTGCCATATCACTGCATTTGTAAAACATAAATTAGTATCCTCACACTGTCAAAATCTGATACAATTACAGAAGCTTGAAAGAAGTTTCTTCACTCATAGGCAGTGAGCCATGCTACTTACAACACTTGGCTACACAACAGCTTCTCCCCATCCCCACCCCTCACAGACTATTTGGAGACTTTTGCAGACATGATAATTTATAGAAAGTCTTTTTTATAACTTACAGCAACACTATATGTTACCTTTAAAAGAATTCCTGGTCCAAAAGGACTAGTTAGCACAACTTATTACAGGGCAAGAAAGTAAGCTTACTATACTTTCTACATGTTTCACTCTTATCTTCAGAACAAGATAAGCTATCAGTAGTTTCCCTATAGGCATCTAGATATACAAGATAGAAACAAGGAGGCTCCAGTCAGAGCAAGTCAAGGGCTGCAGTTTAGAATATCTGGTTTTCCCAGAAGTGGGTTTTTTTCCACACAGTTTTATCCAAATACCTCAATTTTCTGTGAAGAAGAAGATACCTTGGCTGCTGTAATGTGGTCCTCTTGTGTGTATCCATTATGATTCAACCTTTAATTACACCTCCTGTAGGACCTCTTTCTGTTCTGGTAGAAGAGGTGAATAAATCTTGATTGCTTATTAATAATTCCTTGAGTAGATTTTTTTCTATGATGCTCCTCAGTGCAGTGTCTGAATGCCTTATAGATGCTAATTTTATCTTCAAATTAACCTGGGGAGTAAAGTCATGCAAAGTTCCGGTTTTACAGATTGGGAATTTAGACAAGAAGTTGGAGGCCAGAAGGGCCCATCAGTTGTTGGTAATTTATCCTACCAATATGCAACATCATCTATTTATAAAACTGAAATAATGTTTTTGTTGTTGTCTGTTGGGTCTGTGAGTACTTAGAATTTCTGCTAATTAGATCCAGTAATTTTCAGGTGACTACCTAAGGAATGGATATACACAGTTAAGTATGGTTCCCTCAAGTTCTTTACATACCTAATCTCCATTGCAGGAAAAGATATTTAGGTACTTTGTAGATCTCAGTAACTTCTTAGCAAAAGACTGATCTAAGTGATTTGCTTGATCTTGGTAAAATGTTATGGCAGAAGCATACAGGGAATCTGATTCCCTAGGGAAGAACTTACTTTTCATATAAATTATTAGTCTACTTTTAACTCTTGCAGTCCTACGCTACATTCTTCCCTATATGGTGGAGATGTAATGAGAAGATTCATCTTCAACCACTTTGTTCATTGAGTTATGCTTCAGGCAGGGTTCCTTGTTTCCAGCCCTTTTGCAGCTCTGTTGGCATGCTCTGAAATTGCTGGCCTCTGTGTGTGCTGCCCATCGTAGGCTGCTCAGTAGGACCCATCTCTGTGTGTTTGGAGGATGCAGAACTGAACCTGGGCTTGACCAGATGTAAGAAACAATCTGAATAAAGTATATCTGTCATTCCCCAACTTGGGCTTTTATGGTTTTGTAAAGTATTTGCAGACTTTCAGGAAAACTATGAATGACTGTCACATAACTTGAAGCACGGGAGAACATGACAGCACCTTGGAGCAGTGGAGCCTCTAAAGATGTCTTTATGACCATCATATCTGTTTTCATGATCTCTCATGAAACGGTCTCATGACTTTTTGCCTTCCATGTATTAGTCCCAAAATGCTAAAAAGGCACAGTGACCATACATTTTTTACATCATTTGCAGGGACTAGACAAGTCATTATAAAGCAGTCCTGAGCAACAGTGGCCTCTGTAGTGGGAAAATGTTTTTGCCTGCTCTGGGTGTTGGTGTTGCAAATATCAACGAAGCTCAAAGGTATTTCTACAAGCAAAGAAAAAGAGAAGTGTCAGTAGAATTAAACAGAGTACAGTGGACTGAGACAGAATAAAACAATGATGGAAAAGGCAGGAAGAAAACAATTTGTGGCAGGACAGTTGCAGAAGATGAAGAGATAAAATGTGTGAGATTTCCTCTGTGAGGGAAAGCTAAGTAGATATTGATGTTGGAGAGACAAGGTAAAAAATACAGTCTGAGAAACAGAAAAGGGACATGAGATTATTTGGGAATTTTTTTTGGAGGAAGACTAAGGCCCAAAAAAAAATCACAAGGAAAGAGGTTATAGCATGAGGATAGTTCTGAGAGCTTTGTGTCATGTGTAAACAATAGAGAGAGTCTGCAGGGATTTGCAGGATACTCAAGAGGAGACTTGATAATACTTGTTATTTAGTAGTAGACTTTACCCCCAGAGCCTCAGCTCATTCAGAAAAACCTGTGGATTAATTTTTTTTTCCACTTTAAAATTATATTTTAAAACAAACTATATCATTCTAGTGAAGTCAGATCAATCAGGCAAAACTAAGACAATAATTTTTTTTTTTATACTACTTCTCAGGTTTGAAGGCTACAAACAATGAGTGAAAATAAAGCATCATTTTTGTTTAAATCTCCCATATAAAAAAGGAAGTTGCCATCTGCCATCCTGTGCCTTTCTCTGATTTTCATTTAGCCCAGTCTTATTTCAGTCTGAACTGAGCACCTCTATCTCCACATAAGTGGAGGAAGAGGACTCATTCAGGATCTTCAAATTCCTGACCCCACGTGCCAGTAGCCTTTGTTTGCGAGTGGCAAATGTTGGTATTGCAAGAACAGATGTCTTGTATGTGACTGAATATTTTCATAGTTTCAGAGTGTTACCTTGACCACATTGCACTTAGCTTTGACTTAGAAATGCCACATCTCTTGTTAATAAAGAAGACAGTTCTGAATGTTTTCTTTTTAAAGGCAGAGCACTATAATATCCAGACAATTTCTCTGATTGCAGTGTGCTTTGTATCTCAAGGTCCCATATTGTATACATCTGCACAAGCTGGATGCTTTTCTTTGTTGAGTGCTCCATGACATAGGTATTTTTAGACGACAAAGTGCTGTTCATCCTGGGTTATTTTCAAGCTTCTTTCTTTAACTTAGTCCTGTTAAAATGTGTTGAGCACAATGACTATTACTTTATTTCTGTAAAATTGGTTACTTTTTTCTCATAGCAAAATTTTCTTTAAAAGAAAAAGGTGATGGAGGTTGGAGTGAGGAAAGGTCTGTTATTTGAAGTCTGGGAAATCACTGGGTAAGGTAGAGTGCAATGGTTGTGCCTATAACCTGTGAAAGCACTTTCACCACCAGTTTACCCTCAGTGTCTTTGGAAACAAATCCTATTCAGTATGATATATGGATGCATGTTGCTCTGTAGTATAGGAATCAATGGAACCATTCATATAATAGATGACCGTTCTGGCTTGTGCAGTCTGCTGCTCAAACATAATTGGCATCAATGTAATAAAATACTGAGCACCAAGGGAAATGTTTTAGATGTTTATGAGTCATCACATGGTTTATTATAGAAGACTGACATATAGCTGTGTAAAGCAAAATAGGCTAACTAGCACCTGAGTTGTTGTTACAATATTTAATATGGTGTTAAAGAAATACAAAGATTTTAGACTTCCCTTGTGTTTAACTAATGTACCATCAAAATCAGTTATTAGGGGTCTGGCGGAGATAATAAAGCATCAGATTGGCAAGCCAGTGTTTTTACATTAAATCTTTTAAGCCATTGCTCAAAGATGCAGATGTGAAATACTGGCTTTAGAGTGCTCAGTTGCAAGAAGATCTGAATGAACAGTTACACAGTGCAATGTACATTTTAAGCTTCTCTGGATGGAGGCTGTCTTTTGCTATATGCCTACATAGTGTTTTGCACAGCTGAAAGTCCTTATCTCAGCCAAAGGCCACTCTAGATGCTACTGCAAAGGAAATAATATGTTTGTCAGCTTCATGTCTTAGGCATGTTAATAAATTCTCTGTTTACAAAAAGGACCTACTTGCTTGGCATTTGAGCCTTTTGATTTTATTCTGCAATTCTTGGGCTTTATCTGTTTAGACAACTATAAAATAACTCTCCCAGATCACTCTACCATCATGACACCATTGTTTCCAGCATCTAGAAAACAAGTTTAGAGCTAAGTCTGGTTTGACAGTGTATTGCAGTCTGAAATGTAGACAAATGTGAGATAATAGATTCAAATCTCACAGAGGATTATTTAATTATTGGGTTGGAACCAACACAAGTGTGTGTGGGGAAGGGCCAGGCCATATCCCACATGGCAACCCTGGAGCCCCTATGGCAGGAGCAGTCAAAAGGGCAGCCTAGAAGTCCACCCACACCATGTCCCCTGGCATTCCTAGCTCAGCCTCTGATTCATTACACCACCACTCACTCTGGCGTGGAGTCACAGAGTGAGCTGGAAGTCCTGTCTGGGAGGGGTAGCCATGAGGACCAGAACACATAAAACCACCAACACATGCCTCCTTCTTTTTGATCTTTCTCCTGGGATCTGCCTCCACCATGTGAAGCTGGACTTCCATAGGACTCTTTTGTAGTAGCTATTCTTCTTTTAATATCTTTCTTTACTTCTTTTTCTTAATCTCTTTCTTTACTGTTTTCTTAATGTTTTGGGTAACTGAAAACTGAGTGGGCTGGTGTTTGCTACGTTCTGTGGGTTGGCATGTGCTAAACTGGTGCTTTGGTGGAATGCTTTGTTTTGGCTGTATGTTACCCTTTTGAACTTTTACCAAGATCCCTATTTTCCCCTATATTTCATCAATAAAAGTATCTTCTGAGAAAATGTGTGCAGCATTCTCTCTTTACGCTATCTCAAGGTATTAAAGAACTGAAGGCACTGCAAAAGTTGAGGCAAGGTGAACTTTTGGAGCCTTGTATATTTTTCAAAGTAAAACTCCTGGTTGAGCTTGTTGCTCCATGGCTGGGTTCTCACAACATATTCATGTTAGGTGTTGTGCTTGCTCTGTGAGATGCTTCTCACAAATAGAGTTAAGAATTGTGTATGCTGAGCTACCAGAACTCTCCTCTTGTTTCAGCTTTGCTCACTTGACTGTCTAGTTTAAGTCATCTTTCATTTGACTGATTTTTTTGAGTGAAGCAAAAGAAAGCAAATAAATACTAGTCTATCTGCAAAAGACACTGAGTGCAAGGGACTCTTAACAAAAAATGTGCACTCAGATGTACATATTCTGTTTGTTTTGCTAAGTAATGATGGCCAGGACCTCTGTCTCTACACCATTCAGTGACTTGCAGCATGTGCCATTTCTTTTCCTTCTTAATGTTTTTGAGTCTACCACAGAAAATGGAAAAAACAAAATGTACTCTGCCTTTTCATTGTTGCATTAGCTATACTAGTACTTCTTACCCTTCACTCTTGAAAGGTGGTTTTAACCACCACAAGCAAATTAATCATTAGAGCTGTTGTCCATGAAGATGACCCGCAATTTGCAGGGTGTTCATGCCACTCTTTGTGTGAGAGCGGTGTCCGTCCTTTTCAGGTGCATTAAAACAGCTTAATTTGTCTTGAGTAGTAGGGGATTTTTTCCTTCTTCACTCATGCATGTGCTATATTCTTAGCCACAGTGAACAGCTGAGGGATGTACTAAGGCGCAAATCTGATGAGATAGTATAAGGATGCAGTGTTATCCCATGATGAGGAACATATGCTGAGGTGACTTGTACTAGTGTGAGAGATTCAATCACCTTAAAAGTCTTTTTTCAATATACATGATTTTGTCATTCCATTATGGATGTGGAATTGGCAGTGTTAGATTAATGGTTGGACTTGATGATCTTCAAGGTCTTTTCCAAACTACATGATTTTATGATTCTATGAATCTTCTGTTGGTGAAAACCAACTAACCATCATTAATATCCAGTTACAATTATTGGAGTCGCAGCTTTTACTTGATGTTTTTTGCTGCTGGAAACTGCTAGGTAGACTCTATGATCAACTTCCTGGTGCTGAAAAATTGCCAAACCTGATCCAAAGGAGATCACTGAATAGAACTGGGTAACATGAATCAGTGACCCTCCTTTCAGTTCTGCAATGTAGAGTTGGAAGCCCCATCCATTTAACACTGCATATTTTAAGCCCTTTTTCAAACCTCCAGGCTATAGAAAATTCATGTGGAAATCTCACAGCAGAATTTCTCCTGGGACTTCTTAATTTTCTCTAGCATGAAACATATTCTGGGAATAGGTAATTTATAGCAACATATTCCTTTGGGGGCAAATCTAAAATGAGAAGAGCCATGGGAAAGTGAAAATAAAGTGAAAATAAAATATTTTGAATCTCTGCAGGGATTCAGTATGGATTTGATCCAAGATAATATTTTATATTTGGGCCATTCTTATTAACTCAAAGGTGTTTTTTATGTGTAGAAAAGTGGAGTTAAAAGAGTGAAGGTTGGAAGGTTAGTTTTTCCTTAAGCACCTTCATACAATGGGGATTCATCTACAAGTCAGAATAGAACCTTGACTATTTTCCTTGACACTTTAGGTTTTAGACAGAAACAAATATTCATTATTTGAATTTTGTATTAAAAATAAAAGTATAGATGAAGATATTTTGTATCAGTAGTCTTTCACAAAGGTTATTTTTCAGTGATCTTAGAGCTATAATATTTATTTAATGGTGCTACTTTCATGTCCACGCATGTAGTGCAGGTTTTAACTGTGATAGCAACAAGATAGTAAATAGCTTTATAGCATGAGTGAAAATACACTAATATCTGTTGCAATGTGCTTGGCTGTGGGAAACTGAATCGTAAAATAATCATTCAAACAAAAAAAAAAGGTTTGTTTTTTTTTAAAATAATTGACAAATTGACAATTGCCATTATTTTTTACTTCATCATTTGCTTTCCCAACCTAGAAGGTGTGAAATGAGTACTTTACTCCTGGATTGCAAGAATGAGAATTTTGCAAATTGCACAAAATCCCTGGCAAAAAGGAACAGGATGTATTTTTTAAACTGCTAAAATGTTCTTTAAGGATAGTTAAAACCCTGTTAAAAATTGCTATTGCACACTTCCTTTCTTTTAAAGTGGATGACACAGTAGTTGTTCAGGGGTGAGATCAAGCTGTACAGGGGGGTTCCCAAGTTCATGAACCCAAGCAGCAGTCATCCCTGAACCTCCTTAGGAACTGGAAGCCCTAAGCAGCCAACCAGGTGAGAAGGGGGACAGTGCTGGGAGCAGCTGAGGGACATTTAAACACCTCCAGGGTACGTGAGCAACCAGTAGTGCAGAGAACAGGGGGATGGCATGTCAGTGAGGGCATAGTACAGCAGTTTGCATGGTAGTTCATGCAGACAGAGCAAGCAGGAAAAGCTCCTCTCTGACCATCTGGAAGCAGGCAGTAGAGGCAGCAGACAGACTCTGCAGCTGGTAAGGAAGAGCAAAGAGATCTTTTCAGCCCAAGTCTTAATGGTGTACTAATTTGGGCTTCCTCATTTATGGTGCTGACACACTGTAGAGCACAATCCCCTGTAGCTGTGGGAATTACTGAATCAGCTGTGTCAGAGGCCTCCAGACAGACAGAACTGCTGTTAGACACAGCTCTCCATCTCGCAGGTTGCCAGGAGTGCCTGATGCTTCTTATATAAAAACAGTTTATAAATATAACAACAGTACAAATATATATTTATTATATTTATTATTATATTTGTTATATTTATATAACAAATATAAAACCAGTATATAAATAAAACAGTTATTTTGCAGAAGGTGTGTTGAAATTGAAGAGCTGTGTCACCAGATGAATGAGCTACAGGAAGAAGGGAACAGGCTGTGTAGTATTTGAGCAAAAAAGCAAGAGACAGACCAATTAATTCCATAGATGCTACAGTCTCAAAACTCTTGGGAGTCTTGAACCTCCTTTGCAGTGGAGAAGCAGATGGACTCAGAACCCTGCAGGGTAATTAGTCAAAGGACAGTTAGTCAAGAGTCTGTTGAAGATGAAGGCTGGAGGCAAGTTCCTCCTTCTCAGAATCTGATGAGTAGAACTGGTACCTTCTACAAAAGGTGTGAAGCTCTGGAACTAGAAGGCCAGACAACTGATGAGGTGGGCGAAAGTTCCTTCAGGGATAGTGGGGCCTTCTAAGACAACATCACCTGTATGCTGCATCAAGACTCCTCTGTTAAGAGAGGAAAAAAGGTTAGTTGTAATAAGAGGCTCACTTCTAAGGGCAATGGAGGACCCAGTATGCAGACTGGACTCAAGTCACAGGGAAGTCTGCTGTCTCCCAGGAGCTCATATAAGGGACATTACTGGAAAACTCTCCAACCTAGTAAGATCCTCTGATTACTATCTGCTATTGGTTATTCAAACTGGCAGTGATGAAATAACAAAGAGAAGTCTGAGGGCAATCAAAAGAGACTTCAGGGCCCTCGGATGATTGGTAGAGGGAGCATAGGTAGTAATTTCCTTGATTCTTTTGGTAACAAGGAATAATATTGATAGGAATAGGCAGATCCATCAGGTCAATGCATGGCTCTGAGCCTGGTGTAAGTAGAAGAATTTGGGGTTTGTTGACCAGGGGGTGACATGGTCTACTGACACCTTGATGGGATGCTCCTATCTCAAAGGGGGAAAAGTTCTAGCCCAGGAGCTAAGGGGGCTCATTGGCAGAGCTTTAAACTACCTTGGAAGGGGAAAAGGGACAAAACCAGACTCACCAATGTTGAGTGATGGGATGATGTGCCAAAACTCAAGGAAATGAGCACTAATGGGATCCCTTAATCTGCTTCACCAAGTATTGGCTACAATGTATGACACCTGAAATATTCCTTCTCTAACGCATGCAGCATGAGGAATAAAAAAGAGGAGCTTGAAGCTTTGGCCCAATCTCAGAGATTTGATATCATTGGCATAAGTGAAACCTAGTGGGATGAATCCTGTGACTGGAGTGTCCTATTGGATGGTTACAGGCTCTTCAGAAGGGATTGGCAGGGCAGAAAAGGTGGAGAGGTGGCATTGCATACAGTAGAAGGTTTAGATTGTATGGAGCTCACAGCTGGTAATGGCACAGTTGAGAGCCTCTGGGTGAGAATCAAGAGGCAAGTAAATGATGTGGATGTCATTGTGAGAGTCTGCTATAGACCTCCCAGCCTGAACAATGATGCTGATGAATTATTCTTCGAGGAACTAAGGGAGACTTCCAAGTCAACTCCACTTGTCCTTATGGGGGACTTCAAATTGCCCGAAATTAACTGGGAGCATCACACAGTAGAGTCCTAAAAACCCAGGATCACAACTTTATGGAACAGGTCCTGAGGGAGTTGACTCAGAAAGATGCCTTCATTGATCTGCTGCTTGTCAACAGAGTAGATCTTGTGAGTGAAGTGGAGATTGGTGACAATCTTGGCCACAGTGACCATGAAGTGATTGGATTTTAAATATCTGTTGACAGGAGAAAAAGTGCCCACAATACCTCAACTGCAGACATGAGGAGAGCAGACTTCAGGCTGCTCAGGGAATTAGTAAGTAACATCCCCCAGAAAAATGTTTTCATAGGTGCTGGGATCCCTCAGTGCTGGTCACTTTTCAAGCATCACCTCCTAAGGGCAGAACAGGCAATTCTCAAATGCTGGAAGTCAAGCAACTGAGGCAGAAGGCTGTCTTGGCTGAGCAGGGATCTTTTCTTGGAAATAAGTTAAAAAAGGAAGGTGTATGTCCAGTGGAAGCAAAGTCAAGTGACATGGGAAGAATTCAGAGTTGTTGTTTGCTGCTGTAGGGAGAAAATCCGTGTGGCCAAAGCTCAGCTGGAGTTGAAGCTGGCCAGAAATGCAGGGAGCAACAAAAAGAGTTTTTTCAAATATATAAATAGCAATGGGCAGTATAGAAATGTCATTGGCATGTTATAGGATGAGGATGGTCACCTCAAAAACAAGGGCAGAGACAAGGCAGATCAGTTTAACGCTGTTTAACGCTGTCTTTGTTCTCTGGCTTTGACACAGATGACAGACCAAGGGGGTCTCAGTGCCCTGAGCTGGAGGACCATGACTGTGAGAACGATTAATTCCCAGTTGACCCTGAAATTCTACAGGACCCCTACAGGATCCATCTGTATCCCTACAAATCGATGGGCCCTGATGGGATTCATCCAAGAATCCTCAAAGAACTGGCTGATGTCATCTCAAAACCTCTCTCAATGATTTTTGAGTGGTGTTGGGAATCTGGAGAGGTCCCAGCTGACTGGAAGCTGGCGAACGTCCTGATTTGCAAGAAGTGCAAGATGGGAGATGCTAGAAATTAGAGGCCTGTCAGTCTCACCTCAGCGCCTGGTAAAGTTATGAAGAAGATTGTTCTGAGAAATACTGAAAAACACCTGAAAGACAACACAGTGATCTGTCACAGTCAGCACATTTTCATGAGAAGAGTCATGCTTACCAAATGTGATTTCCTTTTATGACAAGATGATCAAGGGAAGCCAGTTGATGTAATCTTTTTGGATTTCAGTAAAGTTGTTGATACTGTCTCTCACAGGATCTTTCTGGACATGTGCCAGCTCCCAGATGGATAAACACACATGGGTGAGCAACTGGCTCAGAGAGTAATAGTCAATGGGGTGACATCAGACTGGTGACTAGTGGGGTTCCTCAGGGCTCCTTCTTGGGCCCTGTGCTCTTCAACATCCTCATAAATGATGTGGATGCAGGACTGGAAGGGATATTGAGCAAGTTTGGAGATGATACAAAATTAGGAGGAGCTGTTGACTCCCTTGAAAGGAGGGCCTGCAGAGAGACCTTGACAAATTACAGGACTGGGCAATCATGAACCACATGAAGTTTAACAAGGGCAAGTGCCAGATTCTTCACCTGGAATGGACAACTCTGTATATACCTACAAACTAGGGAATGAGATGCTGGAAATCGGCGCCACAGAAAGGGACTTGAGAATTCTGGTTTATGGCAAGTTAGCAGTGCCCTGACAACCAGGAGGGCCAACCGTGTCCTGGGGGCGTCAGGTACTTTACCAGCCAGTTGAGGGGGGTGATTGTCCCTCTGGCACTGGTGTGGCCTCACCTTTAATATTGTGGCAGTTTTGGCACCACAATATAAGACAGATATTAAGCTACTAGAGATAGTCCAAAGGAGGGCAACAAAGATGGTGAAGGGCCTTGAGGGGAAGCTGTATGAGGAGTGATTGAGGTCACTTGGTCTGTTTAGCCTGGAGAAGAGGAGACTGAGAGGAGACCTCATTGCAGTTATAACTTCCTCATGAGAAGAAGAGAAGGGGCAGGTACTCATGTCTTCTGTGTGGTGACCAGTGGCAGGACCCAAGGAAATGGACTGAAGTTGTGTCAGGGGAGGTTTAGGCTGGATATTAGTAGAAAGTGCTTCATCCAGAGAATGGCTGGGCACTGGAACAGGCTCCTCGGGGAAGTGGTCACAGCACCAAGCCTGACTGAGTTCAAGAGGCGTTTGGACAATCCTCTCAGGTACATGGTGTGACTCTTGAGTGTGGTTCTGTGCAGGCTTGGAGTTGGACTTGACGATCCTTACCAAATAAACTTTTTTTCAATTACTGCAGACATTAGCCAACCCAGGAAAAGGATTCAGATGAGTAGAGAGATTTTTTTATTATCACATTTTGTTCTAAGTCTCTTGACTTAGAATGAGTAAAATCTGATTTTTGTCTACAATTTGTTATTATGAAGAGATCATGTAATTTAAACTGATGGATTGAAACCCACTCCTGCAGTCATGTCCCCATAACAACAAGGACAGAGGCAGCAGCAAACAACAGGCTGAACCCTGCAGCCTTGGTCACCTCTCTGCTGCTATTGTTACAGCTCTGGTGTAGTGATAAAACCAGGTCTGAGAGAGGCAGTGGGGGCTGAAATTGGGAAAGGGTTTCAGGTGCAAGGATAAGTTAATGTTTGTCTTCTTGTATGTTTTCTTGTGTGAATACAGACTGAGACATAACTGGAGGAGGTGATCTGGTTTTCTGTGAGCTCAGAGGGACTTTGTTTCTACTTAGTGAATAGTGGCATGCCTTAAAAATCATCAGCTGCTAAGTCACAGGCTTACAGGTATCCAGGATTATCTTTGATTCAGTGTTTCCCTGTGATGTCATAACTCAGTGTAATGGAAGATTAATGGCTCTGCTCTTTCCTTGGTGATATTCCGTCTGTGGCATAAAGGCCCTCACTGATGGGGAAACAACGTCTTTTAGCTGCTTGGCAGTAAGAGATTGTCTTGTGCGCAGTCCTTCATAGTCTCCTTCCTGCCAACTGTAGGAGGTTTTGTGTTTTCAAAGGAGAGATTTGTTCTTTTGACTGATTCTTCAGTGTGTAGCTTCTCCACATTGCCCCTTCCTCAGCTTATTGCTAATCCTCACATATTCAAATATTTGCTTCTTTGGGGAAGGGTGACAAGTAGTTTTTTGGGGTTTTTTTCTCCATTGCTTTTACAGCTTGCTGTATCCTGGATAAATCAGATGCTGTGCAATTACATATCTTGCATCTCCGTTAGGAATACCCAGGAAGTATGCTTTCATGCTGCCAAGTTCTCCCTGCACGTCACCAAACCAAGGGAAGTGATGTGAGGCATATGCAAAACGCAGCTTTTGGCTATAGAAAATTCCTGCAAATTCTGCATCTGCTGTGGTCACTGATCATGGGGTCCATTCATCTGCCAGAGTGATTCACAGCTGCCAAAATGGGAATAAAATGTCATTTCTGGTGACTTTTTTTTTTTCTTTAATAACTCAGTCAACTGTATGAGAAAGTCTTACGAAAGTTAATTGTGACTTGAACCTCAGTTCAAGAACACCTTTTAATTGGTTTCTTTGGGACTTCAAAAATATTTCCTGCAGTTAATTGCTGAAGTCAGGACAAATGCTATAGAATTTCGTGGACATGTTTTAGAAAGTGTGGAGACCTACATAATCCCACAGCTTTTGCCATTCTCTACTATTTCTTCATACATTATATTTGCATCTTTCTTTTTATACTCTCTCATCTTGCAAAAAAATACTTTTTTTTTTTTTCTTTCCTCCCCATCTCTTTCTGCATGCAGCTTTTCCATACATGGGTCAAATATAAAATAGGCAGCTTTTCCTTTCCAAAGACAAACTGGGATTCTGGTTAAAACAGTCGGAGAAGAGTTCTGCACTGTACACTGAGGCAGCTTTCCACAGACCATCAGGAAGTGCTCCAAGAGAGGCACTGAAGGAATGTGGATCAGCTTGAAAATCTCTCAGATATTATCACTGGATATGGTGTCTATCTTCTTCTCCATCTTAAACAGTTGCAATGCCATTAAAAGTCAGTGTGCTTCTCAGAAGAAGTGGTTGTGTTTCAGAAATGAGAGGAAAAAAATCACTGTGTGCAGTTGGCAGATGAGTTTCTAATGTGCTTGGGGATTCTTTTCCGTGCTGTAAGTTCAAATTACATCTCATCATGTGCCTAGTTAAAGAACAGATTATGTCACAATAGAGAAGGAGAAAATCAGGCACAGATTGGGATCCTGTTGGCAATTATGTAAGTCTAGACTATTTCACCATCATTTCTTATCCCAGAATGAACGAGAGCAGGGTAGAGGGTCTATTGGGGAAGAAAGTTAACAAAGAAATTTTCCAAATTAGATGATTTATGAGATAGCAGTTCTTATATTTCAAGTTATTTAAACACCAAGAACAAAGAAAATATGTAAACACAAGTATTGTAAATAAGTCAGAAAATGTTATGGTTTCTTTTCATAGAGTGCTGAATTTGGGCTGAATTAGATGAATTTTTGGTCTGTGTTTGGCCCAGCCATCTGTGAGGAGTTGTGCTTCTCCTGCTAAGTTATGGGAAAACAGGCCGATAAACACGGACTCTGTCCTTGAAGGAGGCATTTCTGTGTAAACTGAAATTAATTGGGCTCTCACGATTGGCTGATGGCCCTTCAAAGGCACTTGAAGGAGGCAGAGAGGAGGAGGAGGAGGATGAAGTAAACCCTCAGACCCAATTAATGAAGACCCTCTGAAATATACTGCACAAGCACAGAGAAACCCACACATGCACATAGGAGTACCAATTACATCATGGGGGGGGAGGTGCGAGGGATCTCTATCTGGGTAGCCCTTGCCACACTTGCTCAGGTAGAGATCACTTCGGCAACTTAGAAAAAGGACAGGTGGCTCATGCTTGGGGTTCTCTCGCTTCACATGACATGGCCGCGTTGCATTTTGGCAGGGATGCCCACCTTCACCTCTGAGCCTGCTGACCCTTGAGGATGCAGCCAGTGCTCTGCAGTGCTCTGTCAGTAAGACAACTCCGTGGGAAACACTTGGGCAATTTCGGTGTTTACACATGGGGGCTTATTTCCCCTTTTCTCTCTCTTGGGTTTTGTCCTGTTTCTTGGCCACTCTTGGTAATAAAGCTACTATTTGGGTTAAGCTTTCAGCAGTGTCTCAGTTTCAGCTTCCATAGCCCTTCAGACACTCCCTGGAACAAGTGCTTTGACTTGGAAGGGACCTTAAAGATTTACAGAATCACAGAATGTTCTGATTTGGAGGGGTCATTGAGTCCAACTCTTAAGTGAAGAGCCCACACAGGGGATTGAACCTGTGACCTTGGTGTTATTAGTACCAAGTTCTAACCAACTGAACTAAGATCATCTAGTTCCAACCCTCCTGCCATGAGCAGGGACACCTTCCACTAGATCAGATTGCTGAAAGCCCCATCCAGCCTGATCTTGAACACTTCCAGGAGTGAGGCATCCAAAGCCTCTCTCTTCCAGTGCCTCACCACCCTTACAGCAAAGAGTTTCTTCCTAATCTCGAATCTAAACCTGCCTGTGCAAGTTTAATGCCGTTCCCTCTTGTCCTATCAGTACAAGCCCTTGTAAGAGGTCTGTCTTCATCTCTTTTGTAGGCCTGCTGTAGGTATTAAAAGGCTGCAATGAGGTCACCCTGAAGTCTTCTCTTCTCCAGGCTGAACAAACCCAACTCAGCCTTTCTTCACAGGAGAGGTGTTCCATCCCTCTGATCAGCTTGGTGGCCCTACTCTGGACTCATTTCAACAGGTTGATGTCCTTCCTGTGCTGGTGATTCCAGAGCTGGATGCAGCACTCTAAGTGAGGTCTCATGAGAAGGGAGTAGAGGGACAGAATCACTTTCCTTGATCTGCTGCCCACACTGCTTTTGATTCAGCCCAGGATACGAGGGGCTTTTGATCCACCAGTCTTCCCCAAATGCTCATTGTCAGGGCTGTTCTCTATATTATTGATACCAGGTTTTGCCCCAATCCAGGTGCAGCATCTTGCACTTGGCCTTGTTGAACCTCACAAGATTCCCATGGTCCCACTTCTGAGCTTGTCCAGGTCCCTCTGGATGGCATCCCATCCTTCAGGTGTGCCAGCAACCCCAGGCAGCTTGGTGTCATCAGCAAATTTGATGAGGGTGCACTCAGTCCCACTGTCTATGTCATTGATGACAGTACTGAACAACAGTACTGGTCCCAGTATGGATCCCTGAGAGACACTGCGTGTCACCAATGTCCATTGGGACACGGAGCCATTGACCACCATCCTCTGGATACTACTGTCTAACCAATTCCATATCCACTGAACTGTCCACCCATCGTACCTATATCTCTCCAATTTAGAGACAACGATGCTATAGGGAATCATGTCAAAGGCCTTATAGAAGTCCAAATAAATTACATCTTTAGCGTTCCCTTGTCCATTCTTTTCAATCTGTTCCTTCCACTACGAGTTACACATTGCTTTGTTTGTGAACTGTAAGGTTTGGCACCATCAGACAAACACCAGGAACTGAATTGTGGGAGTAAGAGTCTGTCCAGGTTCTGATGATGCCATTGTGTCTCTAAAGCCCCAGGCATGGGGTCAGGAAGGGAATTTACTTGCCTTTTATCACTGGCCATGCTTGATGACCAAGGCAAAATATAACAATAATTGAATTTTAATAAAAACACTTAGCATGTGTTACCAGAATATGGTCATGAAATAGAAACTGAACTCATATTCCAAGTAATAATGAGTAATGTAGAGACCCAAAGAAATGTCAGAACATAAGGCTAACTAAATCCTGGGGTGTATCCAAAATTGTAGTGACGATATGTTCCCTACAGCTCCTCCATAATTCTTTTGTCTTTCATTAATCATGTCTAGCTTTATTATCATCTTTTTGTAAACCCTGGTGTGTTTACACTGAACATATATAATAGACTTTAGCATAGCAGACTATAACACTGCTAAGCATGGAGTTATGAGTTTATTTGTTTATTTATGTCAACTCGGAAATGAGTGTGTCACTTGTCCTGGGCATTTTGATGGCATAAAGCCATTATAATGACATCAGAAATGACCCCTGTTTTTTTAAAAAAAGGAAGCGATAAAAACTTTCTTGTCGTGCTGAAGTGGCAGGGGAATTTAGGTATGTTATCCAGAATGGAATTATTCAAGCTGGAGCACAGCCAAGACAGTGAGACTAACAATGTGTTTAATCTTATGAAAAGATGGCATGGGATTTTTAATGACCATGTTTTGTCAGTATCTTGAATTTATGATGTCTCTGAGAGTTCTTGCGGTTCTGTGCTCAAAAGATGTAATTAAAAATCTGTAATTCTCCTGAATTTTGTTTTTTTGGTCTTTTTAAAGAGATGTGCATTTATTCTGTTTTATTTCTAATCTATTCAATGCAGCCTGGTGATGTTGGGGAGCTAGCCCTGGGAGGAAGCAGCTGGTCTGACCCCATGCCGTTCATTGAGGGGAAGCTGTTTCCTTGACGACAGAACCTATGAGAAACCAGAGAACAGCTCTTTTCCAGCTCATGTTTCCCTCGGTGTTACAGGCGCTCATTAGCTTCTGAGGAAGAATCAGATAGCTTCTATTAATCCAAACTAAAGCTAAGAGGAATGGTGTAAATGTCATCACATTTTCAAGATTTTCAAGGTTGTGAGCTTCTGAAGCCTGCTTCTATCAACATGAATTTTCTACTGAAAAGTATTAACAAACTAGGATATTTTTTTTTTCATTTGGGAATTATTCATGGCACTGTATCAAAACAATGAAATGAGGTAAAAGACTAAAAATTGCTGCACTGGCTTTGACTCACACTTTGTGCAGAATGGCTTTCTGTGTGCAAGAATGAAGCTTAAAGGGAAGTTTTGTGACTCGATTAGGGTTGGTGGGCATGGTGAAACCTATACCCACCTTTTTAGTTGAACTCCTGACATTTTGGATTTCCTTAGGGAAAAAAGAAGATGAGAGACAAGAGAAAGAGGTGACAGCCAGGTTGGCATAGGAAGTAGACAGCAAAGGCATGCTGGGGTTTTGATGTCTGTGCGAAAAAAACCTGTGAGTTTGAGTCCATTATGCCTCACATTAGCTTTCAGCCAGGATACTGCTATTTGTCTGACATTTTGCAAATGTTTTTTCCATGAGTGTTTAGTGAAAATGAGCTACAGGGCAATAATAAAGAATTTTTTAACACTGGGGAAGGGACTCTGAATTTATTCTTATTGGTGTAAGACAAACTCTTTGCTTTTCATGTTTGAGTTAATAAATACAGTTATGTGACACCAAAGCATAGAAATTAGGAATTACTAAAACAGTAATTTAACAGAACATAAGCCATAATTCTTATTTTAGACTGGTACAAAATATTTGAGTAATTTAATTCATAAAATTAAGAGCATTTTTTTTCTCTTCTAAGAATGGCATTGCCACAGAGGTTTTTCAAGGCTTTGAGGACTTCCTGTGACCCTTCCAGAATAGCTACTCCCTGGTCAGGGTGGAGGCCCTGCTACCTGACTGTGTATGGAACATGCTTTTTGCATTTATAGCCTCACCTTGCTAAAGCAGAAATGGTTGGTACTATGTGTAATGTTTTTGAGAGTAAATATTTTCTCTCCTCTTATACAAGCTTAGTGAAACTGTACTTACACTAGCTGACAATGAGCCCTAAAGAAGCACTTGGAGTTCAGGTGTGTGGAATTTCACTGGAAGTTGCACACTTAACAGGTGGAAGTCTGGGTATTGGTATTGCCAAAATATGACTTCATATAATGTGACTGTCTGGTGGCAAATGCACGGGGTTTTGGATTTCAGTTGATGCCATTTACTGTGATTTTAGAACTGGCTACAGTGAGTTGCAACATCTGAGTGACTAGTTTAACAGAGTTTTTTGTGAAAGGAGCCTGATTCAGTTGCCCAGATCTAGCACGTCTTGTTTGTGTGTGTCATAGGTCAATACACTTCCAAAATATGGGCTGAATTTCTGCATATTCCTGAGGTAGCTTAAAATTCTGGGCAGACTGTGAGTCGTTGCTGAGTGCCGAGGTAGCTTGAAATGCAGAGAATATGCACAACTTAATATCCTAAACTTAAATATTAATCCTCCAAAGAAATTCTCCACTAATAAACTGAACAAACAGTTTATAGCTATGAATAGGCAGCATAAAGCAGCCATTTTTATAAATCATTTTTTTCAAAAGCCCTATGCTTTTAAGCATTACTGTGATTACTATCTATAAAACTTAATAATGGCTATCATGTTGCTGTAGGCAGAGCACGCACAGCATATTTTAATGTCTGAACAGTTACTGTTCTTGCAGATACTCCGAGCACACCACCAGTCTTTGGTCTTTGGAGATACATAAAGTCCAGAATATGGCATTTATTTATTTTTCCTATGAAGTGTTAAGGCTGTGGAATTGGTATATATAAAAGGCTGCTTTATCTTGGATTGCAACATGACAAATTTTTATGCAACATCAGGCTCAATTCATGTGAAATTAAAACTCTTAAAGTTAGTATACACCCATCTCCTTCAGAAAAGGTAGCATCCATCCTCTTGCCTAGAATGTCATTTCACTGTAGTGTCATTTCATGAGCAGGCATTTTTCAAACTTTTGCTTTTGTGTGGAAATGGCTTGGTAACAAAGAATAAATACTTATTAGCTGTATTCAGCTAGAGACTGCCTGTTGATGCTGGGTCAGAGAGAGGGTGCCATGTTGTTAGTATATGGTTAGTGTTCACTACATCAGTTCATGTAGTCTGTAAAAACAAAAGCAGCATTTGAACAAGGGAGAAAATTGAGCAAGCTGGTGGTCAAAATCTGAGCAGGAACATGTTGAATATAAACATTAATCTTTTATTCTCATGGCTGTGGGATTTTCTTTCAGTATAGTACAGGGTCTTCTCATTAGTCTGAAGCTGTTTTGCTTTTAACTCCAGCATTTTAACATCTGGGTGGTGGGATAACATTCTTCCCTCTCAAGTCCAAATATTGGGGTATTTTATACTTCCAGTAGCATGTTGACAGAAGCAAGTCTGATACCGGAGGTTTTTCCTAAGCTCTTCCTAGGGTTTCCCAAAAAAAGCAGCCTACAAGTGTGTCTAGTTTCCTGTCCATCACTGTTATGTCTGACTTGCAAACCTTATCACCAAATTAAATGTGCGCCAAAAAACCCTTTATGAAAATGCAAAATCAAACACCCCCCCAAAAAAAAACAAAACAAAAAAAGTGGTACTTGAAAGGCTCCTAAATTCTATGCTCTGATTCTACTTTAGAAATGCACTGTAGATCACTTTGTATTATTATTATTTCAGGGCCATAATCTCTTAGTGATCAAGGTGAATGTCTAAATGCAGCACAGGTGTGAGACTGAAGGAGGTGAACATAATGTAGTTGTGCATCTCATATTCAGTGGCAGTTTGGTGACAAAGGAAACCTGTTTCCCACTGTATCTGTAATTTGTAGGAACAGCTAGCCTGGTAAGGCATGGATCATGTCTGTCATCTATTTTCTCAGAAATAGTTATACTCAAAACCTCAAACCTCATGGCTTTTGGAAGGTCAAAACTCAGTCCTCAGGGTCAAAACATGTTTCAGGACTGGAGGAGATGCAGTCTCTGACCATCAGGTTTATCATACCTGATCAATGTGGAAGGCTGGTTGAGGCCAGATGAGGAATGCTGGTGGAACTAGTCTCCTCTTGATGTTCATAACACCTCTTGAGGTCCCATGCAGTTCAACCTGCTCTACAAATCTGACCTGTGACTTTGCCAGTCATGGTAGCATTGGATGAGGGCAATGAAATACAGTTTGTGAGCAAAAATCCACTACAGGGACCCCCTCAACTTCACCCTTCTGTTGGAGTTGGAACAAATAGAATTGCAACAAAAACCTAAGAGCTTTAAATATGGATCTGTCCACCAAAGTTCTACCTCACGTGTAATCAAAGTTAAATATTTAAAACAGAACTGACTCAGCAGGCTTTGTGAATGCCATCATAGTAGATATTAAATTTTACCCTGTATCTAGTACAGAGATACCCAAAAAATTGACAAGTGACACCTTTCTGTCTTTCTAAGTGTTGAAAGAAACGCCAGTTCTGCGTGTAAAGGGTTCAGTTGTCCCTTCCTTATATGCTTTTTTTTTTTTCTGCTACAGAACTGCATTTACAAGATCACTATTCATTGCATGCACTTATCCTGCAATGCAAGTTAAACAGTTCCTCTGATTTCAGGAACCCTCTGGGCACAAGACTCTTGCTTAAACTGCTTGAAGTCTGTGTCGAAATGGCAGCCAAGAGATGAAAGAAATGCTCTCTAGATGAGTGTAGGAATGTTGTATAATGGGATGCAATTTGCCTAAATGCAATTGTACATGATGAATGTCATCGTGCAACTGTCAGAAGAAGCCCTGCTTTGAACAGTGGAGGAGACCTGAACTATTCTAGTCCCTAACTCAGCTCTTAAAGGGGACTGGAGTTACTTGTGCCAAAGCCAGTTTGCCAGGTCAAGAGCCTTCAGTGGAATATTAGTGGTTCAGAAATAGTGCTGGCACTTGGGAGATGATTCAGACTGCCCTTGCTGTAAATTGCCCTGTGGGCAAGCTTAAGGGGAAGGAGAAGTCTCGCATTTCCTTGTGGGAGGTGTTGAACTAGAAAGAAATTGAACTAGGACTAACAAGTTCCTAGTAAGTGGAGGTGCACAGTACCTGCAGCTCTGTTAGCCTCCGTTTGAAGCTTGGGTTTTTGGAAACCATGCTGTGTCACTTCCTTGGAAATAGGGCTTTGAAAATGAGCACCAGAAGAAATGGAATCCATCTAGGATGGGATTTTTGCGCTGGACATGAGGAAGACCTTTCCTGTGCATTTAGATAGTGTGGGTTTTTTTGTTGATGTTCTAGAAGTTATTTGTATATATATGGTGTTTGATTTGAAATGCAAAGTTAGTTACTTGAAATAAGACTGCTTTTCAAAAGAAAAAAAAATTTAAAAAAAAAGAAAAAGAGAAATCCCTCTTAGAACTGTCTCATCTGCTGAGACACTTGTGATCATGAGCTCTTTTGATTCAATTCACATGAGACAGAGATGCTGTCTAATTACTGAGAAATTAATTTGAAAACCAAAATTCATACCCTTTTTGCATACACTAAACACCCATCCTGCCTTGCACAAATTACCAAACTGTGTGTGCTTCCCATGGGTATCCATAGGATAATTTACAATTACACATGAAATTATGTGTTTTGTACATGTTTCTAATACATTAAAAAACCCATAAATGAAAATATAGCATCTACCCGTGTTTTAGGAGGTGGGTGTAGAAGAAGTTAAGTATTTTTAAGCATCCAGTAGTTTGTGATGTTGCATTTCTAGATCATATCTACTGACCTAGCCATTGGCTTACCTAAGCTCCCTGAGGAGCTTTGTGACTAATTTCTTGTACATATATATAAAAATTTATGCAAACACTGCAGCCTCACACACAATCTGAATGCTTCACACATTACCTCAGCCTGTGTTTAATTGCATTTTTTGTCTCCTACATGGCTATATATATCAAACCAGGTAAGGGGAGGATCCCTCAAGGTCATCTGGCCAAACCCTCTCTTAATAAAGATTATTTAACAAGCAGTATTTTCTAGGGCTTGTGCTAGGGTTCTTTTGAACATTTTAAATAATGAGGTTTCTACTGCCTAGCAGGGAAGATTATTTCATATAATAATGGACCTTGCCAGTAGAAAGTTTTTGTTATTTGTTTCCTAAAGCTCTTTGTCACCTTTCAAACACTAGCAAGACATACACTCTCTGATAAATGTCTTGGAACATCTATAATGAATCTCCATCTAGAAAAAATGGATGAATTTCAATAAGATAAGGATAGCTATTCATAGACTATTGAATGAAGATGGAAGGATAAGGCTGAACAATGTCATAATGCCTATTTTCTATCCATGTATTGATTTAAAGAAAAAAAAAAAGAAAAAAAGAATAATTTACTTCTGATCAGAACTAAAGAAAGTGGATACTTAACCTGCTCAGAACTGTCTATAACATTGACACATTTTAAAAAAAATTCAAAACCCACACCTTCTTTACAAGTTCTTAAAATCTATAAATCTTTATTAAATCCTTTGAATTGAAAAAGATACATGCTAATGCCAGGAGACTCTTTTGCATCTTGAGCTATCTTAAGAAACTTGATTTGGCAGGAGATAAAGGACTACTCTTATTTAAAACCAGTGTTCCCTAGAGAATTATAAATCCACATTCACCAGTTGTTTTCAGTAATGTTGGGAATGTTTTATTGTGACAGCTGGGGGGCATGAGAGGGTCACAAAATGATATCCTACTATTATGATTTTTTAAAAGCTTTATACAAAATTTTGGGTTTAACACTAATTCTGTGATGTATTAATAGATATTATGGGACCAGTTTATATGTGTTGTTGGCATAATTGAAAGGAAAGAAACTGAGCTGAATTCAGATGAAAATTTTGAATGTGATGTTGTTTAGACTGCAATACTCCAACTGTATTTCATTTACCTTCCATAGGTCTGTGCTGCTCTGTATTTGCTACAGACCTATCATCTTTAAAGGATTAGGAGCAAGAACTGGGGAAATGCACAACAAAGAAACAGGACTCAAAGTGATGTTTCACCTCAGTTAACCTGCCAAAAGTGGGAAAAAAAAAATTGCTTGCTTTTCAATGTACTTACTGTGCATTATGCTCAAAGCACAGATACACTGGAGGGGGAGTATAAAAGGCAGAGCTGCAAATATAGTCATAGAAGGAAGAGTTTTATACAGTCTGTGCTGCAAGGGGAAGTGGAAAGGGGAATGTGGGGATTTGAAAGGTGTGTGAGAAAATGGGGGAGAAGGAGGGATGCTTGAACTCATTGTGCAGCACAGCAAGTTGCAGTTTAGCAAAAGGCAAGCACAAAATCTGTATGCAAGGAGGAGGGAACAAAAGATCAAGCAAAGGGGGAAGGCCTGTATTTAGTCCATCTTTGTCCTTGCTTGAAGGTTCGTGTCATTTGGCTGAAAAAGTAGTGATTTTTGCAGCTGATCTCATTCTTATAACTTCAACCTCCTGTATGTGAGATGAAGGTAAATGTCTAAATGCAGCAGCAGTCATATTTAAGGGCATCTTAATGGTGCCCTGTTCTGTAGTTTTCCTTCATTTCAGTACACTGAGTGACCTCTAATCACAAGCAACCTTGAGGTGCAACTTCTGGAGCTTTTGACTAGATCTTTGGCCAGGGTAAATTATGTCAGCTCTAGCAGATACCTTGAGGCAAAGCAGATTTGTGCTGTTTGGAGCAGTTCATTAAATGGTTATAATACATTCATTCACATTGCATAAATTATTTATTTGTCTTCTATTGTCACTTTCTGCAGGTATATTAGCTAACAAATTAATTAACAGACTATTCATAGAAATATATTGAAGAGAGTATTGAAAACTCTTCCATTTATTTTTGGATCTACATCAAATATTTGGATCTAGGACCTACACTCTGCACAGTATAAACAGGCCATTTTGTTCATTGAGAAGATTCAGATTACCTTGACTGAGGAATTATAAATGTGCAAGAATGTTGTCTGTTATCTTCAGGTTAAATACTGAGTATTTCCCAAGAAGTTATTGTTAAAAATGTGAAACACTTGAAGAAAATTCAAGAGTAAGGGAGATGCCATATTTGCTGATGTAGTTATTATGAACTATCTATTTAGGGTTTTTTTCCTGGCAAAATACTAAGAGCATAATGAATCATGAAAGATATTCCCCTTCAGCTTATTAAAGGCCTAAATGTGTTGTACTACTACATACAATACTGCTGGTTGACATCTTCTTTACTCTGAAATTGAACAGTCAAGAGACTTCATTGTTTATTTAAGATTAAGATACTGATTTATACTGGAATTGAAGGTGCTATGTATATTTATATACTTGTGTTCATATATGTATATTTATGAATGTAAATAATTTTTATATTTTTTTTTACTTCATGGTGAAAGAATGGGAAATGCTAGGTACTCATCAAGACAAAGCAGAGGAAAAGGGCTTTCAAGAGATTTACTGAAAGTGAAAAACAGTTTTCAAATTGTCAGAACAATAAAAATTGTTAGTTTTGGTGCTTATAGATAGAGATATTGGCATATTAAAAAAATTGGGAAATTCAAAAAACTGATGAATCCTTGAACAAGAATATCAGGGAAGTATTGCCAAACAAATGAAGGTGATTAATGCCTGATAATGACTGTCAAGCAGTTGAGATACAAATGAGACTGAACAAGGTTGGATGGCAATTGTTAAGCGGATATGAACAAATCAAGATGAATGATGAGGGATGATGAATTGGGAGTAGGCAAGAAACAAAATAAGCAATGTCAGGTGATGTTTACTGTGCATCTAAGAAAGAGAACAAAGTTGTTTTCTTTCTTAGAGAGTTTATTTACACTGGATTCCTGATTAAAGCCTGTATGTGCTGTCTGACAATAAGATGACATAAAAAAGCGCCTCTGGTAAAGTCATTCCCTTCCCTTCCCTTCCCTTCCCTTCCCTTCCCTTCCCTTCCCTTCCCTTCCCTTCCCTTCCCTTCCCTTCCC
>JAWWMP010000116.1:10547967-10588565 GCA_035047865.1 Dendrocincla tyrannina
CCTTCCCTTCCCAAACCTTCCCAAACCTTCCCAAACCTTCCCTTCCCAAACCTTCCCTTCCCAAACCTTCCTTTCCCTTCCCCCCTTCTTTTTTTTTTCTTTTTAGCCCTGTGAATGTGTGCCATATTGTCCTGGTAGCTGACCACCTCCTTGGATTTATTTACATTTGAGATATGCCCCTTGCAGTGAGTTCCTCATTTAAAGAACAGTGTCATGCTGTGAGTGCTAAAGGAAAAAAAAAATGGACTTATTAATGCTTCTGCATTACATTCAGGCTTTTATAAATGTGAATGCTCTATTTTTTATGCTTACCTATTCCTCCCTTTTTATTGAATTTTAAATTGAATTTACGTTGTGTTTTTCTCCTGCAACAACCAAACAAAAAAAAAAGATCTATCTTGTTTTATTCAGCAACCTTAAGATCTGTTGTGTATAGCATCCTTATATTTTATATTTGGATTGGAGCTAAACTTGAGCAAATTTAGAAGATGAGTTTTAAGTTGTTAGTTTTACTGAGGATAAGGGAGCCAAGATATGCTGGTCCCAAGTGAGAGGCAGCTGGAGGGATCAAACCCCGCTTGTTTGAGAAAAGCTTCAGTCAAATCATCTTAGGTATCTAAGCCAGAAAACCTCAAGAGACAGCTTAATTGGGATCCCTTAATTTTTTCAGGTTTGGACTCTTGTATCAACCAGTTGTTCCTCACATGTTTGTGTGGTATTCTGTCTGTAGCATCTGTTTTGGGAATGACAACTAATGTTACCTACTTAATTAAAATGCAGTGTTTTCTACTGTAAAGCAAAGCACTATGCATCACTTGTCTGTGGTTGTCTTGTGATGGTATTCAAAATACTGATGTACTTTCTTGTATTTGCATTGTCCTGGGCTTTCTCTCTTCCCTAATTTTGTTAACCACAGTAGATTTAAAGTCTGATTTACCTGCCTTGTTTTTTTCTTCCCTGCACAATCACTTCCACTGCCTCAAAGTATCTGCAACACTGTGCCATTCTGATAAGAAACACTTTTTTTTTTTTAGCTTTTTTATTTTTTCTTTTCCTCAAAAAGTGTGCTGCTTGCTCTGGTACCACAACTGGTCCCTGGTGGTGATGGCCACCCTGGGGCACTCTGTGTGGACACAACAGGTTGTGGAGCTGTCCCTGACTCCTTTCACATCTCAATTGCTGAGTCACCTATAGGTGATAATTTTCCATCAGATTTTCACTCTAGGTGACTCGGTTTTATAAGGCTGTGCTGCTTTCCTTCGTTGTCTCCAGTTAGATCTCACAGAAGCAATGGTGGGTGTGTTTCACACAGGCTCGTTAAGCTGTTTTGTACTGAGACTTGTATTGTGTACTGAGACTTGTATCAGTCTGCTAGTTGGCACATCATATCTATACTTGACAAGAAATAAAAGGAAAAGCATTTTAGCAGAAGTGTCCTCCTGTATTTATATCACTTTTTGACCAAAGTACCAAATCTAATTGCTGGATGGATCCACCCACGGATATTATTGCTGTCTTTCCATGATTGGTATTTGCTACCTAACTGGATGGAGGAATAGTGATTAATTACAAGAAAAAAGGTTTAAGATGTTGTCTCTGTAGCATCTATTACGATGTCAGGAAGTGGCAAATCTGCACATTTTACAAAGTTTCTCTACATGTTTATGTAGGAGGAAACTTCCCATTAGGTACGAAACATTTGCTCAAACATATTCTGAGAAGAGTATGGTAGGATTTGAATCCCATTCCTAGTCCATTTTTCCACTGTAAGCAGCGTTTCAAGAACAGAGAGAGATGTGCCATCCATTGTCTCATAGTCCTATTTAGTTGTCTTTTCTTCCCCCCCCCCCCCCAGTAACAGTTTGCTTAGCAGGGATCTTTGTGAAACAGGGAACATTGGGTCTAATTTAGCCCTGGAGCTAAAGCTGCTGCTCCAATTAGAAGAGATTAGCAGTGGATTTTCCATTGTTTGGAAATTTGATATTTCATATTTTTAACCCTAACTTAGATTAAAAAGCCAACATAAAGTAGCTTTAGAATTTTTAGTTAGTTGAAATGATTCAGGTTTTATTTTAACTATCTAAAAGACCAGACTTTTAAACAAAGCAATTCTGAAATAGGCAATTCATTTTTCCATTTTGAAAGTGTGAGAAAGGGTTGTTTTGCCACTTACATGGTTTCTTTTTTTTCTTTTTTAATTTTAAGATTCATTTAAGAAGAATTTTCTTCAAGACTGTTCAGTTAGTGATTTTTGATATAGAAAGTTTATACTGAAGCTTTTTTTCCCACCAATTCTCAATCATTACAGAGAATATTTCTCTCAAGGTTCATTAGCTTTCTATATTACTATGAAGAACTTTTTATGAAGTAATCTTTATGATTCACTAAATATCCAGAAAACTAACTTAACTGGGTCCATTCTCACTGTGGCCTGCCTATTGGAGCAAGTACAGTGAAAAATTTAAAGGTTAATTGAGTATTTGTCTCCAATCAATATAGTTCATATATCACTCAAACTAAAACTCGAACTCCTGCAAGATCCAGGTCAGTGGGAAGCAATTGGTATTTATTTAATTAGCAGTGGCATTTAATTATTCCTTTAGTTATGTTTATGTGTCTGTATAAGAGATCTTTTTTTCATTTAAGTTTAAGCAGAAGTAGTTTAATCTCAAAATGTTATGATGTAAGAACATTAATAACACAAGAAATTTTCAAAAGCAGTTACCTGGTTAACTGGTCATTCTAAGACACAGATGCCAATTAACATTATGGCTGTCACGTACTGTGATATATTGAAATATAGCAGCCAAAAAAAAAAAACCATCATTATCTACTATGAAAAAGCTATGCTTAGAATTTCAAGCCCAAAGCTGTCTTTCCATGTGTCCTTATTCTGTGTAGTTGAAAACCTATCGAAAAATATTTTATAAACGGTTAACTTTTAGAAAAAAATAACTAAAAATGTTGTGTTTTCTTTTGTATAATTACTGGGAAAATACAGGAATGTTTGGGCTGAATTTCCAAGAACATCATCGAGCTACAAAAGAATCCTTGATATTACTGCAACTGTGAGTCCTCCATAAGATCCATATGTTTTTTCCAGTCTTAGCAACATTAATGTAAGTACATGTAATATGACATAGGTGTTTGCCATTGTTGTAACTCCTACTAAATTCAGTGCCCTCGGGCTTATTTCTCAGTTTCTTGTTATCTCATTACTGCCTTATAAAGCACATAGTCTTGAATAGTACAAAATGGACTTTCCCTGTTCCAGTTTTGCCATGTTTATCTTTTGAAGGCAAGGATTTTCCTATGGTGTGTTTGAGGACTCCCAATACAGCCATGAGGTAGTTCTAGATGAGATCCAGTGTAAATGACTTTTTCTTTCTTATTCATGATTGCAAGTAGTCAAATATGCTCCTAAGACATTGGTCTTCCTATTAATACAGTTTGGGAAAGAGAAAACTATTTGATGATATTTTGATTAAAAAAGGAGTTATGACATTCATTTGTAATATTTTGCTACCATTCAGTGAATCACAAGATTTTTTCTTTTAGTTGATTTGAGATTTAGTGCAATTAAATTATGCAGCATTTTTCTTCCTAATACCACTACGTGCTATCCACATGACACTCAGATTTTTACATCTGAATACCCTTCAGCTCAACATCTTAGGCTTGTGGATGAAAATTGATCTACTTGTTAAGAATGTTGCTCATCACTTTTTCAGGGTTTTATGTTCCTTCTGTCTTCTTTTTGTACATTCTTTATGTCTCGTCTTGGATATTTCAGGCCATAAAACAGCTATTGTAGGGACATTAAGTATAAAAAAGGAGACAATGTCTAAATAATGAACATAGTATTCTTTTTAGTTAATATCTGACCTTTGATAGGTATGCCAAGGTCTGCAATTATGAAAACTGTTTGTAAAAGGCAAAATGAAATGCATGTATGTGCTACTGAATCAACAGAAAATGTTGAATTAAAGTCTAGTTAGTACACTTTTGCATTCTTTTATTCTGTAGTATTAAAACACTTTGGATTGCTGATGTTTAGTGGGTTTTCTGAGTCACTTTTTTCTCATACACTGTTATTGCCAGTCCCTGTTATTGCCCGTCTCTGACACTCCACCTTTCTAACACTTGTAAAAATAAGTGAGATTTAATCAATTATCACTTCAAATATCATCAGGAAAAAAAAATGGAATAGAAACAGCCCCAGGACTCTCAGATGCCTCATACCATCAAAACATTAACTTTTTAGAAAAAAAAAGACTATTTTTTTCATTAGACATCTGATAGTGTATGAAGAAAAAGAGGCAGCAATCTGAACTGCAATCTTGGAAGACAAGCTGATCAGAGACAGATTTTTGCAAAACCACAGTGACCCCTCAGATGCAGGAATTGGCAGAGGTTTTCTCTATTTTTCTTTTTTTCTTTGTTTGTTTGTTTGTATGTGTACTCCTGATAAAACTTCATTTTAATTTATATCTGTATCCCCTGCAATTAGTTATAATATCAGTTATTCAGTTATTACTGGCCAGTATCTGCTGCTTCAAGGGGTTTTGAAGAAAAGAACAGAAGGTGATGTGCCAATAGGACTTGCCATGCCAGTACTGTTGAAGCCACTCCATGCAGATGTTTAAATTCAAATGTCCGGCCACTGACAGATTAACTTGTTTTCTTAGGGTGCTTATGTGGTAGAAAAGCTGATCTGCTGGTACAGGGATGGAAGTTTCCTGTTCAAGAAGGGAAAAAGGTGGCACCTGATGGATAGGTATAAATCTTGAAGTACTGAATTTAATTGACTACGCACAGCATTAGACTTCAGGTGTACCAAGAAGTTTAAGCTAAACAATTTGGCTATGAAAATAATGTTTCTATTAAAATATTCCTTCCCCAGTTCTTGAGCTCTCTTATTGTAAATATTCTGAGTTTAATTAAAAAAAAAAGAAAAAAAAAGCAGAACAGGCTATTTTGACTTAAGTGCCTCTAGCTCTGTTTTCATCTTTTATGTCTTGTTAGTCTCTGACCTGAGTAATGGAGTGGCAGGGTGGTGACATGTGGGTCCTGATGGGTAGCACCTTTGCACAGAGACACAGTTCAGTGAAACTGAAATCTTTTATGGGCCTTTTATATCCCTGACTTTAAAGAGAGAAAAAGGAGAGCGATTCTGATGGCTCTGTCATGGTGATTGTCCACCTGAAGGAAGCTGGTATTAATTAGGTCTTGATACTACACTCGCTACTTAGGCAAGGTTTTAATTAATGGAGGTGTCAGGTCCTTAATGCCTTTTCCTCAAGCACCTTTTTCCCCTCTGTGATGCTTCCCTTTAGCTTCCAATTTCAAAATTGATTACATTGAATGCAGGTTCCTTCATTTTGTTACTATAAAAATCTTTGCTATTAAGATAAATGGACATGGTATCTTTTTTTCTCATCTTGTGATATTTCAGTGCATGCTGTTGGCACTATGAAACAGTAAATAATATCTCAAAAGCTTTTTCCTAAGTTTTGAGAAGGCAAAAAAATTACAGTCAAGAAGCTTTTTTTCTTTTTTGTGTGTGTGTTCTTTTCCTCTGGTGCTAACCCATTATTAGTTCAAACTCATGTCTGCCAAACCCTATAGAGTAAAATTTTTGAAGTAGCATCTGTCTCTTCTAACAACATGTGTGGTTTGCTGTGGGAATGAAATTCCTTTTGACTCGCCTCCAGTTCCAGAGGTATTTTTTGTATTCTTATCTATTGAGAATGAGTCTGCAATAGATCAATATGCAAGCCTTTGCATGATAGACAAGAAAGGTTTACCTGATGCATACTCTCCTCATACTATAACCAAATCAATGCTGTGCCCTTGGAGCTATCCAAATCCCAGACTGTAGCTCTTTTATAAACTTGTAATTTGCAGGAAAGCACTGTGTCATTTTTTTCCAATGCAATGGAGTAGTGTTCTGTTCTACAGATCAAAATGAAGCTGCCTGGGAATAAGGCTAGCCTAAGGTTTCTGGTAAAGTTTTTTCAACTCATTTAACTAGTTCATTGGCAGGATACCTTCAAATCTTGAAGGTCTTTATATTATTACCTTGGTTTTTTCTGCTCTGTATAGTGGCTGGAATTCATCTTTGTGAAACTTCACTGACATGTATGGCATTTCACATTTAAAAAAATCATTTGAAGTTTACTGAAATATTACTGCACATTATACATGACTGGAAATGACAAAGGAACTTCTGTTTTGTGAGATTAGCTGGTGTATTCCACTGTGTACACGGCGCACAACAAAAACAATGGGTTTAGGCTCCTAAATAGTATAGTTGCTTTCAAGTACTTTAGCTGTTGACACTTTTGTTAGCTGGGAGAGGTAGACAAGGCCAAGAAAGTTGAAGTCCAGGATTGGGTATGAACATAGGGTCTTCACAACCAAGTAGGCAACTTCAGAGAGTAGGCAAGAATTTTCTGTTCTAATGCAGCTCTAATACCTGAGACTATGAGTGTCTTGCCCTGACCGACTCTCTAAGTCTTGTTTCCTACAGAAACTTGAAGTAGTAAGACAGTCACAGATGGTTCCAGCTGATGGTCCTGTAAAGCCCCAAATCCATGCCTGCTGAGTACTAGTGAAGCAGATCTTCAGTTTTTCTGTCATGTGCAGCCAGCTTCTGTGAGTTTGTGTCTGGCTGTGCAAGGAAGCCCATATCTGGCTAATGGACCTGAGCCATATGGCAGATGTGAGATGACCTCATGCAATTTTGTTCCTGCCCCAGCCGTGTTCTCACAGTGGTGGTTTCAGTCAATTTTGTGGGTGAGTTTAGCTTTGGCATTCTTATTTTTGAGCATGCTGTGTCTCTTTAAACTCTGTATGTGGGCATAGTGGTGTTAATTACACATTGCTTTTCCATTCAGCACCTTAAGTGCTCACCAGATAGTATTTGCATAAGTGGTTATCTTTACAGCTGGGCTGTAAGATTTTTTGGGTTTTCTTCGTTTACTTACACTCTGTAGCAGTGAACCACAATTAAATAACTGACATACTTCGTACTGACAAGAAGTTCTTAATGTTTCTGGATGCCAAGGCAGAATTTCAGCTGGCAGATCTATGAGCTGTCCTCACAATGAGGGAAACCTTTTTTCCCTGAGGTTTCTTAGAAGTGTTGCACCCATAAAGATGAAAACCTATTTGTCAGCCTTTCTGTTCTTTGGATATATGTCTGAGTTGTGCTTTAATTGTTTCCTAGAGGTATTGGCAACTAAAAACTTGATATTACATGTTGCCTATCCAATCAGGAAACAGAAACTAAACTGATCAAGCCATTCTGGGGTTTGGAATACAAGAGAGGTGATATAATCTCTCTTTCTTCTTCTCTCTGGAGGAGAAAAATGCTGAGAGAGAACAATTTCTAGGCTTAAAATCAGATCTTTCATATACAGAAATCTCTTGACTGGGACTAAGACAGAACATGTTTTCAAATGAGAGTGTCAGAATAATCTGTTTTCCCATGCAAGTCACTGTTTAGTTTTGTGCAAAAAATACTGCTAGGGCCAGAAGGAAGATTTGAACCTCACAGGTGCATTTGCTGGTTAGGTGTTCCTGTCAGAAAATTGTTTATGTGACTTTTGGCTCTGCTGATGATAAATCAATTTGGCTTTAGGGTAGAGAGTAGAACCATGTCAGTTCATATGAGATGAAGGCTTTTCCTTTTCATATCAAGTCCTTTTAATTATGCATTGTGGATGTTATCAAAGCCATCCTTTATTTTGGTTATATCGGTTTTCTGCAACTTTATCTTGGAAGACAATTCTGCATCCAGTTGAATGACAGTGATGAGTGCTACCTCTTGAGTTGCTGTTAATATTGCTGTGTGATTTGTCTAGGGAACAGGACTATCAGGACTGTTAACAATCCTGTGCGGCAGATATCTCTGCTGTACAGACCAGTCTGTGACAGCTTTATTTTTTTACCCACACTGGATGATTCTCAGCTTCCCAGAAGAACTGACAGAACTAACAATATTTGTCCTGCCACCATTTGTTTAAGTTGTGTACTCAAAGCCTATGAATTATGATCTTCTGACAGATGAAAAGTGTCTCAAGTTTATTTTTATACCTCCACAATTATTATCATTATCTGATGTACAAAAAGGAGACAAAAACTTCTAGTGAGTACTTTCATTAGGCTAAGTATGTTTGTGGGCAGTCCCTGATACTTATTGTTGTTGTCTCCAGGTACCTCAGTTATTAGAGTTTGATTTTTCCAGTACTCTTCAGAATTTTTTTCGTTTCTTTTTTACAGGGAGTAAAGGGGGGCAAATTTATATTTAGTATTATCACCTTAATGTTTCTTTTTGTCTCCTATAAGAAGACAAGTCAAAAACAGAACTACAGGAAGGCTACCCAAAAACAGAACTACAGGAAGGCTACCCAAAAACAGAACTACAGGAAGGCTACCCAAGATCTAGCTTTGGACAAAGGTTTGTTGCTTTCCAATTTCCCAGGTGCAGGAAGATGATGGACTTTGAAAGTTGCACTTAGCATGGTGGGCTGCAGATACAGCCTGCTCAGTCTCCAGCACGGAGTTAGAAATTTATATAGGGTTGTGAATGGCCAGGTAGTTTCTGAGGCTGCTGCCAGTTGCTATGCAGAAAACTTCTCCTGCAGCTTAGAACCTCCAGGCTCTCCTGCAGGCATGTGTGCACATCAGTCCTTAGGTCAGCATTTATCCCAAATATCCAGTCATATGCAGAATCAGAAATGTGTTTCCACTTGAATTCACATGGTCAGAATGCATCTCCCATGCCACCCCTTAGGTCTGGTGGCTGTTCCTGATATTCTTAAATGTCATGGATCACACATTGTCCCCCTTTGGTATGTGACAGCTGTCATAAGATTACAGTGATCCTCACACCACAACTTGCTTATTATCCCATTAGAAATGCCTTCTTTCCTCTCACATGAGCAGAACTGTGTCCCTGGGACATTGCGAAGCATTGTAACTTGGCAGAGCAGTAGAGGCACTTCATGGTCACTTCAGTGTCCAGTGTTTGAAGAGCCTTCTGCTGGTGCAGGTGCTGTTGCTCCATGCTGAAGGATGTGATTATTGATTTGGAAATTTGCTTCTACATTCATGGTGGGAAGTTATGGCGTGGTCCAGGTTTCATTTGCAAGAAATCTAGTTTGCAAGCATCAATATTACTTCTCATGATGTAAACCAAGCAGATTCTATGTGCAAACAATTAGGCAATTAATTTCAAAAGTGGACCTCTACCCTGAAATAAAAGGTTGATATGGGCATACCCAGGGGGACTCTATCCTTCTTTATTTTAAGTTCTTATAATATACTAGTTGCTCTTAGAGGTTGCTGCTTCTCATTACAGGAGTTGTAGTATAACCCTCATTTGATCAGCACTGTGATGGTTATACTGTCACTATTATCAGCAGAAAATATAAATATACATATCCCTACGCCAGAGTAACTTGATCCTCAACACAAATGTGAATACAAAAAGTGAGACTAGAGGAGAGATTCAGAGGTGGGTAGGGAACCCATTTCTTCTCCACTCCTGAACGTCCAGTGCTGCCTGAGTTAGGCAGATGTTCACATGAAGCACAGGCCAAGTCTGGGAAAGATGGTTAGGCAGTAAAATATGCTGCTTGCTACGGGTTTAGTTTTTATTTCTCAAGGTAGCGTTGCTTTACTTGAGTCACTTGTCTGTTTTGCAGTTCATTGATATCACATTTCCTTCCTTTTTTTTTCCATTTAGGAAGGAAATAAAATGTCATATTTGGGGAATATGGTGCAAACAGTCCTTCTCATATCTACCTTCTCCTTCCCATATACCATATAAGAAAGGAGGGGTGAATGGAACATCACTACTATTGATTCAGTCCCTGGAAGGTCCTGAGCAGCCTTTTCCCAGGCAGTCTCAGAGGGTTCTGATGCACTCTACCAACCGGGATTACTGCTAACTGTGGATTTGCATCTTTTAAATTGCACTGCAGTGTATCTGATATTTGGCATTATACAGTGCTGAGAATGGAAAGAAGACTATACAACCTCACTTCATCTTCCTATTAATGCATTTAAGATCTCTACTTAATACAGTCTTGTTTGATTGCTGCTAGAGATGTGACATTAGTTCAGAGTTAAGTACTCTCAAATTATTTTGTCTGTCTCATAGATTAACTACCTGATTACAGATAGAAATTGTAGGTCCAGCTGATTCATGAAGCTAATTGATTTAATTATTTCATCAGGATTAGCTGTGCAAAAATAATATAGGGCAAGTTTGGTACTGTGCTGAAAACACAACACTTACATAACGCTTCATGAGGCCTTGATTTTTCAAACATTAAAATTAATGTCAATACAAATAATAATAATAATAATAATATGCCATAGAATATTTTAAAACTGATTTAAACATTTACTGTACAGGGAGTCTTAGAGAAATACTTTCTATTTTCTATGACTAGCTGTAATCGAAAGGAAGATGAAGGGAGAATCTGCTGGGTAATATATTTGGGTGGGGGCAATTGATGGAGCTTTCTAGCTATGAAAAAAAGAAAGAAAAAAAAATGTCACATTTCATCGATCTGTGTAATTGGCCATCAAAGTGGAATCTGGTTTTTTCCCTTAGTAAAAAGCAACTTTTTTGTTTGTTTGTTTCTTAAATAAATATCTTTGATTTGTGAATGTTCAAAGACAGACAATTCATATGCTTCATTTTTGCACCTATTTAAAAAACTGATTTTTTGTATTTTTTTTTTATTCTTTACTTTTTGCTTCGGCCTCTTAGAGGTCTTTAATCTGTAAGCCATTCACTTGTGTACGAAAATATTTCCCTCAAGCATTTGTGAATGCTTCAGTGATTTTTAGTAGCCTTTATTTTTTTTAACTAATGTTAATATTGTTCAGTAAATCTACATTTATTGTGGTTGAAAAAAATGTAAACTGAAATTTCACTACATTTCATAGGAAACTCTTGTCAATATTTAACACTTAATTTTAAATGGAAACCAACAAAAGGTGGCCAAATTTTTGGCTAAACCTATGAGAACTAAATCATGCCAGGTAATACGTCCCAGAGAGGCTCTTGTTGTGTGCCTATTGTCAATACACAAAGGTATTGAAAGTAGGGGGTTTTTTTAAATTAAGATGAAATTCACTTCTTTCTCAAGGATCTTCCCTCTCTTATGATTACAGCACAAAATGCACAGTCTTCCAGTCTTGTCAACATACAGTTTCTTTGAATGGGGGTGAGTGACTTTTTTCCTCTCTCTCTTTTTTACAGTCTTCCTTATATAATTTTGCTTCACTTTAAATCTGAAGAAAGTAGTTTTCTTCATGAAGTTTTGAGTTTTAAGGAGAGAGATTATATGTATTGTTTTGTTAGCACTGATAGCAGTCTTTGTTGTTGCAAGCTAAACTATTTGTGATCTCAGATTAAAGCACTCCTGGTGACCCAGTTGTCTTAGAACTGGCTCTGGAGCCACAAAGTGCAAAGCATCTTTATACTTAGGGGAGGAGTGCTGAGGGGAGGAGTGTTATCAATACATGAGCTTTTCTCTTTTTTGTTTGGTTGGTTGGTATTGTTTTTTGGGTTTTGTTTGTTTTGGTCTTGTTTTTGTTTTCTCTGTATTTCCACCATCTGCAGGAATGGGAGATTTTCATACTGTGCTTTTGAAACAAGGAGAAAATGAACACAAGTGAAGAAGTGTTAATAACATTTAGAATAAGTTTTCAGATTTTGGAGTAGCTTTTTTTTCCTCCATCCATGGCACTCTCTCCCTCTCAGGCTTTGGAAAGCAGTCAGAAGAACTGAGCTGCAGATACTTGGCATCAAAGATAGGGACTGGCTCCATCATCCCTCTCTGCCTCTCCACATGTCACCAAGGGTAGGTTTTTGAAGTGTAGGCAGGAGAGAACTGGCTGGTCCAGTGTGGTATTTTCAGTAACTGACACAAACTGGAAGAGCTCTTCAGATTTCTCTTGAAACACATGCAAAGAGATCAAGAGCAGCTTTGCTTAAATAACTTGTCTCTTCATGAGCCAATTCTTCACTGAAAGGATTTTTGGCATAGAAGTACATAATATCTGTAATTTTTCTACTGACACAGCACTGCTCCTTTTATGTTCAAATAAAAATTACCTTTGCCTAGCACATACGTACAATGTAAGTTCTTTGGTGCAAAACCCAATCTGTATCACCATCATGTTTTGAAGCCAGAAGTGAGATTGTAAAAATCCTGCACAGTGAGTCCTTACTCAGCAAATGTTCCTGTCCAGATGTGGGTATGAACAAGTTTCTCAGAAGTTACCTATATATTAAAAAACACCTATGTATAAGAATATTATTTGTAGTAAACATTTAAGGCAATCGCAGGCCTCAGTGTGGTTCTATAATAAGAGGTTGCTCCACGTCATAGCTAATTTACTTTGCTCTTTCACAGTTTCAGACTGCAATGGTGTAATTGGAGACAGGCTTGGCAATCTCCTGCGTTCCCACAAGTTTACTAGTCCCTAGTTAAATCCTAGCCACAAAGTTGGTATAAATTTTGCTTTGCTTCTGGACTAAATATATTGTGGCACAGTTCAGCAAAGGGCCTTGCTGGACTTGAAATGGGTCACTGCAAAGATTGAAATGGTGGCTGAAAATGGTACTAAGCTTTTGGTTCACACAGGAGGTTCCAGTATGCAAAGGACTGATGTTAACTTGAGGGTGGGTGTGGTTCTAGTGGAAAAACAGTCTGCTAACTTGTTTATGGAAAAGAGAATAATGTGTTGATCCTGGATATTGTGGAACCATCTAAGTTCAAAGATGATCATTTTGACAGAAAAAGTAAAAAAAAATACCATCATTTACTGACAAAGAAAAATGTCCTTTGTATTTAGTAGAGTAGCAAGAAGATTTTCTAGACCACTTAATGAATAATATCATGCTATTTTAACTTTTGGGTTTGCTTCTCCTTTTTAAATTATGGCTTTTTAAACATTGCTAGGTACTTCAAAGCCATTTTTCTCTTCTTCAGACAATTTGATTGTTCAACTAGGTTCCAATCCTTTGATACAGTATCTGCAAGTATTTTATTTTTCCCCTTGAATTGTTACTTGAATAAGCTGCAGTGGGAAACACAAGAAGGGGTCACCTTCTCAGCTGGTGTGAATCAGAGTCACTTCAGTGAGTAAATCAAACTACTGCAACTTACATAAACAGAGGATCCAGCACAGACTCCTCAGCTGCCCTAGCCGTTTTCACAAGGGGAAAAATGTTGTGATTATCTGCTGCTGTTGGTAGGATGACTGTTTACTGTGGCACTGCTGGCTGACTACCATCAGTGGCTGCAGCTCCAAGAAAAGTCAGTGCTGTTCAGAAGGGTGTTTTGTGCCAGAATAGAACTGACTGTGCCATGATGCTCCTCATTCTCTTGTTGGAAAGACAATCAGTCAATCTGAAAAGGTATTGTGTCATTCATAACATATAAAATACCTAACTGATTTCACTGGTTGAGAATGCTTAACAGTGACCCTGCAGAGAGTCACAGAACTACTTAAAACTTGTTTGTAAAAATTACTTGAAATATGCTAACATGCATATATGTTTACATTCTCATATGTAGTAAATCAAGGGAGTTACCTCCAAATATTGTAGAAGGATACTGGAAATAGGGAACTTTTTAACAGATATTGTTTAATATACCATTTAAACATCTAAAGTTGCTGTTTTATCCTGCAAATTATTTAGCATGATTTCAACTGCTGAGTAATGTTGGACTTTGTTTGGTTTTTGTTTTTTCTCCCCTCAAAAAGCAGACACCACCACACAAATACAGTCAAATCAAAATAATCCATCAGAAGAAGAGTATGAGCTTTGTAATTATTTTCCTCAATCTGAGATATATGGGAGTGTTCCTCAAACTGTGTAAGAAAGGAATTGCAAATGTAGTTCAAAGCAGAAGTCCATATAGTCTGCTGTTTTATCTCAAACAGGAGATACTAACAGTTTTATAGTGAAGAGTATAAAAATTGAGTACGGATATCATGGCACTTCCCCATAATATTTTTGTAGTCTCCAACGTCTGTGTTAATAGCTCTGTATACATTTTACCCTGGAAATGAATGTAAGACTGTCATTCCCACAACATTAGGGGTTAAAGACTTCCCACAGCCTATGTATCTGTGGTGTGCTGAATTGCCTTTTGTTTGTTTGGACTACGTCCTACTACCAGTAAGCTTTGTTGGTGGCCTGCAGTGGGAAGGGTGAGGAACTGCCGGTTTCTATATGGTTTTGTGTAGCACAAATGATTTTATAGGCTGCCATCATAACTCCCCTTAGACATCACTGTTTCAAGTTGTAGACAGCCCATTTATTCACCTTTTATGTGGAAGTTGTCCTGTGCTTTCCCCATTCTTGTCACTCTTTTAATGAAAATTTTCCAGTTCTTCTGTAGACTTCTGGAAAGGGGGGCCAGAACTGCCTGCATTATTCAAAATACTGGCACTCTCTGGATATATACGGAGACTGAATTATGTTCTCTTTGGATTTTTTTCCCCTTTTTCATTTTTCTAGTAATCTGTATTGTTTGCTTTATTGATTGCCTCTCAGTAGAAGTGAAAGAAAGGCACAGCAAGAGTAAGAATAATTGATGTCTAATTTCTCCAGCATCCTTGTTTATCCTTCCTTGACTTCAAATATGAATAATGTAGTTTTTCTTCTCTTATCAAAGACAGATTTGGGTACAGTTAGTTTACTATGCTTACTCTGGAATGGGGAGATCTGTAGAGAACATTTAAGGAGGTGCTCGAGTTTGAACATAAGCACTAATTGAAAGTGCATTATTTTTTCCTGGAGACTGCTGGTCTTTTTTTTCCTGTTTTCAATGGAGGCAGACGAAGTGTCAGAGAAGAGCTGCCACATTTGATGCTGGATTTCCTGCATGCTGTTCCTCTTGGCATCAGCAATCAAAGAATTAGCATGTCTCTTTTATACATTTTACAAGAAGACTTTGAACAGGGAATGGGAGAGTTGCCAAGGAATTCAAGTTTTGGGCTCTGATGAGTGGATTCTGGCATCTCTGCAGTGAGCAAGAGGAGGAATGCAGCATGTTCTGCTACGCAAAGTGTGATGGAGGTCCCCAGCCCAGTCAGTCCTGTTCCACCTGTGAGCACTTCAGGGCTTCTCACCTTGTACTGAGAGCAGAAGCAACTGCACCTCCGTACACTGAAGCTGTCTGGTCTTGTATCATCATGCCTGCTCCAAGTGGAAGTGGGCACATAAGGACTGCATCCACTACTGCTCAACCACCAATCCAGTGATGCATGTAGAAGTGTGGACAGTTTTAGAATGCTGTATCTGGCAGCAGATGCTTGGCTGGTGTAAAGTGTCTTCAGCAATCCTGTGACACTCTACACCAGTTGAGGATCTGGTGCTGGTTATGCAGTCAGGACTTCAGACAGTTGTCTGCACTGAACGCAGTTGAACTTCACCCACTGATCATTTAGAAGGGATCTTAATCCTTTCAGAGCTTGCATTTTTCAAGCCTTGTAATGACACACGCTTGTTGTTTCATTTATTTAGTCAAAACTAATCATCAGCTGTAAAATGTTGCAATGGACACAAACAAGGGGTTTCTGTATTCCTAATATCTAAAAAAAAAGAAAAAATTGAATCTACAAAATTAGCCAAGTCACAGGGCTTTAGAAATGTAACAGCTTTCTCTATAAGCAGTGTATCATTCAGATCAGTGCATTAACATGGATTCTCTGAGTGAAAAGTCTGACTCGTTTTCTATGTGACTCAAGAATCTTGCAGCTGTTTTGTACGTAAGAGAGGAAGGAACACAGTACTTGCTTCATACTCCTTGGTAAGTGTCTGTGCCTATAGTTTTGTCAGATTACATTAATTAGCAGTGAAAATCACCCTCAAAAAGATGTATGCAAATGCTTTGTTCTTACAGCTTGTGGTTGAGGTATTTGTGGAATTCCTCAGTTTAATCTCGGGGTTTATAGCCCTTCCGCTTTACGTATTGTTTGTTGACATTTTCAACAGATGATTTCTCTAAGAAGTGTCAGAAAACCATGAATGAATCTTTAGGCGGTTACATTACTTTATGAAGTTGTAGTAGGAAGAGTGATAACGTTAATTCTAAAGTGCAATAAAAAATGCAGCTACATAATACTTTCCACCTTTTCATGTTTACCTTTTGTCACATGGTTGTCAGGCATACATGAGACAAATTGCTGGGTTCTGAAGGTTTTCACTAAAATAGCATTTCTTTCTTTTTTTTTTTTTATTTTTTTTCCCCACACACATTTATTTCAAAGTAGGTTTCACTATTTTAAATGCATGTGTTTCGGAATGGCTTACTCAGAAAAGAAATAACACCACTCAGCTTCACAGTGTACTTAGAGATTTCATACTCTGAACTTACAGTTCTTAGAAAATAGATGGATCTACTTACAGGAGAAACATTCTCAAGAGTCCTGTTCATAATGAAGTGAAGGACCTGTGTGTGTTCCTAAATAGAAAAATAGGTAAAATCTAATGAGCAGAAATCATTAACATTTCTGTTCACAAAGATAAACTGGAAGGAAAGTCAATAGATAAGGTAGTTGTAGTAAAATACTGCTCTAAGCTATCTATCTGATTATAGTTTTCATGATACTTTTAGGAGAGTTCTGGGGAGCTTGAAGGCTGGGTGTGTTTCTATTTTTTAAAAAGCATAATATCAAAAAGGAAGGGACAAGAGATCAAGAGGATGTTTTAGTATCTATCAGAACTGCTAGAAACTGAGTCATTTGCACTCAGGGGGTGTTAAGCATCTGTGGTTTACGGCTCAGAGACAGTTGGAGGATCATGGGCTGGCAGGGGTACACAGACTGAAGCTGAGAGCCTCTTAAAAAATGCCAACAATAAAGACACTGAACTGGGAACAGGAAGATTGGGGAATGCACTGTTTTCTAGTAATACTTAAGGAATGCAGAGGGAATTCCTTTCCCAGATATGATTTCTGAATATTAAGATTCAGAGGGTCTCAAGGTTAAGTTGTAATACTGTCACAAAGTTAAAGGTAATTGAACAGGAACTGATATATTGTAAGACTGAATTGCAAGTGTCTTCTTATAAAACTTGTAACTGCAAGTTATGTCTAATTTTAATCTGTTGTTGTACAATTGCTAATTCAAACTTCAGAATCCCAGCTATGATGCCATTTTTGCTGCTGTTGTTGAAGCCTGCAACTTTCAGATACTGAATCTCTGAAACACCCCTAGGCATGCCATTGCTGTAGCTTTCTCTCTTCCACTGAAGGTCTGAAGAACTGCAAAATTTCAAAACACAAAAAATGTTAATGAACACTTTGAAAAAAGGCCTACAACCCTATAATTATAGTAATACCCCTTAGTGTCTTATATGGGCTGTTTTAGGTATCGTGCTCAGATGCAATTTAGAAAAATGCAGTACTGAAAAGAGTAAACGAACTTCCTTTCAGAACCAGTGGGGAAATGGAATGGAGGGTGCAGGAATCAGGAGTTTCCAAGTTAAATAAATGCTGGAAGGGCAATTTTCCCTCCACAGTTTTCTGAGTTTTGCCAAAGGCTACTGAATAAAGTCCGTAACAGAAACATAACTAGTTTTATACGATAACTTGCAGTATCCCTTTCCAAGGGACCTCAGCAGTTAGTAGGACACCTAACCTGGCCTCTGGGATTGCCAAATGTAGCTTTCACTGCAGATTGTTCAAAGAGTTTGCCAGCACCGCCAGTTTATTGAGATTTTGTCATTTTCATAAAAGCCATGTGTCTTGAGACTGTCAGATTGACAATAGTCTACTTGAAACAGCAGGTAAGATTAAAAACAAAAGATAAGCTTCTGGCTACAAAGCTGAAAAGGTTATTGGAAAGGGAAGACATAAAGTAGGGAAAAGAAAAACATATATTCACCTGAGAGCAGTCTTTTATGCAAACCACCACAGAAGATTGTGACTGATCTTAGATGCCACAGATGACGGCTGATGCCACAAAGCCAGGACAGAGAACTGCCTTCACGGGCAGATGCATGAAATGACTTTGGGAAGGGAGTAGTTTAGTCCTGCTTGCCTCTGACTCAAAGTATCCTCTTTTCCTTGGTCTCAAACAGGTCTCTTGAGCTTAATAGAAGTCTCTTACAGTCTGTTTTATTAAAAAAAAAAAAAAAAAAAAAGGGCTCTGTTAGTATGCAACCCTACTAGTATTTACTCCATTTCTTTTCACTAATTTTCTGATGCATTCCCCTTCCCTGTATGAGGGAGCCTCCTCTAAATATGTATTGCCATTTTAGTCCTTAGCCCATTTCTTCTGGCTGAAAGGTTTTTTCTTTATTTTTTTTTAACAGGTTTCAATTTTTTCGGAGCTGACAATGCTCCATGTATATTATAAGACATAGTTTTTTTGCTGCTCATAAATACTATTAGAATCCTCACCCCTGAGTTTTTCATGAGATCATATGTAGCAGCTGCAGTATTCAGACAGTTGTTTAAAATCTTGATGATATAACAAGTTGCCAGTTTTGGGGTTCTGCTATCACAAAATGATGTTAAGAAATATTTGTTCTACGGGTATGATTTCCTGTAGAAGCAGATGAGTTTGCCCCCAGGCATGCTTAGAAGTAATGGCTAGTGCAGGAGATGTGTGATTTGTAAGAGAGCGAAGTAGTGTTGCATGTATTTCCACAAATCAGATATTTGCACAGGTGAAGCTTCCATAGACTGTGGACATTTAGCTTCACATGGATGCTGAACCCATGGCAGTGCATCCCTCACCACCACTAGCAGTTTCTTTTTTTATCTACTCTGGCTCTGGTCTGTCTGTCTGAAGGTCTATGTAGGAACTATATGACCTGAACCTGCAATGTGAGTGTAGATCAGGAGCTCCACCACTGAAGTCAGTCAGATTATTGCACTCTGAGAGGAAAACCAGAACCATGAGATGAACGACTGGAGTTGCCACTGAGCTGTAGAATCTCTTGGCATATATCTCTTGGTCTATTCAGAGACTATAAGATGCTTTCAAAATTGGAACAGCAAAGATCAAGAGAAGACATCATAAAGCAGTGAACCAGAAGGTCTTTTATAAAATAAGAAAACAAAAATAATTCTAATAATTCTAATTTGTGAAGAATCCATGGTTGCTCCAACAGAAAGCAAGAGGGAATATTTTCCTTACCAGTTCTTCTGTTCTTCTGTTTTAAATGCTGGAGGAAAAGTTAACTTCATAAGTTCCAGGGTCTATTGAATTTTTTACTGCTTATTTTTTTTTCTTCTGCTCACTTTTCTATGAAATTATGCTGAAACTAATTGCCAAACTACTGCCTGTGGTTAAAAAAGATTCATCTTGGGTTTAGGTCATATTTGCTATAATTCCTTTAACACAGACTTTGCATTCAATTTTTCAGTTTTCCTTCTCTAGGGAAATAGAAAAAAACAATATGAGCTACCTGATTGCAGAACTGACCAACAATCCTGTGAGCAAAGCATATCTGTTTTGAGTTTCATGTTTTGAGTTTCTTGTTTGCAGGCAGATGTTTGAGAGACATCAATATGAGAGCTTCCAAGTAAAAAATCTCGTTGTTTCCCCATGTCCCGTATAACTGCCCTGATCTCCCTGTTTATTTGAAGGCACAATGCAAGTTTCAAAGGAACAGCCAGCAGGGAAATGCTGCATTTTTCATTTGGGTGATATAGAAAGTGAGAGACTGCTGAGTCAGACACAGTTTGCTGTCTAAAACCATTAGGAATATGAGGTTATACGAGGCACCTGCTGAAAGTTCAAAAGATCTTATGTGAAACCTTGGAGAATGATAATAAAGTCAGCCTTGTAACCCATATTCTGCACAAAAATAAAAATGAATTCTTTTTCAGAGAGCTTTTATGGCTTTCCTTTTAAGGTGGGAAGGCAGCAGGATTTTCCATGTCTTGTCACAAGCCTTTGAGATTGTCCAATATGATCTTTAAAATATCTGGTGGAGAGGATGAGGGGAATTATTACTGATATTGTTATGTAGTGAGGCATAGAGTGGTCACATCCTTTATTGCTTTAAATTGTTAATTTTGCTGGGTGGGGATGGTAGGGCTCAACCAGCATTGCAGTTTTTATGGGCTTCATTGCCCTATGTACTCAGCAGTGCCATCCTGAGTGCCAGGGTACTCTGTGTAATACAGAAGAGGAGCTAGATGCATAGAGTCAGTGCTTTAAAAGCTTGAGTTAACCAGTAAGAAGTACTGCAGTGGGGAATATGGTTGCAGCCCTGATCCTCTCAGAAACAAAGTTATCAAATCATGTACTGCAGGACAACATCTATCTGATTTTCTTCTGATATGAAAAGCAACAGAGGAAGGAACTATGAAACATTGGTACAAAAGTCAAAAGTGACCATGAAACCCTTTATTCATTTTTCCCAAAGTTAGAGCAACTCCTGCCACTTTGTTGACAGGTGTAGCTGTCTGCTGCTCTGCAGCGGAAAGTTCCTGAGTCACACAAACTGGAACGTTTTCCCTCTGCTTTCTCTTTAGTTTCAGTACTTAATAATTTATTGGGCTGGAGTGAAAAAATATAACCTCAACCTTATGAATAGGGAGGGTGTCTATGAGAGAAGTATGAAGGGGGTTCTTGCCTGTGCTCTAGTATGTACTTAGTACTATGCATTCATTGAAACAAGCTCTTGCCAGGTCAGCTTCTCCCTAGATGACGCCTGAGATCACAGAATTAAGTGATTGCAGCTCATGTTTATCTACTCTTTCTCTCCATACTGGAAAGCAGAATAGTTGATATTATAATGTTTATCAAAATGCCACCCTTGAAATATCACATAGTCTGAGCACTTACATTGATAGTAGGAGGTGCAGGTTACAACCCCTTCAAACAGAGGATGGAGATTTGCTGATTGTATCCTATGTGCATGCGAATGGAAGGGGTAGATACTTGTTCTCCAGTTACAGTTTACTTTGCAACCCAACTGAAAATCTGTGCTTTGTGAAAACTTGCATTCTCATGGAAGAAAGGAAAACTGCACAAAATAAGACAGAGTAGTTCATTTGGAAACAGCCCAGCTTAAAGTCCAGCCTTAATTTCTGAAGTGATAATTGAACTTTCAAAGAGTATTACTAAGGTGACCACTTTGTGAATAGCCAAAAGCAAATGGATGGTGTTCATGATACCTGTGGAATCATCATGTAACTAAGATGCAAATATAAATTCCTCCCTCTTTTCAAATCAGATTGTCTCAAAAGAACTTCAAAATTATAAAACTTTCCAACTGTTATGCCCAAAATGAAGCAGTAAATAAATATTTAAAAATACTATCTCTGTGCTTTAGAAGCATTGCTTTACATGCTGCTTTTCTGTGAAGTAGCTGTCCCACAGAGAAGGCTGTGAATTTGCTTGTTGTTGACATGTTTTGGCCTCCTGCAGTTGCCAAAAGCAATCACAATGCCATGGATGCAGGCCCAAGAGGGTTCTTCAGTGGAAAGGGATTTCCTGGTGGCAAAAAATCAAGGTTTTTATTTTGCTGTGTATTCTTGCTGTGGGAGGTGTTTCAAGAAGAAAAGGTCCGCAGCCAAAATGCTTTTTAGCCCTGCCAGTCCCTGCTGTGGTAACAAGCTGCCAGAGTGGTGGGTGCTCAGGTATGAATTAGAACAGCTTCTTAGTCTCTTCTGCTTTTGCCAGGACTTGGGACGCTTCCCAGCCAGTCCCAGAAGCCAAACAGCGTAAAGGTGGATGACTTCCACTGAGTCTAGTACAGTGTCATGATGGCTGGGTTTAGAGCATTTCTAGTGCTCGATAGCAGTTTTCCAGTGCTGTGAACACGGCAATGTCTTACCTTGCAAATTCTTCTATTGGCAAGATATTATCCTGGCTCTGACTGAAGTGTCTTGTTTAAGGAAGAGACTGTGTATGCATTTATAATATCTCTGTGTGTTGAGCACTTTTGAAAGACTTTGGGTCTTTATATATTCCAGTCAGAATCAGCTTTTAGAAGATACTAAACAGAGAAAATGAGAACAAAATGACACCCCCCCAAAAAAAACCCCCAAGGTATGATGAGACAAACCTTCAGAAGAGAACAGCAATGAATAAGACCAATAAACCCCAAAACAAATCCAAACCAAACTGCCACTAAGAAATCAAACAAACAAACAAAAAACAAACCCCCAAACACTGAAGTCTAGGAGAAAGGGAATACATGGTAAGCTAAAGGGATTTTTTTTTATGTTGGTTTGTCTAAGGAGTGCTTTTTCAAAGGTTACTAAAGAGGTAGGTACAGGCTCATTGTGCAGTCTTTGTGCTCCTTCAGGAACATAGGCTTTAGCTCAAGTCAGTAACTCATGTCAAATATATCACTTCTGTTTGGAAGTTGGCACATTACTGCTAAAATCAGCGAATGTGTTTTAGAGGTTTAGGCATGACTAGTTAAAAAAATCCTTCTTTTTTTTTTTAATATATAGACACATATGAATCTTTTGCATATATGTTATAGCATACTATTTAACCAATAGGTTCATGTCTGTGTGTTTGTACAATGCAGGAGAGAGTCCAGGAACTGGCATGGCATATCTGATGTGAAGAGCTGCATTTCAATTCCCTCACTTTCTGTCTTGAGAGCATTTACTTTTTTCTGCCTTTCTTGTTGTTAGAAGTCATCTTTTTCCTTCTAGATCCAACCAGGAAATGTCTGACAAGAGTCTGATAATCCCCTTTCCAAACATGTCACAATGTTTGTATGAACTATTCTCTTAAAACTCTAAACTATTCAAGAGCTATTCCTTTTCTCATTTTACATATGAGCAAATGAACCAGAAGTACAAGCAAGGAGTTAGTGCCTACAGTGGCAGATTCCCAGGCTGGAAGCCACCCAGTCAGTCAGTCTTATTTTTTTTCTTTTTTTTCTAGAACTGAAATAGAGAGAGGCTTGAAATTACTTTGGCATGTTGATGTTACCTTGGCAGTAAAAGCTTTTTTCCTAGAAGATAGCTTTAGGTGTAAAAACAGAGTAACCAAGTCTCCCTTAAATATAATAGAATACTTTGCTGGAGTGGTCTTAAATTTATTGTTCAGTGCAAAGAAATGTGCTTATCAGTGCTTATTAGATTGTTAAGTGGATTTGGGGGGGGGGGGGGGGTTTGTTGTTTGTTTGTTTGCTGTTTGCTTGTTTGGTTTTGGTCATTCTCATCCTTATGGAATGATTTAGGGTACAGACAAATAGTTATTAATGGGCTGTGAGATTCATTGTTATTCAGTTCTGAATGCCAAGTTGTGCTGGTTTCTTTTCATTCCTCCTGAACTTATAAAAGTGTGAGGTAGTGTTTTCTATATTTCTATTTTCTACTGTCTTTTCCCAGTTGATTCTTTTTAACATCCAGTTGTTGATTTCCTTTCAAGTACAGAATAAATGTCAATTAGTCCCTTGTCTGTTTTGTGGCTGATCCTTGAGTCTCAAGGGTGTAAAACCCAAGTAGCTTTGCATTTTGTGCTCTGAAAATGAAGATTCTGTCTTATAATATTTATCTACTTTACAGTGATAAATTTTGAATCTGATGAAAGGGCTTGCTTGAGAATAGAGCCCAGTGAGTACATGAGAGCTAAGAGGTGGGTTTAAGCCCATTTTTCACCTTTGTCTTTATTGTGTCTCTTCCAGTAAATAGAGGATTCCTTTCGGTCATGTTCCTGATGGTGTCCCAGTGTTCACTTTCATTTTGAGATGAAAAAAATCCAATTTGATTATCTTCCTCAGATCTACATATAGATACTGCTCTGCGCTTATTATACTTTTTGCCACCTCCTTCTTGCTAATATGATGGTACAAAATTTCTCATAAACTTGATTTAATTTAATTCCTAACAATAGAGTACCGGAATAACTTTCATGATACAGAAATGTTATGCTGACCAACTTACCCCAGTAAAAAGCTAATATGACCCTTGGGTCAGTCATGCAGCCATCTTTAATATAAATTTAGTACAGCGATTCCCCTGGATATGGAAGATGGTGGGCTTACCAGAGCTGCGTGGAACCAAGGCATCAGTATTTAGCAGCCTCTATTTACTGGGCTACTGTTCACCTCTGAGATCAAAAAAAGTGATCACAGAAATGCACTCTCCGTCACATACATGACTGCCTATGTTGTATGAAGAAAGCTTTTTACAGATTTGATGAGAGGCTTAAAAATAATAAAGGTAAGGATGGGAGGAGGAGGGAGAAAGGCAGAAGATACTGAACTCCAGTGTCCTGCTCTCTTCTCCAATTGTTGCTCTGTAGAAAAACCACAAAAAAACCCAATCTATCCACTTGATATCAAATAAAACATCATATTTTTCACAAGCTGAATAGATGCCTTGGAAAGCAGCCAACAAGGGAATTTTCCACTTGTGCTGCCTTTGCAGCTTCTTTCAATGTACTGTTAAGCTGCAGCAGCACATACACTTTGCTCCCTTCTCTATTATGCATCTATGACACATTAAGCACCTTGGAATGACATTCATATTTTATCAGCTCTCCTAAATTCAGTTCTTTATTTATAACTTGCTCTTTCTTTTTGTTTTTTTTTTCCTTCCCCTTATTTCCATCCTGTATATCTAAACTTAGCAAGGAAAGACACCAAAGCAGTTGAAGAAAAAAAACACACCAAGCCCTGCTATAAATTTAATCATCCCTTTCAGATGGAATGTATGTTTTCACTCAGTGTTTAAGAACTCAACTTACCATTATCTGATCATTATTTTCTCTTTTCACACTCAGTTTGGCATGGCACCCTCTACAGGTCACATCTGATTTTCTTACACTTAATATAGCATCTTTACTTTGAAGAACAGCAGTTTTTATTCCCTAAAGCATGATATTTAATCTATGCTTGCAATCTGCCAAACTGCAGATCTTCCTCCATAAGAAAGCACTGAGATTCTGTGCAGACTTGTGCTGATTTGCAAATGCAATTATATAGACTTGAGAAAGCCTTTAAAAACAGTGCTTATATATTGGTAGCCTTGTTTTTATAAGCTCAGGAAATCTGTTTTGTGCTATTGAGGAAAACATTAATTAATTTATATGGATATTGTTATCTCATACTATGGAAGGCAATCTGTAATACCAACAGGGGCTGAATTTGGTACCATTACTCAAATAACCTGAGCAACTAATCAAAATTAAACAGCTTACAAGAACACTTTGTGTGGGTGAAGGAATTGGTAACATAAGCACACAGCATTTTTTGTACAATCTCATCATGTCTGGTTTCTAAATAAGCTCTGTTTTTCAGAATACGAGAGAAACAACTATCGGACATTTTTTCCTATTTTGAAATACCAGGCTTACTACTCCAGGAAGATCTGTCCTCAGGAAGTCTCTCTCTCTCTCTGCTCTCTCTTCCTCTTTCTCTCTCACTCCTGCCCCCTACTTCCCTCATATATTTACACTTACTTCTTAGCCTGTGTTTCTACAGGCAGGAAAATATTTCTCCGCAGCCCACACAGATCAGCCCTGCCATGACCTGAGCTTATAGCCATGGCCATAAGCTATGGCCATAAGCTATGGCTATAAGCTAAGGTGGGGTTTTTGATGCTGGACAAATGTAACAACTCCCAGCACAAGTGCCTTGTGTGTGAATGTAGTCACAACCATTGTTAACATCAATGGATAGATGAAACATATCTTCACACACCCATGAATACCAGCTAAGGATTGAAATTTTGCCATCTATTTGACAAGACTGTCACAGCAAAGGTGGGCAGTGGAGGGAACTGAAGATGCTTTCTTTACTCTCTGAACAGGGTTGAAATGTTTGCATTATTTGAAAATCTTGCATGTCAAGAGAAAAGCCAATGTCTCAAAAGTAGAAAAAGACCCAGAAAAAAAAAAAGTGTGCTAAAATCTCAGTCCTTCCTACTTGGAGGATGCTGCTAAAATCAAAGTCATGAAGTGTTGGTTATCACTTAGCGGATGAAGGATGAATTGCATTATATTTGGCAGAGCAATAGGAGTGCACATGAGGCAGAGAGCACAGTGTCTTCACACCCTCCTCTGTGGGGCAGGGCTTCTCTTCTTGGGGAAAACAGGAGTGAACTGTGATGGCAGCAGTGTTTTTCCCCAATGTTAAGTACATGAATAAACCTAAGAGCTGTGACTCACTGTCTCATGTTTTCCTGACAAAAGAAAAAAAAAAAAAAAAAAATAGAGGTAAAATGAACAGTTTGAAAAATCCTTTGCCCACCGCAAAGATAAGAATCTAAAAAGATAATCTTTTAGTGGAACTTATTTCACTTTCCTTCTTAGATGCAGTGCCTTTCATCCAAGATTTCAAAAGTTGTGTATAGAAAAAAATTAAACGTGTGTTAATCTCATGACTCTGCCCTTGGCTTTAGAAAATATTGTGGCATGCAAGTCAACTGTAAAAATATACAGTTTTAATTTCTTTGCAGTGCCATGGTCAAAGAAATTATAATCTTTCAGTATAGTCTACCAAAAATATTCCCTTGAGGTTTCTGCTCTCATTAGGATCTGTCAGTGCTGGACATTTCTCAAAGCCTTTTACATTTACAAAATATACTGCTAACATTTTCTCACTTTAAAGACAGAAAATGCAGGTGCAAGAAGATGGAAAATTAAGGCCTCCAGCTTACAGAAATGAAAGGAAACCCGGTTTCACTCTGAGGCAGATTTTGACCTTTGATAGGCATCATTAGAACTGTTGATTTAATTAAAACTTACCTACATGTTTCTCAACGTTCAGTTCATTTTTGTTGAACTCTGAGTTTTAGAAAGTAGTTGTGAAAGGGGAATTTGAAGGATATTAACACTTTTAGGTGTAAAGGTCCATAACCTCTTACAGCAATCCTTTCTCTTTATCATTGCCAGTTTCCGCTGTACGCAGCAAGCAGAGCTGAATATGACTGGGAAGCATTCAAGTAGGATACGACATTCTTAGTGGTAATTCTAAAGTGTACTTGTTCCTGTATTGTTTTGCTATTTTTTTGCTTCTGCCTTTTATAGATTAAACACTTCAATGTCTTTTGATTAATGAAAAGGTATATATATATATATATATATGTATAATGCACACTATGTATCTGCCTGGTCAGTACACATGAGAACAGAAAACCAAACAAAACCAAAGCATGAAGCAGATGTAGATAAAACTTATAGCCATGACCACTGTGCTAGAATCCATCACAACAGAACAAGCTGTGATCCTCTTTAACTTCTCAGAGGGGAAAGTCTGATGAATACTACCATGTTTGCATATGTGTGTGAGTAATTTCAGAAAGAGCAGACTGTTCAGATAGTTCTATACCAATTTGTGAGTTTTTCTCACCATCCTGTCATGTAGATTGCTAGAATTTACTGGGAATAAACATTGTAGCAAAATTTCAAAGGAAGAAGTTCATAACCAATGTAAATCCATTTATATTCTTCTGAAATCAGTTGAATTTCTCCAAATTTTCACTGGTATAACCAGAAACAGAACTTGACACTTGCCTGCTTTTGATAGGAAATAAAAAATGTCAAGTAGCAATTCAAAAAATGTCAAAGTCCGTAGGAATTTTGGGGGTTTGCAGACAACCTTTTTTTTTTTTTAGTGATTTTTTGTAAGATCTTAGCCAGAGTTGTCAAAGGAATCTGCAGAAATAGAGAAGGGAACATGGATCTGAGATACCGGCCTCCTTAATATGTAACCAAACTTCTTGAAAGTCACTTTAATTCATGAGTTGAGATAAAACACTAAAAAATAATAAGTCTAGTAAATTTGGGAAAAATGCTTTAATTGCTCAGTGGTGCAAGGATATCTTTTCATAAAATGATCTCTCTCAGACATACTACATAAGTGTCTTGATCAACCATTTAGTTTCTGCATTTTAAAGGTAGGATGAGCTACAAAAAGCTTTGATTTTGGAGCCAACTAAAGTGATCATTGTGTGTAATTGCCCCTGTTTTATGTATGTATTCTGATTAACATGTATGAAATGTCTGAGCTGACTTGACTTGTGAAGTAAAGTGGCCGGAGCTCTGAATATCATGCTGGACCTTGGTCATTCTTTATTCCTGCAGACTCTGGCACGTGCTGGAATAGAGAATTAATGACAGAAATAACAGAGGTATGACTCTGGACCTGGTTGTAAGAGCAAGAAAGTATCGGATAAAAACGTATAATATTTACATCTAAGGTTATTTTGCTGAGGACAAGTATTGCATAATAAACAAAATTTAATTCTTGAATGTAAATATGCAATTTTTAAGACTATTTTCTTATGTAAGAAATACAGCTTAAACACTTTTAGCAAGAAATCCTCCCTGGTAAGTGGAAACAGAATCCAGGCAGTATTTCTGTAAGTTTTAACTGAAATTTAAATAATTTTAAAAAGTTTACAATTTTGAAAGCTATGTTATACAGGACAATTATAGAGCTCATTAATACAGATAGAATTGGTCTGAAGTTGCAAGACTGAAGCCTGAGGCTTTGTGTCAAATAACCTTAAATGTGTGTTTAAGCTGACAGTAAAAAATGTGCCTAACCTTCTTTGGCAAGGAGAGGAAGCAGTCATTTTGCAGAAAGCAACAATGTAGAAAATGTAGCAGGAATTTTGTTTTGGTGACTGCATTAAAACTTTCCTGAGCTAAATGCTTTTCCTTTGTAATGCAAACAGTCCCTTGTCCATTCCCACTGTTTCACACAGATAGTAATTATAACTAATTAAAAAATAAGTTGATTTAAAAAAAAACCCTAACAAACAAACACCAAACCAAAACAGGATGTTTGTGTTTTAAGTATTGTTTATTCTCATTTGTTTCTCCTCTTAACCAGCTGGTTTGTGGACAGCTAGTAGATGGGAGCCTTGTGGGTTTTAAAAAAACTAAATAAGTGGATGTGGAGGTGTCAGCTAGTATTGCCAAAGCTAAGGATTGTGGTTTAACAACAAATGTTTTTTAAATCAAAATAAGAATGTATGGTAAATGTATAAAAAAGAAGTGGGGAGAGGAAAAACAGCTTGAGTGAAGCTCAGTGCTGTTATGACAAGACTGGAATTATCTTGTTTAAATAAAGATTAGCGATGCCTGTGATGCACTGCATAAATAATCACATTGAGAACACAAAACTGGCCCCTCAAAGAAGAGACCAAGAAAGGGAGCAGAGACAATCAGGAGAGGAATTGGAAGATGGGGACTGAAAAATCTTTGAATGGTGTATCTTCAATGAAAGGGCAACCAACAGTGTTGAAAAAAAACATAGAGTTCAAGAAGATGAACATGGAATCAGGAGTCTGGGAAATATCTTTATGGAAAAAATTGAATAAATTAATTTCCTTTTGAATGAACATTTGCTTGAAAGAAATCTGTTGAAAAACAGCAAACATTTTTAGCAGGTACAGGCAAGGGTTTTTGAGGTCAGGCCGAGTCATTGTAGTATTCTAAGTAGAAACAGTGAAAGACTGAATACTCATCTCTCAAAAATAGTACATAAATCCCTCTTGGTTGGTTGGTTTGGTGTGCAAAACACAAAATCATTGATTAAAATTTTTCTTTAACACAGATGATCAGACATTGACTTAAATTATGTATATTCAAGTCTAATATGAACATTTGTTTCCCTACCCTGCTACTCTTATACCCTTTGACTAAATGTCTTATCAATGTTTGCCTACCAAGCAAAGCCTTAAAAAATAAATCAGTTTCTTATGCGAAATAAAACCATATCACATCAGTGTTTGTGCGTAGTTTAGTATGACATCAGCATCATCTTGGGCCAAAAATATGTCAGTTTGATTCAGTACACAACCTTTTCCGTTGTGAGAAAAAAAAAATGTACCTTTTTTCTAACCCTGTCTGTGACCAAAAGCCCTTCCTTCCCACAGCCTGCCCCTTTCAAGTGACAATTTACACACACATCCTCCTTACTGGAAGTGCATGCCTGAGGAAGGACCAGAATTCTTACTCTTCACCTCAAATCTATCCTCACACCACTTTGCTGTTAGACTGAGGAATCTCAACACCCATTATTGCTACTCAAAATTATTTTTCTAATGTTTTAAAACAATCTATCCACAGTTTTATAGGGTTAAGAAAAGCTGTTAAACCCCAAACAAGGTATTATTTTATAAAATAAACGTGCATTTAATTTCTTTATCATCTTTGACTTAAAAGCAGTTGGCTCTTCCAACTGGCAGACTTGTCACACTTTTATACCTCAGTTTTAAAAACATAGCTGTTAGAATAAATTTTTGAGAGTTTTTTATACTGTAAATGCTGGCTGTTAAGGATGTGTTATTGTTCTGGGATGATCTAAACCAGGTAAAAAAATAATGATATTTATTAGAGATATATATTTGAGAGTCTATGAAACCAGGACAATTGTTATATGTTTTGGTGATAAACATTTTTCAAACAGGTAAAATGTCTTTGAAGATTTTTGAAATCAGACAGAATTGCACCTTTTTATTTATTAGTTGTATTGCAGTCTTTATATTGCAGCCTGGACAGATATTCTAACTGCAGATATTGTTCTCATGAGACAACGAATGGAGACAAATGACCTTCTCTGTACCTATTAGGAAATAAAACCTTTTAGGACGCTGCAGTAATTGCCATTATAATCGTGTTCTAGGAGGTTGGGACTACCTCCTTTTAATGATATGCCTCACGAAGATATTATTTTATAGAGTTTGGAGTATTTTTTTCTACTCTGAAGAGAACTGTTGCAGACTCTGTACAAGGATTTGAGAATTTCTTATTAGAATTGCAGGGCCTCAAACCTGCAAGGTACATGGTACATCCTCACTGTAGTCAGCTAGTAGCACCACCACATTTTCCTCTCAGTTGGTGCAACTAAATGATCTTCCATCATGTAGTGGTAATTCTAGTTATTGCTTATTATGCAGAGACTTGCATTTTTCTTGTTGAATCTCATTCCATTTCTGGGACACAGGTTCCAATTCATAATTTCTTTCTTTGAGGTACTCAGAATCTCGATATTGATGGTACTTTTCACTTAAGGATCATCAGGAATGTAATCAGAATTCTCAAGGTTTTTTGCAGGTCATATAGGAAATGTGAAATAAGATATTTAAAGCTGCTTTGAGTGGAGAAATCTGAGCTTCCCTTAAGAGTTTCAGAGTAAAATTAAGCTCTATATTTTCCATGATAACATCAAACAAGCTTCTAGGAATTCAGTTTTCATCAGATTTTAGGCTCAAAGAGACTTTTGAACTTGCACTCCAGTAATTACTGTGCTTAGTAAACATTAGCAGTACCATAATATTAAAGCAGGGGTTGATTCTCATCCACTGAAGAACCACTACATCTCTTGGAAATGACACCTTTTTTGAGACAATGAAGACATAATCTTACATTTCTGTAGCTCTCACTTGAGTTCACTTTAAAATTTATAGGATTGATGCATCAATCTCCACCATCTTTGGTACATTTATTTGGCATTATAATCCATATTAATTTTAGAGAACACTGAGCTGTTGCTGAATCCTAATTCTTCATCTTCTTCCAAGAGTTACCATCTGCTTCAGAATAAATATGCAACCATGAAATTTCATGGATATAAAACTATGTCACTTTCAGAACACGCTGAGTCACACTTTCAAGTTATGTCTCTGTTCCAATTAAAAAAAAAAAAAAAAAAAAAAAAAACAAAGAAACAAATATAAAGGCCTAGACTGTGTCTTTATAAAAATACATACTGCCGTACCTGAGGGCCAAATGCAGCGGCCTTTCTCCTTGGAGAAAATTGCTGTTGTTCGTGGTCATTAACAGCGTGGGAAAATTGCCACTTTTTTCCCGAATTGCATACAAATGAAAATTGCACCCAGACAAAAAGTACCAGGACATGGACCCATGGCTGCTTTCAGAGGGCCAAATAAGGCACATCTTTTGCACCTGAGAGCCAAAGGCAGCGGGCTTTCTCCTTGCAGAAAATGGCCATCATTCAAGGGCAGAAGCAGCGTGGGAAAATTGCCCCTTTTTTTCCCGAATTGCATACAAACAAAAAATTGCTCATTGGCAAAAATTGAATTGGCAAAATAAGAAATTTGGTAAGTCCTGGTATTTTCTAAGTGAGCTTCAGCCAAGTTTTCAGCAAAGAATGACTAATGTTTTCTATGACATGCAGACTTTCCTGCTAGACTGAGACAAAGCACATTCAATAAGCAGTATGCTTCACTTTATCATCATATGACTGGATTTCCTCAAGCACTCTCAGAGGATGAAAAGGCTTAATCCTTTAAATGTCCTTCGAAAAGTGCATGTACACACATACCTACACACAAATACACCCTTACACACATAGTCCCTTACCTGCACACTGTGAAAATTTCAGTTTTAATTTTTATACAGTAGGATTTTGATACAAAAACTGTGGATTTCATGACCCTCAGCTAAGTGTTTGTTATATTCTTCAAAAGGGTAGAGCCCCAAATGAAAATGCTTTTAGTCTAAATAAAGTTTTAAAAGAAAATATGTAAAATATATTTTTTTGATATCTTAAGGTTGCCACTTAAATATATATATACTAGAGATCTTTGTAAATCCAATAAAGCTGGAAAAGAATGGAAAAACCTTAAGGGAAATAACAGACTAGATTAAACCTTGAAGGAAGAGTGACTCTGAATTTCACATAAAAGGAAATGTGCAAATATTTGGCTTTTCTGGTCTTGCAGTTTACTCTAGATGAGAGATATGTTGCAAGCCCTGACTTCTATGAATGTTATATTAAACTGGAGGGTCATGATACACACTTCAAATGGTATGCAATTCATATCTTGCAGACACAATTGCTACCGAAGCTTAATCATCAGCAGACAGTGGAGAACTCTTGCTTCTATAAATTTCAACAGGTATGTAATTGTGTCATCTCTATAGGCATTTCATGTCATGCTTCCATTTTAAGCAATGTAAATCCCCAAAACATTATTATTACTTTATTACCCCATCTGCCTGTTTGTTTTCCATCCCTTTCAGCACTGCAAGTTTCCCATTATTTCAAGCACAGAAATGATAGCTTTTGAATGGTGATAAATAGTCTTATAGTACTCTTCATGGAAATGATATACCCAACAGTACTTTGACTGCACATAATGAACTCCTTGATGATAATCATCTACTACTAATACATAACTCTCCGCTTGAGTGAAACTTTATAAATATTAAGAGGGACAAATTCACTGCCTGGAAGAGCTGACTACTTAAAATAAGAAAGACAACATCCATTTCTTACAACCCAAGGAACGAAAAGAAAATCAGCTGAAAAACTTGCAGTTCAGCCATTTAGCAGTTTTGCTTTCAGTACCTCTTGCTCTGGACACCAAAAGGGAAAAATATTGTCCAATCCTGCAGTGGTAATCCCTTATGCGAAACTTCTGATTCTGAAACAGGCAAGATTTCATAGAATTTTTATTTTTATTCTATTCCAGTATTTTTTGTTGTTTACTGCAGGATTAGTCACGTTGATTTCAATGACAATTCTCAGTGGAGCAATCTGGAACAACTGTACTATTTAAAGTAAGACTATCAGAACCTCCTTTGTAATTATTGCAGTTCAGAAGCACTTGCACACAAAGCTTCAGCAGAAAGGATTTTAAGTATTGTCTTAATAGATCACAGAAATAGTTTTTCACTAGCAGGTGTCAGAACTATTTGTCCTTTTGACAACTTGCTGTTCCAGATTTGTAGGTGATCAGTGAACAACACATCATATAATCACAAAAGCCAGGAGAAGAGAGAAAGCAGAGGAAGTAAAAATTATTATCTTTGTCAAGGACAGTAAGGAAATCAAGAAGGATAATCTAGAGGCACACACCTTAAATTGATCAAGGAATAGCTCACTAGGAGCCTTGCTTTATACTGCTCCTAAGGTAGGCAGAAGGCAGACAAGAAAGAGTTAAGGAGAAAGCTGCAGGGAAAGTGTGTGTAGTACAAGGGTTTTGGATATAAATGAGAGTAAACAAAAGAGGAAAAAAAAACTTGAGACTCAGGTGAGAGCTAGAGAAGTTTTCTTAACATAAGATACCACAAGAGTTGGCCTCTAGGCAGTGCATAATTACAGGTTGAGAGAAAGGTAAGAGCCTCCAAAATATGTGGCAGAGGAGGAAACTAAAAGGAGAGATTAAGACTCAAGTGGAGCACCCATTCTGACACTTTGGTGAGCAGGGGCAGATAGGAAGAGGTAGGACAGAAAAAGAAGAAAGGTTCAAAGATGATTCAGTGCATTTCAAAACAGAAAGAGACATCAGAAATGTTCATATAAATTTCATGTGGAGACATCAGTTTTATAATGTGGGTGGGAGGGAAGAAGAGCACACTCTTTCTCATTATCTTTTTTTGTGTTTGTGGGGTCTTTTTAGTTTGGTTTGGGGATTTTTTTTTTGTTGGGATTATTTTATTTTATTTTTATTTTATGATTTTATTTTATTCTAATTTGTAAGTATTCTGCCTCAAAAAGGTGATGATAACCAGGAAAAGAATTTGGAAAGGTTTCTCTGAATGCATTGCCTGTGTGTTGACTACAAGTCCCCAATACCAGTGATGAGATAACATACTCAAGACATGATAGCAGCCTTGTGCCCTTGAGTTCATGCAGCAGTACAAGCAAACAAACTGCAATTCCAGTGAAATACACACATTAATATTAAAACAAAACAAAAAAAGCATAAAACCTGGAATTTAAAACGCCACTGTGTAAATGTTCTTGTTATCCCTAATAAAAAACCCTTCAGTGACCTCCTTTGTTTCATAAAAGTGAGACCTATTAGAAAAGTTTGTGCTGTGACAGGGAAACTGAGGTGACCACCTTTCATCACAAATCAGAAGAAATGGGTCTGTTTTCATGTCTGCAGTTAGTGCAATTATATCCAAAGGAAGTAAGAATTTGGAACACACATCTCAAAGGACCTGGCTGTCACCAGACACAAGTTGAATACTTCCCAAAGCCCAGATCTTGTCCATGACTTCCCGTGTGCAAGATATGTTTTATTCCTGCCTGTGAAGAAAATTCTCTCTCTCATACTTAGAAATTTTTTCAAGGGTGAAAGAAACGCAGATTGAAAAAAAAAAAATAGCTTCAAAACTTCACAGTAATGAAACCAATCCAGAAATAGGAAATCTTTGATTAAATAATAAAATGAATGTTCTACAATGAACAATTAGAACTAATATTAACAAGTAACTGCCTTTATTTACAACAACACTTTCCACTGCTTTTTTTGGGACAGTCTTCATCTATAGTCTTCTATAAAAAAAAGATTGGATTATGGTCTTTTAATTGATATCCTTACAGATGTTAATTATAATGAAATGAAGACATGGGGGAACTCATTCAAATAACATCTCAATTAGGGATGAAAGATTCACGTACAGTTCATACAGTGACATTTGTATGGCAGGCAAAGTTTTACAGAAACAGTTGAAATAATGGAGTCTGGGGCTTTCAAATGCATCTTAGATGGTAGGACAGATAGTGGGAGATGCTCCCCCTTTTCGCCCCCCCCCCCCCCACTCACAGCCCCCAAGATGCCCCAGAGAGACACACAGAGACCACAGGAGGAGATGCAGAGAGAAAGTCTATTAACATAGCTGGAGTATATATACAGGGTTTAGGGGGATCCAAATTACTACCCATAGAAATCAAGGGTTAAATGACCAATGGGAAAGGGTTAACTAAGAACCAATAGAGAAACTAAACCAGACACCTTCAAAGATGAATTCCTTGCTGCTTAGCTGCACAGATAAGGGGAGTTTCAGGGGGTCTTGGGAAGAAGAAGGGTGACTAAGTAAAAAATACAGGAAACCATTTTACAAACACAGTAAAAGCTTCAAGTTTTAAAGCACCCTGGTTGTTTTCTTCACTTTACTCAGAAACCCATTTCTGACATAATTTTTCCATTTCTGATACTGCACGTTCTCTGCCACAAGATGGTGCTTTGCAACCAAGATTTAAAGACAGCTTTGATGAGAAGTCACCTCATGGAAATGTAGACACTTTCACCTAAAGACTATGGGAAGAGGAGTCTAACTCAACTACTGTAGGATAAAATACAGAAGTCACCAGAGAACTTTCTAGGAGCCAGTCATAACTTCATCTTGCCAACAGTTTTCCCGAATTGTTTCTGTTTTCTAACAGAAACACCTGTAAAGTACTAAAAACCCCACAACACTGCAAGACTGATTTAAGGTACATATGACTGTCACCAGGCCCAGCTAAGACTCCTGCTGCTGGACAAAGTAAAGGCACCGTGCATCATTGCATGGGTCCCCGGACAGCACGTAGTCACTTTTGCCAAAGGTAGGTTGTACCACTCCAATGGCCTTCCTGGGAAGGCTCAGGTTACAGCTGGAAAAAAGACAAAAGGCTTCTGCCGATGTCAATCTGTGCAAAAGGCCACCAAGGGTACCACAGGCACCACAGCTTAAGGTCCCAGGAGCTCAGTGCAGCTTGAGGAGCATTAGTTCCTCACAGTAAATATCTGCATACGTCCATGCAATGTATTCAGAGCTACACGCCTTCTCCTATAGGACATCCATCAGCACCACTGCCCCAGACTCTTCTCATTAGGCAATTACCAGCACTTAAGAAACCTTTAGTGAAATGGAAAATAAATAACATATTAAAACAAAACTAGATTAGAACTTATTTAAAGACTGTCATTACCACTTCATGACAGATGGGAAACACAATGAGTGTGCAGGTGAGATGCTGGTACCTGTCAAAACCAGGTCATATGAAAACCTTAATTTTACCATTGCTCCTTTGGAAGCATTAACAAAGCCTGAGACACTGAACTTTAATTTTGGAATTTATTTCTTTTCATTCTGTCCATTACACACCTGCAGAGGCCAGCTGAAAATAGGTGAAATGAAACATTAAAATGTTTCAAGGGCCAGTAAAAACAACAACCTCTAAGAAACATTAGCATGTGATCACAGACAGACACACTCAGTGCATTTTATTTGACAGAAGTGGTGACAGCAGTAAAATCCAGAAGTTGAAATAACTTCCAGGGAATTTGAAAATAAAGTAGCACATATAAAATGTCATCCCACAAACGTCTAATCTATATGGTACCACAAACTGAGTACTTCCTTCCAGTTTAGCTGGAAGGTAGACAGAATGCAAAAGATGAAAAGTAATAGCGACATGAAGGTTAACACCATGACACAACAGAGGTACCTCTGCATAATGTGTCAAAATGAGGCATTTGTCCTTGGGAAAATAGAGTGGTATCATTTCATATAAATATATTTATATAATTTGAGATTTCTTTCTATGTATTTAAATACACAGCATGCACACAAATTGACTTTAAATGCATGTACGCTGCTGAATAAATATACCACATCAGTGAACACACCATATGATCTCAATCAAGCTCTGCAAATAGCCCAGAGGGATGTAAGCATCATAGGAAAGCTGAGGAAGTCGCACGCTTTTATTTCAGTCTGTTAGAAAATATAGATGTTAGGCAGGTTACATAAGGAATTCAAATCCAAGTGCATCTAACAAATCTGCTTTTTGATCAACATTGCAGTTTTTCAGCAGAAGTCATGATAGAGGCCCTGGGTGGTGTATGTGGCCCCTTCCATTGGCTGGCTGAGGGATGCGTCCCTCTCCAGGGCTCAGCCAGCCAGGGTGCTGGTGGGCTCTTTGCCTCCCACACCAGGGCACTGTCACAGTTATTTTATTTCTGTGTCCTCTCCAGCTCTGAATACTCTTCTCTCTGAATTTCTGACTCCACAAGTGCCAAGATTAGATTTAAAGGGTAGTTAACAGGCTTTTTGCTTAAAGTTTTGCTATCAGTTGTATTTATAGTCTAATGCATCAACAGATTCTTGTTTCAGCCTTCTCATTTTAAAGCAAGCTTCTTTCTGGGGAAAAGAGATCACAGTTAGGGCAATGAGTTTTGTAAGGATGTTCCAAAACAGCACTAGAGGAGAAAAATCAAACCATCTCTGTGTTTCCTTAAGCATGTTTCATTGGCACTAGTTCACCAAGGCTCACAAAGCTTTCAGACATGGAAATAAAAGACTTTCTTGCTGAAATCATTGTCACAGGTTCTTCATAAGGCTGGGAAATGGGAATACACATGACTAAACAAATCAGTGTCCTGAAGAGCTTTATGTGCTATGGGGCTACCCAAAACTGGGGTATTTTTCTGAGCTGAAGGCTAGAAGACCAGTTTGAAAGGAATATTTGAGCTTTTAAGATAATAATGCGTGACTGTGCAGATTTATAAAAGTATCTAATGGAGCTAGGTACCTTATTTCCCCTGACATTCAAAGTTTTTTAGGCACTTCTCTCCATATTAGATGCCACAATTTAATTTACCCTTTAGCTATAATCTTTCCAGAATACCAAAGTAAAACACTTTCTTCTAGTAATTCTTCTAATTAAATGTTGTTGACTGAAATATGTTGCACAAAGCAAGTTTTTTAAAAAAATCTAAGTGCATGATATTTTATGTCTTTGCCATTTTCATCCTTAAGTAGAAAGAACTAAAAAACATTTTTATATTCCTGGGGTAAAAATCCTGCACAGCTTGTTCTCTCCAAAATGGCCTGTGAAAACTAGAAGCAACATGTATACTTGCACATTTTTGCAAAGTAATAAAGACTTAGCTCTGCTCTTCAATGAACTACCTGTTACAGCCAGGTAACTATAAATTGATCAGCATCTATCATCCATGCTATATACTCTTCCCACAACCTCTGGGAAATGTGCCTTCTTCCCTAACCCCTTAACAAATAAAAGAGATTTATACCAGGCAGCTGTAAAATGTTTACGTTTGCTTAAAACCTTGCTATCCTCGAGAACACAGGAAACACAGGAATTGCCATAACTGATCAGCTCAGTGATCCATCTCACCCGCTATCTCACCTTCAGTGCTTGCCAGTACATGAAGGGAGCGTAATGAAGCTGTTTTAAAAGGGGTGCTTGTTATCACTGTACAGTGTGCCCCACATTGCACAGTGCCATTTCGAAGAGAGCAAACAGGTTCTTCATCTTATTCAAATTACAGACAGGAGGAGATACAGTCATTATTTAGAACCTGCAGAATTTCATGAGTTAAGAAACAAAATGTTTGAATTGGCACAAAATGTGACTGAATGAAAGAGGGCAAATCCTTGCTGCACTGAGATCAATTGAGTTACAGTGATCTGAGAATCTGCTTCAAATCACTAAACTTGGAAGCTTCAAAGGGGCTTCTTCTTTTTCTTTGTTAGTTTTTTAGACATAGACAGCCATCTAATAAACTAATAATATTTTAGGGTAAGTTCTTCAGTAGGTTGTCAACTACGATTTACTATTATTCTCAGGAAGATCATAAAAATATTTTCAAATCAGACAGAAACTTGTAGGGAGGCATTCACATCAGGAGGCTGCAGCAATATCTTGACTTCTTTTTTTAAAAAGAAAAATATCAAAAATATATTTCTATGCTTTTTACTGAACTTCTGCTTTGCAATACAAATAAGGTACCTGTTAGGGACACATTCAGATTTCATTGGTAATCTGCTACAGCTGTTATGAAGATAAATGTTTTCCAAGTTTAGTAGGATGCCTGAGAACTTTCAGTGTGCAGCAACAGTGTCAGTAGCCACGCAAGGACTTGGGGTGCAGCAGGCAGAACAGCCCTGACAAACCATCCTGGGCCCATAACTCTGAATCTTAAATGCTGATCTCTGTTGTCCTCTGTCCATGAACTCCTGGCTGATATTTTGAATTGGCTTTTAAGAGTATAAACTTACAATTCATGATGAATTTGAACCATTTTATTCCTTCTGCTTTCAAGGTCACATGAATGGTGAATCTTTACTTCTCTATTGATAGTAGCTCCAGCTTCATGTTCATTTCTTATGAGGCTGCCAACATGAAGATATTTTGACTATTGCTAGGGGCTCAAACACAAACAACCACTAATTTTCCACAAATAAGAGATTTCCACAGATCAGACCTCTGGAGTGTTATGCACAACACTGAAATACTCAGTCGACTCCATCTGCAGGAAAAGCTATTCTATTGGAAAACTAGACCATATATATCAGTTACCTCCAATTCCTTTTGGCTTTATACTTTATAATTAAAATTTCACATTATCATGGCAGAAAACTGTCACACATTACAGGGAATGAGAGATGAAAGTTAAAGAACATATATCATTGATTACATTTCCTGAAGTTGCTAACATAGTTTAGCTAGCAAGGGAAATAAGATACTTCCAGAATCATTGTACTACAGGTAACACACGCAGAAAATCAAATACTTCTTGCGTACGCTGTGCCCTGACACAACTCTTTTTTTAATTAAAATGCACTTGTAAATTTTTTTGTGGAATCTCATAGAATAGCAGGAGCATGTGTGTACGTGTTACAATCTGCTTAAATATTGCTGAAAGAACTTCAGATTTGAATATTTTCCCCAACAAAATTAAAACTCAAACCAAGTTATCCGCTGATTTCAAAAACTGATTTTTTATTAATTAATTGCTAAGAGATGCAGAGAGAGAGTGTCTTAGTTCAAGAGAACTAAGATATTTATGTTGGCCAAGAAATAATCCCTATCCTTGAATTTAGAAAAAAAAACTTTAATT
>JAWWMP010000116.1:10595955-10620228 GCA_035047865.1 Dendrocincla tyrannina
AATAGAGGGGGTAGAATACATAGCTTTGATCACCCCCACACAGTGATAACTGGCCCCTCCTGCTGAACTAGGACAGGTAGTAAAGTAGTTCAGCAGCAACTGTCAACATCACAACATAGGCAGTTCAGAGGCAGGTGAAATATAAACCAAATCTACCTGCTAGTCTGAAAATGGTAGCAGCAAATTAAAGTGTTCACATGGTATTTTGAAGCATTGGCAAGACATCCATGTCAGACACAAAGACATCTCTCCATCAGTATTAAACTTTTAAAGTTACAGGGGAATTAGAGAAAACAAATTCCTTTGAGCCTCAATAAGGGGCACAATTCAACAGAAGAGCTCTTTTAACTAGCAAAGAGGGAAGATGTGGATCTCTATGTTTACATTTTATCTTCTTGCAATGTAAATATTTATTACATACTTTTTTTTTTTTCTTTTACCAGAAGCAAGAATGAATTCCATCCAAGCTAAGACTAAAGCCAGATCAGTTTCAGAGGCCAAGATTACTTCTGGCAAAGTATAATAGCAGTTTTTCTTTTATATTGTGAGCTCCTTTTGCTGATATATAAATAAATGTGAAAGGAGCTTCCAAACTACAAAGCTTCTGACCAAAAAGCTTTTGCTCTTTGTCACTGGCTTTTCTTGAGGACAAATGCACTAGGAAATCAAGTGGAAATCACCAACCTCTAGCTTAGATCAGAACTGTTTCTGGCCCAAAATGGTAATTACTGAGCATTTGTTCCAGTGAATGTTTCTAGCTACTCCCTTACAGGAGGGTATCACCATACAGCAGCAGGTGCAGTCAAACTTCAAACTTGCCACAGATCTGAAGTCAGCAACATCAAGGTGGATAAATGACCTTCGAGAAGCTGAGACAGTTCCTGGTGGCCCACACACAAGCGTTATGGGGACACAGGTAAGACCTCACCCAAACCCAAGTATGTGAGTATGTCTATTATGCTGTACTGTGTAGTATAATACCCAATCTGAAGCTGCTTCAGAGAGCTGCACAGCGATGTGGTGATGCTACCTCAGGTACTAGAAGGACTTTAGCTGACTGACTAAGCTGAACACAAGAATTCAGTATCCAAACTCAGCTTCAACATTTACTAGAACTTCAAATCCATTTATGTTAGAAAAAATGCACAATAAGTGAACACATTCTGTATACATTGGCCAACTTCTTACAAACTAACTTAATTACAGATATTTGCAGCTATCACGAATACCTACAGGGATTACAAATTCTACAAATTCAAATGCTGGTGCCCCTCTTCATGTCCTACTGACCAGTTAGTTGTCAAACCACAGCATCTGAAGTTCATTCATTATTTATATCCTAAGCATTTGGCTAATGAGCTGGATTTGAGATTTAAGTTAGATCATTTATGCATATCTCATTCATAATGTCAAGAACACCTGCCTGGGCTACAAAAACCTTGGTATTGAAAGGCAGAACATCAAGGTACTCCCTCCTCCACAATTTTATTCCAAACCACTCAGAATTTTCTCATCAGAAAACTAAAGTTGTTTCATTCCTTGTCTTTTTCTAAATCATAGAAGCATAGAATCATTTAGGTTGGACAAGACTTCTAAGATCGAGTCCAACCATTAACCCAGCACTGACAAGTCCACCAACAAACCATGACCCTAATTGCTCAACTACACATTTTCTAAATACCTTCAGGGATAATGACTAAACCACCATGCTGGACAGCCTGTTCCAATTCTTGACAACTTGTTCAGTGAAGAAATCTTTTCTAATAACAAATCTAAACCTCCCCTGGTGCAACTTGAGGCAGTTTCTTCTCATTCTAATACTTGGGAGAAGAGACCATTTTGTAAAAATGCAAAAGATAGAACTATTATGTCATCATAGGGGGCAAGCAAACACTGATATTTATTCAACAACCTTATCCCTACAACAGTTACTCCCTAAGGTTTACACCACTGGGCTAGACAACAGTCACTTTCCTTGATTTTACTGCTGCTTTCGGAAATAATTATTCTGCTCACTGAGAAATCTTTCCCTCATTTCCCTCTACCCTGGGAAAAATCTAATATATGAAATGATAAAAGGTTTGGACAACTGATTGCAAAAACAATCTTCCATTGAGAAGCCATAATATCAAAAGAATAATTTTAATGAAGATTTTTCTCAGACAACACCGTAATGTTCTATCAGACCCTAGAAAGAGCTGCCCTCCTGCCTCCCTCAGACCACCCAAGCTTTGTCCATGTACTGTGAAGTATCACTGAGGGTACATCCCATAAAGAAAAACACTAATAATTTACAGTGATTTTCAACTGATTTCTCAAAAATCTCTAGTGTTTTGAGCTCATTTAAATCACTGTGTCTGTATTCTTATTCTAGAGTCTAACGCACATACATTTTTCACCCCCTTCCCTCCTTGAAGTTAGGAATTTAGGAAAACTCATCGAAACCTATAATTTGCAATTTGTGCATATAGTTTCCTGTATGTCTTTTCCCAGTTGTCATTTGCCTTCTTCATAGAACTGTTCCTTATCTTAAGGTGAAATTAATTTACTCCTTCATCTCTTTTTATCAGTCTTGGTTTTTCCTCTTCTTAGATAATTTCTTCCTCTCTGTCTTCATTTACTCAATGGAATTTCAAGTACCTTAACTGATGTACTTTTGTCTCTGAGCATTTGAAAAAGTACTCCTTAGCCTTTTCACTTGTATGCTCCATTATAATCATCTGCCCTTTCGTATACCATGCTGTGGATTTTTATTTCTTTGGGTTTTTTTTTATTTTTTATTTTTATTTCCGTACTGCTTTGTTTTAGGGGTCACTATAAGTATCTAATTCTTACCAGTCTTTGGGTTTATCTTTATTGTTCTAAACAACTTTACAGACTGATTAAGAGTCACAAAGTAGTAAATTGAAATATGGGAAATGCTCAAAACTCTTCATTAACATTTGCTAGTTTTTGTTAAATGAAAAGTAACCATGAGTTCCTTTGTGTAACAGAGGTAGTCATTAGTGCTGAGTATGTTTTTGGGAAATAAGATAGTGGATCAGAGCAAAGCATTAAGTTGTCTATGCCTATTTGGATACAATAACTGTAATGGCAGCCAAGAGACTCAAATGGTTCATAGTGTAAGTAATTTCCTATTATTTTTCCCCTTCTACTTTTTGAGATACAAGATCATTAAGAGTGTATAAAGGTAGCTTTCCAGTGAAGATTTTTTTATGAGCTGCCCTATTTCAAATAAGAGAATAATATTAATATTGGTGACATTAAAACAATTTTTAAAATATGATGAGCTTGTCCTTTTAGTTTTCCAGAAGATGAATGTTGTACTGTGATCCCAGTCTTTTTGAGGCTGAGGAATCCTTTGAAACCTTCCTGGGAACTCTCATGGGCCCTGGCTTTGAGTCACCTGGAAATAGGGCCAAGAGAAGATGAAATATGATTGAGGCTCACTCACAAGCCTTGGTTCTGTCTACAATAGATTTAAACTTGATCAAATTAAGAGATTATGGGAGTATAAGAATTTAAGCCACAGAACCACTATTATGGGTGTGACCGGTCGAAATTGGCCAAATGCCAAGAGCCAAAGGGCCCAGGACAGAGGCTCCAAAGGCCCCTCCCGGCCACAGGGGAAAAATGGGAGAAAGGGGAGGGGGGGGACCCACAAAACTGAACTTCAGTAGAACTAAAACGGTTTATATATATTTACATATATATACATGTATATACAGAGGAGAAAAGAGAAAGAAAACAAGTTTTTGCTTCCCTCTCACCAAAACAACTGCCGTTCCCGAATCTCAGGACACCTCCTCCCAACCCGGCTGGCTGATCAGCAGACCCACACCTACAGCCCACTCCCACCGCAGGGAGTTCCTCTGCCCTCCAACACTGCCGGAAGAAGGATTCCCCCTGACTTCCGACTCCCCTTCTTATATCTTTGCTTACGTAAAGAAATGAGATGAAATACTTCCTTAGTTATGACCCAGTTACCATGAAAAGCCCAAACCAAAATCACTACAATGGGTCACTTCTCATGACATTCTACAATCCTGCCCTGTGCTCATCTGAATAACCAACACAATTTCATTAAACCAAGTCAATCTGACCTGTACTGTATCTACAAATTTTGTTAGAGATTGTCTAGAGAAAAACTTAAATTTAAGATATTTCTACTTTTTCTCAAATCTAAGCATGGCATTTTAACTGACTTTGTATTTCATCCTTATTCAATCCTCCATCCTTAGTTTTTCATATAAGCTTGCATTGATATCACCTTTTATGTGGGAGAACTCTCAACCTATGAGGATTGCAAAAAGCACTTTTATATACAGATGGACCTATGGGGATCATGTGGCAGCCCACACAGAGAGAGTGGAGTTGAGGACTTTTGTGGTTGATGTTTAATGATTATGTGTTCTGATTGTATGGTTCTCAGTTTCAAAATGTTTACTGTCACCCTTTTCATGGTTTTTCTCCTCACAGTTATCTCCCCTTGTTATTTCATTCCCAGTTCAGCTCCATATTGTCTTCTTCCCCTCATGGTTTTACCACCTTTGCCCTGAACATATGTTCCTCATTGGTTCTTGTTCCCGCCTTTGACGAGTAGTTTTTTATTGGTTAGCCGGTTACTTAGTTACTTACTCCACCCCCCACCACCTTGTCCAAACCCATTGAAGTTCTAGCACCTTCCTTCAGCACCCTATAAATACCTGTGCTCCTCTCAATAAAGTGCCTTTTGCACCTTTGTTCACAGCCTTGGTGGTGGAGTGTTCATTAGGTCATCTTTTGGTCAATGGCTCATCACTTTTATGTCATCTCAATACACAAAACATTTGTCTCATTATAATTTTCAAACAAAAATAGGCATCAGACAGAGTTGTGTGGACTGGATTCCTTAAAGGCTGTATGTAAAAGTCTGTAAGGACTTAAGGTGCACAATTACCTGTCTCAAACACTGTTAAGACCACAGAAGGACTGTGCCATGAGATAAGCACAGAACGGAGCGACAGAATGGTGTTAACTCCAGACCTGGTGAGGTCTGTCTAACACATCCCAGGTAACGCATCCAGGCAAAAATTGCCACTGTGGCAAACTGTGCAAAGAAGCAACTCCTTATATACATACCATTGGTCAAAAATCACACCAAGTTATGCGACAGATGGCATCTGTGACCACTGGTGGCCTCCCCTCTTGAGTATACCTCTGTGGATACATGAAACTTGGACTGTAAGCCAAGCCAGTGTGAGGAGAACTTGAGAAAAGATAAAAGTGGTACTGTTGTCCAAGCATTATCTCAGGCCTAGGGAGAGGTAAACAAAGCTGGGGGAGAAAAATGTATCACTGATAATGGACACAAAGAATGCAGACTTTATGGGCCACAGGGAAAGCCAACTCTGCAACCGTGCTGAAGTCAGGTTGTACTGGGTAAAACGTAATTCTGGCAGGGGGGATCACAATCCACTCTCTCAAGAAACCCACCAATTCAAAAGAAGAGAAAGACTGAGCATGGGACTAATTAGCATTAGAAGTGAGCGAAACATTTAACCAATGGAATAAGAGAACTGTGTAGCCAATGAGCATTAATTCCTTTGTTTTTAAAGTGTATAGACTGTGGAAAATTTTGAATGACCGTGGGACCACCACCGCAGAGAAGAGCAGGGTGAAGAAGGACCAACAGGACACCACTGGATCCAGGGATAGTGACTATCTCCTCCTTAATACTTCTCTCTCTCATGCTCTCTCTCTCTCTCTCCCTCCCTCCCTGACTTTTTTTATTTCTATCTCTGTACCTCACATTCATATACTGTTAAATAAAATCTATACCGTTGTTTTAGGCATAAGGTCTTGTTTGCACCTTAATTTGGGCAGAGGCAGCTCTCAACAATTGGATCATAGCAGAGTACTGGAGCAATGTACTGCTTTTCAATAAAGGCTGTAAATTCTTTCATAACATATATGTTATTCCACCCAATCTCAACCAACCATATAAAGCTTGCTTTGCTCTCATCTTTCTCAAGAACTTTGAAGCTGTTTCATTCTTCTGATCTAGCTGTCTAATGCTTTGCTTTTTCCTCAGAGTGTAGGCATTTCAATAGAAGTGATAGATTTAGCCACAGGGAATGATGTATGCAGACAGTACATTCCTTGCAGTATTCACTGACATCTATCACCTTTCTTTCCCCTTTACACAGTGTTTATTCCAGTGGGTCTTTTCCAGAGGATTTTGTCAGCTTGCAGAGCAATTTTTATGGTGCTGCACATCCTAGTGTTCAGTATCACTACTTACCCAGGATTTCAGTGGAAGTGAGCTTTCCATAAGTGTCTCAGAGCACAGTAAAAGGCTTGAATGTAACAAAGAGAACATCTGCCATAATTGGATGTTTATGTCATATGCTCTACTATGTATTGTTTCTTCATGCATTATTTTAAATTGCAGAAAGTTCCCATCAGATCAGCCATGATGCAGTATGGCTGTGTTAGGTGGAATTACACCCTTTAATATTTAAAACTTTCTTTGCCTTTTGTATCCTTGCATTTCTGAACAGAAATCAGGCCACAGTTGACTTGAATTTTGACTTCAGAAAAGTGAAAAATCACAGTAAATAAACCTTCCATCATGTTTTGCAAAATACAAGCAAGAAAAGTGGATGTACACAGAGAGCATTTTACACATGCCTTCATTTTGCAGAAATTATTTACCAGGGAGATTTCATTTGCCTAAAACATGCCACCTTTCATGACAGCTAAAAGAAAGAAACTATTTACAGGCCCTAAGATACTATCACAGTGTGAGGTTTTAGCCCTTTCTGCTACCCAGCTGTCTCTCTGGAATATGAAGAACCCCTATTGCAGAGACCTGTGAGTTGCAAGGAAATGTGTCTGTTTTATGTGCTATTAATGCACATAAATTAAGTTAAAAATCCACTCCTATTTTTCAGCTGTTGCTACATAGTGGGTGGAATTCTATTTGTTTGACCCCCCTTCCCTGCCTCTTCCTCCTAGCTTTTCCTCAAGTTCATGCTTACTGCTGGTTCCAGGCAAGTGTATTTTAAATTACTTTTAGATTGTCATTTCTTTTTCTTTTTCTTTTTTTTAATATGAATCTGGTAGCATGGAAACTGCAATGATTTTGGTGTGATAGATTTGAGACCAATGAAGGAAAATTCTGTCCAGAAAAGCCTCATGAATTTTGACTGTGTTGATGCATACGTGTTGATGATGTGCATGAGCAATTATCCACATAGCTGAATACAGACTGCTGATAGTCATTAGAAAAGTAAAACTGAGACTTTCCCTTGTGAAATAAGAGAGGGTTTCTTTCCCCCTTTTGCTTCCCTAAATTTTCTCAACTTCTTTATTTTTCAGCATTAGAATTTAGCCTGGTCCAAGTTAGAGTGTCAGTAAGCTTAGTAAGCAATTTGTTTGAAGTGTTAGGAATCTCGAATACAATTCTAGATGTTCTAAATTAAGAAATGTGGGATTTTTCTGAATGGATGAAAACAGTAATTTCCCTTTAGTCTTAAATGTATATATATATATTGAATTGGAATGAAACAATTTATTTTTTACTTTAAAAATATTCTTATGAAAAGAAAGTTTGAGCGTCTTACATGAGAGGCAAAGTGAAATGCTTTATGTGGGGGTCCCTAAGCAATGGCTCTATATTTGTTGCCTTGTACTTCATATATTATATAGTCTCCTCTGGAGCTACAAGTGTCTGTTGACTGCCTGGGAAGCAAAGCAAACTAAATATATGTCTTCTTCAGCCAAGAAGCTTGCTAAGTTAAGGGCTGTCAAGGAGAGAATTAAGAATCAGGGAATTCCGTGCCTTCCTAGTTGGGAATTGGGGTATCCCAGCTGCTTCGTGCCACCCCACAAGGACCACTATGTCTTTCCTGCCTGCTCCCTGCCCGTGGTTCTGGTAGAGATATCTCATCCCTCGAAAGTGTCTCTGTCAGAGAAGGCACATCCATCAAACAGCTTTGGACCATGCCTAGTTGGAAAATGTTTGTCATCTTTTAACAGCCTTAAACCCAAAGTCCTGGTTTCTTCAAGAGCTTATATCATGTCAGGTTTCAAGCAACTACTCAGGAAAGGAAGGGGTAAAACTCTCACTGAAAGCTTTCATATATGAACAAGAGGAAGTTACTGTGATATTTTAGAATGAGCACAGATATCAGTGAAAAGAACAAAATGTCCAGCACTGAATTTTGACATTGGTTTAGTCTGAGTCTGGAATTCCCTTAGTTAATAGAGTTGTATTTTTCAATGGGCTTACGGCAGTGTGAGACAGGAATATCTTCTTCAGTCTCGGATTCCTGCCCTGTAAAATGCAAATTATACATTCACACCTACTTCAGAGTAGTCTTGTCAGGAGTAATTAGTTAATGTGTGTGAAATTCTTTAAAGGTGTGGAAAAAAATTGCAGTGCATTACACCCTTACATATGAAATGCAAAACCTAAGTGTGAAATGCATCTTGTTAGTGCAGGGCTCTGCATGCTGTCTCAGAAGATTAAGCTGGTTTCGTGTTGGCATTTTGGCAAAAATAGTCACAAAATTACTTCAGTTTTGTTGTTTTGGTTTTTTTTTTCCCAATAATTCAAATCATAGCAGTTCTTCTCTGTAAATTACTATTTGGTGTGTACTGATTGTGAAATACTTGCCAGAGGTTTCAGCACAGTCTTGGACCCTACCTGTCTCCAGGATTATTTCTACTGCCTCTCAGATGGCAGTCAGATACTTACACCTAGGCAACTGTATTGAGACCTGTTTGTCTGTAACCCTTCCCTGTCACCTTTTTGGATGGTTTAAGCAAGTACATACTCTTTCAGCTGAAGGAAAATGAGACAGGTGAAAATTTCAGAGTAAACTGATGCATCTTCCAGTGGACCTGTACAAAATTTTGGTCTCATGGTCATAAGATCATGAAGTAATTAAGGCTGGAGATCAATGGGAATCTTACAGTCCTTTGGTACTGGATAATGCAGAGAAAAGCAGGCATTTTTGGCAGGGCACAATGCTTTACTGCAATGGCTTAAAATCAGGGCTCTCAGGTCAGTAGCACAGATTTAAGCCATTAGAATTTACAGGGAAACCTGGGGCCTGAAGTTATCCTCTTGCAGATCTGGCACTAGAGAAGGATGAGATATGTACTTTTGCTGCTAAATTACCAAGCTGTTGCCTGACTGCATTTCAGTTCCTGCTTCTGGCAGAGATTTCCATTCCAACTACTCCCTTCTGTCCTGCTTGCTGGCAAATTCCACCCCGTGCCAGTTTATTATTCTCCCCTTGCTTCTTTCCATATTCATCCTTTTTCTTTGCCTTCCTTACCTGAGCATGATAAACTTTTCACTCATTTTCTTCTATACTAGCTGAGAAACCAGTGCTAGGAATAATTTTGCTTCCAGTCCTCCTAAGGGCCACTTTGAATGAGAAGCATGAAAAAAGTAACTGTCCTCTTAAACTTCTGCAAACTCCTCTCCCAAGTCTGTGCATGTGGAGCCACCCTGCAGGGGTCAAGTAGGGCTCAGTGCAGGCAGGACTGCATCTTGTCATATGTCTCAACTCTTCGTATAATAAATTGCTGTGGTTTAGGAATTAGGAATGATATTCCCCAATCTAGTGTTCCCACTGAAACACCCTGGACCCCATGCTGCTCCCACACTTCCCCACCTACTCCTGAGGCTGGATGGAGAGGAGAATTGGAGGCACAAAAGGGTAAATATCATGGGCAGAGACAAGAACAATTTACTGGAAACAACAATGAAATAATAAAAATGAGCAGTAACAAAAATACTAATGACAGGATTCAAGAAAAACAAATCATTCACATGTGATTTCTCCCCAAGTGGAACACAGCACCATTCAACTGCACATACTGGCAAACTGGGGAATTTGTGAGCCCCCTGCACATGGAAAGAGGTGATATGGAATAACCCCCTGGGACCTGGACAAGCCTGTCCTGGCTGCTGCAAAAGTTAACTCTCTCCTGGCCAGAACTAGGGCATAAACACACTCTGAAAAATAGCTTTTGTCGCCATATCTATCTGTAGGGAGTGGCATGGGTATTGACAAAATTCAAGTTAAATTTTTATTTCCTTCTAAAACTGCCTGCTACACTGCAATTCAGACCAGCTTTCTGGAGAAGAAACCAGAGTACTCCCAACTACATATATGGAGCAGTGTCAAGAGTACACCCCTGCTCTGTGTTTAAGGTTTTGAGGACAAATTTCCAATTCTTTCCTGCCACTGTAAGTCTGAGAGTAAGTTTGCAGCATGACTTGGTCAGTTTTACTGACAATTTTTCTTTCGCTAAAGAAAGTTGTTTATTCACAGTTTATTTATTTTTCTTTTAAAACCTAACAAAATAAGGTTTTATCTCAATTTATTTCACTAATAATCCATACTGCAAGAATTTGTTAGGTCAGATTTGCTAGTGACATTTTCACAAGTCTGAGAGGTAATTGATGCAACTTCTATCAAAATAAAGTAGCTAAAAGAGTAGTCAGTTTTTCAGCTGAAGCTGCAAAATTCATTAGGGCCATTGCACATCCCTGCTATTGACAGAAATTCAGAGACTATATGACAACTAATGAAAAAGAGAATCCTCATTTTTTTCTCGTAGCAGGAAGAGGAAAGCTGAGATTTGAGGTATTAGAACACTTGATGTAGCAGAAAATGCTCCAAGGGTCAGGCAGGAGGAACCAAAGAATAGATCTCAGTGAACTCCATGACTGTGAATTGTCTCGCATCCACCAATAGGATATTTTTCAGCCAGAAAGCTGCTGCTTCAGGGAATTTTAAAGCCTTGTGATTTTGTGAACATTTGAAACTGGATTACATCTGCAGCTTCTAAACCAATAAGACCTCTGAATGTGTTCTCTATCAATAACTTGGCTGTCTTGGTTACAGAGAGCATGCTGTTTGCAGAAGCTGGAGGCTACCCTCTGACTTGAAAGGGTTTCTAGGCATCTGTGACAAACAGTACAGTGAATCATTTTATTTTGTTATATTTTTTTTTTATATGGCAAGTGCCAAGGACAAACATAATCCAGCCAGCCACGTTTGCATTACTCTGAGAATATAGTTGCTGCCAACTGGTTTCCTCCATAGAGTTTTACCTCCAATAGAAAAATAGTCCGGCCATGCTGCTTGGGCAAAGGTTGCTATCAAAAGCATAAATGGGCTGCTTTCATAAACAGTTTGATCTTTTGTCAACAATAGAGAAATTTGTCCTGAAACAATGCCAGAAAATGGCAGTATCTGTAACTGTAGTTTTCTTGCAGATTGGAATAAGAAGGGAGACTCTTGTGTGCATTCTCTTTGATTGCATTGATCTAGAAAGTTCCTCAGTAAGCCTGCCTGAATGAAACTGGGAGTCTGCCAAGACTTCTGGCTGAACAGTTTTAAGTTGTGTGCCTCCTGGAAGCAGTGTTGGAATCAGAAGTCCTGCTGTGATGGTCACAGTCTACCAGGTTGCTTCTCTCAGTTGCATGCTAATCAACTCAACCTGAAATGCTGATTGTGTTAATATAACCTGTATTACTCAGTAGGTCTGAAACGCAAACATCTGATTCATGCCACAGAAGAGATTCACCACCCAGGAAAAATGAGACTCAAAACAAAGACTGAGATATCAGTCCATTACTTTTATCTTAAACCACTAGCTCTTATGGTGGAGGCATATTAATTCAGCTTTCACCTTACTTTGCCATGCTTCCTGTGTCCTCTTGCTAATTTTCAAATTTTCTTTCCTTGGTAATTCTCATTCCACCTACATAAAGACTTAGAGTGAATCTAGTGAGCAGAGTTTAAGTGAAGCGACTGTCAGCTTCAAAGGGAAAAAATATTTTGTGCTATATCTGTAGTCAACAATGAGAATTTAGTTTTCATTTCCTTTTGCTTTTCTCCTTACAGATTAAGAATAATTAAACTGTTTTCAACTTTTTAATAAAAGATTTTCAATATGTAATTGATATGCCAATCATGTTTCATCTTTGAATAAATTTTTAGGACAGAGTTTATACTGAAAGTGCTGATGTGACACGAGCCACCCCAATGTGAACAATGTGACTATAATCTCTGCCTGAACTAACAATGAGATTGAACATTTGGTCATATGGGGTTATTTTAGCTGCCAGAAACTCCAACCAGATAAAACTTGAGTCTGCAAGTGTGAGGGAAAGACATTTAGTACAGCTAGGCAGGGTTCCAGTTCTTGGAAAAATAAACATTCATATATACTGTGTATACAGGTATAAGCTCACAATAAAATAAATTTCCCAGTAATACAGAGGAATAAATTAGGCTCATGCATAGGATGATGTGTTTTGAACTTTCTTTGTCATCTTACTGGCACACCATAAGAGTAATGAAGCCAATTTCATTGTCATGCCGTAAAGCAGGTAGAAGTTCTGGCATATCAGCTGATGTTTATACAAAATGAGCAAATAACCAAGGTCAGCTTTCTACACTGGACTTTGCTTGATGTTGATAGAGCTGGAAGTAAGCGAGCTTTGCTGCCATGAAGCAAAACCAAGGTGATTAACAGCATGAAAAATAAGGAGAGAAGATTTAGAGGACAGTGGGAAAGTCAAAAGCACTTTCTAATGACAAAATGCATAAAATTAATTTTGCACTCTTATCCTGACACATTGTCAGAAGGTTTGAGTGTGGTAGAGAACAGATACGACAGAGATTGATTATTTCTCATAGTGTTTTGGGCAAATTCTGTTATTTCAACAAGAAGAAAAGGACTAGGATAATTCTGAAGAATTATGTGGCCTCCATGGCTCAGCAGCTGGGCAGCTTCAGGAGAGCTGAGGAGTCTGTTTTTTGTAGCTGTTTGGGCCAACTGACTGCTTCTTGGGTACAAATAGCTTCCCAAATGCAGTGGTAAAAGTGAGGAGATTTGTGGACTGTTCATTAACTCTACCACCTTCAATCTAACATATCAATATCATCCATGAAAAAATAATTTGGCAAGTGGAATACTCCATCCATTCATGGTCTCTCTGAGATGCTAAATTTATGGAAATGTTTTGTTTCTCTGAAAGATGCCCTTTTCAAAGACACTAACAGCAGCTCAGATGAGTTTTCATTTTTCAAGTGAATTCAATATTTCTCTTTAATCTGGGATAGAGAGAATATCCAGTATTTGAAAATCTATAGTCTGAAGTTGATTAAGGCTCATGGTTAATGCCCACTATTCTTGCCTGGTGAAAGGGTAGACTGGTACCAGCTGTTTGCACGCCACTCTTCTCTTTAACCATATCGAAGCTATAGGAGTTGCATATTACTTATGCAAAAAGTGCTTTAAGGTTATTTTCAGAAGTGGCAAAAATTATGAAGTTGTCTTCTTTGGTTCCTGTCATTTTTTAACTACTGGAAGCACATGAATATTAGTTTCAATAAAGGCTTTCACAAAATTAGTCCTGTAATAGTTTGGGAGCAGGCAGTGACACAGAGTGAATTGAAGTGTGTCCTTTTTTACAGCTGTTGATTCTTTGAATCCTCTTTGGCAGCTCACTCTCGTTTCGTTTTCACTTCTTTGAAGCACCATGCTTCTGCAGCAGTCTAATACCCGCCCGTGGAAGGGAAGTTGGAAAGTGAGGAAGAACACATCATTCTGCTGTGAAATGCTTGGAAACTTGGCGTGGTATGGACATCTTATTCATGGGTATTTCTGTGAGTATTTTAGGGGACTACCTGCAGCTTTATCACCAACATCCTACTATACTATAAATATGAATGGATTTTATAATACTTTTTTTTTTCCTCAAACTTGTCCCTGTATTGGCCCCTCTGAAAACAGTTCTCGCATGATTTTCTTCACAGAAATTAATTTATTGGCTCTTGTTTTGGAATTACCAGATTTTCCATGAATCTGCAAAGATTTGTGGATTCATTTGCATTTAGACAGCCCTCTCCTGTAGATTAAAGGCAGTTTCAGAGAAGACTTGCTTTTGTTTTTAATTATGTTCTGTTGAGAATTTTTTTTTTATTTTAAAGAATAAAATGTTCATAGGTTAAGGGTCTTTTCTTTCTGAACTCTTAAAGTGATAGTAGAAAAAAAAAAAAGCCAGTTGTGCTAAGGTGTGGAACTAAAACCAAAACCAAAGAAAAAACAATAAAAACAACAATAATAACAACAACAATAATAGAGAGAGGTAATGTTATGAGTGACATTTAATTCTTTAATTTTCTCTCAGAAAATTAAATTTGCAGAAGGAAGGTTAAATTCTGTCTAAGGATTTTGAGTAACTCTTTAGGGATAATTTCTGTAAATTAGGAGTTACAAGTACTTTGATAGTTTTAAAATATGAGGACATTCTACCATTCTACAGTAGCACCTTTAAAAAGGTATTAAAAATTGATACCTTTAAGATAGTATATTGTGAATCTGCTTCATATTAATTTAAAGATTTTTTAGCACAGTTTTATTATTCACCATTTTTATTTATAAGTGATTCAGAATTGAAAAATAAATTTGATTAAAGTAGCTTTGTACAAATAAGAATAAAAAATCAGCACATGACAAGGGCTAGTTGATAGATTTTCCTTTATCTGAGTCTAATAATAGATCCTTCATTATTTTTACTCAGGCTGAGGACACAAAATACACATTGACTTCTCTGTTCTAGAGAAAATGGGGTGCAGATAAAATTTGTTTAGAAGGGGTTTCAGGTAAAGTCTCTGTTCTCTTCTATTCCCCAATTCAGTATCAATACAAGTTGTATCTGAACACCTCTGTTCAGTGTCTATGTCAGTGGCTGATAGAATAATTTTCCAGTTACAAGCTTAAAGCAAAACTACCGAATTGTATTATCCAGAAGCTGGAAACCATATATACCGTATTTCCTTCCAGAGGAAAGTTGTGCTGTTTCCCTTTTTAAAATTTTTTTAATTTAATTAATTTGTTTCTAATCTCCTCATTTTCAAACTGTTTTATTAAACAAACTCTGCACCTCCTTTCTGAATGATATGCTACCTGATGGGTGTCCAGTATGATGTCATTATTTATAAGATACGGAGAAGAATGCTTCTATTTTAACTTTCATATTTGCAAATCCATTTGCAAATGGATTTGTTAGACTGATTCTTTTCTACCTGACTTCTATTGGCTGATTTCTATTTCACCTAAATGACTCTTAAAGCAGGTTTATCATTCTGCTTTTCAATTATCTCCTCAAATATGCTGAGGTGAGTTTTGTTTATTGGGGATTTTTTTTTTTTTGGCTTTTTGTGGTAATTAACAATGATCAGTGGCCTTCATTTTGTTCAGATTAATTTTTAGTGCTTTTCTCTGTTATTCATAATTGAGTTCCACTATCAGTATTCCTCATTTATATTCAGTAAGAGCAAGAGTGCATTGCCTTCAGTGCTCTCTTTTTATAGTGGATGAGGTTTCTTTCCAATCTAGCCTTTGAAAGACTCCTTTGGGTGAACTTCTAAACAATTCTACAGATACCTTTTCTCTTTTTTCCCTTTCAGTTGGAAAAATTTTTTACTTGGTGAGAGATAGTCTGATTTTCATGTTTGATCTAGTAAGGAGGCATTGCAGGTCAACACTGGTCAGTTATATCAAGGGAGTGAGTTACTGTCAAGCAAGTGAGTTACTTCTTTTTGCAACATGCTTACAGGAATTTTTTTTTGTTTGTTTTTGGTGGCTTTACACTCTGTATTGAAGATTTTGCTTATGCAAAATTTATTCTGTACTCCAGGTTGTTTTTGGCTTTTTTAGATGTATTTATTCTGATTACTTTTTTTTTTAAAAAAACAAAATAGCTGCAGAACTGATAGTTTGTGCTGTATTTTAAAATGACTTTTGATTGTTTTTGTTTTTTCCCTAAAGAAGAATTTTTATATTTCTGGCCAGATTTTGACTTTTCATGTAGCTCAATTGCTGCAACTAAGACAGAAAGAAGTTTTAAAGCACAACTGCAATATTATTTATCTCCACTATGGGCTCAGGCACTCCCTCACAGTTCCCTGGGCAGTGTCTTATCACTGTGATTATGATTTGCAGCTCCACAGACTTAGGAAAGATGCAAACAGGTCCTGCATCAGGTTTCCTTTCAGTCATCTCCTAGAACAGCATAGTAGCTGTTTATAGTGCTAATGAGTCACCCTTCCGGCTGTTGGTTACTCAGCACTCAGGCAACACACAAATCATGAGCAAGTAATCAGTAAATAAACATAAGATGAAGAGAAGTGACTGTAAACATTTTGATTAAAAGGTCAAGTGCAAAACAGATACGGTGACATGTGGAAAATATTTTTTCTAAAATAAACAACTAAAATATAGCCTTTATTATAACGTTGAAGTAGCTTGAGCTAATTATGATGAATGAGGGTAAATGTGGCACATCTCCTGACTAAAGATAGTAATACAATTTTGTTGTGACAACACCCAACATCATGTTTGCCAGAGCTATTAATCATCACAAAGATGTAGTATACCCTCTTCTTGATGGGTTTACGAGTTTATAGATAAGTAATATAATATAATTAATGTAATATAACCTGATATAAAATATAATGTAATAAGCACATATAAAGCTGTGTCTGTATCTACATATATGCAACTTTAATGTCACTGCAGTGCAATCTCTTTTAGATTAAATGTTTTCTACAGGGGTTAAATTGTTGTGTCTTCTTTAGACTGGGTGTGGGATATGGACGAGGTGAGTTAACTTTAACTAAATTTAACTTTACATCCAACCTGTAAACCAAAGTAGTGACTCATCACAGAAATATGTCATGGTAACCACTTACTTATAAAGGTGTATATGTGATCATGCAATCTGTAGGGGTCCTGGGTGATCTAAGTGGGACGTAGAAGTTGTTCAACTGTATATCCTAGAGTTATTTTGCCTTTGGCAACTCCAGGGAATTTTACTTAGTATTGTAAAGAAAGGTAGTTTAAACATAAGCCTTAGAAAGTAATTCTGTTGTATGTTCGGGCCTTTACAGCACATCTCCGAAGTACTTAATACACACAAGGAAGACAGATAAAAAACAATTAAGAAGGAAAAGCATTTGAGAGTTGAATAATGAACACTGAAAAGGTTTGCATCGATTTGATAGCAGGTTTAAATTTTAGGCAGTTGATAAAGTGAACACTGCCTGACTGCTGTGGTTCTGAGTGTGCTGAGATACGTAAACCTGCATGTGAATTTCTGAAAACTTAGGTACAACCCAGCATAGTACCTCTGCTGTGAATGTTAAGTTAGCACAATAATAGAGCCTCCCAGTGATACAAGAGCAAAATTCATGTGTGAACATACATAACATCTGTTTATATTTGTGACAATTTCAATGCTTCTCCATATAGCCACTTTTTAGAATATTAACCAAGAAATATAATTAAATATTTTTGCTTTCAAGATAGATGTTACTTTATCTGTACAAAGTACTTTACTGGATCTCTACACCTGTGTTGTCAAGCATAATTGCATTTCACATTACATTTATTTAAGTTATCTGTTAGGTTATGTGATAAAAGCTCTTCTACACACCCACAAAGGAGCTCAGAAAGACAATGGCAGGAAGATGGAGACCTGGTGGCTGCTCCCATATATGAGTTGCAGGAAAAAAGCAGTTTTGGATTGCACAGAACTTATTTGGGGATATTTAGGGAAGAAACCTTTGGGAGAGACTTAGGTTATTTAGGGAGGAACAGGTGAGGGAAATAAAGGGAAGAAGGAATAAAAAGTCTGATTAAATAGTAGGCTGGTCAGTATGCTGTTCAGACCATTTTCAGGTGAGCATTTTGAGTGTCTGTGGTCTGTGCGTCCACCCACTTCCAAACACGCGCGCACACACACACATATACATTTACATATACATATACATATACATATACATATACATATACATATACATATACATATACATATACATATACATATACATATACAAATACATACACGTGGTGAGTGTGCCTGCTGGAAACAAGCCTTTAGCCTCGCTTTGTGGACCTGGGGTCATGGAGCAACAGTAGCTTCTTTGCTCTAGGACTGTTGGATCCAGCATGATATGTCTTTCCCAAACAGTATTAACCTTCAAAACTGTCATCAACTATGATTAAAAGTCGTCCTTATGAAAAATACATCACAAAATTATGAAATCAGAGGTTGATACCTCACATAGAATATCCAAAAATGCATTTTTTTAATTCCACTATCAACTTGCATGATTTAACATAATAAAACATAACTCGACGAAATGTGTATTTTTTATTTATTATTTATAATTTAAGTCCACTTTGCTTAGTTTCCTTGTAGAAATTTCAAAACAAGTTATAGTTCTTCAGGATTCTGTTTATTTGTGCAGAATCCTGAAGCTGGAATATATTACTATTTTAAGCTCTGCTTTTGACCCTAACAGTCTTTGTTTCAGTGCAGGAAGGATTAAAATTGGTAACCCCTGAACACAAGAAATTGCATTTCATTTTGAAAAACTCCTGACTTGTTGGCCCATGTTCTACACAGCACTTCGATGCTGAATGTAGCTGGGCTCTTAGCGAGACTTTGAAAATCACCTACACGGCACTTACAAATTTAAAAGGGAGATATGAAAGCACTGTATTCCTGAATTTTTTAATGTAACTATTCTGTCCATAGATACCTTTGCAAACCCGGACTTGAGGCATTTTTCAGATTTTTACTCATATTGCCTAGTAAAATGTTTTATCTATGTGTCTCCATGAAATAATGGTGTAGATGGGAGTGCAGGTATTACGAACATAGCATTAGACCCAAAAGGACCAAATCTACTTTTTTTTTCCTAGCTTACTTTCTACTTTTCCTTCTCATGGGCTATTTTTGGCCTCCAAATCATGATAATTGCTCTTGAAGCTTCATGGAAAATGTATTTGCTAGAGTCAAGGCCCCTGTTGTAGCCTTCAGGCACCTCCACTACAGCTTTTACTTGGCTCCTCAAACAGCTTTGGTGTGCTGTGCTACCATAACTGTATGCAGTTCTCATCGCTGCTGCTTTTCACCCTCCCCTGAGGTTCTCTCAGGTTTCCCAGTGCAATATACATCAAACAATGGCTTCAATCTTTCAAACATTGTGGGTTGTTTTTTTTTCCCTTGTTCAGAAATAAATCTGGTATGATCAAAATACACACACTTTCATATTATTAAAACAACTTGGGAAGCCTTGGGTTTGGCTCATGAATTGTCTTGGAGTGACCTGGTCCACTTAAAGAAGCGTAATTTCACTCAGAAACCATGTTAATACAGTTTGAGGAAGTAAAGGGAAACATTTAATCTTTCTCTGTTGTTTACCTACAAGCATTTTGTTATGTTTTCCACCATTTCTTGGATAAGTCAACTTCTGTCCTCTTGCTGCTCCTGGGAAGGGATGCTTTCCCAGTTCATGTCCTATTGTTGCAGCTGGAGTGTTTGTGGCCTTCAACTAAATGTCTCTTCAGAGATATCTCTTTTAAACATTTTATCTATTTCTGTCCTGATTGTTTTGTTTTCTTATTATTTTTCACCATTTTTTCTCTTCTCTAAGACTCTCTCTTTCTGTGAAGTTCTAGGCAGAGAGTCCAGCAGATTCATGAAAATCTTGTGGTAAGGAACTGTCTCCCCAAGTTTCCTTTATATTCCCCAAATCCTTCTCTTTCATGGAGGTGGGATGCAGGCACCCACACATCGAACTCCGGGTTTAAACTCTTACACTGATGGAAGAAGAGATGAACACAAGCCTATTTACCTTCAGTGGGAAGAACTACGATGAGTAGTTCGTGAAAAACTTCTACTTCACACTCTGCTCTTCTTTGAATCATTTGGGAGATGAAGGGTGAACACAAGGTGAAGAGGAAAGTATCCACAGAGACATAAGTAGTGCAGCAGATGCAAGATCAGGGCTGGTATCAGCAAGAATAATTTACCTGGACTGATACAAATGATAATAGTAGAAGTGATAAGAAATTTAGAAAAAAAAAATGGATAAATAGGGCAGTGAAGGAAAAAAAGTACCCCAGAACATTCAAAACAGAGGAGTGAAGGTAAGACTTGTACAAATCTGTCAGTAAGGAAGGAGAAAGGTCAAGGTGTGCAACAATAGGAGTAGATTTTCTGAAATAGAAGGGAACATGAGAAGAAAACCAGAGGTGTAACCTGCATAAGAAGAATAAAATTAGTCACTTACACTTGAAATGAAGAGTTGTCTCTGTTGTGAGATAAGAGGCCTGGCAAAGAGGGAGAGAAAACTGGGAAGTCCAGCAGAGTCCCTGGCACGCATGGAACCACTGACAAGCCTTTCATAGTCAAGAAAGTAAAATGAGCTCATGTTGGTTCAAACAAGAACTGACTCTGATAGGCTGTGGCTTTGCCTGTGTAATCAGACTTTGTGTATAGAGACTTGCAGGCTCCTCACAGTAAAATGAACACAGAAGAAAAAGACACAGAGAAGAGTCCTGGGCAGGAGAGAGGGAATGCCAACCAGAAAAGAAGAGGAAGAGAGAAAAAAGAACACTAGAATAATGCAGGAAGCTCCTGCAGGTCCAGAAGCCCAGGTGTGTCCCAGGCTCTGCAGTCTGTCTTTCCCAACTCTCAACACTACCGTTAAGTTCCTGGCAAGGGCCAGCAAGGGATGGTGCTGAGCAGGGCTTGGCAAGAGCTCCATGGCAGCTCCCCAGGGCCTCTCCACTGAGCCCTGCTGTTGGCTCAGAGGCAATGGGCCCCAGATAAAAGCCCCAGAACCAGCCCATCCTCACTGCCAGCAAGAGCTCTCTCTCTACTGGGACACACACAACTCCTTGTCAGCTGTGGTCCCCAGAGAGAGGGGAACCAAGCTATGCCAATTCCTGCCTTTGTGGGTTCATTTTCTGACTTCTGACTCTGTTGTTGTAGGTGCTGATTTCCTTTCACCAGTTGAACCCCTGGGACTCCTGGGCCTGCCCCCACCACCCTTGCTCTTGATGTTTGCAATAAATTTATCTTTTCTTCTCATTATATCTGACTTACAATGTTATGGACAGGTGAGATGCTATTTGGTGATGAATTCTATGGGACGAGTTTGGCACAAGGGCTGAGCCCAGGTGCTTTAGAATTCAGACCAAAACACAGAATCATACAAAATGGCTGAGGCTGGGAGGGATATGGGGAGGTCCTCTGGTCCAACTCCTGCGCTTGAGCAGGCTCAAGCCTAAAACAAGTTGTTCAGAACTGTGTGCCCTTGACTTTTGAATATGTCTATGAGTGAAGACTCCAAAATCTCTTAAGAAATTGCAGAGATTAATCTTCCTTTTGGTTCCATCATCGACTGTGTGATTGCACTTTGGTGTGGAGATGCAAAACTAAGGTGGAAGGGTGGTGCCATCTATGACTGTGAACATGGGCTGTAGCAGAGACTATACCTTTGTTGATTTCCCACCTCTGTAACAAGAAGTCCATACTGAATTGTGAGTTTGCCTGCAGGTTCAACTTTTGTGAGTCATGGTGCCATATCCCATAGCAGGGCAGGAGAGAAGTTCCCAGACTTGCACATGCCACATTGGGAATGCCCTCTACCCTTCATACAGAGCCTTGACAAGGAGTGGATGGGGGCATTTCTATGTCCTCCATGCCCTGGTCCCCTTTTGGTGCCCAGAAGGGAAAAGTAAAAGCTTCTGCTCTGGCAGATCTGTGGGAGCCAGGGCTCAGGCAACAGCTCTCGCGTGCCACCACCATGGGGCTTCCTCTCCTTCTGCAGCTGCCAGGCGCTGAAGAAACTGTGGGTGGGCACACTAGAGTGCTAAGCTGGGGGAATGGTCCAGGAGCAGCCAGACAGGGAAACACAGCTCCTCAGCTGGGCAGAAGTACCCCATGGCTGCAGGCAGATCATGGGCAGAGATGTTTGACAAGAGAGGAGAGGCAGTTTAGGGCTCATGAAGTTCTTTCCTTGTCCCTTGCCACTGCACAGGACAAAGGGAGGTTGAATAACCTGTCCCTCAATCTAAAATTACATTGAATGCATAAAACATTTAAACAGAGTGAGAAAAACTGATGAAACATTGTAATTAAAATATTTACCGTATATGACAGTATCTCAAAAGACAGCTAGTGATGAAATCAACAGGCTATGTTAAACCCATTTTTAATTCCTTGAACAAGGATACTTTAAGAAGACATTCAACTGTGAAATGAAATATACTTCCTATTTAGTTGCATTTCCTATTTATCAGCCATTTCACCTACCATGCCAGGTACCTCATATACAGAATCAAAACTGCCATCTGCTAAATAAAATGCAGAAAACAGTGGATCAAGTACATTACCTAGAAAATCAAATCAATATGAAATAAAACACATTCAGAACCCACAAATTGCCTGCTTTTAAATTATTTTTTGTGCAAATATAAAGCTCTTAATATTGAAGGATAACTGTATTTGTTTACATGTGTACAGATGCTAAAATATTAATATTTATCTTTCAGTGATCTCTAGAGATAACCTAAAGCAGCTCAGTGTGGTTCCAAAACTGCCTGATATATCTATTTTAACACTTATAGCTCATAATGGTAGCACCATATTTTGACAAACTATACCAAGATACTTGTTTGCTCAATTTTAGCTAACACAGTACTGCAGTCGTAAAACACCAGAACACGATAATTTCTATTTTTCCTTTGGTCAATATTTGTATAGTATGCACTAGGAAGATACTGCATTTTATTTGATTTTGGAGGGTACAATACAGAGGTTTGCTTTGCAGATCAAAATTTCACTTAGCTCTAGAGGGCAGTTTTGAGGTGTTTGCAGCATCACTATTTCAGGTTACAATCTGTGAGGATCTTTCCTTTAAAAAAAAGCACCTAAGTGAATAAATTTAAAAAGAATGCTCACCCAGGTACCATTCCTACTGAACTCTATAAACCCTTGTGAAATTACCTGAGGGATATAGCCACACAGTGCTGTAGTAGAAAAGCCTGAATCAGATGTGAAAGAACCTGAGACGATTAAAATAATACAGTATTGTCTAACCAGGCTCTGCCATCACTGGCTGGTTAGCTCTGATGGGGAGAGCAGCACACTTCTATTGAATCTAGGCTTCCCATGAGGTGTACAGGCTGCCAGTTGCTGACTCTACAATAAATTCCTATGCAGATTTTCTTCAGCTGTTAATTTTCATCTCAGAAATTGTGTTATGACCCACCTCAGAAGGCAAGGGTAACACAGGTTCTTGTTAATAAAACCCTTGGGGTGGATTAGAGTGAAATGACACTGAATGATTGGTGTTTGTAACTCTCTCTATATAGGGATTATTTTGGAACAATTTGGTTTCAGAGGGAAACAGGTAATTTTGGCTGTTACCATTTATAGTAATGTAGCAATATGAAAACATGAAAATAACACTACAGAAAATGCATAAGGAGAAGAAAAAGAAAGAAAGGATAAAAGCAGAAAGATATGTATAGTCACCACCCGTTGGATCCAGTGATGAAACCAAGTAGTTGCAATTTTGATGTCTGTTGTTTGAAATGATGCTCGCAGGCCTGTCAAAGTGACGGTCTGATCCATCAAGGGTGGGATAAGTCCCTAAAACTCAGAGATTTCATGAGTTACATACACTCAGGCTCAGGTGGGAACACCTAGTATCTCCTCTGGGGTAGTGAGTTTTACAATGGATGATGTAATACTGTGTCTTAGTTCAAATGAGAACTAAGATATTTATGTTGGCCAAGAAATAATCCCTCTCCTTGAATTTAGAAAAAAAACTTTAATTAGGGAGAAATATATATAAAGAAAAGGATAACAGTTCTTAACCACAATATATATATATATATACATATATATCCAGGAAAGAACCAGACAACAACAGTTTGTAATAAACCCCTCCACCCCCCAAATAACTAGGCAAAACAGTCAAAAAGGTCTTTTGTGGCTACCCCCAAAAAGGGGAAATGCAATTATATCCACGGACAGCAGGTGGCGCTGTGGCACCTCTGCCGCGGGCCACTCTCTCCCAGGGGTTGCAGTAATATTTACGGACAGCAGGTGGTGATGTCGCGCCCAGCCAGGGTGGTGGCAGTTGGTATTTAGGTTGATTCCCGTGAGAAAAAATGGGAAGGCAGAAAGCAGCAACAATCCTGTCTCCGCAGACGCAGGAAACGGGGGCGTTCTCCCACCTCTCTTCCTCACGGCAAGCTTTGTAGGGATTATGATCACTCACATATGAAAGCAGTCGAGTTCGAGAAGGGAAAAAAAGGAACACAAATCCAGTATCCAGTGGTGCTGGAATCCGAGTGTGTGTGTCCCCGTCTTCCTCGCTCCGC